>OY720176.1:5766346-6385576 GCA_963082885.1 Parascotia fuliginaria | reverse complement strand
GCAAGTACTGGCAGTTAATAACGAAGATGTAACATCAGCCGTAGCAAGCAACACAAACAACTCCTATACGTCTAGTCATGAATGTCCTCCAGTAATCCCACCAAGTCCTGCGTGTTCGTGTCAAGGATCACATCCAACGAAAAAGATAAGCACTATTGTTGATCACACAGAGTCCAAACGTATTACAGAAACTACGCTAATCATGGATGAGCTACAACACAGAAAGGTGACATAATCATGTTACTTTTGTAAATTATTAAGTACTTGAAAAGTCATCGATATTTGACGCACTGACTCCTTATTCTGACTGTCATGTGACAATAATTCGACTAAATCGAGATAAAAACTGATTTCTAACTGACTAAAAAAAAATCACATACAATACCTACATCGATTTGTAGGATTAATTTAGTTCTCAAAAATAATACCAGGGGTGCTGTTAATTTTTCATACATTAGTATTTGTTTCGTGGTGGTGAAAAGTGGTCTCGGTGATTGTGTCTTGAAGTTCAAGTAAAGGAATTCTATTTTCCTATAAACTAAGAGTGAGCAAAGATAGCCAACGCTACCGAGATCTCTGGGCGACTGTTACCACTACGTAAATAACTTAGGTTTACCTATGTATAAGTTTAACCGTTCTTTGTTATAATGAAACTATATGGACTAAGTTGATCCAATATTATATTTGCCTTTGAAACCTATTCGATTGTTAATTTTAGACACAAAGGCATCACACCCGAATAGACTTCACATCTGGATCTACGTTAAATAAAGCCCAAGAAAATTCAATACCCGTTACTGTTACCCATGTGAGTATTCTTTTAATATTTAGACGTAGATATTTACAATAGATAGGAATAGGAATAGAATATTTTTTATTGTATATCAATTCAATAATATACAGTACAATAGGCGGTCTTATTGCCGAGAGCAATCTATCCCAGACTATTTGTTATTATTTTTCTTTATACAACTTTGGTGACAAACAAGCATACAGCCGACTTGATGGTAAGTGGTAAATGTAACATATTGTTACGTGTCAGGATAGGGTTAAAAACGATGCAAAAGTACCAATAGCTCGCCGACTATTGGACAGAGGCAGAGGAGCAAGCAGCCCACGTGATGGTAAGTGGTAACGGTCGCTTATGAATGATTACTTTGCCAGTTAACTTTCACTTACCGAACGAAACGCAATAGTACAAATACTATTAATCTTATGTCGATCTTCTATGAGAGGGTAGTACTTCCCCAGTTTATCCGGCCCATTCTGCTGAAACCAGCGTGGATCTACTACCCTTTCCGAGAAGGTTGTTGTTTTCGTACTTAAATAGATAATAGGGCTCACAGTTACGAAAATATGCTAAGTGTAATTAACACCTTTGTTTGATATAATGACCAAAAATTAGTGAAATTCCATAAAATGAGAACAAAATATCACTTAGTATCAAGATCTCGAATAAAGAGATTTCAGTTTCATTTCTGCGACTGATTTTATTATTCTATATTAGTTAAATTTATAGCGTATCCTATCGCACAGCAGGACCTTATATTTCCTCCCTATCCTTATTTTATTCAGGTATTATTATCATTAAATATTAATATTAACTACAGTTTACTCCTGTATTCAAAATTAATTAATGTTTTAAAAATTTTTCAGAACCCTTTTGAGAACGTGGCACTTCACCGAGAAAATGTATCATCAGGTACCCCGAGTGAATTGGAGAGTTACTGCTAAGTTCAGCGAAACCATTTACACAAGAGAAGAATTAGCAGCTTTTCTTTACTTTAATATGCATATATTATAGTTATGCACATATACCTTCCGGAAAAATTCTTAAGGCGATAGTGAAAACCGTATAAAAATCCGTTACGTGGTTATGGGTGCGTTTCCATTGACGCGGTGAAAACAGCGGAGAAGACTGATTGCTGAATTGATGATGATGTTGATGAACTGTAATAATAATCTAGTAGGTTAGAATAACAATTTACAAAATTAAAAGTGCTTTAATGCCTTTGGGAAACCAATTTTACTTTAGTTTTATTGTACAATTTTGAAGCTAACGAAATGAAAAAAGTCAAGAAGAAACTAGAAAAGCTTCTTATGTTATAATAAGTAACGATGTAAATAGTTATATTTCCTGAAAAAATAAATCATAAAAACATACTTACATAATAATTTATTAAGATTTGTGAGAGAGCGAGGAAATGCGTTTTTTTGCGAAGGTATTTTTAACTACAAAAAATAATCTAGTTAACGTCTGCGTTTCATGTTGCTGTGCCACGGCCATTGTTCTAATTCTAGAGCAATTGAACAATAATATGATGGGGTAATATAAATTTCAACAAATATGTCAGAATTACATGCAACAAACGCGGCAGCTAGTAATTAATATGAATTGTAGTAATTACCAACCGGTAGTTCTACCAGAAGTTAATGCTTTTTTATCATATCAGAAATGAAAGAAGATAATTGTAGCCGGTCAATTATAACGGAAAAATTAAATTTAGAGTCGGAGTCACACAAAATAAACTTTTGATTTGGTGATTAATATTATACCTACTTCAAATCAAACATGTCATAACTAGAAATTCTACCTACTTATTTTTTATTTTTTTATTGCCGAGAGTGGCAGACGAGTAAACAGCCCACGTGATGGTAGGTGGTAACTGTCGCTCATGGACGACTCAGAGTCCCTAGCATTGCTCCTGCAACGCCTGCGCCAGAGACTCTGCGAAGCCGCTGCCTACCGTGAAGGGAGTGGCGTAGGTGAAAGGATTGAAGGCGGTAAGAAAAAAGGATAGCGGTGAAATTGAGCAATAAATTAAAATAAATTAGAAATATAATTGCCTCGCAAATAATTTATTAGAACTTCATAAATAATTTCTTCATAATATTCGAAATAATAAAAAAATTACGTGGTCCACCTGACAAGTTTACCTAGATGGACTACGGAAACTGTCATTGACCCTTGGTACACCTGGGTGACACCTATGACCGCTTTATGAGATACTTTTTAATACCCTACCTATAAGTCCCGGAATCAATATAAGAAGAAAACACATGGCAATATATTGTTTTTTCCTTATTTAAGATTAAGCTTAATTAATACACACTTACACTTCTATAAGGTACGTACATAGTACAATAATATATTTACAAGGAAAACAATGTTTTTCCTTAAGTTTACGAACACTGTGTCTAGCTAATAAGTTACTTTGCCAGTTAAACTGTACCTTTGTCGCTGCAGGCATTGTGTATAAAAGATTTTAAACATGGCTGCCAGTGTTGTAATATTCATAATTATAATCATCATATCGATGTTAGTGGTTTTCGCTACGCCATACGGTAAGTTGTTACAGTGATTAAAGTATGCTTTCTCATCAAAATGGTTAATTTTTGATACCCATTACAATTAAGGTTAATTGTCGGTAAAAGGTACAATTCAAATTCTAGTAGGTATTCTTATTAGTCTAGCATATTTTTTTGATCTTTGATTACAGTAACTTTTTACTTTAATTATGACATATTGCAAAGTTTTAATAAGGTTTTTTGTTTCACAAAGGCGCTGGTCTCGGCACATATTTTGGCATTGGTTGTTTAGCAGGTCTTATCGCAGTTGTATTAACCATTATTCTCATATCCGTACTCTATTTGAAGCAACGTGGAACTATTAGAATCAAAGAGGTTAGTATACGTATTTAAAAATAACACTGAGCAATCTGTTACTTTGTTCTTTGCCATATAGACACTGCAAAATACTTAAGAAAATTTGCAAAGAGGTATGCGACTGGTTATCGTTATCGATTAATTGCTGGCTTCTTTAGATTATGGAACATTGGAACCACCCTCTCTTTTCCGTGGGTGTCGTAAAAGGAAACCGGATAACGAGCAGGAGCATTACCTGCGTACCTAGTAAACCTCACTTTACTGTTCACTAACATTTTTACGTTACCAACTCGCTTGCCAAGCATGAGGACAATAGCAAACACCTACTTTTGTGAAAGGCGAAAGTACGTCCAGCAGCAGACGTCTCTTTTGTTAAACATTATTTTGGTTTTCCTAATCTATATAGCTTATTACGAGACTAGCAGATAGTTCTCGTCAACGTCAACTTAATGTTCTTTTACTTGTGCCCCAAATTTGAAACTGAACACAAGAAAATTCAAATTCTAACATTTTCCGATAACTTTTAATTTTAGGACGGCTTTCGGTATCAAGATATGGGAAGAGGCAATTCAGTACCAGAAGTGGCAAGACATGCAAGTAAAACTTATCAGACGCAAGTAAAAAGTAATAATAGGGTGGTGGCACCTGGCTCCGCCTGCCAGTGCCACAACCCACCTCATTCGACCCTCAAATGCCATAATACACCACACTCGTCCCTTAAGAGGAAAGTCAGCGCTTGTAGTGATTATACAGAATCTCACTACTACACTGAAGTAGATGAATACTTTATTAATAAACGAAAAGCAAAACAGGAGCAAAACGTAAGTAAACTCTTAGGCCCGCCATACACGGACTGCTTGAAGCAGTCAGGATCGGCAGCTTCTAGCTGCGACTGCAAAGTGAACTACAGACTTCTACGTACGTACATACACGAACAGCTCAAGCAGTTGCAACTGCTTCAGGCGGTTGACAGCACGTTGAAATTTCATCATGCGGTCAAGCAGTCGCCAGCCATACACTGACGGCTCGAGCTGTCGACTGCTCGCGCGCAGTTACCCCCGCCCCCGCGTTGTTCATTCCACGTCGCGCACCCTTCCAATTTTCTATTTTCACGCCGCCGTCATCGTCGTATGAGCAAAAGCGGTAGAAGTGCTTCCTCCTCAAAATCCATGATGCTACTAACTTGAATTAACATTGAAACTGTTAACTTCTCGGGCAGTTAAGCTAACTGCTCGAGCAGTTATCATTGGCAGCTTCAAGCTGTTGACTCTGTCTACGAGAGCTGTCCGTGTATGTATATCACTGGGTATCTGCTCGAGCAGTCCGTGTATGGCGGGCCTTAGAGCGACCACACACGAACTGCTCGAGCAGTTAGCCAGAGAACCCAGAGATCAACATGCACCACCTGTGGAGCAGGTCAACTGCTTGAAGCTGCCATTGTATCTACTACTCAACAAAAAAAACAAGGACGAGCGAATGGAGACGCCCATGGCATGGAATGAAGAGACTACGTGACGTGTGATGAAATTGCAGCGTGCTGACCGACCGACCGCTCGTAGCAGTCGCAACTGTTCGAGCGGTACGTGTATGTGTGTACGTAAAAAACTGTAGCTTGGTACGGGTATGCAGTCGCAGCTTGAAGCAGTCCGTGTGCCTATTATAATAATAATAATAATAATAATTGTTAATAATAATAATATTCTACCACATTCACACAGCGCCATCTAGCCCCAAATTAAGCAATTATATTTGCTTGTGTTATGGGTACTAAACCACTGATATAGATACTTATATACATTATTATTTTTTTGTAAATACATACATATTATAGATAAATTACACCCAGACACAGAACAAACAATCATGCTCATCACACAAAGGTTTGTCCTGGGTGGGAATCGAACCCACAACCTCCGGCTTAGCAGTCAGGGTCACTAACTACTAGACCAACAGGCCAGTCGTATTATATATATTTATTTGATATTTCAAGGTTTTATATAACATTATTAAAACTTTGGTATATTTTCTTATAGATAAGTTGTAAAAATATTAAACTTACGTAGGATCTTATATAACTTTTTCGCAGATACGAATATATTAAACCCACGTTTCGTCTATTATAGTTCTATACGCAGGAGTGAACATATCATATCCTTCAGACTATTGACTGATCAATACATTATTTACTATAATGTATTTGTTATTTACTATGATGGTTTCCTCGACTTGTAAAAGCAGCAATACTCATTAGATCAAGAGATGATGTTAGATGAGCGATCAACAAAAGAAATGAGCGATAAATTAAAATAACAAATCTACGAAATTTGCTATTTAAGTTTATCATAGTAGATTATATTCTGTATGTAGGTACCAATTACTGTTTACCATCAGACGAAATTGTAATCTCGTTAGCCGCCTTTGACGGTGATGGCTTAGTCATTTCACCGTAGAATCGAAATATGTTAGAAGTAACAGCTAATTACACACTGAATAGATACTGATTTTCTACAGATGAACAGATTTCACTGTCGATTGTAAGATTAAGACGTGTACGCTTTCAAAGTTATTTCAAAGCCCAAGTAAATAATTTCGAAGTTTTCACCTGTGATATATATTGTAAAGTCTCGTCTAAACAGAGGGCAACCTACCTCTTTTTCTTGTACTTACTTTGCTTCAATGTTACTTAAATTTAGTGCAAATTGGTTTTCTCTTCAAATCTCATCTTAACATTCGCTTCCTTTTTATTCGTATCATCCCTTACGCAATGCATTCACGTTTTCTTTGATCCTTTTCGCTGCTTTCATCTATTATTATTTACGTTGGTCACTCTTCATCACAGACTATCATTGTTCCCATCCGGTCACATTGGGGCACAGGTAGTGAGAGAGATATTGCCTAAATGCAGTCTACCGATATTATTACGATACGAGCTCCAGCCTCGATCTACAAATTATCTTCATTATAATAAATTGTATGTATTATAGGTATAAAACCCCAGAAATTAAATTCTCTGAATAATAATGAAAACCACATCGAAATATTCAAAATATCAAAGTAGTGTTAAAGATCTAAGCGTACAGATAGCTGGACCGATTTATTTTTATACACAATGTATAAATAAAAAAAATCTGTAGTTTCAGGTGTGCTATGAAGAGCCAGGTATCCACGGTGAGAAGAAAGTGCCAGTGAACACAAATCAGATGGAAAACAGCTCCTATACTTACGATTATGTTTACGGTAGAATCCCACCAAAATGTTAACCTTTGTAAAACTATGAGGACTGTACACGGTTGCACGGAAAAGGTTATTTGTGTTTATGTGTAAAAGATTCTAAAAGACAGTTATACTTCTAAAGGTTTATAGTAGCATTTCTGTTTGACCATGATAAGGTATGGTCTTCTGTAATTGAAGGAGTATACAGACTAAAAATTTATAAATGTGTATGTGAATACAATAGTGATTAAAATGAGTACTGCCTTTGTTGAAGAGCCGGTAAATAAATAAATAACTATCAAATCATAGTCAACAATCAAATGGTACTAAACAAGTCTGTGTTTGCAGTATGCCTCTTGTAGCTAACCTACCAGCAGCGTCCAATATACCTTTGTCCTACCGCCAATACAAACAGTAAAAATAAATAAATAAAACAAATAAA
This sequence comes from Parascotia fuliginaria, assembly GCA_963082885.1. Lineage (NCBI taxonomy): Eukaryota > Metazoa > Arthropoda > Insecta > Lepidoptera > Erebidae > Parascotia > Parascotia fuliginaria. The sequence goes on along the minus strand of OY720176.1, from coordinate 6,378,255 downwards.
AGCCGGCTATATCAATCTAACAACCAAACACTCACTACAAAACATCTTGATGAAACCGAGCAAGTCGAACAGGACCAACAAAAACGGCGAAGTATGACGTATTTGCGAACAGAAATTCAACTAACAATGAGTACTCGAAAATTCGAAAAAACGAACGTCTCATGTGAGCGGGAACGTATTGTCATGACAGAAAAAGCCCTCCATCAATCTGCCGCAAACCTATTTCCTAACACATTCCCGTCGTCGTCCTTTCATATCACGCCATAGCCTGGCATTTCAGATATTGACGAACGTATTACGACTATATCCCACACTTTTGCGACACAAAATTAAGGTGAGTATTTTTTCTAAAGTAAAATAATATTTTTTTCGTGCGAACTGTCTTATCCGCGTTGGTCACGTTCACCTGTAATGCTGAGAAATTAGCCGCGTCACCGCATTTTGCGATCTGCAGTAACCTTTATTAATTTCGTGTTTAGTCATATGATATTAGAGTCTACTGACTTACTTATTTATCCGTAATTTATTGGTATTCCTTGTATACATAATCGTTGTGAGACTACCAACGGCCAGTAGATATATCCATACCTAATGATATATGCTTACCTAATGCTAATAAAGCAAATAATGGAACTGTTTGCGTCTCTTATCAATTCAGTGCAGAAAATCTGGGATTTCAGATTTCAATGTAAATGTGCTCATATAAAAAATGTATCAAAGACACACGTAGGCTATAAGTTTTGATTTTATTTAAAAAATTTATACTACTTTATATACGTACCTATTTTCTTTTTTTTAAGTACTATTATATAAAGCGGAAGAGTTTGTTAGTTTGTTTGTTTGAACGCGCTCATCTCTGCAACTACTAGTCGCCTTTGAATAATTGTTTTTGCGTATGATAGCCCAGTTCTTGAGAAATTGTATAGGCTAAGTAACATTGCGCTAATGGCGACGGCAGCAGAGCAGTAAGCAAAGACGCGGATGAAAACGCGCTGCGGGAATCTAGTACGCCTATAAAAGACTATATATAAGCCTATATATAAGGCTGTATGCTATTATTATTTTAATGATCCTTGATTTGTTAAAATAATATTACTAGTATTATGTAACAAGAGGTTCAGTAGCTTCAACTTAAAATGGGCACAAAGAGAACATATCACAAACATAAAAGAATATTTCTCATGAACGAGTAGGCAACGATTATTGATTTATTTATTAGTAATGCCTCGACAAAGCTATCTAACTGCCTCTTTTTAACCCTAGGCCCACGGGTAATGTAAAAAGAGGTATTGAATATTTCTTTGGAGATAAGTGCAGATTATCCTGCTGACTTAGTATGCGAGATAACTTCTAAGATATTATAAACTAAGCGTAGGTATGTGTAACGACAATTGGATGGAACTAATGGAAGTTGTGATTGTAGCCCAAACGGTGTCCAAAGACGGAGTCGTTACTGCGGTTGGTATAGAAAAAAATAACGAAATGTCTTAAATATCTAACGTAAATAATGTTATGCTACAAAATTTAAATAACACACAATACAACAGACAAACGTAACTGCCAACACGTAACTACTAGTATGCGGTATGTTAAACCAGTTTATTATTATCTGCGTCAAAACATCTCCACACCAATTTTCACGACTCTTTTAAGCGTCAATAAAATTATTAACGCATTTATAATACTAGTATGGATAAACGATAAAGAAAACAGCTTTTACGAGCTTACTCGGTAGGTTAGCTTTGGTTTACCTCGAAGCCTCTAACTCACATTGAAGTAGCGGTTTAAAAATAACCAAATTGACAGCACGTTGTCTATGTGACATTGTATTTTATGGCCGTATTCGCTGCATGCCACTCGCGAAGGTGTGACGTAATATATGGAGCAAAAATTACGTACCTACTACACCGTAGGAGCAGATCGATGAGAACAACCATAATAATATAGTGTTAGAGCCAGGGTGTTGTCACATATTAATGGCCCCGTTTTGTGAAACTGTTTTATTTACAACCTTAACGACGTGACAGATAACATATGCAGACACGATTGCAGTTTCGATAATTATAAAAACGAAAGTCAAGTTTAGATCTTATGAGGTAACTTCTGGATCAGTGTCTGAGATGATCACACTAAGCTTTAAATATTGCCTTCATCATTTTATAGCAATGTAAATGTCTGTTAAGTACACTTTTAAATTCTTACTTTCCTTTTTATCATCATGACTAAGAAACTTTTCAGATTAAGTTATTTTTAGGTACGTCATGCTAAATCAATTTATGCTCAGTAAAATTAATCTGTTAATTGCAAAAAGTGAAGTTTTGCTTGTTATATTTATAGATCTGGTCGGCAAATGGGTTCTTCATCGAATGTCTAACTTTTTTTTACATAAATTGACATTAAGAAGTATCACTGATAGTCAGATGCTAAATGAATTAATGAAAAACTGAGAAAAAATTAAATTTAAGTTTTTTTGGGAAATCCAATATGTTCTTTCAGTATAAAATGAGTTTGACTTTGACTATTGAATTATTTATTATTTATTTATGCCTACAATGTGCGTAAATTATATTGATAAAGATTTCTTGGCAGAGTCTTTTTCCTTACTCTTTATTGGAAAATATTTCTTATATTATGAACCTATTGAAAGTACGGCTCATCTAAATCTCAAAATCTAAAATCAAAACTTGACAAACAAAAAGACAGAAGTTTCCATCTTACCGTGTTGTTATGAAATATTAGTGAGAATCTAAATGCAATTATTGATAATTATACAATACGTCGTCCGAAATACAGCGTATTAGGGCCAGCGCCGACTGACAGCATGGCACGTTCTATATTTATACATGAAATGCATACCGATTAGTCCTAACCAGTAGAATGAGATATTATAATCAACAATAAATATATTCATCACAAAAGTCGGACTAAATAGTGTTAAGAGAAATATAAATAAAACAATTTTACCTTGGGAATGGGCTTTTCAATTTGGAAAATGGAAGACATAGGATAGGTAGAGTTCAAAATGAATTGAAATGGCTTCAGTCACAGCTGAGACTCTAAAAATGTCATACTATATTTTCTGTAGGAGTATTGGAAAGTACTTCTAACCAGCAGCAACACAATACTATTTATTCAGTATTATTATAGCAGCGGTATTTGTAGCGTATATGTATTTTGCCAAATTGAGCAACAAATCTTCTAGAGTCTGCCCACACGTTATATAAAATAATTTTAAAAATATTCTAGCAGAAATTGATCCGAGGCGTAGGCTCGTATCTGACTGAAACTCTAAATCGTTTATATCGAGGATAACACGCGATATTTTTAGAAAAATGTTCTATCCTAGTGACTGATAAAAACCTGTTGTCTTTTTTTGTGAGCATGTTCACAAACGGCCTACAACGAGAACGGATAATATAATAAATCTCTGAGCGGATACTGAACTATTTTAAAGTAAATGTTTTATTAAAAAAGCTTTTGTTCTACAATGATTTTGTAGTTCTTTTATCTGTGTAACTAACATGAGAGAAAATTTTCCTTTTTTATCAAAAGCTTGTATTTAATACTAGCTGCGTCTTTAACGCTTCTGCCTGTACCTTGATTTTCTCTTAGTACCTACTGTTATTAACAATATAAAGAAGTATAGTGGTTCACGAAAAGATAGCGAATTTAAAAAAAATAAAACTAATAAGTAAAGCCAATCAATTATCATATTTACTTACTCATAAAATATCAAGTCAATAAAATATTTTTGTACATTATACCTGGTATAATATTTGAATATAAATATGTCTTTGCGATAACAAACTGCACACAAACACACCGCACCTTTAATAAAAAAAGGAATTAAAATAAAAGACGTTGCTAAAGCATTTTCAACTCTAAGTTAAATGTTTCAAGATAAAAACCTAATTAACACATTTTATATGCGCCCTTTTTTTACTGAATATGCGACATGCATACATTACATAAATCAATCTCCTTTGACTTTTACCAAACATACGCCAACCGATAAAAAATATTTGTGTTTGCCGAGTCTTCCCAAGTTTGTCAACAAATATTTTCTTTAACAAATTCTAATATATAAAATATAATAATAAGTAAAGAAGAAATTGGTTTCAATTGAAGAAATTCTTCAGGAGAACTTGCTTCATCCTTAAGATGACCGCCGGTCATCGCAACCCTACCAATACAAATTAATTGTCCTAGCTGTACTTCTTCTTCTTCTTCTGTTCTGTTGAGCAATTGTGACCGTATTTGCTTCCTTTTTCATAAAACATTACGTACCTGACAATATGTATTGTAGACTTGGGTCCAACCGTTCGAGAAAAGCGTGATTCTATATCTATACAAATACAGTCCAATTTACACCACCACCACTATTTTACATTCAAATACCTCACGCACACTCACTCATATAATATTATATTAATGCTGTCACAAACCACCACACAAACGACACTCAAAAGACTTAACTAACATACATGGGAAGTTATTAATAAATTATGTGTAACGTTTACTTGAAGGTTTAAATTAGCATCACATAAATTCTTAATTGTGTCACACATTTATAATTTCTGTTTTAATTCACAAAATCTCTGTATGCTACGCCGTAGCAGCTACACGCCGTCGTAGCACCATTCTACACGCATGACTTACGACATGCGCTTCGCCGAAACACAGCTCAAAGGCCGGCGCCCTGTAGGCCTGCCTGTCTTTTGTCGTAGCGATGTGAGATGGCTAATTACGAACGACGTCTGTTTGCCCTCTCACAGATTACCTGTCGGGAGTCATATTGTACTAGACAGACAATATGTTCGGGCGTACATATTGTCTGTCACAATAACGACAACCATAAATACTGCCGAACTTTTATGTAACGATTCATTAGACAGCTTAACAACAAACTACTTTTACATATATCTGATCAGTTAAATAAGTAAGATATCACCAAAACAAATTGTATATTCAAGACGAATTACGTCATATATATCGTACAACTGGTAGAACAAAATGAATCGGTAAAAACCAAAGTCAGCTCTCAAGAAAAATACTCGCATAGTTCACCTCTTTTCACAAAGTTATCACAGATGATTGTTCATATTCAGTTTGAGATACCACGTCAAAGTTGTTCAAATAAAAATTGCTCACATATTAAACGAAAAACGGTCAAGAACAATCCAAACCGAGATACAGTCACAGCAGATAATGGTTTACGGTGCAAGGAAAGTCTCGGGCACCCTCTCAATACAGTTGAATGAAAGTGAGTCTTGAAAGGCCAAAAAGATGAGATTTTTAAATCCCTGTAGTCCTTAATACAGTCGCATTAGGTCGTTTTGTATGTTGTATATTATTATGATAAAAGCAAACATAGTATGCCAGGTGTCGTCGGTTCCCACGCACACATCACATATTGTGCGCAGGGATACGCGAAGCGAGAAGAATGATTTTTCTGCCCGAAGCTGTTCTGAACAATAATGAGTCACTTGACGTATTGTCCCGCGGGCGCCATTTCGTCCAAATTACGAAGCCATTGTTACTGAGATATTGTTCGTCGCCGTGAATATGTGCGAAAGGAAATGAAACTGTTCCCGCGTGCCCGTCACCGTTTGTTGGCTTGCCAGTGCCGACACACACAGCTATATTCCCATTTCGCTAGAGAGATCCCATGCTAAATGAGAATGACGTCATATACAATAATTACTACTGAATGCACTTCCTAGTAAAGGTTCAGTTAACATTCGTTTGATTAAGAATACATCCATATTTTTGAAATTATCGGTTACAATATTTTTATTGTCTCTGTCTTGGTCAAATTGCCAAAGAAATATAATGAAACCCTGGTATTATTTGGTCTAACAACAGTTTTATAATTTTGAAACATTTTCAGAAGAATTATATCTGATTTTATTAATATTTTTAAAACTTTTGTAACAAAGTTAATTTTACCTCAACATTTTTCTACATTGGCTTGCACCTGGCTAACAAGTCTGACTGTTTCGAGTCCAGTCAACCTTTCACTAATAAAAGTTGCCTGTAAGAAATTTCTTATTGCATGAAGTTTGCCCATTGTACTTATATATAAATAATTAGAAAATAAGTGGTATACTATAGTTTTCAGACTAATAATCATACAACTAAGTAACTACATATATTTGAAACATTAGGTACCTCTACTAGTTGATAGTTTAAGTATCTAATGTTTCAAAATATATACGTCAACTACACTGCAATTTTATCTACTCTATCCTGCAACTGAACTGAAAATAATAATCCTTCAACGTCGCAGTTTTCTACAGATTGACATGTCATACAACCAGACTGTTGTTACATGTGGCTGACAGACTCCATTTCAAATTGCTTCTGATTTGAAATCAGTGTCAATACTTCAGAACAAGGACTAGTCTGTACTTTATTTTGTGGTACTACATGTTTAATTTAGTTACAATTATTGTTGAATTAGGTGGCAAACAAGCATACGGCTCAGATGATGTTAAATGGTTACCATCGCCTATGGAAGTCGTTATGTTCTGTAAGTACAGCAATGCTAGGAAAATATAACTAAGCCGTATAAAAATCTGAGATTAAGGCGGTATTAGATCCACGCTGGTTTCAGCATAAATAGGCCGGATCGACCAGGGAAGTACGACGCTCTCATAGAAGATCGACATAAGACTAATAGTGTTCATACTATTGCGTTTCGTTTGGTCAGTGAGAGTGCCGGAGGCCCAATTTCTCCCCTTTCCTTTTTCCTCACCTAACCCACTCGCTTCACGATAGACAGCGGCTTCGCAGAGTCTCTGGCATTGCAGGAACTCTGATTCGTCCATGAGCGACAGTTACCACTTACCATCACGTGGGCTGTTAGCTCGTCTGCCACTGTATGCAATAAAAAAGGAAGAAAATAATAAAGAAGGAAAAGGAAAAGAAAGAATTGAAGCAGAAAACGGATCACTGTAGAATGGACACTGCTACTTTATACCGTACATACTTATATACCCAATCGATCCGGTCCATTTATGTTGAAACCAGTGAAAATATTTCTATCTTAAAATACTACACCTATACTACACTCTGAAATCTAATTGCTTGGAGCACGCTTTCTACGGTTCTCAGTTCAATTAAATTTCAAAGTAACTTTTTATAAAAGAATGCCAATGTAACAATAAAGTACCAAATAAAAGTAAGTATATAAATATAAAAAAAGAAAATGAAAACTGATATAATTCTGTACACATTTTTATTTAACGAAAGGGCTATTGAAATCTTATTAGAGCATCTCGGCGCAGTAACTCGCTTTAATTGGATTGTCTTTAGAGTCCCAATCACAATCGATAGTACCTACAGCTAAACTCTCTTAACAATCCTAGTAGTAGGTAGTTTTGTAAAGGTGTGCAACCTTTACAAAACTAGCACATTTAATAACCTCCTTCCTTTCTACTTTTATATATTAAATAGAAGAAAGAGATTGTCGATTTAGATTCGACGTTCATTCAAGCACTAATACTCAGTCGATATTGGACCAGATGTACACAACCATTTAATTCTTTAATAGTTCGACCTCACAGTTTCTCTTATTTACTTTTTAAAGTTCTTATTGTAGAGTCTATTTAATAGAAATTCGACGCCCTGTTTGTATTTAACAATATTATCGAGGATCGTGTTTACGTTTTGTTGTTAGCGAATAACTTTATAAATAAATAAATCGTTTATTTCTATCTCACAAAAGGTTATATTATTATAAGATACAATGATATTACATTTACAGTACAACGAAACTTAGTGGGAGACTGGTGCTTGAAGTAGGTTTTAAGATGAACCTGTATTACAGGTCACTAGGGCCCTTGCCCTCCCGCAGCTTGAGTTATTTGTATGGGTGCTTAAACGGTTACAGGTATTCATAAGGAACTTTTGTATAGTACAGAGTTAAATTACGGGTAATACAAAAAGCTTTCTTACTACTTAATTTATAACAATTTAAAAGTAGGAAAGTAACAAGATAAGAAAAACAACAGCTATATGGAATGACAGTGTAAGTGTGTTTTATTACATACAAGTCTCGTTTGTGTTTTTTGTGATGATGGGATGACAGCTGTGTGGATACGTATGAGTGAAAGTGTGTGTAGTTGTAGTGAAGAATGTACTTTGTACTTGACTCGGAGTAAGTAGTTATTCTATTTCATCGTAATTTAGGGTTTTTAGGTAGCCAGTTATGATAGTCTTACAATTTATAGTATTTAGGGGATATATATTTAGGGATCCATTGAGTTTATTGTATAAATATGAACCGAGAAAACAATAGAAGTTTTGAGCAAGTTCAGTATTAAATTTGGATATTTGACATACTTTATATGTGTGGCGTTTCTTTGAGAGGGATTTGCATCATACCAGCTGAGAGTGTTTTTTGAGGAAAGTGAACTTTATAAATGTTTGACGAACTGTGAGAACGTCTCATTCCTTGTACAGCTCAAGTGTTGGGAAGCGGAAGAAAAGACCTCACCTTGAGGATGGTTCTTTGAGCCCGTTCAACCTCTATTAGGTAGGTCTTAGCTGCTTCTCTCCAGGATACAATGCTAAATCTTAACGAATACGTAAGATGGTGTACATATTATAGTAAACAAGTAAAAATAACAGTACAAATACGGAACAAATATAACAAAAAGTTTCGTCCCGTGTGGAAATTTGAATATTTTGACTAGGTACCTCGTTGATGCAGTGCGTGCGACTTTTGTGTATTGTGAGGTCGATTCCTAGGCAAAACAAAACTTTGGGTGATCCATCGATATTTGTGAGTCTGAATGTAGTATTAACTAGCTGTGCCCGCGACTTCGTCCGCGTGTAGTGATTTTGGGCAGCATTTTTTGGATATATCTTTTGGTTTGTTTTGAATTATAAACATCTTTGTTTAGGTGAAAAAGAAAAATCTTTACAGTAAATGCTTCTCTATCTACGATATTAGACGTATAGCTATCGCGGATCAAAGCCATACAGGCTGCTAGGATTACTTACACGTGGCAAATCCACATAAAGCTGACCATGCGAAAAACAGTTAATATTTAGATCCACACTCATTAATTGTCATCGCGAAACATAGGCTCACTGGAAACTGAACTCGTTTAAAACTAAACGGGAAATTGTTTGGAATGAAAGGAATCCGAGGAATAAAAACGCTATAAGTTTTGTTTTTATATTAGCCTGCCAAAGTGCCTCTACTCTGGCTGATGGTAAGCAGTCAGTGGAATTCAGAAGTAGTGGACACCATTCCAAAAGCCAAACTACTGGTATGGCGGCCTCCACTATGGCGGCTTAGTGAGATGCTTCTTCACGCCTCGCTTAAAAGTCCCAGGATGAAAGTTAGGTGGGAACACATGCGCTGGTAAAGAGTTCTAGGCTTAAATTGAGCGACAAAAGTATAAAGTGCTGAACCGTTTGGTTCGAGACCCTTTAGATTCCACTGTGAAAGGGTGGCACTTCAGTCCCGCACGTGTCGTTCTGGATAAAACGGGCGAGGGTAGAATTAATTTAAAGAGCTGTTGAGAAGACTCTCTGTGGTAAAGGCGATAGAAGACGGCCGTTGAGGAGGCGATGTCTCTTCGCAGCTGTAAAGGCTCAAGGGTCTTAGGCTTCCGGGCTTCCATGATACGGACTGCTCGCAAAAGGCCGCCGTACCGTCTCGAAAATGGTTGCCGGGTCCCACTATCCGGTCACCAACCTGCACGACGAACCACTCCGAGATTATGCACAACCTGGTGGGGCAGTCTCTTTTTTTTTGGTTAGGTCTAATTGGGCCCTTGTACAATGCCGCGGGCGGCCAGCGGCACCACCGTTTATACGGGTCTCCCTGGCCGGCGGGTTGACCCACACCACCCACACAATGACTCCGCGGTTACTCTGCTGGTCCTACACATGCTGCGAGGTCAACGCCTTCTAGACCCAAAGTAAGCATATTATATGCTTGTATTATGGGTTCTAGAATACGGATAAACATACTTAAATACTTTTATTTTTGTAAATAGATACATATTATACATATAAACACCCAGACCAATGCAAATAGACATGTTCATGCTACAAATATTTGCACTGAGCGGGAATCGAACCCGCGACCTCACAGTCCATACACAGTACCACCGAAATACAGAGGCAGTTGATTTCCCCCTGACTTTCCCCTCCCTTTCCCCTGACTTCTCCCTAACTACCCCCGCACTTTCCCCTCACTTCTCCCTTCCTTTCCTCTTCCTCCCCCTCCCTTCCCCTCCCTCCAAATTTCAAGTCGCCAACTTCAAAAGCAAAGATCTTTCTATACAATATTTCATCCCTTATTTCACGCCTATAAATCCACCCCAGTAAAAAAAAATTATGAGCGTATTTTTAATTTAAATAAAAGTATTCCAAAACAAAATGTCAAAGCTGTAACTTAAAAAATGAAGACGTTTCATACAATCGATTTCATCCCTTTTCATACACTTAAGGGTTGAATTTTTAATAACCCTTTCTTTGTACACTTCTAGACATTAAGACAAACACACCCTCCAAATTTCAAGTCGCTACGACCAGTGGTTTAGGCTTTACGTTGTCTGTCAGTCAGTCAGTCAGTCAGGACAAAGCCTTTTATAATATGTATGGATGTATGGATAAGACGTATAGCCATCAGGGATCAAAGCATACAGGCTGCTAGTAATGCTAACACGTGATAGAGCCACATAAAGCTGACCGAAAAACAGCTAATACTTAGATCCACACCCACAACTTTTAGTGTCTTACCTTTACTTTAATTACCTAATTAATTAATTAGTTTAATTAGTCATCGCAAAACATAGGCTCACTGGAAACTGGACTCGTTTAAAACTAAATGAAAGACTGTTTAGAATGACAGGAATCCGAGGAATAAAAACACTATCAGCTATTCCGCAACCTGTCAAAATATCTGCTTCTATAAGATTTCGTAGTAAATTAACAAATGTTCGACGTGATTCTTTAAATTGGCATAACTTTTTTATTTATAAACCGATTGACATGAAACAAACACTAAATGTTAAGTGAAGCTTACCACAATATATTAGTGAAAACCATATTTAAATCGGATAAGCCGTTTCTGAGATTAGCGTGCACAAACGCACAGACAAACAGACAAACATTTTAAAAACCATTGTTTTGGGTTCTATTTGCGTTGATATAGGTCCGAATAGTATTTTTTCTCATATATCTTTCATGTACAGACAGCGATCGGTTACATTTTTATTATATGTATAGATTAATTGTATGTTGGCAATACAATGGCGCAGGGTCTTTAAAATATTTAGATTTTTTTTTACTACAATAAACTTGCCAAATTACAGGTTTAAGTTAAGTGAAATCGAAAAACAACCTTGAACGAACATCGTTTCATATTTTAATATTCAGATAAATTCTACATGCCACTGAACAAGTAATGTATGAACATTGAAGACACGTAAATCTCTTTTTATAAACATACGAAGAAAACCAATTTATCTCTTTACAAATTGGATATTACAAAACATAAGTACTCACTTAAATAATTTCTCATTTGAATACATATTATAATTTAATATTTTATATGTAACTTTGCCTGGTATCAGTAACATCAGAAAATAATTAAGTACTTTTTATTTATTTATTATTTCTTACAATATCCTTACAGACTAAACCAATTCGATATTGTAGATTTTTCTCTAAATTACAATCTAATTAAATCTTACTTAAACGAATTTTAAAAAGGACTATCTTTGTGAATTCACTCAGAGTGCACTCAGAGTGTACTGTTTCTAATTAGAATGTTTTAGACGCAGTTCGTCGCATATTAAATTAGTGTAACCGTTTATGAACTTAGAACAACCAGGGTATATATTGGCTGTACCTTTAGGATTGTCCTTGTCTATTTATTCTCCTTAGAAGACCGATACTTAGCGACCACTTTATATATATGTAATCACTAGCAACATAAACTGGTCAGAGATCCTGGTCTAAAGACACTGCGGCTATAGTACGGCAAAAACGTAGTACAAAATGTGCTGTATTGTAGCTTCCCGACCGCTGCTAAACCGAGTCGGATTCAATATATGACCTTATTCTTGAAGTTTGACCTATCTAACTAGACTATTTATCCTAGGTAGGTACTATATATATTTTTCAACTTATATTATTGTATTATGGGCATAGAATTTTCTTACGTGAGTGGGTATAAAGATTTGCCGTGATCATAGTTTTGGTCATGTCATAAATTGATGTCCGTTTCTATCCATAAGTTTCATAGCAACTTCCAGTACAATGGTGTTCTTTTTCCTAGATATAATACCTCTCTAGCTTACGCCTTACTGCAACTCAATACCTTTCAGCTTTTTAGGTATTTTGGATAAATAAATTTAGACACATTTATAAATACAAGAATTTCCAATATCTTTTCTTTAAAATCCATTGTGTGTGTCACATGTTTTATTTAAATGTCCTAAATGCAGACTAGAATGCCACTGTAATTTCAAGTTCTTTTTAAACATTTTCAGCAGAAACTTGCTACATTAGGAACATTTAAAGCTGAACGTACTACGTTTAAAAGTGGCTTAATTATTTCAATTGTTAAGTACGCTAGACGCACTTTAGCACTGAGTATTGCAATACTTTTTATGCCGTAGTCAAGATGCGGTAAGCGTACCGTATTGTTCCTTCACAACGGGTGCACCCCATCCACTCTTATTGAGCGGGAATCGAATATTGAAAATTGTTAGCTTGCTTTTATCGAACACATTCTACATTCTAGAGGGAGGTTTATTATATTTCATACCGTTCATTTGTTTCAAGTTTTATTTTGTGAGGTTGCGATATTATTGTAAAAGTAATGAAATTTAGTCATTTTAATGTTATGATGATGATTATAAAAAAATCTAAGCTGTGTATTTTACAATTTTTTTTTGTTGTTCTAATATTCGTAAGGATGAAGTTAATAAAAATACAAAAAAGACAATAAAAACATACAATACGTACAAACTGTATTATTTAATGAGTTTATTTTTCATAGCTAGAATTTTAACCTTTGTCTTAGTAGTCTCAATGATAGAACGATCAAACGATATTTATTAAAGTTATCTTGAATAACATCGGTCGTTGATATTTATTTTAGTCAATCTTAAAGAAAAGGTGAAATGTTACAGATTACAGGTGTGGCTTCATCTATCTGGCCAATAATGACACACAGAGAAAATCCAAGCGAAGACGACGACTTCGAGTTTACAGCATAGAAATCAAAGATGGCGCTGTAAACAAATATAGACCTCTCCCATACAAGATGTATAGAAGTCTAAATCGCGATATTAACATTCTCACACCAACTAACTATATATACAAGTCCCGACTACCAACTGTCGGGCAGTAGCCCGCCAGGCACGATCACCTAACCTGATCGGAGGGTTCTCCCTTTGGGTGGAGGTATATAGTGTGCTACCTCCAAATTGGTGGCCCCTGTCTGCAAGCAACCTTCACGGAGCAGATCATCAGCATCGTCACCTCCACACAGGGTTACAATGTAAATTTCTGTATTGTAATAACGTACACGTAACACTATCTTGTAATATGGCTGTGTTTGTAGCATATACAACCTTATTCAAAAGTAACGCCAACATTTGATAAGATTACTGAATGTTTCGAAGAAATTGACAAGAATACCACACCCACCAGCCAACATCAAGAAATTTTTGCCTATTTAACCTGCTGCTATATTTATATACCGACTCCAAAATAACTAATTAAAAACTATAAATAGTAAAGTATTATAGGTATCAAGGATTGCGTTGAGTCCCCTTTAATGTTCTTTTCTATGAAGTAATTAAAATATTATTTTCTACTTTTTAGTTAAGGATTGAACATGTAGGTGTTGTTTGAAGTCGGTTTTCATTTTTTTTTTCAAAAAATAATTTTATTTTTAAACTTTTAGTGGGAATTTATTGTGTATAAATATATTCAATATGGGTAGACCTACTAAACGTGCTGCGCAAATGAGACAGCGCCGCGCCGTTTGAAAGAAAGTAGAGACGAGAGGTAAGATTGTAAATAGATATATAAGGTCCTTGTCAACACTTTCTCGATCGCTAAACCCTGAATCCCAGAAACCACAAATCAAAACAAAAAATTGATGATCTACCAACAATAAAGAATCATCAAAAATCATAATTTAACTGACCGAGCAATCGCTTAATAGATATACAAAAAATAAACAGTGGTGCTGTAAAAGCAGGTTTAAGGGCGCCCGTTGCTGTTGTAATTTGTCACGACCATAAGACCTCCAACTTGGCTTAACGACTACCTAATTATAGTGATGACCATAGTCTACTGCTTCTAAAGAATGAGGACGCTGAAAATGAAACAACACAAATGGTTACTCATCCAGGGCCACTTAGTTTTTAACAAAAAATGAAAAAAATTAATTCGCACTTGTAGCATGGACATGTCAATGTCAGAAAATTCGTCGCAAAAGACATCGACGTGTTGCTTTACACATCTTCAATTCTGGCATACATTTTGTTACAAAATATAAAATTGAAGCCAAACCACTAAACCATTCTTTATAAAAAAAACATGGGACCCCATTTCAAATAAAAGAAGAATTTTCTGTTGTTCTGTTCTTCGAGTTCTGTTGTAACAAACATACAACCACTGAACCATTTCTTATATTAAAAAAATGGGACCAATTTCAGAGTATAGCCACTCAAATAAAAAAAAAAATTTCAAATCGGTTCATAAATGACCGAGATATGAGGTAACAAACATACAAAAAAAAAAAAAAACATACGACCCGAATTGATAACCTCCTCCTTTTTGAAGTCGGTTAAAAAAGGGTGTTTTCTCGTGGTCCTACAACAATCATTCACGACCGACCTAGGTTTGGGCCAAAAATTGAGAAAGGCTATGGCCGGCAGCTGCCAGCACTGCACTTTTTTCGGCTAATAATATGATGATGAAGAATCACTGTTTTCTTTGCTCTGATTCTCTCCTACCTTCTTAACCACGCAATGGATATCGAACACTTATAATTAAGAGTGTTTTTTTTTGTTTCGTGATTGTAATCATATGTAAATCATATTAGTACCCCGCGTGCAAAGTCGAGGCGATTGGCTAGTTCATTATAATATTAACTAGTTTTTTGTTTACAATATATAACATATGGGTACATACGAGTATTATATTGTTGTTCAACTGTTGTTAAATTTTATCAAAATCTGTTTAGTGGTTTGGGCGTGAAAGCGTAACAGACAGACAGACAAAGTTACTTTCGCATTTACAATATTAGAATGGATGAACATATCTAGCTTTTGCATATATAGGTAATATGTATCCATCAAATAAATACTTAGGTTCTCTCTCCCCAGCCTATAACAATAAGATACCCTACAGTGAAGGTTTACCTGTAGTCGATAATGAACTGACCCTAATTCTCGAGCCAAGGTAGGTAGGTATTTGCGGCTTTAGGCGTTAATGTGATGAATTCTGGGCATTCCATATGGTGCGTCATTCACATCGGACCAATGGTTCACGCAGGCAATGCGTGTAAATACCTCAATGCTATTTAAAACAATTCATTATAATATTACGTATAGCTAACGCCTATCATAATATAATAAACTATGTTCTAAGCAATTGTGTTTTTATCAATCAATAGAGCAAAGTCCAAGTGAAATTTTGATGTGCCCCGTATGTTGTAAGACACTTAAGAACAAATACAAAAGCAGTAAAAGCTCTGAGTCTATACTCACACTTTTATTGCACCAAATGCGATTTTCTAAGACGTCGCACCCTAATAACGCTTGTATGAAGTAACATATATTTTGGAAATTCTATTCTGCGTAAAATGCAGCCGCTCTTAGTCCCCCTCTCGCCTTTATTATACTCTACGGTCGGTGAAATTTCGCACTAACGCGAATTGTATTGCCTCAGCCGCTCCACTTCGTAATATTAGCCGCCTACCATACATTGATAGACTATCTTATATTAAAATTTTAATATGGATGAAGAGCTGCGCGTAAATTTTAGTAGAAAAATTATAATTCTAAATTTTTAGACGTGCAGAATCTCATTATAATTTAAGCAAATGAACTAAAGTCTAGATAGGATTCAGTAACAGGTGCGGTGCTCTGCATATATTATGATAATGCTACTTAGTTCGTCATAGATTACGACTAGATTAGTTAGACTTATCATAATTAATAGTAAAGTGCTTTCAATTAGATATACCTACTTCAAACTTCTTTGTTATTCGGGCATTAAACTAACATTTTTACGTGTTTATTATTTGATAGTACCTAAGTCTATTTAGCGTAGACGTTTCAATATCTTATACTATACCTCTCTTTTTGTTTCAGTTAATACTGCTAATTTTTTATATTTAACCTTATTAACTAAGCAAAATTCGGCATATTGCAACTAAGAATTTGATCGTAAATATTGTATATAAATAAAATTACACGTATTCTATTCATGAATATCTGTTTTAAAAATGAATTTGGCTATTGCGATCTAAGCTACATAGGATATTGAAGAGTAGATGCAATATTTATTATGGGATTAAACTTTGTGCTAAAGTAACTAAGTTCAAGGCTATAAATAAACTACTTTAGATATCATACAATAGCAAGTTTAGTCGGTGACCATTAATTAAGATCGACGCAGATACAAAACAATTTATGACTTCATCGAGTGCCTACTGTGCCAATTTAATTACCAGCGCGATAGTTATCAATAACAAATAGTTTGTTTACGATGGATACATTTTCATTCGCTTGCGTCTGTGACCAGATAGTCAAAATCTGCTCTGGCTCATTGGTGACAGTCCTAGTCCAAAAATAAGTAAGGCCACAAACAAGCTGGTGCTACTTAACATCGATCAAATTTCTTCGCTAATGACTCATAAAGTTTCAACGTCGCAAGTTCTCTTTACATAACAAAATACGTCTATTTCCATCTGTCTCGTTATTTAGTTCTATTGGCAGAACTACTGGTAATTTTTTGCCCGACTGCCGCAGTCAAGGAGGGTAATTTTTTTCGAGCGTATGTATATGAGTATGTATGTCTATTTCTTTGGCACGCCCTACAGCTTAATGGATTTTAACATATGAAGTATCATTAGATTCGAATTAATTGTGGGAGTGACATATTGTAGGTATATAAAATTTCAATGTAGCTGCAGCAGGAGAAAAAAAAATATTACTTTCTTTTCACTTTGTTTTAGACAAGCGAGCTTTTTGTTTTTTTTTTTTAATAAGATATTGCTTGTTATTTCCCATTAGTTCTGTCCACAGAACAAATGGGAATGCAATTCCTACCTGTTCTGTTGAGTAGTTCTGTTAGCATATCTAATGGTAATTTTGTTATATATATTATAGCCTACCAAAGTGACTCCACCCCGCCTGATGGTAAGCAGTCAGTGGAATCCAGAAGTGGCGGCCACTATACTAAAAACCATAGTCTTAAACTGCTGGTATGGTGGCCGATATTCATGCTGAAAACAGCGTGGATCTACTACCGTAAAAACTGTGTGACTTATACGATTATACTTTCCACCGAACTTGTCTCAACTATTCCCACCTGTTCTATTACTTATTACTGTCGATGAAAATTTTAGTTAACACATAAAAAAATATATAAAAAATGTAATACCAAAAAAAAAACAAATTAACATCTGTCATAAAACAAAAAAAAACGGAAAATCAAAAGACAGTCGTAAAAAGAAAAACAAGGAATAGACAAGAAAATATGGTTTGAAATAACGATTTAAAACTGAAGTATGAGACCTCGTTGAACTGACTAAGTCTAAAATTGAACTTTAAAAAGGGATACTTTTTGTAGTTGGTTAGATGTTTTCAATTAGTAACTTAGCCAGCAGTGTCGGTATGGTGGAAGACGTTCTGTACGGGGAAACATTGCTAATTGTGTCATTTTATGGATTTATTAATGCCTAAAATTGTTTTATAAGAAATAGGAATTATTATTTACATTCTTCCACATACATAATTATGCTACATTACTACGCATATCTATTATTTGATCTGTGCTACTATGATATACATAGACGATATGTTACTACCAGTTCGGTTATACGGGCATGAAACACGTAAATACCAGACATAACAAATGTTTGACGTAGATAACCGATACGTTACCATAATAGCAACCAATAATGTTACAATACAGTGATCCATTCGTTTCGCATGAGTAGATATTAAATAAATTTTGTCAAACCAAGTGTCTGACAGAATATCCATGTTGGCTGAATTATTCCTTTGTCTTTATTTCGTCATTCTTATAAAGTAGAAACAGAGAATAACTATGTTGAATAGATTTTGAGTTTCTTCTGTTCTCTGTCTACGTATTATGTTTTACTTTTATATGCCGTGCCGCTAATTAAATTCCGTACTAGTAGTACCTACTATTGACTTTTGATATACATTAATAAAATCACTAAATCGAGCAGCCATTTCTCACTTTAGAATTAAAATCTTGTTTTTCAATTCTTAAGTTGAAAAAGTTAATTAAAGCACGAAGCATTAAGTAAGTAAATATTGATGTTGATGATCTCAGTTTCTTCAAATTTATTTTAAAATATAGTAAATTGATGTTAATGAATTTGTAAGAAAGTTAATAAACAACTAAATCATACATTGACAATGATGCAATTTCGCTTTAGGTTTGGTACACACCGCCACCCGTCTTGTGGCATAAACACTAGCAGTGTCACGCGTCACATTAAGTTGTGCGTGCGACACTTGGCTGATAATGTAGATGAATTACTGAAGATACAGGCTTCTCTCGGAGA
Organism: Parascotia fuliginaria; assembly: GCA_963082885.1. Classification (NCBI taxonomy): domain Eukaryota; kingdom Metazoa; phylum Arthropoda; class Insecta; order Lepidoptera; family Erebidae; genus Parascotia; species Parascotia fuliginaria. The sequence continues at coordinate 6,359,438 of OY720176.1, read as the reverse complement.
ATATTCAATGTTTTGCTTGTATAAAACAACACGAAGAGCCTAGTTGGATTTTCTAAAAAATAAGCTAGAGTAACAAAGTGTTCATATTAATATAAGCATATATTTTTTGTTATTTACATAACGAATTAGACATTCTATGAATTTAATATGTTATTTGTAACTGAATTATGCATCTTGTATTTAGCTAAATTAGACACTGCAATAATAATCATTTAAATAAGTTTAGATAGGTAGGGTACAAACTATTGATTGATTGCTGAATTTCTTAACTAATCTAAACTTATTCCCGAAAACTTTAACGTATACTTTGATAAAAATCTTGTTTAGTAGCTCTCCTCTATCTCAAAGCTACACAAATAATTTACGTGCATAAATCTAATAGAGAATGTCCTGAGTATCTGTCAGTATGTGTATCTATATAATATATTAAAAATAGCGGTCGCAAGGTAAAATTTTGTCCACTAAGATTCTGTTGAAATTCCATAATATTGAACAGAGGGTAGCTATCTCGAAGATATAGTGTAAACAATGTTCTTTCAAAAGGTTTTCCGCGGACATTTTCTACATTGTAAGTTTAGTAGCACGCATCCCACATTTATGGAACAAACTTTAACGTTTTTGGGATGATCAAATCAAAAATTTTCAGATTGGAATGTGGATATAAAGTTTTCAAACTGAGGATCATATAAAGTTTATTGTTTATAAAATAATAATAGGAAGGTACCCTTAACTACCGACCCGCCCCCGTTTCGCACCATACTAGGTAATATTTTTTTACGACATGATTAGGTACAAATCTTTGAAATGCCCGGCTGTTCTCAACTATTTGATGAAATTATAGTGAAAACCGTATCAAAATCCATTTACTAAAACTTTTGCTGTATATTAGTTAGAGATTTGAACGATGTTACAGGTTAAGAAATGATGTAGGACGAAATTATAAAGAACAACTGTCTTTGTTGGTAATAAAAAGATGAAGAACCATCATTTTTATTGAAAATCAAAAGTAAATTTATCTTGGGAGGTTTTCTATGATATAATACTATTTCATAATCATAATCTGGTAACAAAGTGTTCATATTAATATAAGCATATATTTTTTGTTATTTACATAACGAATTAGACATTCTATGAATTTAATATGTTATTTGTAACTGAATTATGCATCTTGTATTTAGCTAAATTAGACACTGCAATAATAATCATTTAAATAAGTTTAGATAGGTAGGGTACAAACTATTGATTGATTGCTGAATTTCTTAACTAATCTAAACTTATTCCCGAAAACTTTAACGTATACTTTGATAAAAATCTTGTTTAGTAGCTCTCCTCTATCTCAAAGCTACACAAATAATTTACGTGCATAAATCTAATAGAGAATGTCCTGAGTATCTGTCAGTATGTGTATCTATATAATATATTAAAAATAGCGGTCGCAAGGTAAAATTTTGTCCACTAAGATTCTGTTGAAATTCCATAATATTGAACAGAGGGTAGCTATCTCGAAGATATAGTGTAAACAATGTTCTTTCAAAAGGTTTTCCGCGGACATTTTCTACATTGTAAGTTTAGTAGCACGCATCCCACATTTATGGAACAAACTTTAACGTTTTTGGGATGATCAAATCAAAAATTTTCAGATTGGAATGTGGATATAAAGTTTTCAAACTGAGGATCATATAAAGTTTATTGTTTATAAAATAATAATAGGAAGGTACCCTTAACTACCGACCCGCCCCCGTTTCGCACCATACTAGGTAATATTTTTTTACGACATGATTAGGTACAAATCTTTGAAATGCCCGGCTGTTCTCAACTATTTGATGAAATTATAGTGAAAACCGTATCAAAATCCATTTACTAAAACTTTTGCTGTATATTAGTTAGAGATTTGAACGATGTTACAGGTTAAGAAATGATGTAGGACGAAATTATAAAGAACAACTGTCTTTGTTGGTAATAAAAAGATGAAGAACCATCATTTTTATTGAAAATCAAAAGTAAATTTATCTTGGGAGGTTTTCTATGATATAATACTATTTCATAATCATAATGCCTGTAACTATTATGGCCTCCTACGCTCCTGCTGCTACCAAATGTAATATAAGAAAAACAATGTACTTGTAATCGCAGTAAGTACAACTTTTACTACTGCAAATAATTAATCCATCTTAATCTTGAAGAAAGCTTTCCTTATAAACAGTGGCAACTACTTTTCAGTTGTTTCTGTTTTTAAGAAAACTATCTTTTCAAAAGTTTGAGTCCTAAAGACGAGTATAAAATATATTTATTTTCTTTACCAATATCTGAACGTTTCGGTAACATGAAAGAAAACCAATATAGTTAGTACACATAAAATTGTAGCACTGAAAACATAAGTGAGAACGTGCCTACTGTCATTATATACGTATGGAAGTATTATATACAGTTAAAAGGCACTGAGATTTATCGTAAATAAAACCAGCTTCGACAATACGACTATTCCCTATACCTATTGTATCGCTACATAGGAAAATATCCCGTATTATTTGCACGTTTTTATTTTATGTTACCCTGATGGTTCTCTGACAAGTTTATTGATATCATAAATAAGTTATTTCTGGCGTACGTACTTTTTTTGTGGACATAGTTATCAGGTTATTTCGCAGACTAGGTACATACAACATGTTAAATGATGTAGATCTGCACGAAATAAATGTCAATTAATTAACAAAATTTAGATACACACCATCTACATTTTATTTTAGTTTTTATTTAATATTTTATTATTTTATAATTGTAAACACTATGGATAATTTATCTGAAATAAACTTTTACTATTATTAGCCTGAAGATGCCTTCTGTGAGACATAAAACTTAACCAAAGGAAAGAGTTTTACTATAGTCGTCATCTTAGAGTGGTCACCGGAGAAAAAGACTTATATAAGTAAATTACAATTCACTGACATACGAATAATATACATCAGAAGCAAGTTACTATGGCAGGGGAAGCACATTAATTAATCAAGTGACGTCACGCTTAACACTGTTGTAAGCTACCGTATGCGGGATACGTCGATAGTTTATACCCTATGTATCGCCTGACAGACAATGCCACCGAGCATTCTTAAGACATTAGACGGTAATACATAGTTAATATATGTAGGTACTAAACTGTTATACTGTGTAGTATTACTTCGATCAAAACGTTTTATATAAATTATATTGGAAATCATCATTGTCATATTGGCTGAAAAACGTCTACTGCTGGTCATAGACCTACCCTAAGTTTTGCTACCTTAACCGATCGTGAGCCAGCCTCATCCATGGGTTGCCTGCCACCCTAATAGAGGTTAGCTAGGTACCTGATTAAATTCAATACTATGACATGAAACTATAACATGAGTTTTAGCGTAAACTATTTGTACTTTTACTTATTGATTTACACAATTTGTAATAATTTTCACTTAACGTACAGGCTACTAAATATTACGTATGGAGTAAAGTAAGTGAAGTAACGGATGAAATAGCACTCCGAATATTATTATAATGTTTAAACCATAGAGTCGTAGGAAGTGTATACTCACCTAATATATTTTATCTAAACTAATACGTCATATTATAAAGAGAAAAGATTAATTTTTTTGTATCTTTGTTTGTTTGCAACGATTTAACTAAAAATCTACGTTAGTGATTTTAAAACTCAATTAAGGAAGTGGGTAGTATAGGCTATTATATTTTATCATGTTTAACATATTTTAAATTTTTTAAACGCCTTTGTAAGTCTGAATGATGCAAAACGACACTATTGCAATGATATTTTCCGTAGGCGTTTTTTGTGAGACCGAATTAAACAATTAAATTTTCGGTACCGAAGCGAAGTGAGGGCGGACGTCTAGTGTATTAATGGGGTAAGCAGAGACTATAGAACGCCATTTGCTGCGATACAAACATACCTCCTTTGCCTCTTTAACATGCATTTATACAGACACGTCGGTTACGGGTGCTTGTAATTGTGCCCTTTGTATAAAGATAAAAAATACATTTCCAGCTAATGTAACAAATTGTCTGCTGTTAGTACAAACTTTCTGCTAATAAGCTCTTAGAACAAAATTCTATTTAGAGTCATTTGAAGTTACAATATCCGGCCTAAAATGAGCACTGTCTCAGTGGCGCAGTTGCAGTGTGTGTACTGGTGTACAAGAGGTTACGGATTAGATTTCCGTATGGGACAAAACTTTGTGTTGCATCCTTTTGCATGTTTGTAAAATGTCCCGAGATTCTTTAAGGCTTGTTATGTTACCTAGTCAGGAGGCCTACCACTACCTCTTATAGCAGTATTATTTTAATGTTACTTTGTGTTTTGTCTTTTTCTTTTGTTCCATTAAAAACAAGGATAGAGACAAAATAAGGTTATAAAAAGATTGCTGTAAGGGGTTGTGTTAAGGCCCTATGATCATGCTAGCCAGACCGGCTGCTATAATATAAAATTTCTGTGAAAAATATCTAGATAGGCTCTTTTAAATTGGCAAATAGTTACGTTTTAAAAACTGCAAAACATACAAACCAAAGCAGCATACACCAATAATACAATCCTATTAATGCAACATACAAGAAAATTATCTGAGAAGATTCTTATCTAAGAATTTCCTTCAAACGCTCTATTTTTGAAGTACCAGTACTCCGATATGAACCAATTATATAGTTACGTATTACTACCGACGGTAATGGTTACGTGCCCTAAGATGTTTGACACGTAGTTACTTGTCAGGATAGAATTCAATTAAACATTCTGAGTACCGAATAATAAATTTTATATAACTGCTACAAAACAAAGACTACACCAATGCTGAATATTTATTGTTCATACAAAATTACACAAAAAGTTTTACTGACCCTTAATATAATAACCCTTAGATGTTTAGTCTTTAATTACCGCTTTCACAACCAAATAAACCAAATAAACATATAATAATTTTGGTATACATGTGTAATTGAACATAATATAATGTAATACAGCATAAATTTTATATTTCAGGTAAATTTTGTTGTAGAAGAGGTCAGCTAATAATGAATTTTGTCGGAGATTATTTAAAGGGTTTCCTGACGAAGGGATACTCAAGCCGTTAAATTAAATAATAGAAACCAATAAAATATTGTATTTCATTTGTAAACTGATACGTATATTTTTACAAAATGAACACAAAAATCACTAGTAGGCCTTCATAGTCTCGAACAATAAATTGAGTTATAAGTGTTTAATGTTATCAGTTATTACAAGTGTCTATTGAAAATAATTATATTATTATATTTTAATTTTGGTTCAATAATTCAATAATAAAAATAACAGAGCTTTCTAACAAAAAAGCTACAATTTGCACGATATTTTTTCTTTACAGTTGGCACTGGCAAAACCAAAATAGTCGCACAATATAAGAAGCGAAATAGTGAAAAAGTCGTATACACGCCGTGCTTTCCACTCCTACGAATTGCAAAGACAAGGAAGTTCATTTAATAAGTGCCCGCCAATGCTCGCTTAACTTGAGTCCGGAATTTTAACTAAATTTCACGCCACTGCAAATTGTAAAGTAGCTGAATGTTTTAAATTACACTTGTTTCACTATTTCATTTACTATCTAGATGAATAAAATGTAGCCCAAAATGATCAAAGGACTGTTCGTGTAATACAAGTAATTTTACATTAAAGTCTCTATTATAAATGTTGTTAATTGTATGCCTGATGATTTTATAATATGTCAATTTTATAAGGTGTTTTATTTTCAAGCTGATTTATCATCATAAGGAAACTAATTCATGATTGCATGGACTCTAAAAATCAGTACATTCTCCCTACCACTCCATAGCGGCAGCGATGTGACTCATCCCTTGATGACAAATTTCCAATGTGAAATGTACTTATCAAAATAAATATGACTACATGATTATGATATATCACTCGTCACTACTATTCTAGACCAACTTTTAACACCCAGTTACAATTATCTTTCGTAATAGCTTCAGTCATCAGACTTTATCTCGTGTCCGCGTGTTGTTGCGAATTTCTGATTTGCGCAAAACATAATTTTTAATGAACTGCAAATTATTCACGATTATATTGGCCTCCTTCTTAACCTCGTAATAAATATTGTAATATGTTTGATATTAAAATCAAATATAAACATAAAATTGGATATTAATTTTAAAGAGCTGTAAGATCACAAAATAATTTTGGTTTATATGTTGAGAGAACCGCGTAATTAGGAGTATGTCAGGCGTAGGCACAGGCAGGTACTTGAGTATCTACTTCAATGGTATATTATGTTACAGTATTAACAGTATTAATGAATGTTTAACACCTACGCACGTCTGTTAAATGCTAATGAAGTAAGTATCTATTATCGCTAGCCAAAATCATCTTTCGCATAGGATAAATATTCGGTTCCTATTAATATAGGTATCTACTCTGCTGCCTACGAGTATAGGTAGATTCGAGTTTTGGCAAAACATTTCACAAATAACAAATGTTTTCAAAGCTCTATGAAAACCGACCCCTTAAAGCTTGAAGTTGGAAATGTACATTCGACATTATATTCTGTTTGGTTAGTTGGCAGTGAACACGAGGGAGCCAAGCTTTCTCTGTCGGTTGCAGTGGGCGAAACCACACCACAGTTGACAACCAACGACGCCGCAACGCATGCCGACTTATAAAAAAACAAGTTTTATGCAATATAAGGATTATTCCCATCTGTCCCTCTGATTTGTCCACCTGGGGTAACAGATGGGAAAAAAAAGTTTCATCTGTTCCTCCGTTGTTAAAACGCCACACAAAAAAACAGGCACTATAAACTATTTGTAAATATAGCTGTTTATTTCTTTTTTTTAATTTCTTTGTATAAAGTTTAATATAATATACTCTACTGCATATTCGAAATACAATTCAGTTTTTAACCGGACGAGAATGAAGGTTAAACATTGTATCGGTGCCAAAAACGATAGTAAAATAAGTTTATAAAGCCGTTTGCGGTGTGAATTTAAACATGACTAAATATTTTATATGGTGTGTTTAAAATGTACGAGGTATTTATGTTCCATTAGAGAGTATCTAGAGATTATTGAAGCAGCGCACTCACTCACTCGTGTAACTGAGTGTACACTTATGAAGCTCTCGAATTAATAGGTAATTAGCTCACCTTGTTCTCGTACTTTAACAGCGCTCCATATTGAACACTTGGTATTTGAGTTACCTACTAGTTGTAAGACGGAGGTCAAGTTAAGCGAACTTGCCAAATTAGGTATTATTTACGAAACAGAAAACCGTCCTAAGTACATAAGACTATACAAGATTTATACACGTGAGTATCGAATTCGAAAAAGAGGTTGCGACATGTACTATTTATTTGTCGTCAATCCTTTTGCCGATTAAATTACCGAGTACCTGTAATATATTTTTTTCAATTACTAGCAACAAGAAAGAAAGAAAGTAAGAAAAACATTTATTATGCAAAAAACACTATCAATATAGCACTAAGCAATAGATAGGCGTGGGCAGACCCAAGTGTACATTGCGAAACCGAATATCTACGGAATGCTACGCAGAAGCCTTGTGTTCGATCCCCGGATAGAATAAAGTGATATCTGGTTTACTGACAAAAAATCTCAATATTAGCCTAGTCTGGCAAAGTAGTAAATGACAACAGACTCGCCCTCTGCTCGGACTGAATATAGTTAACGAAGCATGGTTATTACACATCTGCCTACTCCTCCTGGAAAAAAAATTGCTATTTCATATAACATGAAGCATATCTTAATGCAATTTTAATTGATAATTTAGTTGCAGTAGCTTTTACCTATCAAGTTCCTAACTATACTAAATTGCTTTTGGACTTTTAAGTTAACATAAAGTCTAATTAGTTTAGTTTATTCAGTAAATGTACTAGAGATACTTATTCTGAACGTGTCAATGAGCACTTTAATATTATGTAAAATGTTGTATAAGTACCATATAGTCCTCAATGATAGTAGATTTAATCACTAAACGTGGTGTAGGAAGCAGATGATAAAATATATGTAAGCATTATATTATCGATAATGTATTTTAAAGATGTTTTGGTATCGTTATTGATAACAATCTTTATGATATACTGACAGCAATTTTTTAAATTTTATTTATCTTATTTTTCTCCTTTAAAAACACAGACTGGTAGAGAAGGAAGGACAACACTCATATAATTAAGATAATTATGGATATACTTAGTATATTGGTAGAACAATGAAGGAAAATTTTAAAAATATGCGTGAATGACATGAAAGAAAAAAGGGGGAATATGCTCAGGTGACTTTGTAAGGTATGAAGCATAAAGAATAGGGTAACAGTGTTACTCATTCTGGTATGACTCAACGGGAATAAAGGCACAGTTTGCGACGACTTCAATTAATATTATTACGAGACCAGAGCAGAAAGAAGAAGAATAAAAATTCACTGGTAAAATCAACTATTATATACTGACATCGCAAATAAAATAATTTATAAAGTATTAAGTATAGGCAATTCTTTTTAATTAATAAACTGGATAGAATTTAGATATTTGATACTAAATAAGTATTTTAAGTCATACAACATACACATGTATTTGTGAAGTTTGCAAGTCCTTTCCACATATTGTGTTTTTATTTGTTATTTATGTACTTAATGTTTGTGTATCTTCGTAAAATTCACTAAAACTGACGACATTTTGTTGTTTGTTGATGTTGTCATTCTTTATTAAGTAAGAAAACTTGCTTATTTTTCTCTGTAACGAATAATTATGTATGCTTGTTTGTCACCTTAATCGTATAAAAAAAAAAAAAAAATTTACACTATACTTGGCAAAACAAATTTCGCAAAGCGTCTTTATTTTTGCCAGCAAATTAGATACTGGCAGTATCAATATCATCTCACATTTTGTCATGTTATAGATATCTTTGACAAAAACAATGTTGTTTTTTAAATATAAAATTTAAAGTAGTAGAGCCGAAGAAACATAATGGCAGTAACGACGGAGATATCTAAAAAAACCGATCACTGCAATAAATACCCTAAACTTTCAGGTATCGTAACCGTAAAGTCCGGCCTAATTAACTGAAAATACCTACTAATAAACTACGTAATTATCACTTAGTTTCAGCGAAGTATAATATATTTTAAGTTTAACCAAACTAAGATAAGGTTATATCGAAACTTTAATACTTTTAGCAGCAGCAGTTGGAGTGCTGCACTTCGTCACATGCTGCTACCGCACGCTGCGTCGACTAATTAGCGTAACTGTGGTTTAACGCCGGTTTAAATGCTTCTGGCTTTACGTGCACTTTATACTAACATTACACATACATTAAGAATACAACAAAGACTAATTTTAGGTGAACTCGTGTTAAAGTGAAGTAACACTACCGCTGGAGTTTGAAGCTGAGCATGAACTAAGCTATGTTTTCTAAGCATTGAACAAACAATAATACCGTTACCGATTTCTAAAAGAAAGCAATTATAAGGAGAAGCACTAAGAGCAGAAGGATATTATTAGGCATTTTGTTTGCCGGCGATCTCACTCACTGATCAATACCTAATGAATAATGTAGATCCAACTAGTTCTTGTCGATATTCTATGAATAGATACATCTCTGGTTAGTTTGATTTCATCATGCTTAAACCAGCTTAGCTCTTCTATCAAGACAAATATCATGATAAGTTACAATATTCAAATAGGTACATGAATGGCATTATTATCTACAAAAGCAAAAAATAAAAAACAAACACTTCACCAACCACAGCAGGTTAAAAGTTCCTTTTGTTAATGAACAGCTCAGCGGTGGGCAGTTTATGATCTTTGTTTAAAACTTCTAAGTACGAATTAGTTTAAAAATGTTGTTTAAAGTCTTACATATAAGCTTTTATAGTCCACCTTTAAATGCAAAGAGCACATATTATATTTGTTATTTATTGCTCCACTCACTTCTTGTAATACAAATGCAATACAAAGTACAAAGTTTTATAAATTTTTATTGGATATCATGACTTTGACTGCACTTCAGATGCTGCCCCGAGAGTATACTTACCCCTGCGTGTCGTAGGCTCTTATTGTATAGTTCGTTCGCGTTAAGAATGCAGTGAATCATCAGTGCCACTGCAGGGTAAAGGTGTATTAAATTAATTAATGATTATTATTTTATTATTAATTAATTAATTAAGGTGTATTAGTTTAATTTGAAAAGATTTGATTGGTTAGGGGGCGGGGCTACACCGGGAGACAAAGATGACTCACTGCTTTCTTAACGCGAACGAACTATAATATGATTGAAGATCATGCTTTTGAATGTTTGTAAAGACTCCTGCAACTCAAATAGTGATGTGCCTTTTTTACCACTTCAACTTGTAAAAAGAGCGTCTAAGATCGTTCCAAATCCTAACTTAAGTGCCTACTTTATTTATGTTTTGTTGATTTTATATGTTGCAAATTCATTGTTACATGTTTCGTCGCCGCGGTTCATTAGCATAGCTTTAGTTAAGCCTTTCACGCCTAAGCCTCCACACCGCGCCTGTAAGTATAGTCTACGAATGCAATCAGCTCAACTCGTACAAGCACGCTACCACTGGTGCCGGTGGTTGTACTTGAAAATAGGTTCATAATTTCATGGTTCTAAGCCTAAGGAAACGATACTCTCCAATGCCAACGTTCTGTTTCCAAAGCGACGCAGTCGCAGATTCAGCGCATGTGGCACATAATTACGTTTCATCAATCATTCGCCTCTTTAGTCTTTTACACTAAATAGATACATCGTCATAACAGGAATACCAATAATATATTGATGATAAAAAAACTTTTGACAATTTACCATGAAGAATATACACAAACATGTTTTAAAAAAATATATGAAGTAACTTTATCTGCTCAAACCAGTCGAACGTTACAAATCCTCATACAAGCTCACAAAAAACCATCAAAGAAATCTTGTTTTGCGAACGACTTGAACCATACTCAAGTCAATAGCTCATCTTCGTTTTATTTAGACGTTACTAAATCATTGTGTATTTACTTTGAAGGCCCGAGGTGTTTCATCGTTTAATTTATGAGGGAACTTCTCATATAAAAGGGTGAATTGCGTTCGCCTACCGTACGCAAATGTTTGGGGGTCGAATAAACTTTGACGACTATTTTCATTCCTTATGCATAACGTTCTGGTGTATAAGTTCAATGACTTGCAGATGAGTTTCTAAGTGATATTCGGATTACTTAAGTTTTAAAACCGACTGTATTGTTATCTTGAGTCAACGTCGTATCTGTTTCAACCAGGCCATCACTGAACATTTGGAATGTTCCAAAAGTAAAGCAATAACACTGTAATTTTATCAGGATGAGCGCAGCTGAATGCAATTGTCATATTCCAGAACTAATCCTAAAACAGTCTACGTTAGGTACTGGACCATTTGCTTAATATTTTTATGAGACCTTACCATTTTGCAAAAGGATAGTATGTACAGAATATATTAAATTATTACGGCTACAGTACAGGGGCCCTTTTTCAACTTCTTATAGCAATCTTATTATAAACTTACTTTTTCTCAATCCTTATTTTTAATGGTACAAAAGAAAAAAAAAAAACACAAAGTAACATTAAACTAATACTGCTCTATGAGGTGGCAGTAGGCCCCCAGGTTCTTTAAAAGATGTAGTTTTCTCTATGAATATGTTTTTTTATGTCAAATATTACAATTATTTTTATTCTACTTTCTTAACTAATTATTATAATTTGGCAAACTCTTCTACAGTTTATTACACAAAGTACCTTAAGGCTCTCAGGCTTCATAACAATACAAACACTAAATTTCCCAAGTGCCAATCAATCTTCTAAAGCTACTTCTCTTATTTTAGCTTCATCTATATCACTGACAGAATAAATCAAAGAGTCCATTGTTAAATCCGCAACTTTCACGAAATACGAGTTAGGCTAACAAAAGGTGGCACTTAGTATTCCATCCTGTAAAAATAAGGTAGATGTGTATCAAAAATCCATTACGGAAAGCAAATAACAAGGGTATAAATCAGGAAGTGCGGTGGCGTACAGGGGAGAACACCTACAGTCAACTAACACACACATGCATTTGTTTTCGTTGTCACTACGTCACGTTCTGACGTGTTTTCTAGTGATGCTTATATTACAGGTCTTATACGTGTTCGTATTCGATATACTAACACCCATAGATTTATTTTCTCTTTCTCTACTCATAATACACAATAGAATAAATTAATTTATTTCAGATTCATCATTACATCCTTATGACACGAATAATTTATAGTAACGATCTGTATTCATTATTTCAGAGACTGTCCAGTGGTACAGGTTTCAGAAGTGTAGGTATAATATAGGAAAACCAAGGAACAGTCTTTGTTCTGCCATAGTTCATTGGACAAACAACAACACAATGTGTCATGTGCGTAGTGTTGAATTTTTCCTTAATAAATGATCAATATCAACCCTATGCTAATAAGCTCATTCTTTATTTCATGGTTTTTTTTCATGGAGCCCAAAAGGCGGAATGTCGTAAAAAAGCGTTATGCTTTGTTATGTTGGTATATTCACTTTGTCTACAATGAGTATGTAGAATAAGTAGAGATATATTGTATACTTAATATTAAAAATAATTCAAAAAAACTGTGATCATCAAACAAATAGAGTTTCATTAAGAGATAAGTTTAAAGAGATAGGTATTTTGACAGTGGCGTCTCAATATATCTTTGCTAACATTATGTTTATCAAGAAAAATATTCGCTTGTATTCAAGAAACTGTGACATGCATTCTGTGAATACTCGAGGTAAACATAAGTTAGTTGGTACATACCATCGCCTACATAAAGTAAACAACACATTTGCGGGTCTTGGTGTACGCTTTTATAATAAACTACCCATTGACGTTTCGAAACTACCCTTAGAGAAATTCAAACAAACTGTTAAAAACCGTCTTATTCAAAAGGGTTATTATAATATTAATGATTATTTAAATGATAAAAGAGCATGGGTATAGTTGCTCGTTTAATACAAGATTAATGTTATATTGATTAATTATTATTATTGTAGTTATATTGACTTTGATTAACATTATATAATTATAGGAAAATTTAAAAAAAAAAAATATTGACTATTGCAGTAAAAGTTTGATGTGAAGTGAATGCATATCATGATCATTATGAACTCGTAAGACATAACATTTTATTATGGTTCTTTTTACCACCCATGCCTTGCATTGTCATGCTCACTAAAATGTCATGGCTAGTGGTGTCGTATTGGCCGGGTCATCACCTTCCCTCTAATATGGCGAAGGTGATGATGGCTGGTCTGTGCGTCATGCTCGTGAACGGGTGCTCCCTGGGATGACTGGTCAATCTTGGCATGGCATACATTTAATACTTAATTCAATATTACCTTGTAGTTCAATATGACTGAGAAATGCATTTACTATTTTTTAATTTTAATTAAAATACGTAGTCAAATTACCATACTAGATGAAACTAAATAATTGTAATCCTCTATTTTCGTTACTTTTCTTTTTTCAAAAATGTTATTAAATAATTAGTTATTTTGTAATAATTACTTTGTATGGTTCTTTGGTTGCGTTGATGTGTTAAAATTGTTAACTCATACAAAAAATTGTAATTATCTGGCGATTGAAAAGAGTGGCGTGAGTTTCTTGCCAGTTCTTCTCACAGCTCTACCTCGTCAGCGAACTGGCTGTAGGTTAATTAGCTGACTTCATGTAATTTGACTTTTCATAAGTATCATTCTGTGATCAAAATGAAATAAATACTTTGACTTTGACTTTGAATATCGTTGTACATTTACTATTAAAAAAGAAATAAAGTATGGCTATACTGGTCATAGTGAAACTTTGTCTTTAGAGAGCATATTAGTGTTTGTTTTACTGACTGTCAACTTTATTGCGTAGTCGTAATAGTGATAGTTTTGTCATTATACTTGTAAGTTATATTATTAGTTATATGATGTCCTTCCAAAGTGTGACTGACTTATTTTTTCACGATTTAAGATTTCGCTTATATTTGCAACTGGTCTCGTCGCAAAAGTGATATTGGAATTTTCTGTCAATATTATTCTCAGAAGCAGACTTCAAGTTGGAAAGTCGACAGTGTTACAACCCCAATTGTCTGTCTGTATTCTCGCGAACTTGAGTTTTCTTTTGAAAATTCTTGCCAAGTAATTTTTTATCTCTATAGAGCAGAGATAACCCTCCAGTTCTTACTTGGTTCGTGTTGGGCCTAATTGTGAAAGTGAGAAGTTCACTTGCATTTACGCACCTACTAGTTCACTATATGTCTTGTGAGCTTCGTTATTTGCTTCAACGTAATTTAGGGAGATTATATTGTTAACTAAGTTATATCTGATACTTCTTTAATAGTTCGTCAGACTTTATTTTCTTAATTTTATTTTCAATGTTGATGAACAAATCTGCAGCCCATTTGATAGTTAGTTTTCAGTCGATCTGCTCAAGCATTTGAGCAAGATATCTTTTACCTAAATGAACTTGCTTTGACTCCTTGCTCAATTTTAGTATTTATTGTAAAAGGGATTATAACGATAATATCATGCCCATACTTTACAACAATTGTTTACAAAAGCATAAAATGAACATATCACCGCCAATCATACATTGTCATAAACATAACAGATACCTACCATGTTAGAGACCAGCACCAGAAGCCAACCAGAGACTAGCACATAACGTAAGGAAAGCCTTGCAATTTAGAATACCTATGTCTTGGACTAGTGACATCTTGGCAAAGTTTCAAGTTCTAATCTTATAAATACTTAGCACGTGTATTGGAGTGTCTCGGTGTAATTTAATTCCAATGCTTCAGAGCGAGCAGTCTAGTGCGAAAGTGTGCGGAACAAGGTTCATTCATTAAAAGCTTGCAGGAATTGCGAGTACCTACCTATTGTTACTGAGAAGTAAAACGAACGTATTTGAAGTTTTCATGAATAATTATTCTAGTAGTATGCCGTATGTAACAAACTTGTGTTATTTGTAGCAGCTTTATTAAACCTACCAGCTGTCTAGCCAGTAGTCCAGCTCCCATAGCTTTTTTCAAGCTAGGAAGCTTGATGTTATGTTATATAGCATTTCTTAATAATTGGGCATCAAAACGTGTTTTTTTTTTAAATCTGACTGGTAGTTACAAAGAGTAGCGTACATAGTGCGTATGAGCTCATAAATTTGACTCGTACACTATTACTTGCATTTTAACAAGGCATGGAGAGATATTATACATCAGTATAGTATATATTGATCTTTCCTTTAATCGACTATGGTGAATATGTACTATGTTTATTTTGACCTGAATTCAGATCTCCCCAACAAACTTGATCGTCTTCTCAATAACTGTATTCGATTCATATTCTGTCTTCGCAAGTATGATCATGTATCTACTCATCGCTCTCAGTTGAATTGGCTTCCCATTCGTCAACGTCGTAGTTTACGCGCACTCATAACACTTTATTTAATCCTTAAAAATTCTAAAGCTCCCACCTATTTGTCCTCACAATTCACGTATCTCTGTTCTACACATCAAAGAACTCTTAGATCTTCAAACAATTTACTTCTAGCATGTCCTTCTTATAGCTCTGATTTCATCCACTCCTCCTTTCCTATACAATCTATTCTACTCTGGAATGCCCTCCCTCTCGAAATCAGGATGGCCACTAACCAGAACTCGTTTGAGGCAAAGGTTCGAACTCTCTTCATGAATAAATTAGTAGAATCAGCTAAATAATTATGTCTAATGGTATATATCTATATCGATACCTCCTACGTAAGTTGTTGTATTCCACAAAAATGCTATTTTGCTTTTTTGCTGAAAAATATCCTAATATGAATCATTATATCCATTCAAAGTGAAAAAACAACAAAAACATAATTTTTAAAGGATTTGTCAGACGCATAATGTTGTAATTTTCAAACGCGAACGGATTACACCAATGTATACGCCTATGCATTTACGTACGCGGGGCGCGGGGCGGGTAGAATCACGCGCTAGTGCCTCGTATTGGTTACATACAACAGACCACGCCGGACTTTCAACCGGCCGCACGCACGATGCAATCGCTTATATTATTTGCTAATTCATTGACGTAATTAGTTTACTTCATATTTGTTATAATGAAACGTACAAGTATTATATCAAGAGGGCGTAGAATATGTGATTTACTCAATAATACGAATATACAAAGTAACAACTCCGATACACACATTGAAAACGACAATATTTCATTAAATGAAATAGAATTAAACAGTTTTCCTGATTCAAGCCTCCTGCGAAATATTATAGGTAAGTTTCTTTTTGTATTATTTCAGTAGCATGAATTAGGTTACTAACACTTTTCATGGTGGTACCAACCTAAAATATTGTATAGATTACTTACAACAACATACGCCGGTGAGCGTTCATCAAAAATGTTGTATGTAATACATACAATATTTTAAGTTTTCTGTGAAGTTAAACATTTTCATGTATGTAATAAATACAACATTTTACTTCGGAAATCGTTCATTAAAATATTGTTGTATAGTGAAATGCTATATTTTACGTTGGATTTACTTTTTTTTTTACTTTAAATTTACGTTGTAAGCGAAGTCGTCAGTTCAAAACTCGATCTTTAAATGGTAAGTACGACTGCCTCAATAGCTACATGCATACCTAGTGCATCGTATTAGCACGCCGAGGTCTCAGGTTCGATTCCCCGAATCTGCTGATCATTTATAAAACATTATTATTTTACAAACACCGCACCCTTCACCTTCTTGTAGTACCAACCACTTGGACTACGACTGTGATAACGATTTCTGCCCTTATTATATAGAAAAGGAAAACTTATCAACTTTTGATATTTTGCCTGTACCCTCACCAGGTTATCTGTCTAGCTGCTCAACGTATACAACAATAAACAATTATAGCCCGCTGTCAGATATTTCGAATAATAGTCCTAGCACAAGCAATCGCCGTCGTCAACCAAGGAAAGATAAAGGTAATATAAGAAAAAGACATTTTAATGAATGGATAGACACTAAGAGAAAGAATTTACGTAATATGGGTAAAGAGTACATGTCAAGAAATGGTAAAATTCAAGGAAAGAGAAAGATGGGCCCGCCATGTCACTGCCGCAAGAAGTGTTTTGATAAATGAAGTCAAGGAGAAAGACAAAAGATATTTGAGAGTTTTTGAAGTTTGGGCAATCGAGAAAAACAATGGATGTATATAGCCAGCTTAGTAAAAAAGCACAATAAACGCAGAGTCTACACAGATACCACTTCAAGACGTAAGTACACGTTAAAGTACTCATTGCCACTAGATCATGGTGAAGATAATTATGTGGATGTATGCAAAAAACATTTCTTAAGCACTATTTCCGTCAGTGATCAGGTTATTAATAAGGCTCTAGAAAAGATGGATACGACTACTGGAGTACTAATTCCAGATCAAAGAGGAAGACACTCAAACCACCCTGTAAAAAAGACAGAGTCTGTTATAACCAGTGTGTGTGACCATATCAAGAGTTTGCAGTCTGTTGAGTCACATTTTACTAGGCAAAGGTCAAATAAGTTATATTTGGATGGAGATTTAAATTTTCATAAATTATTTGAAATATATAATGAGTGGCTTCAGTCTAATACATATGAAGAGAAAGCTAAATCCGAACGTCTATATCGAGACATTGTAAATGAAAACTTTAAGCTCAGTTTTTATATTCCTAAGAAAGATCAGTGCGATCAGTGTCACATCTTTAGAAATATTAACAGTCCAACAGAACAGCAAGTCATGGATCATGAAGTTCACGTCACTAACAAGAAGTTATCCCGACAGCTTATGAAGTCTGACAAAGAGGAAAGCAAATCTTCCCAAGGTAAAATAATTGCTGGTACTTTTGATTTTCAAAAGATTCTTAATGCACCCCATGGCCAATTGAGTATTTTATATTACAAACGGAAGCTGTCCGTCTTTAATTTTACTTTGTTTGATCTAACAAATAAAGAGAGTCATTGTTATATGTGGCACGAGGGAGAAGCCAGACGTGGTTCTAATGAGGTATCAGGCTGTCTTTCACATTTTATACATAAAATGCATGAACAGTGTGCAAAAGAATTTAGATTCTGGTCTGACAATTGTGCCGGTCAGAATCGCAATCGTATTGTGTTTGTGTTTTATGTCTATATTGCTCATAAGCTTAATATTACTATCAAACATACATTTCTTGAAAAAGGTCACACCCAGGCAGAAGGTGATAGCGTACATGCTCTAATAGAACGTTCGTCTAAAAATAAACTTATTTATACACCTCTTGAATGGTTTAGCTTGGTTAGATGGGCTAAACAGGAGGGCAAACCATATAACGTCATAGAAATGAAGCATACAGATTTCTTAAATTTTAAAATACTTTTGAATGGACGTAATTGGTCAAAAAATCTAAATGGGAACGTAGTTAGATGGAATAAAATAAAAGAAGTAAGTGTATGTGCAGAAGATCCTTTTAAAATAGTGTATCGGTACGATTTGGCAGACAGTAATGCTATGACAATAGCTCTCAATACCAATACCCGTAGACGCCAAGGGAATAGTATGGCTGAGATATGCCCCTTGTATTCCAACCGTCTTCCCATAACTAAGGCAAAATATGAAGACTTAACGAGCCTGTGTCGTAGTGGAATTATTCCAGCTACATATCACGACTTTTTCAGGAATTTATCTTTTGTTGCTGGCGTTAATAATGACGCTGAATTTTCTGATTCAGAATAGACATTAGTCTTTTCCTAATATTCTGTTTATTTTTAATTTTTTTTATATTGCTTCTGATTAAGTATCTCAGGTTTTAATATTGATCTCATAAAAATAATATTTATTTGTTTTATATTGTTTTAAGGTTTCCATAAAAGCTAATTTTAGGTTTGTTAGGTTGACAATAACACAATTGTTTTTATTTTTAAATTTCTTTATCTTTATTATATATATAACGGCGCGTGTCACTTTAAGAAGTTATAAATTATTTTCATATCTTAATAACGATTAATCGCTTTATGTTCAATTAAGTTGTAGGTAATTTTAATTCAGAGCGGTTTACACCGAATGGAGTTGCGTTTGCCATAGCGGGCGAACGTCTAGTCTGTGGTGTTTCTGGTTGCTGTGGTGATTTTGACAGCGAACGCACGTCGTGGAGAACCGCAAACCCATTGGCTCTGTTTTATTAATTATTATTTCTGTAATCACCTTTTATTTAAGCACGCTACGCGTCTGAACAAATATAGTAGTGACAAGTAAACACAACCGCATTATTATTTCCACACTTTCCTGAAGTCCAACGCCCAACATGAACTATTGTGGTAATGAGGTAACTAACGTACACGTGGAAACAACAGCCCGGCCTTTCTGATGTTCCGTTTTCAGGCGTGGGATTACCAGGGACTTCTCAGGAACGACAAACAGGTCAGAGTGTTGTTACTAATTTAAATAGTGAATCCGAACGTTGGAAAACGTTATTTGAAATGCAACAACGTAGCATGATGGAATTAATTTATGCTATAAAGGAAACAAACTCAGTTGATACAAAGCTAGCATTCCCCGAATTCAATCCTGATTCTCTAGACGCTGATGCCAGGTCGTGGTGTAGTACCACTGACTTATGCATGCAAGAAAAACAATTATCTGGTGGTACTCTGATTGTCGCCATGAGCAAGGTACTTAAAGGTGCAGCAGCTACGTGGTTAGCTCAAAATAGTTTCGCTGGTATAACCTGGCCTCAGCTAAGAGATTTATTTTTTGCTCGATTTGATTACGTTGAGACTCCAGCTGCAACATTGTGTCGCCTTTTTAATGAAAGTCCAAAAGACGGAGAGTGCATGTCATTCTATACTAATCGACTTTTGAGTACCTTAATGAATCAATGGAGTTCTTTATCAACCGAACAAATCGCAATTGCTGTAACTTTGGCTCATGCAGTGAAAATTTAACCACGGCTGCAAAGACTGGTGTACACTGAAACATTTGATACCAGAGTGAAACTGCAACAAGAATTATTGGCGTCGACTAATAAACAGCAAGAGACAAAGGAGAGCAGTCAATCAAATAAAACGTCGTCGCCTACGTGTTACTTCTGCAACGAGCCAGGTCATATCGCCACTCGCTGCCCGAAAAAGGACATGAAGACTAGCAGCAGCAACGTAGAGCGTCGAGTAAATACCTGCACTATAAAGCCAGCTACTGATTACCTAGCAGTTGAGTCCGGTGAGAAATTTTCATTTTGTTTTGATTCCGGTGCCCAGTGCTCTCTAGTCAAAGAAAGTTTAGCAAATAGGCTCCCCGGTAGGCGTCATCATACTTTAGTGACATTAATAGGCATAGGCCAATCTAACGTTCTGTCTAATGTTCAAATATTGACTACTGTAACTATACAAGAATACTCTATGCAGTTGCTATTTCATGTTGTGCCAGATTATTGTATTACTGATTCAATTATGATTGGAAGAGACTTGCTATCAATGGGTTTTTCGGTTGAAATTAGTGAGACTCAACTTTGTTTGAGAAAAACTAAAACAGTTTTAGTTTGTGATGTAGGTTTAGAAACACCAACAAACAGTGTAGAGTCAGAATGTGCCAATAACGGCGCGGCTGTAGGTGAGTTGTACAGCTTAATTAACTTGTTTAGTGTGAGTTCACTTAGTAAAATTAACCATATGTACCAGTAGCCTGTGTGGCAATAGCCTGTGTGGCAATAGCCTGTGTGGCAATAGCCTGTGTGGCAATAGCCTGTGTGGCAATAGCCTGTGTAGCAATAGCCTGTGTGACAATAGCCTGTGTGGCACTAGCCTGTGTAACACTAGCCTGTGTGGCTCCAGTCCGTGTGGTATTCTGTTAATCGTTTCTGTAGGCAACTAAAACCATTTTGAATTTGGCGCGCTCGCGCGTTTCCGCATACGCGCTACACGCGGCGCTGCGAGTGCATTAAAAAAGAATATGGCGCAATACTCGTTCGCGAAAAAAGTCTCGATATGTTGTATTTTGTAAAAGTCGTGTAATCATAAGTTTCTTTCTTTGTTTTGTTAAAAATACTGTGTATTGTACTCGGCTAATAAACTTTGTTGTCCATACCTATGTGTGAAATTATTAATACAGTCCTAATAGCTGGTCGTTTCGAGCCGGATCGTCATGGACAATAAAGTAGGCGTGGTCACTAGGCAGCAAGCTCATGCTGGTGCGTGTCGGCCTGGGTCGGTATCCTCCAGGTCGAGATCGAGCCGTGCCAGCCGCGAAGCAATGCGCCTGCGCGCCGAATATGAAGCCGAGAAGCAACTCGTGCAAATCAGAGAAGAGCTCGTGAAAAAGAAACTAGCTCTACAAATCGCAGAGATCGAAGACGAAGTGAGCGTTTGTAGTGCTTCGCAGCAGGTTGAGGAGTGGCTCGATTCAAACCACGTGGAGAAGCCGCCGGCGTCCGATATACCGCTGGTGGGCGAGTGCTCAGCCGTAAATCGCGATGTTAACACAGCCACGCCCTACATCACCTCGCATGCGCATCCCGCGGCCGCCACGCACGTACCGGCGCCTGACGCCGCGGCCACGATCGCGCCGGCCTCGCCGCCTGGGCTCACCGCACCTGTCTCCGATATCATGCATCTAGCCGACGTGATTATTACGAACATGTCCAAACCGAACCGGCCCCCACCAACGTACGAACTTCCCCTGTTTGATGGTAACCCAGTCGACTGGTTGGCGTACCGACGTACTTATGAAGAGACGGCGCGGACTTATAGTACATTCGAGAATACCAGACGACTGCAGGCATCGCTTCGTGGTACTGCTAAGAGTGCCGTGGAAGATCTCCTACGTACAGGGACCGATCCGATAGACGTAATTAACGCCCTGGAAGAAGAGTTTGGACATCCTAATCTTCTATTAGAATCGGTTTTAAGTAAAATAAAAAATCTGCCCCGTGTTTCTGAGAGTGGAGTCGAGTTACGAAATATGACTTGTGTCGTTCGAAACTGTGTTCATATTTTGAAAAGTATACAAGCACAGGGCTATATAAATAACCCACAAATATCGCACGAGATACTAAGCAAGTTAACCCCCGTACAACGATCGCAGTATGGTGAGTTTGTTATGAAAATAAATACACATAGTGAAGAAGATCTGCGTATATCACCGAACATTAAGATAGTGCTGGAGTTCCTGAGTCACCTGTCACGAGCAGCTGCATATTATTTACCGCTTAGCACAATAAACATCGATCGTTCTTATCGTAGCCGAAACACCGCTACTGTCGCTACCTACCCTGCTACGGCCGCAGCCGTTAACCCGTCGAATACGGGCCGTATGGAATCGTCGCGACGCTATAGCCAGAGGGAACACCAACACACACACCGTGTCCATGTCGCCAGCGAGGATTCTACTTCACCAAGTGCGTCGTCGCCGTCATCGTCACACAAAGTGTGCGTGTGCGCGTTGTGTTCTAGTGCGGGTCATCGGTTAACTGAGTGCGATAATTTCCGTAAAAAAAGTGACACTGAAAAATGGGATTTTGTTAAACAAAATAAACTGTGTTTTAAATGTTTAGTGCATAATCATTCTCGTTATCAATGTCGCGCAAAACGGTGCAGTAAATGTAACGCCCCGCATCATACACTTCTGCACTACGAGCGCGGGAGCGCCCCGGCTAGCTCGGGCGCCGCTGCCGCCGCCGCGGCCGCCTCGGACAGCTCGAGCGCCGCCGCCGGCACCGCCGCGGCCGCCGCGAAGGCCCGAGGCCACGCGGTACATGTTATACAGTCGTCGCCGACGGAGACCGAGTCTGTTACGTGTATGGGTGAGCGATGTCGAAACACAAAAAGTTTGTTAAAAATTGTACCTGTTAGTATTATTGTAGATAATTTAGAGTATAACTGTTATGCCTTGCTTGATGATGGTGCCACTGTATCATTAATTGATTCTAGTGTTTGTAAATTTAGTGGACCATTATTCCCGTTAAAAATTATTAGTGCACGTGGTCATGTTGTTACTGATAACAATTCATGTAGGGTAACTGCGCTAATTCGTGGCCCTAGCGGCCCATGTTATAATATTAATTTACGTACTATTGATAACTTAGACTTACCTACCCAAAGTGTGCCTGCGAGAGTCTTAGCCATAAATAAACATCTTCGGGATTTAGATTGTGAGATGTCCTGTGCCAAGCCCATGTTGTTAATCGGCCAGGATAATTGGCAGTTGATAGTTAATCAGGAAATACGTCAGGGTAAATCCGGCCAACCCGTAGCGTCATTGACTAAGTTAGGGTGGGTGGTTCATGGTCCTTGTTGTGATCTGTCTGAGTCTGATCATGATACCGTTAACCTGATGTCATTGCACGATGATAGATTAGATGACTTAAGTGAACTTGTAAAACATCAATTTAGCCTAGAGTCCATTGGGATCATCGAAGTGTCGCGTAAGAATGTAGAGACTGAGCGCGCCTGTAAGATTCTTGAGAGAACCAGCCGTCGTGTCGACGGTGGCTGGGAGGTAGGTTTACTCTGGTCACGTGATGATGTTCACTTACCTGATAACTATCAGTATGCTGTCAAGCGATTATGCGGTATAGAGAGCAAGATGGATAAAAGTTCCGATTATGCCGAGGGGTATTCACGTCAGGTAGAAAGATTATTTTCTGAAAAATATGCCAAGTTGCTAGATGCTCCGCCCAGTGTTAACCCATTATGGTACCTGCCGCATTTCGGGGTCACTAATCCGAATAAACCGAACAAGCTTAGATTAGTGTATGATGCTGCGGCTAAATGTAAAGGTGCTTGTTTAAATGATTTCTTGCTTACAGGGCCGGACTTGTTAAATTCTTTGTTAGGTGTTTTGTTTAAGTTTCGATCTGGTCCGATAGCTTATACGGCTGATATAGCTGATATGTTTTTACGTATAAAAATAAGAAAAGAGGATCAGGGCGCACAACTCTTTCTATGGAGAGGCCGAAATAGAGAACGCAACCCCGACGTGTTTGTTATGCACTCTATGATCTTTGGTGCAAAGTCTTCGCCTGCTTCTGCTATTTACATTCTCAATAAGAATGCTAGCGAGTTTCAAGAGTTACATCCTGAGGCCGTCAAAGCGATACATAATAATCATTATATGGATGATTATCTCGATAGTGTAGACTCAGTCAAAACTGCACGTCAGCTAATCAAAGATGTTTCCATGATTCACTCCGCTGGTGGTTTTTCTATCAGAGGGTGGGTGACTAACTCACCTGAGCTTCGTAGGGAGTTGCCAGCTGTCGTGCCCGGTACAGTAAATTTTGACAAGTCACCGTATAGTGGCGAACGAACCCTAGGTATGATATGGATTCCAGAGTCTGATGAGTTAGCGTTCGATCTTTCATTTAAAAAAGTGCCACCTGACGTAGTCAATGGCACAGTCATTCCCACGAAACGACAGTTCTTGGGGTTCATAATGAGTATTTTTGACCCGCTAGGCTTGCTTAGTCCCTACACGATAAAGTCGAAGATATTGTTGCAAAAGATGTGGAAAACTGGAATAGAATGGGACCAGCAGCTAAAGGAGGATGAGTTTAGGGAATGGGAAAGGTGGCTAGAAGATATAAAACAGCTAGGTAGTTTACGTGTCCCACGTTGGTACGAGCTTCACACGGTTGTCGAGTTGCACGTTTTTGGTGACGCGAGCGAAGTGGCTTATGCTGCAGTAGCGTATTTAGTTGGAAAAGGTCAGTCCGGCTATCCAACCGTTTCTCTTGTTGTTGGCAAAGCTCGTGTCGCCCCGTTAAAAGTTATATCTGTGCCACGTCTGGAATTGCAGGCAGCTGTGTTGGCGTGCAGGTTAGCTTGTACCATTGTTAAAGAGCAAGGTTTGATAATATCACGTAAGTACTTGTGGTCAGATTCGAAAACAGTATTAAAGTGGAAACATTCGGATCCTCGTGACTACCAGAAATTTGTATCGCACAGGCTAGCGGAAATTGATCGTAAATCTAACCCGAGGGACTGGCGTTGGGTCCCTTCTGCAGACAATCCCGCTGATGAGGCCACAAAAATGTGTTGGCCTACAAAATGTAAATTGTGGTTTACTGGTCCTTCGTTTTTGTATCACGACAAGGACCTTTGGCCGGTCAACGAGTTCACCGATGCAGCCGATTTAGAACGACTTGAGAAGGTTCATGTAATAAAAAACTATGAGCCACTATTCAATCTCGATAGGTTCAGCAGTTGGAAACGAGCGGTTAATTGTGTAGGTCGAGTTTTAGCCTTTATCGGTATATGTAGGAAAACTCAAGTTCAAAAATTAACAGGCGACAACATACGTGACGCTAAGATTCACTTGTTGAAACAATCTCAGATTGAAAGTTTCTCCAAAGAGCTGGCAGCGCTAGGAACCACGAGTACATTACCCGTTGACAGTAGTATTCGAAATTTAGATCCGTTTCTATATGAAGGTGACGGCTTGCTTCGAGTCAGAGGCCGTCTAAGTGCCGCACCAGACTTGATTTTCAATGAAAAGTTCCCTATCATATTAGATGGTCGTAGTCATACTGCGCGGCTCATTGTACTTGATTTTCATGAGCGCGCTCATCATGCTAACAACGATACTGTAATAAATAGTGTTCGGGAGATATTTTGGATCACCCAGTTGCGACGTACTGTGAAAACAGTCGTGTCCAAATGTCAGTTCTGTCGTATTCGTCATGCTCGCCCTTTGTTGCCCAAAATGGGAGACCTACCTGCTGCTAGACTTACCAATACCAGGAGAGCCTTCGTACATTGCGGTATAGATTACTTTGGGCCAATGGAAGTTGCGATAGGAAGGAGACGTGAAAAAAGATGGGGTGTTATTTTTACTTGTTTAGTTACCCGTGCCATTCACCTTGAAATTGCTTCTTCCCTTTCAACTGATTCTGCGATAATGGCAATTCGACGCTTTATAGCTCGTCGTGGTCAACCAAACGTCATTTTTAGCGATAGGGGTACGAACTTTGTAGGTGCTGACGCAGAGCTGAAAGCAGTGATCAGTAAACTGCATGCCGGGAAACTACAGGAGTTTGTTAGTACCAAAGGTATCTCATGGCAGTTCAATCCTCCTGCGGCTCCCCATATGGGTGGATGTTGGGAGAGACTCGTTCGATCAGTCAAAACTGCTTTAAAAGTGACCTTGAAATCGCGGGCGCCTAAAGAGGAGTTGTTAATCACATTGATGGCCGAAGTAGAGATGACCTTAAATAGCAGGCCCTTAACCTTTGTGGGTATGGACCCAGATGGGCCTATCGCCCTTACCCCCAACCATTTATTACTAGGTACAGCAACCGGTGCAACAACATTAGGTACCTTTGATGCTTCAGATTTGACGTGCAGAAAAGCTTGGATTAAGGCTCAGGCTCTTGCGGATATATTTTGGCGTCGCTGGCTAAGAGAGTATCTGCCCACTCTCCAGAAGCGGCAAAAGTGGCTCCACGGGGCGCCACCCGTAAAAGTGGGAGACTTTGTCCTAATTCTTGAGGAAAATCAGCCGAGAAATGCATGGCCTAGGGGGGTAATTAGCGCAGTTCACCCAGGCCGCGACGGCCATGTTAGAATTGTAACAATTAAAACTTGTAAAGGGTATTTAAAGCGACCGGTTGTGAAGGTCATTGTGTTGCCTACTGACGCGACGAGTGTGTTCGAGAACAAGGGGGTAGAAATGTAGGCAACTAAAACCATTTTGAATTTGGCGCGCTCGCGCGTTTCCGCATACGCGCTACACGCGGCGCTGCGAGTGCATTAAAAAAGAATATGGCGCAATACTCGTTCGCGAAAAAAGTCTCGATATGTTGTATTTTGTAAAAGTCGTGTAATCATAAGTTTCTTTCTTTGTTTTGTTAAAAATACTGTGTATTGTACTCGGCTAATAAACTTTGTTGTCCATACCTATGTGTGAAATTATTAATACAGTCCTAATAGTTTCGTATTATCCGTTAATCGTAATCGTTCTGTGACATTGTGTTGTTTGATTTAAGATGGTCAGAATGACCGAACGAAAAGTTGTGTACTTGAACTATTTTATGATTTTCCACAGATAATGAGATTATTCACCCGAGGACGTGTGAAGATGCAGGACGGCCGTAACGGCGCGTGTCACTTTAAGAAGTTATAAATTATTTTCATATCTTAATAACGATTAAACGCTTTATGTTCAATTAAGTTGTAGGTAATTTTAATTCAGAGCGGTTTACACCGAATGGAGTTGCGTTTGCCATAGCGGGCGAACGTCTAGTCTGTGGTGTTTCTGGTTGCTGTGGTGATTTTGACAGCGAACGCACGTCGTGGACAACCGCAAACCCATTGGCTCTGTTTTATTAATTATTATTTCTGTAATCACCTTTTATTTAAGCACGCTACGCGTCTGAACAAATATAGTAGTGACAAGTAAACACTACCGCATTATTATTTCCACACTTTCCTGAAGTCCAACGCCCAACATGAACTATTGTGGTAATGAGGTAACTAACGTACACGTGGAAACAACAGCCCGGCCTTTCCGATGTTCCGTTTTATACATTAACGATGTTATCGTATTAAACCAATAAGTACAATGCCGAAAATTATAAATGGTTACCAAATTACTACTTTGATTTTAAGCTGATCTCATATAAATGATTAAGTAAGTTCATATTTTTAATTTTGTATAATGATGTTGATTTTTGTAATTCTATTTGATTAGTTCTTAAGAAGAGTTTGTAACGTTACCTACAAAAATATTATTATAAGCATAGGTCATGCTTTGATTCTATTACTTGGTATTATTTTTAAAAAGTCTTTTGAATGATTATTTTATGTTGAAATGTTTTTGATTACTCAGCAATAGAAGAAGTTATTTAATTATGTTTTAAAAGTTCATTATTTTATTTTTAAAGATTTTCTGATTAGCTTTTTAGCACTTATGTTGTTTCTAATAAAAAAATGTAACCTTAATAACATTTCTTTTTATTTAATAACCTAAAAAAATAATCACCTTCAAATTGTACATTTGAATTTTGTAACTAATATAAACATTATTACCACATACAACAGAGTGAAACTTATGTTTTTCAACGTATACAGTTGTAACTATCATATACCACAAGTGGCGCTACCTGGGCGCCGCGGTATAATGTTGTTAGTATCAGATGCAACAACTGGCATAGCTTGTACTCCGGAGTAAAATGTTGTTTGAACAATATCTCCGAAAATAAACACATTACTTAAAATATCCTTTAACATAGTTAAGAAGACTATTATATTACATTTAAATACCAAATTTCAAAAAGATGCAACAATAAATGCAGATTTTGGTTCAATTTGAATCTTTGAAATGCTCTACTGTAAATTTGCAATTTTGGAGATACAACAACTTACGTGGGAGGTATCGATATGTATATGTATGTACATTTATATATGTATATTTATTATGATATTTTGTGTATTAAAGGGGTTTAGTTCCAGAAGTGAAACACTGTATAACTTATAACAACTTTTTATTGCTTAACACAATTTAGCAGCGTCCGTACACTTCGACAGCGAACAACTTAATGCCGTCCAGGCTAATACTGTCATCCCACTATCTCTCGGCAACTGACGCGACGACGGTTAAACAATTTAAAAACTGTACTCATGACGTTTGGTTTTCGAGAGATCGTTGAGAGACTTAACTGTTTAAAATAAACGATATTTTAATGATAGGTAAATATGATAATTATGAATAAGATTACTGTAACAATAAATCAATGTATAAATGATAAACATTATTATCAAAAATATTAATTAGATAATAAGTAAGCTAACAGTATGTTTATTGTTATTTTTGTATTATGTTATATAATATAGGTAAATTTATTTAGTAAAATAATTATTGGCTTTAGCAAAAGTTAGTTTTTCAATATTAAATTGTCATGCACCTACTGCGTTTCAACTCTGCATCACCCGACAGGTTGACTGGTAGATAATGCCTTTGGCATTAAGTCCGCCTTTATGCATGTTATGTGTGTAAAAAGCTTAAATAAATAAATAAATATATTATATATTAGTTCAATTGATAACCGTTTATGTGTTATGTCCATGTGTCTAACACAACTCAGACTTTAATCCCATCGAGCCGAGCTCGTCCTAAGAACTAGCCAACACAATCCAACTTCATCTATATGCTTTACACGAGTTGAGGAATGCGTGAGAGGAAGATTGAATAACATTGTTCGAAAGCGTTTTAGAAATAGGGTCAACAGCATACCACGTGCACTGAAGTTATTGGGGCTCATTGAATAAATTACCTTTGTAATACAATTTTGAAAGTGAATTACGTTTTTTTTTTGAAGAATTTTATAGCATGTTATAGAATCTTTCAAAGTTCTTATTAAAAATTTACCGCACCTCAGACTACTTTTTTATTATGACATATCTATAAAAGTTTTTATAAATAGGTTATATATTATATAAATAGGTTGACAAATTGCTCGGTAAAAATAATTAATAGTTTTTCTGAAATGCTACGGCACCGGACTACGTTATGCTTCGTAGTTGCTGCTACGAAAATTCAGCATGAACGCATCTACGAAAATGTTTCTCTTACCGCCATAATGCAGTGTATTTTATAAAACACTATAAATGATCTATTTACTAGAAAAGTATGTACAGTTTTTCTTTCTTTTAAAAATTCCTACAGTATAAGCTATGTGTTGCGAGAAACTATAGAAACTTACAATTCACGAACATAAAACACAAGCAGCTCAGAATAGGCTAATAATATAATTCAATTTTTTTGTCCTTCTTCCAACATAGTTTAACTTTACTAACTTTATCGAAGGCAACGGTTGCTACTTATCATTCAAGGACGGTTGCGCGTTGGCAATAATAAAATAAAATTTTAAATAATTTTGTTTTCGAACTAAATTTTAACTTATTAGATGTTGGCGCAACCTAAATATTAAATCCTTGGCAATAATAGGCTACGTTTAAATGTTTCAACTTCTCGTTGTCTTTGTAGGTTTGAACCGAACTTAGTTCTTTACGCTCGAAGATCCGCTCTAGAGAACCATGAACTTCACATACAAGTTACGACCGACTTTCTAATGTATGTATACTGTGCCATCATTTAATCAATCCCCTCTTGGACATCTCAATAAGTTATATTGGTTTCGACTCACTGTCAAGGGACTACACATGTCTGTAAAAACACATGTTTTTACAGACATGTGTAGATTCAGTCTTTCATGGTACGAAAATACATGCACAGACTTTTTGATAAAATGTGTTTTAACTAGAAACTGTTTCGTTTAAAGGATCCAAGCAAAATAGCTGCTTATTAGAATACAAGAACAAATATAAGGTCAGCCTGAAAACAATTAGTTACCATTGCTTACGGACACTAACAATGCTAAGAAAGACACCTGAGTGTGGTCAAAACTGTTTATTGCGGCGATTTATGCAAAATCTCCGTAAAAGAAACAATTTTTAATTGAAATCAGCAGTCCATTTTTCACAATTCATAATAGAACTGCTAGTTTTAAAATTTTATATGTTGTTTTAGTTGTCATTAGTAAAGAATTGCAAGATATTTTTCTGAAATTGAGTAACTTGATTACACAAGTACTTACTGTAGTTTTATCGACGAGAGTTTACTCGCGTTCCACAGATAGCAGTCCAAAATTTTTGAACAGAGTAAATAAAAACTGGCTCCTAAAACACAAATTGTGTCAATTCATACAAGTAAATTAACAAAATAACTGCATGTCAAAAATCAAAATATTTATTAAATAGAATTTGTATATTACAATATATATTCTAAATTGCAACGCACTCAGTTAAATCACAAACAACTGATAATGATGCGAAGCCTTAGCCCTTCAAATAGAAAAGCCCTGCAACCTAAAGAGAACATATTGTGACTTTTTCTCTAGTAGAAGGTTTGTTCTAATAGAGCCTAAATAAACCACGTACTTAGGATTCAAATCCTACTAATATTATAAATGCGAAAGTTTGTATGTGTTTATGTGTGTGTGTGTGTGTGTTTGTTACCACTCAGCGCCTAAACGGTTGAACCGATTTTGATGAAAATTAGTATGTAGATAGACTCGGTGCCGGAGACGAACATAGGCTACTTTTTTCCCGAAAATCGGTCTGGTTCCCGAGGGATACAACAAACCAGATTATGCGCGGAAAGCTAGTCGATATATAAATTATTAGAAATTACTATGGTTAGTAATCAACCACTCATATATTACGAACTAACTGCCACAAATGCACTTAAATTTCTATTAAGCCTCACATAAAAAATCTTCTCTAAATTGTATACACATATCAAAATAATCTCGTTTAACCCGCTTGCAATAAACGTTAACTATAAACCTCATAGTACTAAACAGCTTACTAAAACATTATTATATTTTAGGTAAGTGCACTCCAAGAAATGTTAAATAAAAGAAAATTACACTCACATCACTTACAGTGTAAGCCGAAAAAATTACAGGCTCAACTGTTAGGCTCTCGTTTGGTATAATCTCGGCAACTCAACAAATATTTAGAAATAAATAAAGCTTTATATCCACTCGCAGCTCCCTCACATATAATATTCTTCAGAAACAAGGAACAGATGCCGCTCGTGGCGACCTGATTTATGTATAACCATTAGTTTTACCACAGCAAAATAAGAACATGGTATTCAATGGCTGCAGCGTATCAGAACACCCCTTGCCACGCCGACGTCATTCACGTGCTCAAACGTGAAGTTATCTTTCTTTGTTAAATGTACTCATAATAATGCCTCCTCTCTCATACTGACGGCTTCTTATAATCTACTGTCATTATAAAAACGTCAGTTACACAACGAGGGTAAAAAATTGCTACTTTATTCAGCGAGAATATATAATATTACAAACAGTTTTGACGAAAAACTGTTCAAGATAAATAAGACAAGGAAATAGCAGATATAAATGCATTTATTATTTTGCTAATTTTGCAAGTTATTAGGGATCTTTTATTGATGCAAGTAAGCAACTCACAAAAGATTTTTGTTGCGCTTTTTAACGATCAAAATCATAATACCTAGGTATTTTTTTTTTGCCCGACTGCCGAAGTCAATGTTGATAATGTTTTTCAAGCGTATGTATGTGGATATGTATGTCTATTTCTTTAGCACGCTTCAAGCCGGCTTTTAGTTTTTTATTTCTTGTCATATCTTAATTAGGTAGGTACGTTGCATAAATCATAATTTTTTGTCAATTTATGTAGCAAACTATTTTCGATTACTGCAAACATGATTCAATTTAATTTTGACCAAACTATAATTCTATTTATTTATTACACAACAAATTTTAAATTTACCTAGCACAGTTTACGGTGTAAATCTAATAGTCTAAGATCCGGCTGCAGAATGAGTGTATTCATCGAGTGTTTGCTAAAAACCAATTTTTTACGCATATTTATGATTAGGAGAATATATATCTACCAAGCTGCCTATCAAAATGTGGCCGCTAATATTTTAATTAAATTATTGCTATTTGTTTTTTCGGGAAACAATTCATTCTCTTGTTTTTTAAATAAAATATCGTCCACTTCATATATACATATATATGATAATATACATAAAGACTCTGGTATCACGGTTGCCGTTGCGCACTTGGCCGCACCTCTTCGCAGCCAGGTTTAAACAGGTATGATTTTGATACATTTATACGTTCATAACGTACATTTATTATTTATACATCAAATTAAAGCTTTTTTGTTTATTATGATATACGATTGCTTAATTAAATCTGGCCGCAAATTAGGGTTGCTGGCTGTTAAAAATGATAAATATTTAAGATAGAGTGAAAGAGAGCTAGCGCGTAACATCACTAGTCAGACGAGGATAGCGATTGTCAGCTGTACGACGCCACGATTAAAACAATAGATTGTTTTATCTTTTTTTCTTTTAGGAAAGGAAACCTCTAAGGGGTTAAAAGGGGGCTGATAAAAGCTTATATGATGCTTCGTCAAATTGCTAAACTAAAGCTAGATACATAAACGCGAAGGTTTGGACGTATGAATGGATGGAAGTAGGTATGGATTTTTGTAACTCGATCATATCAAAATGGGTAAACGGATTGAAATGGGATTCGCCATAGAGACATAAATTATATACTGATTGTTACTGATACAATTTACGATTGCCGTAAGTTTCAGCAGGCAATTTTCTTATACAGGCGCACATTTACATTTTCACGCGAACGAAGTCGCGGGCAACAGCTAGTCATAAATATGCGTAAAAATTTGGTTTTTAGCAAACACTCGATTAATGCACTAATTCTGCAGCCGGATCTCGTACTTTAATTTTCGACTGCACTGTTGGTCTAGTGGTTAGTGTAACTGACTGTGACGCCGGGTGTCGTGGGTTCGATTCTCGCGGAAGGCAAATATTTGTGTGATGAACATTTCTATTTGTCTTTAGTCTGGGTGTTTCCTATGTATTATAATAAGTATGTATTTACAAAAAAAAAGTATGTATATGTATTATATTTCAGTTATCTAGTACCCATAACACAAGCTCTGCTTAGCTTGGGACTAGACGACAGTGTGTGATAGTATCCACATATTATTTATCTATAATATGTATGTATTTACAAAAAATAAAATGTATATAAGTAGTAGGTATATCAGTTGTTTAGTACCCATAACACAAGCAAATATAATTGCTTAATTTGGGGCTAGATAGCGCTGTGTGAATGTGGTAAAATATTATTATTTTTCCTTTATTTAAATCAATTCTCAAAATTACATTTTTAAATATAAGTATATAAAAAAAACATACATTTAAAAATATAAAAATTGGAGACCCACCGGCATCGGGTACAGGGACCAAGCTACCGGCGGTTAGGGCTCCAGAGATAGGAACCTCCTCACAATGCGGGCCGTGTCAAGCAACACCGCCTTCTGTATCTGGCCCTTAACCCAACCAGCTAACGCGAGCCTCTTAAGATGTTGATCGAGGCTCTTAGCAATAAGTCCATTCACTGTAACCACTATCGAAACAATGATCGCCGAATCCACATCCCACATGTCAACAATCTCGTGAGCTAAATCCAAATACTTGATCTGTTTGTCTTTTTCAGCTTTCACGAGATTATCGTCATGAGGGATGGTGACGTCGATGATCATTACAAGGCGCTCTAATCGATCTATCACCACTATGTCAGGCTTATTGACAACAACAGTCCTGTCAGTGATGATAGATCGATCCCAGTACAATGTCGCACGACCATTACCGAGAACCGGCTCAGGATTGTACCTGTAGTAAGGCACTTCGGCGTCCACAAGTCTGTACCGCAGAGCAAGTTGCTGGTGGATGATCCTGGCCACTTGGTTATGTCTGTGCAAGTACTCTCCGTTAGCAAGACGCGAAAGGCCGGAAACGATATGCCTGAGAGACTCACCTGGGCGATGACATGCACGACATATGTCGATAGTGCCGTCTCTCAAGATATATTTCCGGTAGTTGTTCGTCTTGATAACTTCATCAGCAATTGCACAAACAAACCCTTCGGTTTCTCCGAAAAGATCACCGAAGCGTAGCCAGGCCACGGAAGCAGTTCGGTCCACATCTGGACCGTGCAAAGCTCGGTAGAACCTGCCGTGGAGCTCCTTGCTCTGCCATACCACCCGGCGGTCGTCGACGCCAAGCACTACAGGCTTGTGCCAGTTCTGCTTAGCCAAGGCAAGCGGGGTCAGTCCATTGTCCACTGCGACAACATCACGATGCAGAGCCCCGTTCGCTTTAAGAAAATAATCTCTAAGGTTGCATATCTCGCGATTATGAAGGTTTTTGGCATTTAAAAGACCGCGACCACCACACTTTCGCGGGATATACAACCTCATGACAGACGAACGTGGATGATGCATTCGGTATGAAGTGAACAATGTACGGACTCTCCTGTCCAGGGCATCTAACTCAGTCTGAGTCCACCTAAGTATGCCGAAAGAGTACATAAGGAGTGGCATGACCCAACCATTACAGGCCCGTATTTTGTTGCCGCCAGATTTATTATTATTATTATTATTTTAAACATGTTTCTTTTCTCAGCTACTAGGCTGGTAAAAACTACGTATACGGGTTGTTACCAAGTAAATGTAGCGTGTAGTGTGTAATGATTAAGTATTGTCTGTAGTTATTTGTTTTATTTCGTTCTCATTGATTTGTATGAATTTCCTAACTGTTCTGCATGTGTTTAAAATGGCAGCTTTTTGTATGTTAATGTAAGTATTTGGTGACAAATCAAGTATTTTGAGGCTATGATGCAAATATTTAGGGATAACTCCTGTGGTGGATATAACTATTGGTACAATATAAACTTTATTTACTTTCCATATTCTTCCTATTTCTCCCTGTAGATCAGTATATTTGCTATGTTTTTCTGTAATTGTTTTTACTAAGTTGTGTGTATTCGGAACAGCGATATCAAATATATAATTATGCTATTTTATCTATTTTGTTGTGGATTGTGATATCAGGTCTATTGAAGTGTATGGTTTTATCTGTAAGTATAGCGCGGTCATAATATATCTTATATTCACTATTTTCTAGAACTGAATTGGGTGTGTATTTATAGTAGGGTGTATGCGTGTCTGGAATGAGTTTGTATTTAATAGCTAGTTTTTGGTGGATTATATTTACTATTTGGTTATGTCGATGGGTATAATCAGTTTGTGTAAGTGTGATACATGCTCCTGTTATGTGTTGTATGGTCTCTGGTTGTCTGTGGCATTTCCGGCATTTATCATCTGAGATACTGAGGATCTTTAATTATATGTTTCCTGTAGTTTTTGGTATTGATTATCTGATCTTGAATAGCTATTATGAACCCTTCCGTTTCAGGAAATAAGTATCCACTTGTAAGCCACCTGTTAGAAGCTTGGGCATCTATATGTTCTTGCTCTAAGTCGTGTGGATGGCGGCCGTGCAGTGTTTTTCGTTTCCATTGTTCTATTTTATGTATTTGTGCATTTATTTGTTGAAACTGTACATCAATATTAGCATTAGTTTCAGTTAAATTAAGGGGGGTAAATTTATTATCATTATTAACAACAGCTTGATGCAAATCACTAGTGAGTGCTTTTTTATAAAAAATTATCTTAAGTTAGCTAATTGCTTCTTCCATAAAACTTGAATATCTATAAGTCCTCTGCCGCCATTTATTCTTCGTAACGTCATTCGTTCTATGGCTGATTTAGGGTGATGGTGGTTGTTTTTGGTGAGTATGGTGCGTGTTTTTATTTCAAGGCTATTGATGTCTGTTGTGGTCCATTTTATTATTCCAAATGAAAAAGTTAGTACTGGGATTGCGTATGTGTTAATTGCTTTGATTAGTCTTTTGCCTGTCAAATGTGTTCTGCATATAGATGATAATCTAATTTTGTATTCTTCCTGTAGAGTATGTTTTAAAGTTGCATGATCTAGCTGCTTTGCTTGATGGTATCCCAGATATTTATAAAATTCATCTGATCCCATGGCTGACATAACTTCTCCATTTTGTAATTCACAATCGCCGGCGACAATTTTTCCTTTTTTAATGTTTAATGTTCTACACTTGTCGAGTCCAAACTGCATATCTATATCTTTACTAAAATTATCAGTGATGTTAACTAGTTTCTTCATATCTTTCAATGTACTGGTGTATAATTTTATATCGTCCATGTATATCAGATGTGCTATAGTAGTTTCATTCGTGTTGTGCTTTAACTTATAACCTATTTTCTCTCTATTAATTAAATATGAAAGAGGGTTTAGAGCTAGGAAAAACCATAGTGGGCTCAGGGAATCGCCTTGATAAATACCTTTTTTAATTTGGATCTCTCTACTTATTATAGAAGAGTTTGTACTGCGTAAGTGTAAAAAAGTTTTCCAAAGTGGCATCAAATCTTTTAGAAATTTAATTAAAAGTGGATTTATTTTATAAATTTGTAAAACTCTTAACAACCAAGTATGGGGAATACTATCAAATGCTTTTCGGTAATCTATATAAGAACAATGCAAATTTCTTTTCTTTGTATTAGCATGCTTATGAATTATGGAATCTATAATTAATTGTTCCTTACACCCTCTATGGTTTCGCCTACATCCTTTCTGTTCTTCTGCAATTATTTT
This sequence comes from Parascotia fuliginaria, assembly GCA_963082885.1. Taxonomy (NCBI): domain Eukaryota; kingdom Metazoa; phylum Arthropoda; class Insecta; order Lepidoptera; family Erebidae; genus Parascotia; species Parascotia fuliginaria. Next base: position 6,322,257 of record OY720176.1, on the reverse strand, counting down.
ATTTGTTTCTATGTGCTTGTTGATTTTATTAGTTATTGTTGCTGTTAAGATTTTATAAATAGTAGGTAAGCAGGTTATTGGTCGGTATTGAGATGGGTCATTTGAATCTTTACTTTTTGATATCATATATGTAACTCCTTTTGCTATAAATGATGGTGTAGGCTGTCTATGGAAAATAATATCGGTAAAACATTTTGCCAACGGCTTATGAACTGTATGTAATTTCTTATACCAGAAGTTATGAATATTATCAATGCCGGGCGATTTCCAATTATGAGTATTAGCAGTAATATTTTTTAAGTCCTTCTCTGTAATCTCGTTAAACTCCATTTCTTCAATGTCTACCCATCTATTTTGGAGGATCTAAATCTTTCTTCTGAGCTACTTGGTTTGGCTCAGTGTAAATTTTGTATCCTAATTCTTCTGTTATTACCATAGCGGTGCAGTATATTAGTGTGTGAACATCGCTTATTAATATATTTTCTGTGAGAAATTGGTTAAGAATATTACTATTAAATATTGTTAATAAATCGGTTGGTATAATTTAATTTAGGAAGTTTAGGCCTCTTGGTAGGATCCATTCCACTATACTCTAGTAGTTTTCGTTGTAGTTGTTCATTAAGTTTGCTAATAGTTTCATCACAAAGTAAATCCTGCTCTAGTATTTGTAACTCTGATTCAAGGAGTAAGTCTTGTGTTAGTGTTGTTTGAGTGGCTATATCAGAGGTTGTAGTTGAACGTGTATGAGTGTAATGTGGTGAGGAGTGAAATGGTGAAATCGATACTAGATTGGTGTCAGATGTAATATAAGTAGTATTAATGTTAGTGTCTTGTTCATTATTATCTATTAATTGTTGCTTTGCCTCTTCTTTTAATTTGTTCAGTAATTCTTTTGATAGATATTTGTTTCTAATTATCATTCTCCTTTGATCTGATATTCTCTGTTCTGTTACACCAATTTCTGAATATTGTTTGATGAATAATTGATGTAAAGTTTTCCTATAATTTGTCATGTCTGTTTCTAACTTAGTATTGTAATAGTACGTACGCATAATATTTATTCACATCAATTGAACATTTCATACGCACTCTAGGTTTTCCAGCTTTAGTGGACGCAGATAAAAAGGTAGTCACCTCCTGCGTGACACCGGTGTTGGAATATATAAATTGGTGGACGGACTGTAAGGTTTTACTATTGACAGAGATACTGAATTTAAACTATTGTTATCTGAAAAGTCTGTATGATTATGATCATTTTGGTTGGCTGATATCTTTTCGGATGATCCGGAGAAAGCCCGCCTATTCAACTCTTCTCCACTAACGGTTCGCATGCTGTGACACCCAGCGTCAGCTCCAGGTGTGCCCCGGCGATCGCCCCCGGGCAGCGGCCGTATACGTTTACTTCTTAACATCATCACCATAAATGGGTTTCCAGAGCCATGTTAGCCGCGCCAGTAATCTAAATATCGCGTGTCCGCCTCTCACGTGAGTCTGATGTTCGACTCGGACGTATGGTTGGATTTGAGGAGCTTATTATTATTATTATTTCCTTTATTTAAATCAATTCTCAAAATTACATTTTTAAATATAAGTATATAAAAAAAACACATACATTTAAAAATATAAAAATTGGAGACCCACCGGCATCGGGTACAGGGACCAAGTTACCGGCGGTTAGGGCTCCAGAGATAGGAACCTCCTCACAATGCGGGCCGTGTCAAGCAACACCGCCTTCTGTATCTGGCCCTTGACCCAACCAGCTAACGCGAGCCTCTTAAGATGTTGATCGAGGCTCTTAGCAATAAGTCCATTCACTGTAACCACTATCGGAACAATGATCGCCGAATCCACATCCTACATGTCAACAACCTCGTGAGCTAAATCCAAATACTTGATCTGTATGTCTTTTTCAGCTTTCACAAGATTATCGTCATGAGGGATGGTGACGTCGATGATCATTACAAGGCGCTCTAATCGATCTATCACCACTATGTCAGGCTTATTGGCAACAACAGTCCTGTCAGTGATGATAGATCGATCCCAGTACAATGTCGCACGACCATTCTCGAGAACCGGCTCAGGATTGTACCTGTAGCAAGGCACTTCGGCGTCCACAAGTTTGTACCGCAGAGCAAGTTGCTGGTGGATGATCCTGGCCACTTGGTTATGTCTGTGCAAGTACTCTCTGTTAGCAAGACGCGAACAGCCGGAAACGATATGCCTGAGAGACTCACCTGAGCGATGACATGCACGACATATGTCGATAGTGCCGTCTCTCAAGATATATTTCCGGTAGTTGTTCGTCTTGATAACTTCATCAGCAATTGCACAAACAAACCCTTCGGTTTCTCCAAAAAGATCACCGAAGCGTAGCCAGGCCACGGAAGCAGTTCGGTCCACATCTGGACCGTGTAAAGCTCGGTAGAACCTGCCGTGGAGCTCCTTGCTCTGCCATACCACCCGGCGGTCGTCGACGCCAAGCACTACAGGCTTGTGCCAGTTCTGCTTAGCCAAGACAAGCGGGGTCAGTCCATTGTCCACTGCGACAACATCACGATGCAGAGCCCCGTTCGCTTTAAGAAAATAATCTCTAAGGTTGCATATCTCGCGATTATGAAGGGTTTTAGCATTTAAAAGACCGCGACCACCACACTTTCGCGGGATATACAACCTCATGACAGACGAACGTGGATGATGCATTCGGTATGAAGTCAAAAATGTACGGACTCTCCTGTCCAGGGCATCTAACTCAGTCTGAGTCCACCTAAGTATGCCGAAAGAGTACATAAGGAGTGGCATGACCCAACCATTACAGGCCCGTATTTTGTTGCCGCCAGATAATAAACTATTTAGTACTTTTTTAAGGCACCTATAAAACGTTCCTGTAATGATTGTTTCATTGCCTCTTCCTTTATACCTAAAGCTTGCGACATACCTAGGTACTTATAGGTGTCAGTAACTAGAAGCGATCTAAGCTGAATAGAATCAGAGAGTTGAATGCCCTCAGATTCTACTATCCCACCACGCTTTACATGCATGACTGCACATTTGTCTACACCGAATTCCATTCTGATCGAGTTACTAAAGTTTTCTGTTACCTTTAGTAAATCTTTCAGCTGGATATCAGTAGGCGCAATTAGTTTCAGATCATCCATGTACAGCAGGTGGGATATGACTTGACCACCTCTACGTAACCTGTAACCTAATTCTGAACCCTCTAGCAATGTACTGAGAGGATTCAGAGCTAGGCAAAACCATAGAGGACTCAGGCTGTCACACTGGAATATGCCCCGCCTAATCCATATTGGTTCACCGTTACCCCGGACATGTCGGCATCCTGGATAGGTAAGAACTGTTCCCCATTGCCGCATACATGCCTCCAAAAAAGTGGGTACAGTAGCATCTACTTTATAGAGTTCTAGCACTCTTAGGAGCCATGAATGCGGCACGGAATCGAATGCCTTTTTATAATCTATCCAGCATGCCGACAAGTTCTTTCGGTTTCGGCGTACCTGTTGGCTAATGGCCGTATCGATTAGGAGGTGCTCCTTAGTACCACGGGCTCCTCCCTTACATCCATTCTGAGAGATAGACATTATCGAATTTTGTTCAACGTGGTAATTTTGACTCTCAGGATCGACGTAAGCAATTTGTAGACCGATGGTAAGCATGTGATCGGTCTATAATTATTGGGATCCGTGGTGGTACCGGTCTTATGGAGCAAATGAGTAATTCCAGTTCTTAGAAACTCGGGTAGCGTTCCAGATTCTAAAGCGGACTGAAACTGAGATGCTAAACGAACATGTGAGCTTCGTAGCCATCTCAACCAGAAATTATGCAGTCCGTCAGGTCCTGGAGATTTCCAATTAGTCATGGAACGGACTGCATTTGTCACATCATCGGCTGTGATGACTACGTGAGCCATGTCTGTAATTTTCTCACATGCTCGATTAACATCCCGCATCCAGTACCCCTCGACATGATCAACGGGCACCGACCAGATGCTACTCCAGAATTCTTTTGTGGCAGTAGTGTCCGGCAGTTGACCGTTAGACCCGCCGTTGATCGGTCGCTCCCAGTTTCTGTATACCCACCTTTGATCGTTCTGGAACATGCGATTTACGGTATATCGGCCCACGCGTTTTCGATATCTGCTGATTCGGTTTGCCCATGCACAGATTTTCTGATTTAGGAAGTCAATGCGTTCTGTGACCCTAGACAAATAATCACTACGGTTAATACCCATCCCAGATATTGCCCGGTTTACAAAGCGCATCACTTTCGGGCGAGTATTGCCCGTCCTAAAGCAGATTAGCTTGCCGATAAGCACCCTTGCCTCAGCGATGCGCCGCTCAATCCTGATCTGCCCGCTAGCCGACATGCCGCGGCAGCTGCACAATACAGGATTAAATGGGTATCGCCGAGATTTTCACTTCCATCAAAATATTTTACTAATAGTGAATCAAGGGTGAACCAGCGCCATATTTTTTCTGTGCATAGGTAAACGAGGCAGACGTGGTCTAAATTCTAAAGGTGTAGTGTACCGATAGTCCGCACTCGCTCGTTCCAGAGCATCATTAACCTCCTCATTGCACTGTGTATTCACTATAGGAGTCCGGTCACCCTCATCAACATTTATGTCATCAAGTAATTGAGGCTGTGGTATTGTTAGGACAGTTGGTAAATTTCTTACGTCATTGGGGGTGACAGGACTAATGTGCACGCACTCTGAGCGAAGCCTATCAAGTACGGTGTTATCCAGCATCCTACAGCGCTGGATAGCCCGCACCTGATCCGATAGTCGTTGAGCTGAAACGTTAACGGTTGGTTCAAGTCCCTGAAAAAGAGCAAGCATGCGACTACAGTACGCAGTGAGGTTAGTTCCTCCCTCTGTCGCAGCAAAATATGCGCGCATGACGTTCTCATTCATTGTCGACGTCCACCGCATGCGCTGCACATTACCACCGGTAGCGAGGGCCCTATTCGAAGCCGGTGGGCCTCGTGACCCCAAGCATGCCGGCGGCCGGCCTCTCCCTCGCCGACGTACTGGTGTTGGCGACGTCGGAGGGGAGAAAAACTCGTCGCTCGAAGTGGAGCACGACGCCTCAGCAGGAACCGATGTTATTATCACAGTGTCTGGCTGCTGCGAGGCGGAGCTGAGCGACGAGTCCGGAGGTGTTATTTGTGCGTGTTTCTTCGATCTTGTCAGCATACCTTCGTGTTTTCATATTTTTCGGATATTTTCGATTTTTTCATTGGGACATCTGTCATTTGTAATAACTATTGTTGTACGTTATTTATTTTTAATTTATGTTGGTTTTTAAGGATGAATTGTATTATTTATTGTTGTTGAGAAAGTAAAACTATTAAATAATGTTATGAAAACTTGTAGATAAACATAAAAATAAATTAATTCAGAAGGAGGAGTAAAACGTGGTATGTTGATGGTGTTGCCAGATCGATTTTATTATTATTATTATTAATGAAAATCAGTATACCTACTGTTAGCGAACAACTTGGTAAGCAAAATTGGTAGGCGAAAACTTTGTCTTGACTTCTATAGTGTGCCTTTAGCATATTTTATAATTTTCGAAATCACAACACAAATTTAGACTTTTATAAAAATAAAAAAACTAAACATTTTTGTTGAAACTATTTTGGTATCATGCATAACCTTATTCAACTAAATTAACAACAGCAATAAAATCATATTAGTTTGTGGGCTAAATCACATGATGGAAATTACAACGTTCCCAGTTTTCAACGAGTAAAATTAATATGAAAGTTTCTCTTTTACCGGGACGACAGAAGTGTGGATGAACACACTTGTAAATTATCACATCATTTTAGCGCGACTCGGCGGTGCAATTTCATGGTCGAGCAAACTACGCGAGCTCTGTCCCACTGCGGAGCTCACAGTCCGGTTACTTCCGACAGTAAACGAGCCAAATGTAATCATGTTAAAACATTCTTTGTACCACAAATAGATTAATCAATGATATTATTTGTTGATTAGGTACATACAGATATTGATTATAGCAATTTGATCATAATCTTTATATTATAATAATGTGTTTACCTACTTTACATATAATTTTTTTTATACAACTACGTTGGCAAACAAGTATATCTGACTGTAAATAGTCACCGTAAACTATGGATATCTGTGTTCTCTAGTATGGTAACTAATACTTTACGCCAATATTCTATGAAACGATAGTATCCTTCACCGGTCAATCTGGCCTATTCAAGCTGAGATCAACAAGGATCTACTTTCTACTTTAAAAACGTAGGTGCTTTTAAGTTTCTATCTTAATCTATCCATGTAAGCCTTGCTTAGCTATCAGCAATTTATAAACGATGAAAGCGTTTTGATAGCTGGTTTTTGAATTGCATCCAGTTTTATCATGTTTTCATAACATTATCGACCAAAATGTGTTTGTGATCCAGGCCGCTAACCGCCCACTTTATCATTCATACGTGCTGTGCCAAGTGACTCAATGGACCTTAACCTACAGCGATAAATTTGCCGCAAAATGTTCGTTTAGCGGGAATCTGTTAGCAGTTATTTAAGCCAATATATTTCTCACAATATATATCAAAATTAATAAGATATTTAAGTACAATTGTGGGTAGATAGATATCTATTTATATTTATCCTTCTTTCAACGAAGGAAGGCATGATAAAGGTAGAAATTTACCTCTATAGCAGCATTTGCCCCGCATCGTGCAAGCGTAACCACGGAAGACTACGAGTATTGTTATTCAAATAAAAAATAATATTTGGTGACTATGGCAAAAACCGCTCTTTAGAAGAAACCTCCAATCAATGTAACATTGGTACTACTTGCTACTTGTAATTCACTTACTACATACACGTAAGCTTTTAATCGCCGTACTGCATCTCCGAACAAATATTTATTCTCTAATGTGGCTGTTCCATAATAATGTAAATACTTCATAATCCCATAAGATCAATAGGATTATTAGACGGTAAAGTATTTTATAATTTGATCTGATGCTAATACCCAATTATGCTTTCACGTTGCATATAAGTATATTAGCCTTCCTAAACGACTCCCATGTATGTTTGGTTATCACATCCATGATGACTCCACTCTGCCTGATGATAGATAAGTAGTTAGTAAAATCCAGGAGTGGTGGACACCATCTCAATAGTCACCGCGGAAAAGTTCTTTTTGTAATAAAAGTGAAAAAGAACTTTGATGAACTATGATCAAAATTGAAAGTAAACACATGGGCTAGTAAATTACTGCGTAAAAGGTACTTCTACCAATACCATTCTTACAGAGATCTTAAGTTTTTTTTTAAGTAATATCATACACACAAAATATTAAAGATCGCTTAAGCGTGGAAAAAGGACTCCATCAACAAATAGATTAAGTTCAACTTTTCCTGCAGGCCAAAAATATAATATTACTTTATTTCTTCTTCTTTCGTGTCGACAGCTTGTCACTTTTATATTTTAGATTTTACTGATCCAGTAAGATATCACCCTGACTCCAGTGTCGGAGGCATCCATGAGCTCCTCTGGCGTGCATGTCTACGGGCATGCAGTACATGAAATTAAGTTAACCATAGTGTGTGGGGTCACGCCGCACTCACACCTAAGGTCCGTATCGTTTAAAAAACCCCACCTATGTCGGTTTTCTTTGTTCCGACCAACCTGTAATAATAATATATAATAATATTCTACCACATTCACACAGCGCCATCTAGCCCCAAATTAAGCAATTATATTTGCTTGTGTTATGGGTACTAAACAACTGATATACTACTTATATACTTTTTTTTTTTTTACCTGTGTTTGGAGTCTATTCAGAGATTCCATACCTATATTTCTAGAAACTCGTGTCTAAAGGAAAATTATTTATGACTTTTATGTATACTGAACACAAATTTTACAAAAGTATAAGTATACTTACTACGACATTAAGTATGATGTGCCACCGAGGAAAAATTATCGACAGACACGGAGTGATTACTCAGGGCTAGTGCTATTCTGAGCGAATGCCGAGACTCTTAAAACCTTAATTAAAAGGAAAGAGTTATAGCAGGTAAACTATGGTTTTCAAGGTACCCAAGGAAAGCAAGATTGCATAGCATTTTACACGTATTTGTTTTTGCATGGTTCTATTTATTACAAAATACCAATTCTAAAAACCCTGTTAATATAATAATATTGTTACGTGTCAGGATGGGTACTTGCGAACGTTCTAGCGCAGGTATTCGTCATATGCGTGTAGGTAGGTAATTGCGAACGTTCTAGCGTAGGTAATCGCGATCGATGTAGATGGTCTTCGAGAATTTCATCATATTTGCTGGTACGTTTTTTACCACTTCAACGTCTTCTTGTAAAGTACTGATGATGCTACTGAACCCTTCCCACTTAGAGTCGCTCATTTCTTGAAGGTCACAGATAGCCTGGCGTTGTCCGTCTGTGGCTTGCAGTTGACCTTCCTTAAGGTCTAGAAAAGCTTGACGTTGGCGCTCTTCAGCTAGGCGTTGGCGCTCTTCAGCTTGGCGTTGGCGCTCTTCAGCTTGGCGTTGACCTTCCTGTACAACGGCTAAAAGGGACGACATGTCGAAGCCAGAGCCTATACCCGTCGTCGCCGCAGAAGTGCCCGGATCACTAAATACTGCTGCGCTAGACTCTTCAGTATCAGCCATGATCGATGATTCACGAGTTTCGTCTACCGCCGCCTGTCGTCGAGTGCGTACTCTCTTGTCGCGTAGTGTGACTGGCATTCTCACTTCTGTCACCAATTGTTACGTGTCAGGATGGGTACTTGCGAACGTTCTATCGTAGGTATACGTCGTATGCGTGTAGGTAGGTACTTGCGAACGTTCTAGCGTAGGTAATCGTCGTAACAATATCTTGGTACTAATCAAAAACACGCTATATTAAAGTCAAACAAAGCTGAACTCAGTTTTTTATTTCGTTTTTATTCTGTTAATTACTTCGATACTATTTTCATGCATTTATCAAGTTTGTAAGGACTCCGAACTGTAAAATCCATTTGTGCAATAAAGTTCGACCGCGGCTGAGAATACAAAACTGGTTTTGTTCTATGAAAATGGCTGATCTTGGTACCACCGTACCTCCCTCTATTGTACTCCGTCGCTTTGTCTATGAAAAGTTCCGTTTTCACCGCAAAGATAAAAAAGTACTAGGTACATATGTACCATTTATACTGGTACTTTAAATTTTGTTGGACGCCTGCAGTTGAAAGAATCAAAATTTCTACGTAGGTACCTCCTATACATTATAATGTAGCTCTACCACGAGATATCGTGTATTTGTAATGGTAACATTGTAAATTATTTTTAACTCAAAACTAAATATTTTACCTTGTCACTAGTGAGTGGGATAGGTACAGCGCTGCCAAATTGATTTACCAAGTCGGGATTTTGGAACTTTTTGAGTGAAAAAGGCGGGATTCTTTCGTGAAAAGCGAGACATATTAAAAAAACGTATATAATCAGAAGTTTTTAAATATTAATCTTTTTATTTGAGTTCAAAGTAGGTTTACGTGACAATAGTAGCCATAGAAAATGTATTTTATTAAAAATATTTTAAATCAGATTTACCCAATCGTTAAATAGTTGAGTAATATTCGTCTAGGAATCAAAATCAAAAAGTCTTAGCTATAGAAAAATATGGCGTTTCAAACAATGTAATAATATCTGAGGAATGAGTGTTACAAATTGCAACTCACAATAGGAGAATAATTGTTTATAAGAATTACATAACTATTCATGATATTTCATAGTCATAGTATTTTTTATTGTGAATCATAGGTAGGTACAAAGTACAGATACAGTTAAGGTTACATTATTTAGTTCAGCTATGTCCCGTCAACTAGGCATACAATATACCGACCCTAATTAGGTACAGTAAATCATCATAGTTGGATAATAATAATTGATACATGGAAGCAAATGAAAATAATACTGAACACCTGATGATTTCAAGAAAATTTTCTAACTTAAACGTAAACATTGGCTCCGAAATTTAAATTTATTTAAAATTGATTTATAACAGTTAGACTACTTAAAATATAACAGTGTACTTTGAAAAAGTTAGTAAGTAATACAGTGATATCGTTTTCCCGTACATTGTTTACATTAAATAAACTCTTTCCATTATTATAATCTGCTCGAGACAAGTGACTTTAGTGTAATGATAACAGTACAAAAGTGGTAAGTGACCAACTAAACAAACATTATTAGAAAACTTGAACAATAAACCACCATAATTCGCATAATTGTGCCTATAAACATTACATTGTTATTTTAAATAAAAATTGTGAGTCGTTACTCATAACAAAATTTAAAAAAAAAAAGAACCAACAAATAATCCACAGATGACATTGACAGTACAGTACTGCCAACTGAAAGTTTCTCAATGCAACACTGATGGGCCAAAGTAACCTCACGAGCCAAAGTCACCAACTTCTACTAAAAATTAATAAACAATATATTTATTAGAGGTCAGAAAAAAATTTATACATTTTTATCAATGGAATCAACAATTGATGAAGTTAATAATATCACGTACCGTAATCGACTATATCGAGCAAGTTCCCTAGAGAATTTATGTAGTACGGATATAACAAGAAATTCTATATTTGACGCAACCATGTTAAGTATACCAGATAGTTTACATAACAACAGCGAAGTAATAAGTGAATTAAATGAACAAATTAAATCGTTAACTCAGCAATTAATGAGCGCTCACCAGGAGATCGATAACCTAAATTGTGAAAATATACAATTAAAAACAGATTTACAGAACTCGATAAAAACAATTGATACATATAAAAAAATATGCCTATCGCCGAAAATAAATAGAATTTTATCTCCAGTATCTTCACGAAAAAGGCAAAGTATTATAAAACAAATTTCACCTACCGTTGTTCAAGAGCTGTTACACCAGTCTCAAAATACGTGCAAAGAAAGTCATGATAGGACAACTCAAACCTCTGACCTTTGTCCTTCGATCTTAACCGGCAATGGATTAAAAGATACCCTACATACACCACCGTCGACATCATCATTATCTACATTGACATCAGAAATTGACTCAGCCACAAAACATGACGGAAATGATACACACACAGAACATTTAACCAAAAAGCACAAAATATGTCTAATCAGCGGTGAAACTTCAAACAGATTATACACTATTGCGCAAACTACCAATTTAAGTAGGTATGAAATCTGTCACTTTCGAAAACCTAGGTGTGGGCTTAAACTAATTCTTGATAATATTCAAGCGAAAGTACAAAGCTTCACTTTATCAGACTACTGTATTATTTATCTTGGCGAAGAGGACTTTCTGAAGACGGATAACTATATAGAACTAGTCACATTCATTAGACAACAACTATTACCACTAACGCATACAAATTTTATAATATGTTTACCAACTTACAAATATATGAAGTATGCTAATCTTATGTTTAATAGTCGTATAGAAACTTTTAATAGCCTACTTTTTATGGACACAGAGTCTTATAACTATGCGTATATATTAGATTCTAATTTTAATCTACCTTATGACTTTAACACCTATAGCAAACGTTATGACACTTTAAATAGCTCAGGCTTAAAGATTGTAGTGTCTGATCTGCAGGACCTGATTCATGACCTAAGCATCCTAAATACTGACGTAAACCCAGTTGTCGAGTGCTTCCCGGATAATAAGGACGAAATTTTTACTGATTCACGTCCAATAGATACACAGTTTTTTCTATAACCGCCTTAACATATTACACCAAAACATAGCGGGTTTTTTGAACAAATCAGATTTACTGACTGTCAAATTAGAAGAATTATTCAGCAAAGGAATGCCTGTAGACGTTATTTGTATTACAGAACATTTTATACAAGCAGGTTACGAAAACCTAATTCACTTATCAAACTATTGTCCAGCAGCTTTCTTTTCAAGGAATACAAAAAGAAGTGGAACAGGTATATTTGTTAGAATGGGACTGCAGTTTAGAGTAATATCGGAGATAGCAAAACAATCAGTTGTCGGTATTTTTGAATGTTGTGCGGTGGAGATAGTAGCTCATAAAATTATTATTATATGCGTATACAGAATTCCCAAACATAACTACCATATTTTCTATGAAAAATTTGACATTATACTAAAAAAAGTTTGTTGGTTCTCAAATAAGAAAGTTGTCATGTGCAGCGATTTCAATATTGATGTTTTAAAGAAAAACAACATCACATTAGAACTTGAATATTTCCTCATGCAATATAATTTAAAGCTAGCACTGTATACACCCACTAGAATGAGCAGTCTCACATGCATTGATAATTTTGCACACAATTTGTGCAAAGAATGTAAAGCTGAAGTTATAGATCTTGTACTTTCAGATCATACATCACAAATACTTAAAGTGCCTATTAATAAAACTTGTAAGCTAAAATCATGGAAAGTAAAAAATCGAGATATATCGATGGAAAATTTAGTCAAATTCAAAACACATCTAAGTTGCTTAACATTTCAACTAGTTTACGTATAGTAAGTATGTAAACGAAGCTTTTGACCATTTCATGGATGATTTTTCTCTTTTTTACAAACTCTGTTTTCCAGAGAAAACAATAACCATTAAAACAAATAAAAAAATACAATGGTTGTCTCGCGGCTTGAAATTATGTAGTAAAAAACAAAGGCAACTACTTTGGGCGTACAGAATAAAGCCTAATTCAAAAAATAAATCAATGTTTAAAAAATATAGTGCACTTTATAGAAAGATAATTAGGTTAACTCAAAAAAGACAAAAAAATAAAATCAAAGCTACTTGGCAAATAATCAACAAAAATAAATTATACTTACCCCAGGAGACGGTAATGTGCATAAATATGGATGATTCATCGTTCACGAATCCAGTGGACATAGCAAATCAATTTAATAATTATTTTATAGATATAATTGAGAATAATGTAAAAGATGACATGACGTTAAAAAATTGTAGTATAAAAAAATTAACATTAAATTCGTTATTTATGCAACCTATATCAACTAATGACATTGTAAAGCTTATTGATAGCCTAAAAAACACAAGTACGGTAGGGTATGAAGGCGTGTCTACGAGAGTTATAAAATATACCAAAGAAATAATAGCTGTACCTTTATCATATATAATTAATTTGAGCATAACTGATGGCATTATCCCTAAAAAGCTGGAAAAAGTTATTATTAAACCATTACATAAAGGAGAAGACAAAACCTGTCTAAAAAATTACAGACCTATAGCGAAAATTCCTATATTATCCAAAATTTTTGAAAAGTAATTTATAACTCTTTATATACTTACTTTGAAAAATACAATTTGTTTTGTTCCGAACAAAAAGGATTTAGGAAACAATCTTCTACTAACACGGCACTAAATGATCTACTATCTCATATCATGCCATCTATAGACAATAGAAATTCAGTCTGTGCTCTCTATACCGATATGAGCAAAGCATTTGATTATGTACATCATAAAATCTTATTAAACAAATTATATGCTTATGGTGTAAGAGGAAACGTTCTTCAGCTATTAGAATCATATCTAAGTGATAGGATTCAATTCACAGAAATTACTAGAATTTGTCCAAATAAAAAAATAGAATCTGTATATCTATCCAAACCGAGGCACATTAATTATGGGGTTCCTCAAGGCAGCGTGCTCGGGCCGCTGCTATTTTTAATTTATATAAATGATCTCCCACAAGTAACATCACATAAAATGGTTTTATTTGCAGATGACAGTACAGCTGTTATTAAATGTACAAATCAACCTAATTATGAAAGCGATATTAATAACTGTCTAAATGAAATAGTGAAATGGCTTGAAAACAATAATTTAGTTATAAATTTAACTAAAACTAAAGTCATGCACTTCCACCAACGTTGTGAAATTCAAAACATTAATGTTGTCTACCAAGGCACCAGTATTCAAGAAACAACTGAAACCAGGTTCTTGGGTGTGACGATAGATAACAAGCTCACTTGGAAACCTCACACCGAAGAACTTTGTAAACGCCTTAGTAAATCTGCTTATGCCCTGTTTCAGTTATCAAAAAAAGTTAACAGCCAAACGTTATTGACGGCATACCATGGACTAGTGGCCTCCGTTTTACGTTATGGCATTATTTTCTGGGGACGGTCTGCCAACAGGGATCTCGTATTTAGGATGCAGAAACGGTGTATTAGGTCTATGTGTGGTCTCAAAACGACAGACAGCTGCATTCCTTATTTTAAATCATTAAATATTTTGACATTGCCATCCCTATATTTAATAGAATCAGCGTTGTTTGTTATAAGAAATCCCCATTTTTTTCAAAAGTTGTCTGATGTCAGAAGAGGGCCAATACGAGCTCAATATGCAAATAAACTATGTAACATTAGCTGTAAGACATCACATATGAATAAAAGTTTTTTTGGTGTTGCTCCAAGTATTTACAATAAAATACCAGAGGAGATTAAAAATATGACATTATTAAGATTTAAGAAAGAGTTAAATAGATTATTAGTTGACAAATGTTATTATAGTATTGATTAATTTTTTAAAGATAATATTAATTTCCTTCACTAAAAATTTACTAATTATTGTTATTGTTATTACCTACCTACCAATTTATATTAATTTTGTGACATATGATATTTTTATTGTTATTATTTAAGGATTACTATTATATTAATTTTGTTTAATTAAATAATTAATAACTAAATTTATTCAAGTTAGTTAAGCATGAAATTTTATAAACTTATTGTAAAATGTTTGTATGCCTTGTATGTAGGCAAAACATAGCGCACTATTTTTATGATCTCAAGACCTTTGGTATGTACCTATGTTAACAAATAAAAAACTCTGATTTCTGATTTCTGATTTAGGTACCTATATTGTAAAATTGAGAAGAGATTTTTCAGCTAGGTAATCTTTTACTGAATAATAACATTTATTTATTAACAAGTCCTGCAATTTCTTTTTGAGTAATGAATATGGTTGTTTCTTTAATAACTCTGATCTCTTTCGGAATATTACACCGTATCTCAGTATTGAGCTAACATAGCCACATGGTATGCTGTCAGCAGAGTCTTTGGTTAGTTAATTTTCTTAATCTATTAAGAACTTGAAAGCTGACTCAGTTATTTACACACGTAGACAACATGAGATTTCTAATTAACTTTGTTATCAATGTGTAAACCTAGAAATTTTGTTACTTCAGTTTCTTTTATTTCGCTATTGTGATATTAAAATTTTAGGGAGGCCGTGCGCTGATCCGTATTCTAAAGTTCATTATTTTAGTTTTATCAATATTGATTATTAAATTATTCATTTTAAGCCAGTCTACAATTTTTACTAAGGATTGATTTATGTCTATTTCTAAATCAGTTAATTTGGTAAATAGCACTGTGCTATCGTCAGTAAATAACGTAATTTCATTTCATTCATAATTTCATTTCAATTGGTTATTGAAGGCAGATCATTTATATGAAAGAATAAGAGGCCTAAAATACTCCCCTTGTGGGACACCAAATTTAGCTAGATGTATAGACTTCTTCGGTCTTTGATAGTGGGTTAAGCTGACAAACTTCTGTATATTGCTGTTTATCCGAAAGATATGATTTTACGAGATCATCACACCATACATTATTTAAGAGGGTATTATGCCATATATCTGAGAAGATTATCCCCGTGGTAAAAGCTGAACTAAGTCTGTCCTGCGCGGGACATTACATTTTTATTTAAAATCGGGACATTCCGCCAAAATCGGGACGTCTGGCAGAGCTAGTTAGGTACGTCGTCAAATGGTACAGGTAGTAAATGGCATGAGAATTTTCCGCTACCAAATGAAGCAATTTCAGCTGTATTCTGCGGCGAAAAATATATTTGTCGTCGTACGTACGAATCATTTACACGTTAATTATAATTAATGATTTTCTGACACACCCAATCGGAATTGCGATATAGTGCCTTTATAAATATACGATGGTAGGTACCGTACTCTTGTTTATCTTTCACTGTTTACCTATATTTTCTTTTAACTATGAATGATCAACTGTGTACCTAGGTAGCGTATTGGTAGTAAGTACTTAGTATATGTTACGCACTATTTACTTATTAGTTATTATTCTTATGTCGCTTTTGCGTGAACGTGTCGTCTAAGTAATTTTTATCTGTTTCCAAAATTTTCAAAAACTCTTTAGAGAGCAGTAGCGAAAACATTTTTGAACCAGTAATAAGGAAAAGCGCCGTATTTTGAAACAGAAATAAATATTTTTATACTTAAACCTATTACAAAAAAAAATATAATTATTAGTGCTGCAGTTAAATTGGTAAAGAAAAATCAATTTGCGTTATTTTGCCTCCTTCCTCTCCATTTTGCGAACATAAAAAAGCCTTCTTATAATTATAATTTGAACGTCATAAAAGTTACTTACTTTAAATGAGGTATTTTATTTTAGTTGTAAGGTACTTTAATAACTCGTTATAACTCGGTTATACTGGTTTTGTTTATACCTCTCTAATATCAATGAAGTATCTCTTGACTCAAATGTTATTTTAGTCGCAAAGGTACTCATCTAACTTGACTCTGTTTAATTTCACCTAATCAATGTCATATCAGTCCCGACACATTTTGTTAAATTTTCCTTGAAGGGTGTACGAGACGGATGTCCCTAGAGAGAAATGGGGTTAACATCGTTGAACGTAATTTCTGAAGAGGGTCATCAGGAAGATATAATGCCATTTCTGTACCCTTGATGTCTTTTTAAGTGCGGACCCACTTAACCCTAACGCGGGGCGGAGTTTTGCTGCTATTCGCTGTCAACTCGGAAAAACTAATGGAATTCACCAAGCTTTTAATATTTTTCAATTGTACACATCATTTAAACGTTGGCGTTGGATCGCTTTGTCTGTTGATAATCCATTGGTCCATTACTTTTTATTACTACTTATTATTTTTTACAAAAAACAAATGCAAACCAAAAATATGGGTAGGTACATAGGTAGGAGTGTCTCAGATATACCTACAGGTTATAGTTATATTTATACAAATATCAAATTAATAAGAATAACACATGAAATGTTTGCCTTGCCTAAGTGATTGAATACCTTTCCCTTGTAGTGTGTAGGTACCTTTTCCTTCCTCATCCTCTTGTCTCTACATGACCAGGAACGGCTTAGTTGTGTTTTCTTAGCGTCAAAACGCAGGCATATAAATTTATACACACGTTATAAATTTTAACATAATAAAGACTGACAACAAAACCGTACCGTAAAAATCCTACATTAAGGTACCATAGCTAATATTTAGAAGTGAGTAACAGAAGTAAGCATGGCAATAGGCAGGACACCTCGCAGAACTGACGGCCGTTGGGACAGAAAAGTTCTAGAGTGGCGACCGTGACCCGGAAGACGCAGCGTGAGCATGCCTCTCACAAGGTGGACTGCGACCTTATAAGGGTGGCGGATGGAAGAAGGCGGCTCGCGACCGGCCTAGGTGGCAAAAATTGGCAGAGTCCTATGTCCAGCAGAGAACGTCTTGTGGCTGATATGATGAACAGAAGTAAGTAGGCCGTCAGAACAATAGGTGTAAATTACAATGAATAATCATATATTTGACTGGCCCGTTGGTCTAGTGGTTAGTGACCCTGACTGCTAAGCCGGAGGTCGTGGGTTCGATTCCCACCCAGGACAAACCTTTGTGTGATGAGCATGATTGTTTGTTCTGGGTCTGGGTGTAATTTATCTATAATATGTATGTATTTACAAAAAAAAAAAAAAAGTATTTAAGTATGTATATCCGTATTCTAGAACCCATAATACAAGCATATAATATGCTTACTTTGGGTCTAGATGCGTTGTGTGTAGTTGTTGAAATATTATTATTATTATTATTATATATATTAAAGACTAGCTGTTGCCCGCGACTTCGTTCGCGTGGAAATTCAGATGAGTGTGCCTCTATGAGAATATTGCGTGCCTGATTTTATGGCAATCGTACATTGTATCAGTAATAAATATCAGTATTATCCGTCTCTATGGCGAATCCAGTTTAAACCCGCTACCGCTTAAACTGACAAACCAATTTCACACAAACTTGCGACTCTTGGCTTCTGAATATTAAAAAAAGAGTATTTTCTAGTAATTTGGTAATCCTACTATAGGTAAGTTTCATACAAACTTTGCCACCCCTTTATACCCCCTTAGGGGATGGATTTCGCAAAATTCCGTCTTAGTGAGCACCTATATCCTAATAGGAACGACCACGCAAAGTTTGAGATTCCTAGCACTTGTTGTTTCTGAGATTTCGTGATGAGTGAGTGAGTGACCTTTTGCTTTTATGTATATAGATAGTTTTTACCCGCGGCTTTTTTCCAATAGAGATTTTTATATAGTTTAAATACTGTTTTTCATACTATTTTTAATCTTCCATTCATACAAATCCTCTTTCACCTACCTAAAGATATCCCTCGTAAAAACAATATACAATACACAAAGGCAAATTTTCACTACAATAACTTTCCCCTTCCCCTTCTTTCCTATCGCTCTTTTTCTCCACTCTCCAGTTTCCTTTCTCTCCTCCCCTCCCCCTTCTCCTCTTCACCTCCTGCATCCCTTGCCTCTCCTCCAGTATCTCTTGCCCGTTCCTCCACTTCCCTCTACCTTGCCACCTCGCTTTCCCCTCTCTTCCCCTTCCTTCTCCTTCCTTTTCCTCCTTTCCTCTCCCTTCCTATCCCTTCCCCTCCCTTTTCCACCATTCGAGAACTCCTTCCTTTCTCGTCCCTTACCCCTCCCTTCCTCTCCCGTCTCCCTCACTTCCCCCTCACTTCCCCCTCACTTCCCCTCATTCACCCTCACTTACCCCTCACTTCCCTCTCACTTCCCCCTCACTACCCCTCACTCCCTCCTCACTTGCCCCTCACTTTCTTCTCACTTTCCCCTCACTTACCCCTCACTTCCCCGTGACTTTTCCGTCACTTTCCCCTCACTTTCCTCTCACTTTCTTCTAACATTCCCCTCACTTTTCCCTCACTTCTCCCTGGCTTTCCCCTGACTTCCCCCTGACTTCGCCCTGACTTTCCCCTCACTTCTCCCCCGCATTTCTCCCACACTTCCTCTTCACTTCTCCCTCACTTCCACATCACTTACCTCTCACTTCCCCATCACTTCCCTCTCACTTTCCCCTCCCTTCCTCCTTCCCCTCAATTCCTCCTTTTCCTCAATCTCTCTCCCTGCAAATTTCAAGTCGCTAGCTTCAAAAGCTAAAGATCTTTGTATAGAATGTTTCATCCCTAATTTCACCTCTCTAAATCCACTCCTGTTAAAATAAAATTATAAGGATATTTTTTATTTAAATAGAAGTATTCCAAAACAAAATTTCAAAACTGTAAGTTAAAAATGAAGAAGATGCACTTTTCACACACTTAGGAATTTAATTTTAAAAAACCCTTTCTTAGTACAACCTCTAGACATTTAGACAAACACACCCTCCAAATTTCAAAAGCCAAAGATCTTTGTATAGAATATTTCATCCCTAATTTCACCCTTCTAAATCAAAATTATAAGTATATTTTTTATTTAAATAGAAGTATTCCAAAACAAAATTTCAAAACTGTAAGTTAAAAAATGAAGAAGATTCATACAATCGATTTCATCCGTTTTCACACACTTAGGAATTAAATTTTAAAAACCCTTTTTTAGTACAACCTCTAGACATTTAGACAAACACCCTCCAAATTTCAAGTCACTACGACCAGCAGTTAAGGCTGTGCGTTGTCTGTTAGTCAGTCAGTCAGTCAGGACAAAGCCTTATATAATATGTATGGGTGTGTGGATTAGACGTATAGCCATCGGGGATCAAAGCATACAGGCTGCTAGGAATGTTAACACGTGATAGAGCCACATAAAGCTGACCGTGCGAAAAACAGCTAATACTTAGATCCACGCCCACAACTTTTAGTTGTGTCTGACCTTGGGTTTTATTAATTGTCATCGCGAAACATAGGCTCACTGGAAACTGGACTCATTTAAAACTAAACGGAAGATTGTTTAGAATGAGAAGAATCCGAAAAATAAAAACGCTATCAGATTCCGTAACCTGTTAAAGTCTCTGTTTCTATCAGGTTTCGTAGTAAATTAACAAATGTTTGACGTAGTTCTTTAAATTGGCATAACTTTTTTATTCATGAACCGATTGACATAAAACAAACACTAAATGTTAAGTGAAGCTTACCACAATGTATTAGTGAAAACTACATCTAAATCGGATGAGCCGTTTCTGAGATTAGCGTGAACAAACGCACAGACAAACAGACAAACAGACAAACAGACATACAGACAAACAGACAAACAGACAAAAATTGTAACAATCATTGTTTTGGGTTCTATTTGCGTTGATAAAGGTCCCAATATTTTTTTTTCTCATATATCTTTCATGTACAGACAGCGATCGGTTACATTTTTATTATATGTATAGATGTATAGATGGCATGGTAGGCCTCTTGATGTGACTATGACACGCTAATTGCCGGAGAATGTTGAAGATAAGATAAACTAATAACTTTGAAATCAAACCTAAAACACTCGCTGGAACCATAAAAACAAGCGCACGCATATTAAGCCGTTTAGGGAAACTCCGGCGCTCAATATAAGAACCTATATGTTATGACCAAATTGCATACAAACGCGTTACTAATGTTTTTGTATGAGCCATATGACGAATTTCGCACTACGAATATTTTACCTTTATTGCCTTTTAGTATTCTACGACTAAGGTGACAAGTAAGCATACGGCCTAAGTCATGGTAAGCGGTTACCATAGCCTAATGAATGACCAACACCAGGAGTACCTATCACTTTTATAAGTCTAGCAAAGTGACGCCACTCTGCCTAATGGTTCTAAGCAGTCAGTGGAGTGGAGTGGAGCAGCCTGAAGTGGTGGTTGTCTCTCTGGTGAGCAGTTACTGTAGAGATGGGGCGTATTTACTAGAACAGATCCGGGCACTAGGTATTTTACAATACTACCGACCCTCTATATCAATATCTTAGAGGTGATACTCGCATGTACACGTAGTCGAGTATGATGCAAGGACTAGATACTTTGCACACATTGACCTTATACCTATTGTTGTGGAGTAGATTATATTTACCAAGTAATGGAACTTATCAAAATTATATGGGGTGGACTAAGTGGAATAGGTATTATGGTTTTAGTATTTGAACGGACTAAGAAAACCTAGTATCGGATTTACCTAGTACGACCCATCTCTTTATTACAAGCAATAGTGACCGGGTGTCGTTCTTATGGTGGCAGTTCTACATTGACAATACGGTTGTAACCTGTTACCATACTATGGGTGTAATGTAGCTAGTAACATTATTAGAATTATACTACATACAAAGTGCTCACATTCCATCGTTGGGCCTTTTTGAGACATGACACATGTCAGACATGAACAGACGCATGTCAGATTACATTTAATTTTTTTTTGCAAATTCATTTAACTAAATTCGTGATTGGTCGGAGTGCTATTGTCGGTGCCTCTCGTTTCTTCCTGCTAGTTTCTTACGAGAAGTCTTTATTCAACGTTAAAATTCCTAAGCAAATCTCACAAAGTGCCTTGGTTTCGCTGAGGTTCGAACCATCGACCTGCGGTTTCGAGGATGCTTAGCCCGCCTCGCCACCGAGTGAGTGAAGCTGCCGGGTGGAAATTTATGATCATATTTGTATAAGTAGCAGAGACATCTATTATTCGCTCATAGTAACACATTCACGACAAAGAAATTAGAGAGAAGTCACAATAATAACATAACTAGTTGCCCGATCTATCCAGAGATGGCGTCAAAAATTATTTGTGCTGGTTGTCGGCACTTGTAGTAAACCGCGACTTTTTAGGGCTTAGAGCATTAATTAAACCAACAGGAGTGGACACGCGCTCTATTTCCCTTGCGCAAAAGTCTGCCACTTTCGGCGGGGGACGGGGTAACGCGAGCAACGCACACTAATTACAATGTTAACTACTAATGCATTTTTAAATCGCGTCGTTACACACGCACACAATAAAATTATTACACACTAGCTTAAACTAAACACACGCAATCACATTCACACACAGGGACATCTATCAGTTTACGCTTCCTTAGCATAAAACAGTTAGAGCTTGACTCTGTCGATATTTAGTATCGATGTTTAGGATTTCATATAAGTACGCGAAAGATTTAATTATTTTCATGATTATTATGTTTGCTTATTAAAATGAGCATTATCTTATATTATATATAACAGTTTTAGGTACTATAATTTATTATAAGTTTATAGTTTTTTTTTATTTAAACACTTTTAAATGAAATCTAGTTATGCGGTCGAGCTCTCCTACTATGTTTGAACTTCAATAATATTTATTCAGTACTTCCGATCCCTGATAGTACGGAACCCTCGGCGCGCGAGTCCCATTGGCACTTGACCGGTTTTTTTTTATTTTATTTTACTACTGCGCACAAGGATCTGGGTTCAATAACCACCACCTGTGGAAGTTTGTTCTAGTGTAGGTACATTAAAGATAGTAAATGTTCCAAGTATGGGTACTTTTACGTGTCTATTTTACATGTATTATTTCTAAGTATGTACGTATATACAAACCAAATAATACTTCGAATTTATGTTGCTATTAATTTTCGTTCCTATTAAGCAGATCTTGTATTTTGAGGACTAATTTGCTCTGATTACATAGTAACAAGACGGTGACATGATAATGTATGAGTAGTTTTTTATTAGAGACATTTTATCTGTAGAGATAAGAAAAAAACAACAATATATTTCAAAAAGTATTTATTTAATTATAATAAAATAGGTACTTAAAAAAAACTGCAATTTTAATTAGCTTAACAAATCCAGTTTAACTATTACTCGCTCAAACTGACCTGCCCGCCTTAAGAAGTAACTTCACCCTATATACACCACAGCCATAATTGCAAACCTTAGTAAAAGAAAGTATAATTATTACAATAATTTTTATCATTTAAGTGATGCGATTTAAATAAATATCTATGCTATTTAAATAGCTATGTATAGAACATTTTATTGATTTTTAAAATGTATTAACTTTTTGTATACATGCCTAATGCATTTTTTGGGATCAGGCTTCTTTGACAAAAAATTTATTCTAACATTAGTGTATTTTTCAATGACAATTTTTGCAAGTTCTATATTATGTACAGTAAACTCGTTATCAAAGTAATGAGTCTCAATATTCGAGAATATGGACCTACCAACAAAATATTTTAAAACTTTATTTGTAACTAACTGTACTGAACAAGAGCGCATAATTTTATTGTTAATAGTTAAGTGTTTTCGAATCTCTACTTCACAAAGGCGACATAAATTAATAGCTTCTTTAGATGCGTACTTCAAGCCACCTCTGCTTTTTTGATATGTTAGACTTTTTTTATTTTCTTCACCACATAAACCCTTTACACATGTACTGCATTTAATTTTTTTGATAATAGAATATACTACAAAACCCGCTATATATTCTACAACTTTCTCTCCAAAAGGTGACAGGAATATTTGAGTTTCTATTTCTGAAATCATATCACTTTCTTCCGAGGAGTTATTATCTGTTATAAACGGTTCTGTTTCTTTTTGTTGGGATGTACAATTAATTTTTTCTATTGCTGATGTACAGTTAAGTATGAATATTTTTTCTAATGGAATACAGTTCGTACCCCTTTCATTTCGGATTAACTCTGTGTGTACCAAAAGTCTTTTATATATTGCTTCAAACTGACGAGCAGACGGATTGTCAGAATAACCACCGTGGCTTCTAACGACCGAAAAAAATATCTCGATATGGTCTTGACTTGTTTTGTGTAAAGGCAAGTAGGTCAGTTGTGTGTTTGTATTTAAAACTATACATTCAAATAGACGTTTCGCACTTTCGATGCATACAAGAAATCCAAGGAATCCTGTGTAACGAGGGGATTTCAAAAGATTAACCCGTTTGGTGACATTTTGACGATTTTGAACGTCAGTCTCTAAATTCAAAAGGATTTCCTTCGCTTCTTCTAGTTTAGCAAAAGCAGTTTTATAGTTTTTAAGATTTAAAGCCTGTTTAAACCCATTACCCCAAGTTTTACAATCAAGAATATCAAATACATCGTTCATTAATATTAAAAAATCTGCTGTTGCATCGACGTTTTGAAACATGGGCAACGTCATTTCTTTGTTACAAAATATCAATGCATCAGCTACACTAGTGCTGAAAAGTTGGGCTGCAAGGCGAACGTTCATTATTTGAGTTTTAAAAAATATATGATTGGCTTTTAATTTATTTGCCAGATAAAAAAGTTCTTCTTCCTGCAGTTCATGTAATTTCTTAATATACGACCATTGAATTTTTGTTCCTGAGATAGGCTGGAAAAAAATCTTATAGTGCTCGAATGCGTTTCGTATAAGTTTAAGCATATGACAGGGATCTAAAAAGAAAAAACATTGCTGTCCTGTTTGTGAATCGAGAATTGTGGTTTGTAGGTTGTTAACGTCCAAACAGCAGCCTAATTCTTCAGCCATAGCAAGATTTGCTTTAGTACCGTCACAAGTTAATGCCTTTATTTCTACACCAGCGTCATGTACTAAATGAAAAGCTTGCGTCACAAGTTGCGCTTTTTGTTCTGCTTTTATACCTTTTATTAAAAAATATCCAATAGGTAATTTCCAAGTGGTATTTATTCCTACTAATAAAAATACTAAAGCGTCTGTGGCCTCTTCAGAATTATCAGATGTAAAATCGAAACCATGATCCACATAACCGTAATATCGTTGAGTACTTGCTAAATACTCTGTACATTGTTTGATTTTCATCTCATCTAAAACTAAAGTACAAAAAAATTTCTTATTGGAATTACTTTCAGCTCTCAGTTTTAACGCAACTAACGCTTCTTTCGTAAAACCTGGTTGACCGTTAATAGAGCTGTACCATTTCGTTAGAGTTCTTGGTGCTGGCAAACACGTTCCGAAAGTATTTCGCACATAACTATAGGCTTTTGGGGAATAAAAATGGAGCGTTAAAGCAAAACATCTAAGTTCGGCAGAATATTTGGTTGTAGGTATCTTTCCAGATTTACCTTTCATTAGTTGTCTATTAAGAAGCTCTCTTTCTTCTACACCGATTTTCTCTAAAACTAGATTTTCTTCTTTATTAATTAACGTTTTTTCTGAGAGAGTTTTTAATATTTCTTGTAATCCTGCAACTTTTTTCTTTGGGTATCTTTTTTGTGACTGAAGTCTTTTTACTTGTTTGTTTTTGATTTGTATATGTTTCTTCAATTTTAATTTCCTTGGTGAGTCTAACTTTGGGCTATGTGTTGTATTTGTTGAAGTATAAACATTATATTCTGATGCACAGGGATTAATCTGAATAATTTTACATTCTTGAGTTTCACATGATTGAGAAGGTTCAATCTTTTTTCTCTTAAGTATAGACGTTCCTGGTTCAGAATCAGATTCATCGCAAGGAACATTCTGAAAAATAATCGAACCGATACAAATTTTACTCAACTATAATAGTAAACTTGAAATCTGTGGACACAAATTACATTGAAAATCACGACATGAAATTTGTGGTCAGTATAAATATTTGTCGCGATTGGGTGAATCTAATATCCAAATCATGGCACAGTTGCATAAAATGCTTGATCACAAAAAATACCAAAAAAGTTATGATAGTAATATCAACAGAAATAAGTTTATGGGTCTGAATAAATGAAGGCGAAAATAATAATTTATACTTTTCTAAAAAATTTAAATAATTTTAAAAGTTAGGATTAATCTGCGAACTATTTTTTTTTGTAATTTTGGCGACCTTTATGAGAGGCTGTTGTATACATTAACGCGTTGTTTATAAACTAATAAACTGAACTTGTACGACCATTTTCAGGACAGGAAATTGGTAAAGTAATAAAATTCACCTTAGAATATTTCAAAGTTGGTACGGCGCTCTGTATCAATTTTCTTTTATTTTTCGATTGTAGTAGAAAACATGAACTTTCAAAATGTTGTGAGCAAATTGTGCTTGTACGTTTAGGAACCCACGTAATATGGTTCCCACAATAGTGGATCCAAGCAACTCGAGTTGCTGCCTCTTTTGGAAATCTAAAACAAACAAAAAATAATTAATGTAGGTAATACCACAGTCTTATTAATACTAACAGACAGCCGACTCATGTACTTGCGAAGGGCAACGATGAGGGGGATACGGGGAAGCGAGCGGCAGCGTCGACAAGCGCAATCTCACTTACTTTGCGCTCTCTAATCTGAAGGGGTGTACGTGTAGCGGTTTAATAAAAGTACGCTTCCAACTACTCCGATGAATCGACTACCCTGACCCTCGACTGAGTTTCTGTGCGTAGGTATACGCAATGGTGGCATGTAATCAACAACAAAGGAGTCGGACTACTGGTAGGTGCTTATTAATACTGTAGTAAAACTGAAATACCAATATCGATATTTGTGATTAAACTGTCTCATCTCTAATTATGTTAAAGTGTGACCAGTTTCTTAAAAATAAATACGCTTATTTTTGTAAGAAATGAGCAATTATCTTTCGGAATAAAGTGCACTAATCTTGTATATTTGGATTTATAATCTCATTTTACTTGTTCATTTAATATTATTTTGTGCATTACTTGGTAAAAAAAACATTGGTTTTAATTAAAAATAAATAAATATGGGAACGGTGACACAATAATGTACATCCAAAATAAAACTTATTAGATATGTCAACAAGGCGAGTTATAAAAAAGGAAAGGTTAGTTTTTATGTTAATTCAACTTAAAATATTACCCCAGATTGGAGTATTGATGATAAGCCTGGCAACACTTGTTGATTAGCATTTTATTTGGTTAAATTGCTAATTTAATGCCTTATTTAATAATATTAGAACAAAATAATACTTACAGGTGGAATGTAATATTATACTTTTGTAGACTTGATGTCTCCGAACGCATTTTACACCAAAATACACTGCAATTCGGCATTTCTATTCAGACGCTATTACGCATGCACTAATAGGTGACTTATGATGCGGAACGCGCGTCAACTAGTTTTATATAACGGGTATGACCGGTGGTCCCGTACCTTTGGCAGAGGGGTACGCCTGTCAGTGGCCTCTCCGGTTGGTTTAATGCTCTAAGTTTTAGGGTGAATTTCAACAAGAGATTTTTATGTGTCATTTCGATGGTTTTTTATTTCAATGCTATCTACATATTTTTAGTGACAAATAAAACTTTAGCCTATTTTATAACATTGTGCGTGAGTGGACATCAAATATCATCAAAACTTACATAAATATTTGGATGAATTGTTAAGAGTCCATTGAAATGAATAGTGTCTACCGAAATAATAAAAAATACCACCGAAATTATATACTGTGCACCGGAATGTAATAAATCCACCGAAATGATACAGCTAAGAACAACCGTGCCGGGAAGCCAGGGTTCCGTACTTTGTTAGTTTTGATTTCCGCAAATTTTAGATAAACACTGAGACAGGACCGTACACAGTTATTATAATATCATCATTAATATACAGATATTACAGTAAGTATTACATATATCATTCTTTCAGGTTACAATAACCTCAAAGAATTATATTAATGTAATGTTTATTATGATATGGATGAATTGTTTCTTTACTTTTATAACCTTTTGTAATTTTTCTGGTTGTTGTTGTACGAAAATGTTGGAAAACTTCATCGTAAATGCTGGTAATCATAAATAAATATTTTTGTTTGTGTGTGAACTAATACTAAATAACTTACTTACTACTCATAATAAATGATAAAAACATAAGGGTAAGTGACTTATAGTGAAGGTAAACCCTCGAAATAATTATTTTGTTGACAATTAGTAGGTATAATAATCTACTCTGTGGTGAGTCACACACTCATCACATTATCGTTGAGCCGAACAAATGTGTATCTAAAGTATATACATGTACTAACTTCCTACATAGACGTATATATTATATATCTTAAACACAAATATTACACAGTAAATACTTCCTAATAATCTTATCTACACTCTAGGTAAAAGTAAATTGCATAACTATGATTTTGTATTTGACACAAGTATCTCTAAAACTTTATGGTTTTACCATTTCGGAGATACATTTCATTCCGGTGGACTGTAATTGGTATAACAGTCCACCGAATCCACTGAAATGATAACACTGAGATGATAAAATAGAGGTTAGTTCTACATTTAACTCCGAAATAAAATTATTAAAAAAATTAAAACACTACTCAAACAAAACAGCACTTACGGCAAATTTAATACACAATTTTGAAACAAATTAAACGAATCTAACACGAGTTATAACAGCCACCGAAATAAAACTATTTTTGTCCTCATATCACTGAAATAATAAACTTACTTTTTTGGCGGGCAACCGCAAGACGTTGGGACTGGTGCGTTCGCGCCGAGAGCTTGAGGCTTGAGCCAGACTGATCCGAAGTGAAGGTGTGTAGTGGCTATTCTACTAAATTTACTGTCCTCTGAAATGAAAACTTTTTTTCAGGCAAAAGTTAACTGCCTGTCAAATCTATGAGAAAGAAGATAAACAAACAAAAATAGTTTTATTTGATCGAATGTAGGTATATTATAATTTAATGATGACAAAATCGATTTAAATCCATTACGAATGTATTTGCAAGGGAAGGTATTTTATGAGCGGAATTGGGTTCAGGACAGGCCACTGTGATGATAGAATAACACTTTGTATTTTTTTTTTATCGTATATTAGTGGGTAGAAATCAATGATTTTTTTTGTAATGTAGAGAAGTACTTACGCTGTTGAAAAAAAAAAATCAGCACATTGCAATTCACCCTTTAAAATGTAGTAAAAGTACTAAGGTTTAAGATTTATCTTGTGCAAATGGCTCAAAATCACCAAGGTGGTAAATCAACTTCGGCAGCAAATAAATGCCTAAATTCTGTTTTTTTTTTTAACATTTTAGCATTAGTAAACACTTAACTGTGTTTACTTTAACCACACATCACACATAATAATTCAAAAGTCTTATCTATTACATTTTATATGGACAAATAAGTGCAAGAAATCATTTGGAGAACGCGTCCTAAGTAGCAATTCTTAACCCTTAATTTGACTATGTTCGCTAGTGCGGACATTAATTTAAAAAAAATACTAACCATTACCTACCTGTAAACTTTATTAAAATTATAAATTGTGAAACATATTTTTGAATAAATAAATTAATAGTAGAAAAATAGATTTTAGTGCGTAGCAATACTTTGTCTGTCTCTTTTGACACAAAATGTCGACGAAACGGTGTTCATCTGTTTTGCTCAAGGTAATCTTTTTTTTATTTTAGTTTTCAATGAATAATTTCATTAGGTTTTCAGGTTGATTGGATGCAATTTTTATGAATTATAGTATAAGATAATAAAACCAGCAAAATATACTCATTTTCATTATCTTTTTTGTTGTTGAAGTGCTTTGTTCGTCACAGCGTACATTGCCAATTACGTAGAAATGTAGTACTACAATACTATGTCTGGTGTGGCGGACAGTGTCAATTACGTAGAAATGTAGTATTACAATACTATGTCCGCTGTGGCGGACACTGTCAATTCACGGGTGCTTAATAATTTTTATTTTTGGTTTTGGGTTCAATGTTGTTTTTTGCTTGTCAACAGCCTAATCGTGCTAGTAGAATAATAGCCCTTGTTCCAAACGAACATGCCAATTCCGACGCTAGTGAGATCTCTAATTCTGAATCTGAAACTAATGATGAATGTGCTTATGCTGCTAACTCACCATTTTCTTCTCCTGCACCTTCTATTACTTCTTCGCTGGCAAATATCAATATATCCTCATCTGATGACGAAATCTTGAATGATCAACATAATTTAAATGTCTTACCAGATAACATACTGTAACGTATGTAGGCATAAGCTTTTTCTCACATATACTTCACATAACACTTTCACCAATTCTACAAGAAATCAGAGAATCTAATTACGACAATATACCGTCATTGTCTGCAATCTCTTCGCTTCCATCAACACCTAACACACCTGTGACTTCATTTGTTTCTTGAAAGACTAGGTCAAAAAATATATTAGCGCCACCTGCTAAAAAACCAAAAAAATGCAAAAAAATGCAACTAGCTTACAAATGGAAACTGGCCCAATTTCACTACTCGGCGACTATTGAAGAGAGTGAGGATGGCGATTATACAGACATATTAGATAATGTCGGCACACCACTGGATTACTTTTATTTATTTTTTGCTAAAGATATTATATCGGATATAGTTCAACAATCAAACTTTTATTCAGTACAAGAAATCGGTAAATCTATTCAACTAATGGAAGATGAATTTCGGGACTTTTTGGCCATACATATAATCATGGGAATAGTGCAGATGCCGTCATATCTCGACTATTGGTCAGATAAATTTAGTTATGCCAAAATAGCAGACATAATGTCCCTAAAAAGATACCAACAATTACGCCGGTATCTACATTTCGCTGACAGCAACTTGGATGATGGCGACAGGTACTATAAGATTCGCCCTGTTGTTGAAAAAATTAGACAGATTGTTTGAAACAGCAAGGAAAAGAAAATAAATTTAGCATAGATGAGATGATGATAGCTTATAAAGGTTCCAAGGCAGGTAAAAGAAAACAATACATGAAAGATAAACCGAATAAATGGGGCTTTAAAAATTATGTGCGGGCTGGGGTATCAGGTCTAATTTATGACTTTGTTTTATACGGTGGCGATGATACCTTCCGTTACCACAATTTTTCTGAAGAAGAACTGTCTCTTGGTTTTGGCGCTCAAGTAGTTTTGGCTTTGTCTCAAAGTATAGAACAAAAACCAGCATTTATATACTGTGACATTTTTTTCTCATCACCGGAACTATTTTTTACTTTGAGGGAAAATTATAGGATCTTTGCTCTTGGCACTATAAGAGATGATGATGTCGGACATTTTCCATCAATGAAGGAAGAAGGACGTTGCCGACACTGTCAAAAAAGACAGTAGTATACTGTATGAAGTGCAGTATGAGGCTATGTTTTGTTACAAGCAAAACGCCAAGAAATTGCTTCTTGAATTTTCACACAAAGTGAAGTTATGTAGAAACGGCTTTATCTTTTTTATTGTATTAGTTTTAGAATCTTTTTTATTGCATTTTCAATAAAAGTCATGTCAAACATGAATGTTTTGTTATTAAAATTAATTTTCTTAATTTGGCAATGTTCGTCTCAGCGGACATGTAAATATATTACCTAATGGCAACGTAATTGGCAAAGTTCGCTGTGACGGACATGTGTTTTCTGGAAAATGGAAAAGCGGAGATTTTATTTTTAATTTTTTTGGGTGTCCTGTATAGTATCCAAACATAGTTATAAACATAAAATCATCGATAACATTTTTTTTTAGTTGCCAAATTAAGGGTTAAAAGCTAACACCAGAAATAGTCATAAAATAAAACATTTTTAACGGTTATTAATATCCATTCACCTTCAATTGTATCTAATTTTAAATTATTGCAAGCATTAATAAAGAAGAAAAACTAATTTAAAAAATGTAAGTCAAAATATAATGTCCGACAATGTAAGCATCATTTTAGTGAACGCAGCTTTGATTGCGCGAAATAAGAAATTTCGAACGCATCCCTCTTTAGTCTATGGATGGAACAGCTGTAGAGAGAGATACAAACAAAGTGGCTGTGAAGAAAGTAGTTCGCCAAAAGAAATTAAAATTAGTGATAAGTGTCTTTCAATTCATTATTTACAGAGCGTACATCAATAGGTCGTCAAATAGGGAACGCGTTTTTCAATCAAAATATTGCAATAATAGCATATACAGTGTTGTTTATAAAATGTTAACCTCAAATATTTTACAATATGGAAGCGAGAATTGCTGTCAAATATGACTGCCGTTTAAAAAATGCGCGGTTATTTGAAAATATCATTTGGTGAACGGTCATTTGGGGAACGTTCTCCGATTTGATGGACCGTTCTCTAAATGATGTTGTTGTTCCCCAAATGACTATTTAGTTACTAAGTGGTACTTTCTATTACTAACTGTCAATTTTGTGTATGTCGTGCTTACAAATTTATCAATAGGTATACTTATTTTATTTTTACAGCAATATGGAGTCTCACAAAGCTGAAAAAAATAACAACCGTTCGAAAAAGCAAATAAAGAAAAACAGTACAGCTTCCTTGCGCCAAAGAGAAAAAGCTAATGCCAGAAAAAGAAAATTTTTAGATAAGATGACAGAGGAAGAGAAGAAGATTAAAAGGGCTAAGGCCAGAGAATACTATCATAAAAAAAAAAACAAGAAAAGAAAGTGAAGAACATAGCTGAGATGACTGAACGAGAAAAGCGGAAGCAAAAAAAAATGTGGAAAGAAGCTTCAAAAAAATACAGAGAAAACAAGAAGGCATTATCTGGCATATTACACAATACACCGCCACATTCCGATGATGATTTAGCTGCATTAGCTTTAGTGAGTAAAACAGTAGGAAGACAAATTTTGCGGAAGGATAGAGCCAAAGCATATCGTAAAATAAAACAACAAGAGAAAACCATTGCTAAAATTAAACGTAAATATGACACTTTAAAGAAAAGATTAAGAAGACAAGTAAAAAGAAAAGAAGTGAAGTCTCAGAACCCTACAACTCCCAACAGCAAAGTTAACGCATTGTTAGAAAACGTTGTACGTACCTTCTGAAGTGCGCAAGAATCTTTTATTTAACGAAGTATTGACTGCCGAATTACAAGATAAAGCCAGTACTTTGAGAAAAATTCCAAGGGGAGGAAAGTTTTTCAAAAATGTGTTAGCGGGACTATGATAAGGCAATACAAATTGCTTTATAAGGTTAAGAGTTTTTTGCCAAAAGAGAAAACCAGTACTATTCTCAAATCTGACGCCAAAATTCGTGAGGTTGTTTTGAATAAAGAAGTTCGCGAAAAAGTCAAAGAGTTCTTCCAAAGAAATGATGTCAGTAGGATGTGTCCAGCCAAGAGAGATTTCGTAAAGAAAAACGGGATTAAGAAACAAAAGCGCCTCCTTTCATGTTCAGTTAAAGCACTGACATCAAAATTCGCCAACGAAACTGGAATTAATTTGTCTTATGCGACATTGTTAAGAGCAAAGCCGTTTTGGGTGATAGTTCCAAAATTAAGAGACAGAGAAACTTGTTTATGTGTAAAACATGAAAATTTCGAGTTCAAATTAAACAAATTAAAAACATTACAACAGATTAATCACGGGAGTATAGAGAAAACTATCGAGGATTATAGTTGCAACGTAATTTCTTACGACTGTATGAATGGTGTGTGTGAGAAATGCAAAAATCCAACACTTGAGCCAGGTGATGATACAGCTTCTGTGACATATTCTCAATGGAAGTCTGTTATTGAAGAAAAAACTGTAAAATGCGAGAAGAAGACTTTCAAGATAATAAAAAAGGTTGCTCTTTCAAGTACAGTAAAATAATTAAAATTGGCTTTTATTGAAGATATTCCAGTTATGAAAAAACATCTGTATGGTATTTATATTTACAACAAACTGAAAAAAGAGCTGAAAGAAAATTTAACTGAAGAAGAGGTAATGATACAAATAGATTTTTCAGACAATTGTTTCTTTTTTTATAAGAAGGCATTTCTACCTAAATTAATAATGGTTAAGAAAGATTATTTTTGTTTAAAAGTTTAATTAAGATATAATTAAGAAATATTGTTTTTGTTTATAAGTTTAAATAAGATTTTAATAAAGAACTATATTTATTTGTTTAGATGGTTTGATCATCTCCAGCAACATCCAAAGTTTAATTTGGTTGTTAAGAGTTTTACTTGGCTGTGTGTCATCAATTATTATAAGACTAAAAAACTGATGTAATTTAATTAAGATTAAGTTTTTGTTAAGATAAACCTTAAAGCAAATAAATAAATAACAATAACTTCCTATAATTTGGCTTAAAATTAAATTTAACTGTGAATTTAACCCTAATTGTCTGCATATCGTCATTTGGAGAACACACGCATCATTTGATAAACGCCCTCATCATTTCGGGGAACACCACTAAAATCAAAGAAATGCCATTATAACATAAAGTATTTAGGAATAAAGCCTGATAATATTGAAAACAGGCGGAATCCTTAGCTACCGCAGATTTATTTATATGCAAGTGAGCGATATTCACTTAATTAGTTAATTTAAGAACATGAAATAGTCATATAGCTTAATTTACAGCGACATTGTCCTTAAAAACGTTTTAATTCCAAATTTTGTCAAAGTTTTTTAATTTCGTACTATTGGCGACATATCTCCGCTATCGTAAAGTGTAAAAATTAAATATATAATTAATTTTTTTATTTAATTATAAACCTCCGAATAACGTTCCCCGAATGATTAATTTTAATGGTAGCACACTTAAAAATTGAAATATTGAAAGTATTTAATTCTATGCTCTGCCAAGGTAAATATAGTTTAAACACAAGTTTAGTTATGATTTAGAGTAACTATCAATATACAGAGTGTATACGACGGTTTGACATTAAATGAAAAGGCAGGTGAAACTAGCCCATATAATGATTTCTAATTAATCACAAAAGTAATTTGACGAAAAACAAAAATTTGAAATTTTCTAACAAAATAAATAATATTTTAATAGTAACGAAGTAATACACCATTTTATTATGACAAGTTCACTGAACTGTAATGAACGGCAACGTTTATCCTTCGACGTGGATTATGACTTAAGTCAGTGACCGTTTGACGTACTTACATAGTGTTAATTTAGAATTAAAGAAATTAAAAAATTTGTCCTTTGAAGATATTTAGTAGATTTTTTTTGTCTCGCTTTATAATGTCACATACTATACGTAATTGCATTTAATGTCATACCGTCGTATACACTCTGTATTTAGCTTCTACTCTATAGCATCATAAAACAGAATTCAGAATGGTGATTTTGAGCCAAATATACCTGATGTTAAGCAATATAATTCGATGAGCAGTGACCAAAAAAATTCAATTTATTTCAACACCAATACTGGGAACACCAATACTTCGGTGCGATTGAGAGCAGTACTTCTTGTAATACAAATGAGAAAAGGTTCTTGTGTTCTAATGGCAAATGTTACCATTAGAAAAAAAAACAGTCCGATTATCTATCTAGTAATAGCCCTCTCTCTGATATACAGGGCAAACAGGAAACGTTAATATCGGCAAGTTAAAGGATAGCAAACTTCCTCGTAGTATAATTGTTAAGTTCCGCAATGTAAGGAATCGTGACGAAATCTTTTCTGCAGTGCACAGATATAATAAGTCTAACCCTAACGAGAGACTACACAGGACTACTAGGGATTGCAGGCGAAAAGAAACAGGTTTACGTGTCGGAACATCTCCCGCCAGCTAATAAATATCTACATGCTGCAGTGCGTAAAAGGGCTAAGGAATTCGGTTATCAGTTTGTATGGGTAAAAAATGGTCGTATATTTGTAAGAAAAGTCGGTGACTCTAACACATAATGATTAGGAACATGGAGAGCCTGGGTCTTATATCATAATTGTTAATTAATATTTAAACTGTGTATGTGACTATTAGTTATTAAATAAATTAAAAATGTATTTGTCATTACTCATTATATAAATAATTATATTATATCAAAACATTAGAGGTATGAAAAGTAAAGTACTAGATTTTTATAATACAGTACTCTGTAATAATTTTCACCTAATATGCTCTGAGACTTGGCTTAATGATACTGTTCTATCCGCAGAACTATTCGATGTCAGATATTGTGTACTACGTAGGGATCGTGATGCTAAATTTCGTTCTCGATTTAACAAAAAACATGGTGGAGGTGAACTTGTTGCTTTTTTAAAAAAACTGCAAGTTTCATTCAAAGGTGATTGGCAATCACCTGATCTGGAAGATTTATGGGTGCAAGTCAAAGTGAATGCGAATTGTGTAATTAACTTGTGTACCTATAGCCTACCTACCTGATTATTTACCAGTATGTGTAGTTAGTGTTTTTTCAATAAATGCAACAATATCCTTAATTAAACATCTAAGTATATTACCTGTATATTGGGTGAATTTAATCTTGGTGATACTAATTGGTCAATGCAACAATGTCCCCTTAATTTTAATTGCGAAAAATCTAAAGCTCTGTATGACTTATTTCAATTAACTACTGTTCGTCAAATCAATCATATTTTAAACCATAATGGCAGAATACTCGATCTTGCAATCACTGACTGCCCCGATTTATTTAAATTGACACTTACTATACCTTTGAGTCGCTCTGATACACATCACCCTCCTTTTGAACTCATACTTCAGACTATTTCTAGCCTTGCGCCGAACAGTACAATGGAGAAATTGTGTTTACGTAAAACTGATTACGAGAGTTGCAAAAGAGAAATATCCATAATTGACTGGTCTCGACAGGCATTGCCGATCAATGCTTTGGAATGTATATTAAACAAGTAGATGATGATCTTAAGCTTAATATTAAGGCCTTTTGGCGCTACACAAAGAGTAAACGTGTCACGAGTAATTATCCTAGCAGTATGTTCTATGAAGATAAAAAGGCCAGCTCGGGTGATGGTATCGTGAACCTATTTGCAAACTATATATTAGTATTATTTTTGTACACACTAAACATTTTGGCATATTGAACCGTATGAAGTAAGCCCGACATGACTGCTGTTAAGAAATTCCGTCGACTGTCTATGGTCACCTGTAATGACACTTATAACCCAAGGGAGCAAAATTCTCATCATTAGAAACGAATTAAGTCCAAACACCAAGTAATTACTGTAAATCGTTGAGGAGTTCCCTCGACTGTCTTTGTGCTCCATCATCAAATCGACTTCAAACCTTCACTAAACAGTAGTGGCTTAAAATACTTAATGAAAAACATAACAAATACACTAGCCGCCAGTACGATTTTCGAAAGTTCCCCTCGATTTCTCTAGGATTCCATCATCAGATTCGGTTTCCTTATCATGGTACCACCCTTGGGATATCTACTTTCCAACAAAAAAATAATCATCAAAATTGGGTTATAAACGACGGAGTTATCCGCGAACACACATAAAAAAAAAATATGTATATACGGTCGAATTGAGAAACCTCCTCCTTTTTTTGAAGTCGGTTAAAAAAAGGGCAGATATATACCTGAAAAACTAATTAAATTATGTACATAATTGCTCTTTCACATTATTTAAATAAATATATTATAAGTATCGTTAACGATGCAGAAGCAGTCTGTTCGCTTTTTTTTATATTGTTACTAGCTGACCCAGCGAACTTCGTTCCGCCTAACAGTCGATGAAGATTACTTTATTTTTCTAAAATAAAAGAAATACCTGCCAATAAAAGTCCCTTCAAAATCGGTCCAGCCATTTTAGAGATAGCCATTTAGCCGGAACAAACAGACAGACAAAAATTGTCAAAAATGTTATTTTTGACAATTTTTAGTGTATGTACCGTATATATATTCATAAACATGTAGTAAAAAACGGTTATTTCAATATTACAAACAGACACTCCAATTTTATTAGATGTGTACCTACTTACCACGTGGACAATAGTGTGAGTTTGACTGGCCTGTTGGTCTAGTGGTTAGTGACCCTGATTGCTAAGCCGAAGGTCGTGGGTTCGATTCCTTCCCAGGACAAATCTTTGTGTGATGAGCATGATTGTTTGTTCTGTGTCTGGGTGTAATATATCTATAAAATGCATGTATTTACAAAAAAAAATGTATAAAGTAGTATATCAGTTGTTTAGTACCCATAACACAAGCAAATATAATTGCTTAATTTGAGGCTAGATGGCGCTGTGTGAATGTGGTAGAATATTATTATTATTATAGTTATGTGCTTGCTACAGTTATAAGAATAACTTCACAGTAATGTAATATTTGCCATGTAACTGTTTATTTGTCCTTAATAAAAAAATGAACGAATCAGTAGAATCGCCTCATATCGAATCTATAGTTTAATCCGAATGTATAATTCTAAAATTTCCATCATTAATATTTCTACCGTAATGTTGACATCATCGCGCTGGAGGCCATGATGAAAATGGAGTATTTGTACTAGTGGAAGCCGTAGAAAATAATAAAAAGCCTCGTGAAAAATATACGCTATAATTTGGAACAAATTACAATAATAAAACAAGAGTTGGTATGTAACAAAAAATGGATACATGCTGCACATTCGATATTAGATTTACGACTAAAGCGTTAAACGGTCTGGTGCTTTGTCCACACGATCGAACTTAGTGCGGAGTGCACCGCGTCCGGGCGTACAAACGATCGCACCAGCTGAACAGTGATAATAATAATAATAATGTCCAGCGGACTGCTCTCCTCACGATCGAATATGGTCCGCTGCGCACCTAAGTGATGGTACGGAGCACAAAAAATCCGGTCGTCGTTAGGGCTATAACTTTCTTCTTTAATCTTTTAACTGACTGTGTAACTATCTTACCAGCAAATCTGGTTTCAATTACGCATATTTTTCGTTTATATAAGACCGCAAATTCTAGTTATATTAGTTTGAGAAATAGAACTTTTTGCAAATATTTCATTTACTGTTAGAAACCGTAACAGAAAAGTACAATGTTTTTGCACTTCCTTAAACGGCGGAAACAGCTGTGTTGCCATAAATTATAGCACGCGTCGAATTTGATTTGACAGTTCGTCGCGTCCTAACAGCTGTTTAGCCAATTGCCTCGAAAAAGCACGATTTTAAAATCGGTTACGCTGTTTGCACGTGTCTAAAAGCTAATTTGATAAAATATCGTATATGTTAGAACGTATTGATAATGGAAGAAGAAGTCGGCATTAAAGGTAATTTCTCTTGTATTTTACATGCGGCGTGGAAGCATGGTGCGTTGGGTATCGTGATATGAGCGTCACGCCACCGGTGGTTACTAAAGCATTTATAGGAAGTGTAGTGTTTATGCCGTGGTTTCCTCACCTTAAATACATTTATAATAAGACTTTCAGGTCTAGAACAAATATTAGATTGATCTCCAATTTGTAATTTCAACAATTTGTTATTACTACGCATGTCCTTAGTTCGGTCATAAAACTTTATTTTCCATGTGTGTAGCCAAGTTTTATGGTGGCTAATTTCTGGTAATTCACTTATTATATAATATAGGTGCTAGATGTAGAAAAATCAATAAACATGCCGCATTATGCACACGACACGCACGCTACAAAAGATTACGAAGACGCTTACAAAACTTATGCAATAATTATTTGTTTGACCAAGGCAGTTTATCAATCTCAGTATGATGGAATTTGATTTAATAACTGTAATAAATGTAGTCAACTAAATAGTATTCTACATTTACTTAAGTAGGTATCTCAATAAACCATTAAATGTTTTAAGTGCTACCTTTTTCGTTTAGATGTAGTCCCATTAGATTTGAATCAGTTTCCTAAATATTGTATTTATTTGGTTCTTTAATGTCACTGATTAGATATCAAATCATTACTATTGTTAAGTGCTGTATTAATATAAAGTTATCTACCAAAAAGCGGTACATATACATGTTAGTAGTTAACATGTCCCAGAATTTTTTTCCTCTTTTAACAACTAGAGTTTAAATGTAAATTGTCATTTCAGTGACCCGACTAAGGCGCAGACTATCTGTGGAAGCTGATGAAGTAAAGTCCCCTTCAACACAATCTACCCCAACTAAAAAGAGAGGAGGTAGACTTGCAGCTAAACCACAGTTGGAATTAATTGATGAGAATGGTAAGCCTATCTTCTATTTTTTTTTATGAGATTGCATGTTTATAAAGTTATCATTCAAGTTACTAAAACTTTTCTGTTGTTCTGCTGTATTATAGTTTTTTTTACTAATAATCATAATACTATTTACTTTGTTTATTCTAGTTGTTAGTTAGTGTTATAGAAAATATAATGATAATATGTAAATATTGATCGATGTATGTATTTATAAATAAGAAATAATAATATAATAAGTATATTATTAAATAATTGGGGGTTATTGACTCTTAACTTATCGTTATTAGATAGTAAGGTCATTTACCATTAGTTAATAATGCCTATTACTGCTATACATTATAATTTCAAATTACTTTTACACTAATGCTACTCATAATACAGTTTTTTAATAGTTTAGTATTTAGTTACTACATAAAATATACTTATAGCTGAAACCTAGTTTCTGATGACCTTGAACTTGCAATGGCTTTATATTTTTATGTGTGCTCTACCATCAACTCCCATTATATTTACACTACAGTGAAAAGGTCACTTTCCTTATAGAGAAGACATGGTGTATTAATCAGCATGTACTTACCTGCACAAAAGCACTTGTATGTCATTAATACACAAACTGAAGAATGCATATGATTTTACTTGCCTCAATTCAAACCTGCCATTTAGTGTATATACAGTCATGCCATAACTAGGTCATCCCAACTTTGCAATGATTAAATAGTTATAGAATAATAATATAAATGGTATTACACATATTAAACATGCTTAAGTGTACATGTGGTGTGATTAAAATAGTTGACTATAAGGAGTTAATCATTAAGGCTTCATTTCATAGATCACACCAAGATACAATAGCACTTTTTCACTCCACTGAGTGGGAGTACTATTTTAAGGCATCAGCTTGATTACATTTTATTGCCATTGTTTTTATAAATGCCTTGAACAGTGTTATTTAATTACTATAATAACTACCTAAACAACTAGTTATTACTGTTGGTATGGCGGTTCTAGACCACAAATGAATAATATAAATGAATGGTTTTGTCAAGTTGTGTAATGCATTACCATAGTGGAAACTCCCCACTGTGGTTACACTTACCATCAGGTGGAGTTTCCTGTATACATGTTTACTATTTGTGTGAACAATATAAAATTATTATATCTTATTCACTGATTTTGATTTACTTTTGCATCCACTTACATAGACATACCATTATATAAATTCCAAGCTGAACAATTTAGCTGACCCTGAAATAATAAATATACAGTTATTATTTTGAATATTTGCAATTATAAAACTGTTTACTATGTGTATTTTCAGCTACTGAAACAGAAAAGCCCAAGAGAACAAGAAAATCAACTGCTAGAGATGAACCTGAGGAAAAGGCAGTCACACCATCAAGATGCAGCACGAGAATCAGGTCTAATACCAGCATTGTCTCTGAAACACCAGCTGAACCAGAAGATAAAGGAACACCATTCAGGCGTAGTACTAGGATCAAGTCTAATACTAGCTTAGTAGCTGAAACTGTACAGTTTACAGATTCACCAAGAGCTAAGAGAGCTGCCAGAAGAACTTCTCAAGTTGGTAAGTAATATGACTTGAGACTTTTACTAGTCTGTGTCAGTTTAAATTATATAGAACTCCTCTGAGAAAAATTACAAGAATTTATCATATTCTAAGACAGCTTTTTATTGCTCCTGCACTCTGTTATTTCTTGCTATGGTAGATATTTTTTAAAGAATATCTACCATAGCAAGATTAAAAATTAAAAGTTTAAAGTGACTCCACTCTGCCTGTTGGTAAGCGGCCAATGCGATCCAGAAGTGGTGACCACCATTCCAAAAGCCAGTCTCAAATGGGGTTTGCCGGTGAAAGCTAATTGCAGATGGTGCCATCATAGATGGTACACTGGTATATGGCACCCAAGGTTACGTTTTGAATTGTTTACAAAATACAATTGCTCTGCACACTGCTTTTAACGGCAATTTATGACTTGAATACGTCTATCTAACATTATATCCTTATACTTTGTCTATTAAGCGTTGTTTTTTCACTGGCGGATCAAGAAATTGAAATATGAACTTACAAAACATAATGTTTAATTATGCGGAAAAAAGGAGATTTTGTTGAAAAGTATTTTGTTTTATGTATTATTTGACCCTTAATTCTTACTTCTTCAATATGATAAATAACCGGTTAATACTATAATAACATGCAAATTTTCTTACTTAATTTGATTAAATTAAGAAAGAAGCTGTATTTATTCCCAGTTCGTATTTCAGTTACTTTACGATAAATCAGAACTTTAATTTCAGTCGTGCCTATTGCTTATTATGATGAAATTATAAAACCTAAGACATAGTTAATAAGAGAGAATCTTATTGGTATGTTAACAGAACTCTGCCATATGCCACTCCCAGCTTGGATAAGACAATGATAAGGTATTAATCACTATAAAACTAGTACAAGAAGGTTTTATCAATACTGAATACAAATTTAATAAGTTTACAAGTTAAATACCTGTGTATTCAACTAGGTAATATTTTTTCCGAATTCCCTTCTTACAAAATGTTTACGACACAACCTCAAACTATTTGTTGAAATTAATTTTTGGCAATGAATGGCTTATAACCAGGCTCATAATTTTTTATGTGTTTTGGTATACGATTTACTCTCATTTTATAACATTTTGATACGATACAACGCGTCATTTTAATTGCTGTTAAGTATTTTTTGATTTCCTCCATAGAAAATTGCAATATTTTGATACCAACTACGCTAGCGCCACTTTGACAATTGCCAACCTCATTGCTGCCATGGTGGCCTTAATGGTCGATATTAAATTCTAAAAA
This sequence comes from Parascotia fuliginaria, assembly GCA_963082885.1. Classification (NCBI taxonomy): domain Eukaryota; kingdom Metazoa; phylum Arthropoda; class Insecta; order Lepidoptera; family Erebidae; genus Parascotia; species Parascotia fuliginaria. The sequence goes on along the minus strand of OY720176.1, from coordinate 6,279,549 downwards.
ATACAGTTTCTTTATTGTCATTTGAAATATGTTGTGACTAGTGTACATTACTAGATATTCTAGTGACATACACAATGTTGTGTGTTTATTTGTATTGAACATGTGATTGTGCATCATCTGTGAAGGTTACAGTGCAGCATCCTAAGTTTAAAGTAAAACATTACAGGTAGTGACAATGAAGCTCCTACTACTCCTGCTAGACAAACAAGAAGAACAAGGAAGGATTCCGCATCTAGTATTGACAAAGGTACATAATTATATATTTTCTTACTATACATAAAATATGAATTAGCAATTTAAGACTTAAAGGTCTAATCACCAATCCACCTTAAACAAGAAGGTTTACATTTTATAGGGAAAGAAGTTGTTTGAGAATTTATGTTTAGCCAATGGGCGAAGGTTGTCTTTAAAAAAACAGTTGTCCTAAAGTTGTCCTAAACAGATTATATGCAGTTAGTTGGGTGTTGTTTCAACTACTCAGTCAAGCTGCCGAAACAATCTGCAAATGACTGTTACCTGTGTGATAAAGTACAAAATAGTGTTTATCATTAATCTTAATGTTCTATCAAAAGCTTCTAAAATGTGTTTAATGTAATATTTCAGCAGAATCTACTACCAAATTGGGCACACAAGTCAAAGAAGTCATTGTTGAAGAAGCTGAAACTACTGTTAAAAGTGCTACTAATAAAACTACACCTACTAAAGAAAGAACTGATTCACCTACTGTTAGAAAGAGTCCTAGATTGTTTGAAAAAACAGGTAGAAAGAGCTCTGGACAGGATAGTGATGAGTTAGAAAGTGAATCTAAAAATGTACAGAAATCTAACAAAGATGAGAAAACTGATGTTGTTGATAGTGTAACTGTTACACCATCATTAAAAGTGGATGCAGTAGATGCAAATGTTGAAACAACTGAAGAAAGCAACCTATCAGTTGCCAGTGCTAATCTCATCAAAGAATTAGGTACTGAACCTGAAATAGGCAAATCCTATTTAAATATGACCACCTCTGAATCAGAAGTACCAAAGGGCATGTCTAAGCGACAAAGAACAAAATCTTGGACAACAATTTCTTCTAGTCCTTGCAATGACAAAGACTTTTTAAGTGATACTGAAGCCATAAAAAATAAACGTAATAATTTTAAACCAGCAAATATATCTGGTTCAGGTGATAGTATGTCAAACATAAACAATAAAAGTCCTCAAAAAAATGAAAAACAAGATAGCAAAGGATCTTTAAATTTATGGACTACATCTAGCCAGAAAAATAAATCTTTTGATAAATCCATAACATTAGATGCATCCATCAATGACAATTCTATTAAAAACACATCTTCAAAACTTGATAGATCAATAACTAAAGAGAAAGAATCGTCTATCAGCATTGGTAAAACTGATTTCGATTCACTTAAAAAATGTGACCCTAATTTCACGGAAAAGTTCTTTGGAACCGCACCAAGTGGAACTGTTCAATCATTGGTATACATTGAAGATTCGGACTCAAACGCTGATAGTACTGAAAAAGTAAACATAAATAAAGAAGTAGACGCTGAAGATCAATGTGTGCCTGTTGTAGAACATCATTTGGAAGATAACTCTAAAGATCCCAAAAGTAACCTTAGCTATGAACCTATGGATATTGATGAAACTATGCCAGATAATGTATCACTATCAGTTTTCACAGATAAGGAAAACCTAGGGAATATATCTCAAGTTAATAATGTCAGTACTGACAAAAATGACCACAAAACTCAAAGAAAATCAGCAGTATTTGACTTGGAGAATAATAATGAAAAATCTCAGATGAATTCTGTCATAAATAAAACTGGTGATGATACAAAAAATACCAGCATAAACAAATCTAAAAGGAAATCTGCGCTCGTTATTACAGATGTTGATATTGATGATAGTATGGATGACAATAATGACAGACCAAAAAATCAGACTAGTATTATTGACGACATCAACAAAAGCGTAAATAAATGCAAACAAAAGTCGTCCATTTCGAATAATACAGTGAGTGTTGATGTAGATATCAATTCTTCAATCATTGACAATAAAGACACAAATACACTTGGAAGAAAAACCTCTATTTTAAATATTGACCTTAGTGATGATAGTGATAACGACTCAGCAATTCGAGTTCTTATGAATACGAGCTCAAAGAAATCTAAAAGAAAATCTTCTATTACAAAAATAAATGAGTATGATAAATTAGATAATAAATCTACAAACACCGATAACGATAGCGTATCCAATAAAAATTTAGAGAAATCAAAAAGAAAATCTTTCATTACAAACACAGATAATAATGATAGTGTAATCATAGACACAGACACATCAATTCGAGCTCTTATGAATACGAGTTCCAAGAAATCTAAAAGAAAATCTATTACAAATATAAATGAGGATGATAATTTAGATAATAAATCTACAAACACTGAGACTGATAACGATGGCGTATCTAATATGAATTTAGAGAAATCTAAAAGAAAATCCTCCATTACAAACCCAGATAATAATGATAGTGTAATCAGAGGCATAGATAAATCCAAAACAGAGTCCACTAATTCTGAATTGATGAATAACAATGAAGTTGATAATACGAAACGAAAATATTTTAGTGAAAACGTAAATGATGACATTACAAACAAAATCTCTAATAAATCAAAAAGCAACTTGTCAATCTCAAATACATTAAGTGTTAATCATGCAGACACGAGTCTATGTATGTCAAAAAGAAAGTCTGCTATTACTGATGTAGATTATGGCAAAAGCATGAAAACAAGCACTAACCAGTCTAAAAGAAAATCGTCCTTGTCACAAAGTTTCGACAAAAGCAGTAATGAAAATAAAACTACTTTGGTATTATCTCAACTAAAAGATACATCCGAAACCAATGTGCCTAAAGATAGTTCCGAACTTAATGAATCACATGATGCTAATGAACAATTATCGAAATCAGTTAATGTGCCGAATATCAATAAAGAAAATGATAAAAAGAACCTTTCTTTAACTTATTCCACAAGTACCCCATTGCAAGAAAAATCTATTAAAAAGTTAGGTATGCAGATCAACACGTCAATTATTGCTCCCAATAGTGTCACCAATACAGAGAAAAAAGGAAACCTAAATAGATCAAAGAAAGAATTTTCTGTCTTTTCACAAAATGATGAAGAATCGGAACCTTCTGATGAAGAAGACGAAGAAGAATCGGAAGAAGAGGATGAAGGTTCCGATGAGGAAAATGAATCAATCAATAACAGTAAAATGGTTGATGATGAAGCTGAAGAAGCTAGTGATGATTACGAATCAGGCGACAGCCGAAGTGATGATGAAAGAGAATATGAAGAACAAAATGAAATTGTGGAAAAAGGCGAAACATTAGATTCAGAAGAGGAAGATTTCTCTGACGACTCTAATTATGAGAAAGGATCATTTGTTGTAGATTCCGATGAAGAGGATGATGATCTCCTTAGTGGTTCTGGTGATGACTTGTCTATGAGTGCGAATGAACTTAGTATGAGTGCCAAATCTAAAAAGAAATTTAACGAACGTAAAATTAAGGAACAGAAAAAAGCCTCTAGAGAAATGTTTGAATCTAGACATAAATTGAATGAGTCTGACAAAAGCACGAAATCTGATAAACCTAAGTTGAAAAAATCCAATCGACAGCGATTGGAATCAACTGATGAAGACTCTGTTGAAGGTGATGTTCTTACCCAACCTGAAAAACATAGGCGTCCAAGAATCGACTCCAGTCAAGATGTAAGCCTGCCTCAGTCAGATCCAGATGTGACAATATCTAAAAAGAAAAAGAAAGTTAAACGCTTGTCTGAATCAACCTGTGAAAAATCTATAACAAATGAAAAAGAAATTACGATTCACGAGAATAGCGACACTGAGAAAGCTGATCCTTTGTCCCTTCAAAATATAGTTAAAGAAGAGCCTAAGACTCCTCAAAAGAGTTTAAACATTTCTACAGTAGCCATTACAAATATAGAGGAAGTTGAAGAAGTAGAAGTTACTGAGGAAGTTTCAGTTATTAAATTCAACCAAACAGTTGATCCCTTACAAACTACTGTCTCGCATGATGATGATGCGACAGAGGATGACAGTGATGAATCAATTAGTGAAAACGAAGAAATAACTCAAAATTACGAATCTATTCTCAAAGATTTAAACAAAAAATCAAATAAAGTGAAATCCTTAGACATTTCATTAAACCTAAACAAAAAGGTCAAAGAAAAAACAAATGAGCCTATTGTAGATCAATTAAATCTTACTCAATTTAAAAAATCTAGAAAGAAAAAATCCAGAGACATTTCAGAGTCTGATGAAAATAAGTCTATTGTCAAGAAAGAGGAGAAGGATAATAAATCTCTTATTATTCAAGATGAAGTATCATCTGATTCTATTGATATGAAGCTGTTATTCAATGAAGATAGCAATGATAGTGATACTAAAGTAATAACTAGTCAAGATAAAGATGATAAAGAAGTTGTTGAAGATTTTATACCTTTAAAGAGAACTGAAGCCAAAACCAACATACTAGACAACACAGGTAAGTTCTATTTGCTCTAACACTACCTATGTGTTAATAATCAAAGCATTAACTAAAGACCATAAGAATGATATAAAACCTTTTGAACATCAAAATAACCAAAGGTAAATCAGCTAATTTGTTTGCGGTCTAAATCTCCACACGCAGTTTTATTCACTGATACAAATTATACTTATGCTCTTGTGTATAAAAACACCTGTACTGCAATTATTCAAAATAAATACAGTATTTTCAGGAATATGGTTTAACACTTACTAGGCAGACCCATTGTCCATAGTTTATTATTAATTTCTTCAAACTTTAAAACATTTATAAAAAGTAAAACCATTTTCAAACCTTTATCTGAATACTTTGCTTCAATAAATAGGTAGAGTAATATTTGCAATGCACTGTTTTTAATGTTTACACAGTTGTGAGTAAATTTTCGTATGTGGTTTCAGATGTCACTGACTCAGCTAAGAATGCTTCGATACTAAATGAGAGCAAGACAAAAAAGAACAAACAAAAATCATCGCACTCTGAAGAAAAGATAAGTAAGTTTTAATTTATTTGTTACAAAAGAAAATTGTCCTAATTCTTAAAAAAAATTACTGTTACACAAATTTTAATACACTATATGAAAGTATATTCATTCTTGGTGAATCCTGTCCCAATTATTGAAAAAGCTACTACTCTAAAATTTAAAGTTACAATTATATTTTAAAAATAAGAAAACTGTACCAACTGTTTTGGTTAAATTATATTTATGTAAACAGGTTATTTTTCTCTATAATTACATTTGATACCACTACCTACACTTTCAAACTTATTACCAGCAATAAATAAGTGAGAGCCCTGGTACCCATACCACAAGTTACTTTGGGTACTAGTGGTCAACTAATTATTCTATAAAACTAAAATTGTTTAAATTCATGTGCTATACATCAGTATATGTATCTGTCTGAGAAAAATAAATAAATTATTATTACTATTACTATTGGAACTTTTTTTACTTTATGAGAGAGTTCATTTCTATGATCATTCCAGCTCAATAATGTTCAAACCAACAAGGAGCTATAACCTAACTTAAATTCAAATTGTACATTTTCAGACGAACAGGCAAAAGAGCAGCTTGGTTTCTTTGTAGATACAACTGGCAACCACGCTGATTTAAATAAAAGTATTACTAATACTTTTATGAAAGACACCAAAAAGAAGATAAACATATCTTTGACCTATGTTGAAAATACTAATAACGGTATGTATAGCTATTTAAATAGTTTTCAATTTTTATCATTTAATTAAAATTAAAGCTGTATAAAAGTAAGTAACCATAATGCTTATAGTTATTTTACTATGAAAATAACGCAACTTAAGTTTCAAATGTATTATTTGCATATAAATAGAACTGTAAACGCAATGATTTCCTACTTTTTATACAGCTTACACTTAATTCTAGCATATAGATAGAACATATTTTTAAAATATAGCTCCAATTTAATGATAAAAATTTAAAACCACGAAATATAACACTAAATTACGACGTTGCCATTCATGACGCGTAAACGCGCTTAAATATTTGTTAACATTTTTGTCAACCATAAAATTGTCTTTATCAATCAAGAATACGTCTTTAATTATTTTTTTTATAAAACTTACAGATGATGATTCAAATGATGCTCCACTAGAAGTGTCATACCATAGAGATAAGTTTAATACATCCAACCAGGGCACAAATACTACAGAGATCTCAAATGTTAATACAATAGCTGAACCATTCAGTCAAAGTGGAAAGAAGAAAAAGAAAAATAAAAGTTTAAATAGCTCACAAATCAAACTTGCTGATACAGGTTTGTTAACATTTTTGTCAACCATAAAATTGTTTTTATCAATCAAGAATACGTTTTTTAATTATTTTTTTTATAAAACTTACAGATGATGATTCAAATGATGCTCCACTAGAAGTGTCATACCATAGAGATAAGTTTAATACATCCAACCAGGGCACAAATACTACAGAGATCTCAAATGTTAATACAATAGCTGAACCATTCAGTCAAAGTGGAAAGAAGAAAAAGAAAAATAAAAGTTTAAATAGCTCACAAATCAAACTTGCTGATACAGGTTTGTCATATAAATAAAATTTCAATTATTATAATATACCTACTCATTATTACAGTAGCTATGGTATTTGATCCCAACAACCCTCTTATGTGTCTGCAACATTCATTAATATTTTCATACACACCCATTGATTACGGGTACTTGTTTGTTGGACCTTGATATGAGTAAATTTCCTTAATTTTGAGATAATTTTGATGATTACATAGTAGTTGATAGAATGACATTAAGCTCACAAACGAATTTACAAAATAACAAATAATAATGTTAAGCTAATGTTTATTTATAACATGTTCAATCAATGTGCTAATCAATATAACATAAGATTTTCATCTCTTTTTCTTTAGAAAATGATAATGCTGAGAAGTCCATAAACACTTCAGTTCTTAGCACAGCAGGTAGTAGCATAAAGAAGAAGAAAAAGTCAACTGAATCTATAGAACAAACAACTGGTACATTATTAAATTGTTATTTATTAAAATTGTAACATTTTTAATACATCTTTATATAAGAGTATTTTTGTTATACAGAAAAGGAAATTGAAACAGAAGCCATTCACAATGTTTTACTGAGCAGTGGTAAAAAGCAGAAAAATAAAATTGTTTTAGATGACCCTGTTGTAGAAAACTTCATAGAAGGTAAAAAACTACTTGTACAATTTTTATTAATATTACTAGTCGTGAGGCACACAATAATAATAAGTTAAATTTTTAACTTTTAATTGTGTTATTATAATTATTTATTTGTGTTTATGTTGACCTTCTAAGAATTTGTGTCTCTTTTTGTCTGTGTCAAATAAATGTATTTCTTCCTTTCTTTTCTTTCTTTCTTACCTAGTTAAAAGTATAGAAAACACAAATTTAAAATGCAGTTTGTGATTTCAGAAAATACAAGCGTTGCGAATGAACACGATAGAAAAAACAAACGCAAACGTAAACCTTCCGCTAATTCTTCGGTAGATAGAGTAAAAGGTACTTTTTTATTTTATGGATCTCGTCGCCTTTGTAATGTAATGTTTTGTAAAAGATCGTTGCTGCTTGACTCCTATAGTAATAGTTAGCTATATTCTACCTAAACCTTTCCTGGAGAAATACACAATATAATAGTGAAAACTGCATCCAAATCCCTTGGGTGGTTCTCGAGATTAGCGTGTTCAAACAGACAGACTTCCCAGTGAAATACAATAATTAGATACAAATTTTAAAGATTTCTATGTAATTATTATGCGTGGTCTTATTATATTGCGTATCGCATTCCTGTAGACGTCGTTACACCTTTATCTAGAAGCATGTAGTAAGAAAAAGGTTCAACTGCACCCGGTTAAATTCATGATTGAAAGTAACAGTTAATCAATACTTATTGTAGAAAGCGAAAAAGTTTTTTTGTTTGTTCGAACGCACAAATCTCTGGAACTACCAGTCGGATTCAAATAATTCTTGCGTTTGATAGCTTAGTTTCTAAGGAAGGTTATAGGCTATGTAAACATCACGCTACTGGCGACGGGAGCATAGTAGTAAGCTAAGACGCTGGTGAAGCCCGTGGCCCGTGCGTCATGCTCGTGAACGGGTGCTACTTGGGATGACTGGTCAATCATGGCATGGCATACATTTAATATTAAATCCAGTATTACCTTGTCGTGCAATGTGACCAGGAGGTGCATTTACCAGTTTAACTAAAATACGTAGTCAAACTACCATACTAGATGAAACTAAATAATTGAAATCCTCTCTTTTCTTTCTTTAATCTCAGTAATTATATTAATTGGTTAATTTGTAATAATTACTTTGTATGGTTCTTTGGTTGCGTTGAATGTTTAAATTGTAACTCATACAAATAACTGTAATTATCTGGCGATTGAAAAGAGTGGCGTGAGTTTCTCTCACAGCTCTACCTCAGCGAACTGGCTGTAGGTCAATTGGCTGACTACATGTAATGTTGACTTTTCATAAGCATCATACTTTATGATCAAAATGAAATAAATACTTTGACTTTGACTTTGAAACTGCACGGCGGCAAGCTAGTAATTTATAAATCTTTGTTCTATTGCAGAAGGCGCAACCCTTTTAGATACATCGAAGTCATTGAATATATCTTCATTAAATACCAACAAAAAGAAAAAACGGAAAATTTCAAATAACGACGAAGTCACCGATCCTGAAACACAATGTACTTGTATACATAAGTTAAATTAAAGATCGATAATGCTCATAAAAACTGAATTATTCAAGTATTTTTCTATGATTACATACTTACTAATTATTTATTTTACTTTTAGCTGCATTTGAAGTACCCGAAATACAACCAGTAATTACCGAAGTAGATAATCAATCTGGCAAAAAACACAAAAACAAAAATAAACCGATCCAAATAGATAATATAGCAGCAGATGGCAAAAATGATGGTAAGATATTATATAATGTAATATAATGTAATGATGACATGTAGTTACTTAATTGCTTATTTTATTTGTAATGATTGTATAAAAATACCATGTCTGTAAATTATTAACTTTGTGGCGTTTTACCGACTTTATGGCAAATATTTCAATTTATTAAACTTCAAATATGATTGTTTTAAAAAAGTAAATCAAAAGGGCCTAATAAAAATATTACGACCCAGTATCCCTACAAGCAATGCATATTCTGTAATTTTAATCTCAGTACTTATATATTTTAATTTTTATACAAATTGCAGGAACTACTAAAAAAAATAAAAAGCGAAAAGAAAGGGACGATGACGACAGTGAGAAATTACCAAAGGTTTGTACAAAAAACAAACAAAACAATAAAAACAAAATACTTATGCATAATTTTGTAATTAAAAATACCAATCAACAAAAATATTGTACATTTTACAGGTCGTCAAACAAAACTCCTTTGACAAGGTCCATATTCCACGTTTACCAGCGAATATAGTAACACAATTGGATGATAAACCGAAGAAAGACATTGACACGAAAACAAAAATAATATCTACGACTTCATTTAAGATTGAAGAAACTAAAAAGAGACGAAATAAACCCTCTCAGTATTTGGAACAAAGCGTGTATTTGAATGATTCAGTAGAAAAAACATCAAAGAAACTTAAAATAAAAAAACCAAAAGTCCTACCTTTTATACCAACAGCTTCAACATCAGATCATGGATTTACTACTAACTTTAGAATTAATGTCATACCTCAGGACACTCAATTTGTTGCTCAGTCCAGCGATATGTCTAATTTCAAAAAAGATTGCCTTCAGAAGAGTAGAATAAAGAAACTAGGAACATTCGAAATGTATAAAAGGCACAGAAATATCAAAATATCTAAATTTTAGCTATTGTTAGTGTTGGTAATGAAGCATTGATAGTTGATACCGCCTGATATTATTCCTATGTTGATTTATTATGTAATACGTTTTTACTGTTTCCTTTGTAGTGTGTATGGTTTTTGTAATGGGAAATATTTATGTTCATAATTATTATTCTCATAATTAGCAGAAGGTGGTAATCAGATCACTTTTGGAACTCATACAAAGACAATAAACAAGAATGTCCAACTCTACATTACTTACATAATGAATTAATTTATGTATACTTATGATTAGAAACATAATTAATTACCCATTTTCCATTCTGTTTAGTACTATTAAAATAAAAACCCACATTAAGTTTCATTTGCTAATGTATTTATTGACATAAATGGTACCTATATTAATTGTTTAATATTGAGTGTGTAATGTTTATCATGCTTGATTTTTATTGTTTGTATTTTTATACATTTGTGACCATAGTCAATTGCCTGAATTCAAAATTGGTCTAATCTGTCATTGCTAACTTTAATATTTTTGACCAACTTTTGACTGTGATTTCAGCCATTTAGTAAATAATAATTTTATTGTTGCCCCTATATTCAGACTGTACCTACTTTAGTTTTATTATAGTTGTCTTTGTTTTATAAACGGTCTGCAACAAAAATTAGAATAATCAATCTTTGTGGAATTTTGTTTTACCCGCCTTGTTACGGCATTTATTTTGTATCGTTCACTAGAGTGCGCTGGCGTGTAAAAAAGTGGTATCGCCCATGTGCTTCGAGTATCCAGTTATGTTTGATTATGTTTTAAAATACTATTATTTACTTCAATAAAAATATTCTTTGCAAAGAAAACCTTATTTTAACATAGATATTTATTAGTCTATATGGTCACGCACGGCAAAAGTACTTCCCGCCTTATCATGCCGGTGTAAACAAACCGCCATATTGTTGTGAACAGGCGAGCCATGTAACCGGTAAGTGACTTGGTAAGTATTATTCAAAACAATAAATAAATACAAAATTAAGTATAATATTTTTAACAAATTATAGTAGTAACAATATTTGAGACGTTAGAAAACTTTAAGAAAATTAAGTAGTAAAAGTATTTCTGTTGAGTACTGACGTCAATTCTATTATCACTGAACACCAATAAGAATGCGTTTCGATAAGTCACGTGGGCCGAATCTACCAATAGCGAAGAAGACCATTCTTTGTGTACCTTTTCACAGAATAGTAAAACAGATTGTGGTTTTTATGGAGTGAGTGGTGTATATTCTGTCAATCTAATGACGATAAAAGCGTAAATGTGTGAAATTCAGGATTATTCTGTCGAGCTTAAGGATATTTATGCTAATAAATATTCGGTAAGTAGTATATTCATCATTCATTATGAGTAGTAGTCGTTTATGTTATAAAAACAAGAAATACATATCTATGTGATGGGAAAGTCCAACGAGTTAACATGTCCCGCTCCCGCTCTTTTTAATGTCATATCTAACAATATCAATTTTATGTTGTCGTATTAATATAAATAACATGTTTTTTAAATACTAAATTATTATTTTGAATGTGTCATTCTTGAAATATTTGTCATCAAAGTGGCGGGAAATCATTCCACCTTTCTCGTACGTAACCGTTTACCATCTTCTAATAAGTACCACTACATACTTGATTAGCGTATTAAAATGAATGTTTCAAACATATTTGGTGTTTACAAGTAGTCTTTAATTGTGTGTAATCACAATCACTTTGTTTAATTTTATCTCTTGACCAATGTCGCTAACGGACATTTCATTATTTTTATTTTATCACTGTCTCTTTCTTGCTCAAGACTTCTATGTATTGTTGATAAGGATGAAAGCAACGTATTTTACATATTATTAAATACTTGCTCTTATTCCAAATATTGTTTGGTAAAATGTTATTGAACTTATTAAATTAGAAGAATTACCTACCTAGGTATTTCAATAATAAGGTACACAATAATCCTATTTAACATGAATAAACCATTTAAACCCTAAGTATAAAAAATGATTCAGGTAAGTAACCGATTTAACAGCGGTCCCCCAACGTCTATAAAAAATAAACTGTACTCTGTGCCCCCAACGAAAATCCTAAAATGGCATAACAGACAGGTACACGTTTAATGATATTTTAGGTAGACGTTTCATTATTACTTACCTGACCGTTTTAGGTAGTACCTACTACGAAATGAACAGTTTATAATTCGTATAGGAGATTCTAATTTTGTTTTATTATTATAGTTTGGTAGATAGGTAGGTACCTACTACGTAAATGTCTGGATAAGTGATAAATATGTGATAAAGTTATCACTATCCATACTTCCATACTAATAATAAAAATGCGAAATTAACTGTCTGTCTGTTACGCTTTCACGCGTAAACCAATGAACCGATTTTGATGAAATTTGGTACCTATATAGGTAGAATAGACTTTGGGAAACAACATCTTGTATCGAGAAAATTGGCATAAAGAAGTTAAAAGTTTGATATTTCATAGTCAACAAAGTTATTAAGTATACTCCAACTGCTGCCTTATAGGTAGGTACCTATTACCTAGCCACCTATCTCTACATAGGTAGGTACTTACTTACCTTCATCAATAAAACTGAGAAATTTAATAAAACTTTTTGCCATTTACGCGTACAAATACAGAAATCCGTAAAGCGATTTTGTTCCCACGGCCGGTTTTGAGCGAGCGAGTATTTCAAAACGTTAAAAGTTAAACAACAATGAGTGCAACGCTGTTGTAGTAGTGAATACACGATCTTTAGTGTGATGTTGATGTGTTGCATTAATGCGCTTGTGTGCGTAGTGCACTTAGCGAGTCAGCGATACGGAGCCGGGTGGCTTGATGACGTTTGACTACAACTTTACCTATCAATGTAGCGAGTTTATCAATGTAACTTCTATGTAATTTTCTTTAAAAAAAATTTATATCTTATAATATATACAACCTACTTATGTTGTTGCGATAGTAGGTATAAAAAGTACATACGTACATTTTGCATTTATCGGCTACAAATGTCTAATGGGTTGGTAATTAGGTACCTATCCAAAAAAGAATATCCACACACGACTGTAAACAACTTGTGGCAGCGGTAAGGTGGTACACTTTTAATACCTATGTACCTATTGTGATTTGTGATACTGGCTAGTGATTAAACAGCAACTTTTTCTTAAATGTTATGTCCGCGGTGTCCAAGTAGAATAGTGAGTCTCCGTGGACCTCCCAGGGAAACAAGCATACGGTCTACCTTATGGTAAATGGTTACCGTAACCTTAGGATGGCTGTGATTTCCAAGCATTACAGAAGTAATATTTCTTAGAGAACACAACCAAGCCATTGCCGACCAAATCGCAACGGTGAAATTCTACATCACTCAACGCGCAAGTCAGGCGAAAGCTCAGGCTCCTAGATGTCCACAAGCCCAGCAGACCAGATGGCATCCCCGCAGTGGTTCTGAAGACGTGCGCCTTTATCGTCTCTCATAAAACGGTAATAGGGTTCCATCTTCGTGGAAGATAGCTAACGTCCACCCAATCCCTAAAAAGGGTGATCGGTCGGACCCGTCAAACTACAGACCGATAGCTTTAACATCCTTGCTGTCCAAGGTTCTGGAACGAGTTATTTATTCCCAACTCCTGAGGAGGTGCCTTGAGGAGCACCAGCTGATAAGCGACAGCCAGTACGGTTTCCATCACGGTCAGTCAGCTGGTGATCTTCTCGTTTACCTCACACAGTTGAGCAGAAGCCTTGGAGGGCAAGGCTAAAGCTCTGGCTGTTAGCCTTGATATCGCCAAGGCGTTTGTCAGGGTCTGGCACAAAGCACTTCTAATGAAGCTACCATCCTATGGAATCCCCGAGGGACTTGGCGGATGCATCGCCAGCTTCCTGGATGGTCGTTGCAGACGGAGCTTGCTTCGATAACATAATGGTTAATGCTGCCGTACCACAAAGCTCAGTGCTCTCCCTAACGCTGTTTATTCTGCATATCAATGACATGTTAACCATTGAGAACATGGATTCCTATGCAGATAACAGCACCGGTGACGCGCGGTACACTAGCCAACAGAATGTCCTTTGGGAGTGCCGTGCAAGAGAGTCGGTTACAACTTGTGTCTGAAGTTAAGGGCTCTGTCGGGCGGACTCTCGAATGGGGTGAGAAGAACTTAGTTCATTTCAACCCCACGAAGGCACAAGTATGCGCGTTCACTGCGAAGAAGGACCCCTTTGTTATAGCGCCTCAGTTCCAAGGAGTTTCTCTTTGTGTATCCGATGACATCGGGCTCCTCGAGGTTCAAATATCCAGCAAGGTCCAATTTGGGAATTTAGGGGTGCTATTAAAGAAACCTATAGTCTACCCAGAGGCAGTAATCTACTAGGTAGGTCTGGCACACCAACGCATTTTGGGTACCTGGGATTTCCTTTAGGTAGGTCTTCGCTGTATGGTAAGAGACCTTTCCCTATAGTGGAAATAATAACGGCCTGGTATTATAATGATGAAAGAGACCATAGGTCATTTTGTAAGGAAACTATTTTCTAAATCGGAACTTTATTTCCGTTTAGTTCCACCAGTTTGTGTAATACTGTTGCCTAATAGGAGAAAAAAATGAAAAGTAACTCTGTAACGAGGTATGTAATTGAGTATGTAATCCACGGTATGGTTTATATACAAGTACTTATCTACTGCACTACACTATGTAAGTTAGGTCATACATGATATAAAACTGTGGCGGCTGAAAAGTTCTGAGCCTAAGGTACTTGCAGGTACTTTAATCACTCCCACAAGTAGTCACTAGTTGATCAAAATCTAATTAGCATAATATAGTGAAAATACTGTCTAATTAGGATCATTAATTTAATATAATTTTAGCCCGAACAATCGATCTGTAAATTGACCATGTCTAAGTCATTGCTGCATTTCACGAAATTAGAACATAATAAATAATATCGAAATAATATCGTTTAGGATAGGAGGATAGGATTTTCAAATAAATTGTGTTTAGTTTAGTCAGAATTTGGACCATCGACAGCCATAGTTAAACTTTGGGCAATGTTATTTCAGCAGATTGAGAATCCTTGAAAAATGCGACCAAACACCGCCCTCACAGACAAAAACATTGTCAAAGTGAATAGAAAATTGTATTAGAGGACCGTCGAAAACAATTGTTACAGATAGCAGGAAAGTTAGTTATTAATAAAAATGCATTGGAGATATTTTTCACAATCAAATGGATTACAAAAATGCTCCCGCCGCTCGACAGACAGCGCCAAGTTAAAAATTTCCTGAAGTTTAGAATGTGCGAAGATAATTTGGACAAAATTTGTATTCGTATTGTCACTGTGGATGAAACTTGGACTGAAAATGATTCTTGTTTTAATTCTGCATAATATTATCGAAATAATATGATGCAGGATCAAAACAAGAATCAGTATGTAATGCAGTGGATAAAAAAGGGAGAAAGCCACCAAAGAAGTTTAAGGTGAAAAAGTCGACTTACAAACTCATGAACAAATTTTTTTGAGATTGGGAATAATTTTGCTCATTGACTATCTTTTGAAAAAACTACAATAAACGTCACGTACCTATTTTGCACCAATTTTAAAAAGGACGATCTTGTGGAAAATAAAAGGAGAAAATTAGCAAAGGAATTTTGTTTTTGCAAGACAATGCGCCAGTCTCCCAGACAAGGTTCCCAACGAGTATTACCTATTTAAAAATTTGGAAATGTTAGTCCCAGGTCTTATCCAAATTTTCAAATTTTGACAGTGATGAACAAATGAAAGCTGCCATGCCGTAAAGTGAGCATTTTGATAGCAAAGATGCATCTTATTTTTTTAGTTGGATAGGTACTAGCTCTTTTTTAAAATATGTGAGTAATGCGTTAAAGTGGAGGAGAAAAATAAATTTAATTTAGATGTTTTTCTGACTTTTAATAGGTACCCTAGGTAGGCTCAAACTTTGGGTCGGTAGGAAAGTGACTAGAACGCAAAATGTCCACTTGTCATAAACGACGACATCGCAGAATGCACAGTTCGATTTGTAAAATGACGAGGTCGTAATAAGCCTTACTCGCAAAATGACTACATCGCGAAAGTACTCTTTTACTTGCAGGTCGTCAAAAGCCTTACTCGCAAAATGACTACATCGCGAAAGTACTCTTTTACTTGCAGGTCGTCAAAAGCCTTACTCGCAAAATGACTATATCGCGAAAATGCCATGATTAATAATGAAATGAAATGAAATGAAAATTTGTTTATTCATATAGGTTAATTAAATTAACACTTATGAACGTCACAGTTTACAAAATCAGCTAATTAACCTACAGCCAGTTCGCTGACGAAGTAGAGCCGTGAGAAGAACTGGCAAGAAAATCAGGCCACTCTTTTTAATCGCCAGGTTATTACAATTTTTGTAAGTTACAATTTCAAGTAGCATGCAAAGTAACACAGGCAATACACTTAACTCTATAGGTAATCATTACAGCTTTCTATGTTGTAAAGAAAAAGTAAAATGTGTGCTTTACAGGCTGCCTCAATTTGCATATTACTACAAAAGGTAAAGGCAACATGTGAACTGTGGTAAATGTTTCTATGTAGGTATTATATAAGCTGTTAATATTTTTTATAACTTATAAGTACTTATAACACAAAAATGTGGGTACCCATTTGCAATATTAGACGTACCTATTTATTGCCTTTCGCTAGTAAGTCTTAAAAAATGTATGACTAGTTAGTTACCAGTATTTTAGTTCATGCTTGATAAATATTATTCCTATCCATTAAATTTATTGTCATCCTCATTCTACCTAGGTAGGTATATATTTACATTTCTCTAAATTAAATTTTAAAATTATAACTAGTCTTGAAGACAATGAGTAACAGTTAAGTAAGTATATCGTTCTCTTTATTCAGTAAAAATATAGATTTTATATTAATATGGCCGTAACAAAGAATAATAGTAGGTACTTACTAATTATTGCCGTAGTTATTAAAAGCAAAAATAAAAACCTAACAGCTTTATGTAGGTCTCCAACTGATAAATGTAAATGTACCTATTCGTTAATCTCTTTCTTACAGATCTGTTATTTCATTATTATAAAAATTACTTGTTTTAACACTCATTAGTACAGGAAGTAATCTCGTAAAGATAATAATATTTACGTAGGTGCCTACCTTAATCCTGCTTAACCTTGTGAAAACTTTTTACGTTCCTACATAATTCATAAGAAAATGTAAAATAAAGTATACGTACACTACATAGTGAGAATCCTATTCATAGATCGTTGAGTCAGTAATTTACTGTGAGGCCGTTGACCTCTTACGCCATCTGTCTTCCTACCGCGCCGCGCAGTGCAAACTTTATTTGTAGGTATTTCTCAACGTTGAAAATAAAAAAATCTCAAAATATATGTATAATCATGCCATTCAGTTTTATCTATACTATCTATATCCTGTTCATCCATTCAATTAATGAATACCATATCGAACATTCCGTAAAGCTTACTACATCAAAACCTTTAAGCAGGGACTCATAACAATATATCGTTTCAACTGCCGGTCTAGACCTAAAATATAGTGTCTCAGCTCTACGTATAAGTGTGAACGTGTAACAGTTTAGTTTCCCTTCCTTCGTTTAGGGAAGTTCGAGAAGGCGAAGCAGCAGGCAAGAGGGGCGAGCCTCGCGCATACAATCAATACGGAACCCCACCCAGATATTACATGTCCCAACTGCGCGCGCAATGTAAACCCATCTGTTATTTTTCGCGCCAAATGACTTCATAAATATTTTTAAAGTTTAAAATAAAACAATTAAAAAGACTAAGAAAAATATGCCTAAGTCTAACATTGTCTTTTCTGTACTTATAACCTGTCAATTCGGGTGTGGCATGACATTTAAATACCTACCTACAAAAAATCAAACGATTGTGAAATACTTTAATAAAAAAATATTTATTAAATTAAATTATAACCTACCTATCTAGAATTTTTACGAGACGTCGATTTTTCGCGGTTCACAAGCTAGCGTCGGTCGACCATCGTCGACAGCGCAAGAGCCGACCACGATGAGTTCAAGGCGAGCGCGCGCGGTCAGGTTCGAGGACACGGCGCGGCGGTAGCGGCGGGCCCCTCGCGGCGCCTCCACAGCTTCTCACAATAATATCCAAAATCGAAATATGTACCTATTACTATCTATATCGCTGAAACTTCTGAGAGACTGAACAGTTTAAATCTGTAACTAGGTACTCACCGAAATTTTATTCCTATCAAATTGTGTAAGGTAAAATATTTGACGGAATAATTTGCTATGCCGTAGTCGTGAATGGGCATTATTTAAATAGGTAGGTATCCACTATCTGTTTTTATGTGGCAAGTTGAGACTAATAAATCTTGTAGACATAATAATCTAAGCGCGTGTACTTGTTCTATTTGCTTACTTGCTGCAAAGTAGGTATCGACTAGTATCATGTACAAAATCATTTTGAGGTGAATTTGGAAAATATTTGTTTTCAGATCTGCCCCAAAGGCAACTCTAACGTGACTTGCTCTAGGCAAGTATGTCTAGATATACATAATAATATGCTTCCTTACTTGATTAATTAAATCTGGAAAAAAAACTAAACATTTTGTTTATCTCTCTAATCTCTTTATCATCTAAGAAAAAAGGTGTCGTACCAACATACTTTTTTTTACAATTTGCCGACTGTTCAATATAGCAATCAATCCATCTGAATAAAAAAGCTTTCGGAAATGCAAACTACCTCACTCTAGTAGCCCCGGCAGCGGTCGGCGCGTCGGCGTGGCTGCAATATCATTAGGGGTTGATTCACCCCTCATTTCATGCTATGTTGTTGTCTCGTTTACGCACCCTACTTATACACCTCTCTTTCCTGCGTGTGAAGTAATTGTCCCAATTTCGATTTTACATTTGGGCGTAAAATTCGCACTTAAGTAAGTAAGTATATTAATTTTGTAGTAGTATTTAGGAAGTGGACGAAGACTACGCAGGATAGCATGCCACTCAACTACCTGCCCAGTTGTCATTCTTATTATTGTTATATTTTTTTTAGCTCGCAGTATTGTGACTTCTATACTTACATAATATTATAATCATTTTATGTTGATGATTATTTAATTGTTATGTTTACATGTACAAAAGGTACCGTGTTTTGTAAAAACCAGAATGAATTCGTATTTTATTCGATACGTAGTCATCATAATATCAGCCAAGACGTCCACCCTTGCCAAAACGCGCAGGGAGACGCATATTATCATGGCTCGCTCCATCGCCCTTTGAGCGACTTTGCGCCTTTCTGATAAGACCCATAGTTAGCGACCACGTCTCTGCTCCGTATGTCATCGTACTAATGCACTCGCGGTTTATGTTGATGCCAAGTCCATTCCAGGTAAGAAGCTTGAACACCCTCTTTTAGTACAGCGGTGAACAGTTTCGGCGATATAACATTCCCCTGTCGCACTCGATAGGTCTTGAGCTCCAACCATCAATTCGTACTGATAAAATGGTGGCGTTTTCATACAAACACGTCAGCACTTCGATGTTTCGATATTCAATATGGCACCGTTGGAAAGACGTAGTCATTACCCTGAAATTTTGACTTTTTACATGGATGATTGATTATGATGACAATTCAGGTTGTAGGAATACTAAAGTTGCATCCATAAGTATGACTTACTTACTAAGTAATTAATTTAGAGTTGGTTCGCACTGCATAAGCCGGCAAATGACAACCTATAATTTTACTTCGAAACATCCAAAATAATAAACTTGAATGAGTATGTTTTGGTTGGTACGGTATTCTCGCTTTTATCTGTCAATGCACTCATTCACATGGATTTAAATTGGCATGTTTATTTATTAAACAAGAATGATAATAAGACGATGAATGTTGATAACAAAAAGTAAATTTAAATAGGTAGGTACTTAATCATCGTCATACGAGCCCGTTATTATTCCACTGCAAGCCAATAAATCAAAACTAGCCAAGTCAAATGTTGAGGTTCAATTAATAGTAGATTAATAGTTATTTGAATATTATTATTATTCAATAATTCGACTATTCATATTTAAAATCATATTTTAAGTAAACATTGTTAAAGCAGAAAATTACAAGGAATTGTGTTTTAAATTTACCTAAGAATGTTATACGTTCATATAGGTACATAAATTTCAGGATTGTCTACAGAACTAAGACTGGGCACCCGTTTAGATATCCAAGTCTTTTGTCGGTGAAGTCAACTATCACAACATAGGTAATTGTCATAATATTGAACTTGGCTGCCATTTTCGTATTTATGTTTTTGGTGGGATGTTAAACTACTGTATTAACTCATAAAATTATTAAAATCTCTTTGTAACCAGACTTACTTGGACTAGAGTAGCAAGTGTAGGTAATACTTTATAACTCGAGGTTCTGTATTTAGTTATTAATAAGTACCTAGGTACTCTGTATAGATACACAAAACTAGGTCCTATGAATTTATTTGTAAAAGTTAGCAGGTAGCATTTATTTAATAAACGCAATACAAAGTAAGTTTAGTGATCATTTAGTGATGTAAAGATGATAGTAACTTTTGAAATAGTGCAGCTATTACATGCTGCATATATATTATTATAACATCCAATATAATGGATCACGGCGTACTAAAACGAGTTTATTTATAGAGACACGAGTAAAAGTCCGGACAAAAAACTCGGCCCAAATGTTGGAAGCCTTCAGAATGGTTCCGTTCGTTAGTAGTATTTTTTATTCACGTCATTTGTACGACCCAGTCCAGACTGCTCCGAGCCCTCGTGTAACCGATAGCGGGTTAGTGTAGGTCTTCATAAAAAAAGATGGAACGTTACATACAAAAATATTTCCTGTAGATGGCAATTTTAAATTTAACGTGACAAATTTGCACACAGTTCACGGACTCGAGAGTAGTGCACAATTTGCACACTATTATATTGCGTCAGAACAATTTAGAGCCTCATAACAACTACGATAAATTATACCCGAGATAAAATAATAAATTAGTATTATACTCATTAATGAAATCCCTAGCACAATGCAAGTAACAAAATATTTGTAAAACTAGATACTACCTGGACACCTTATACATAGTTTTTTATTTACATTTTTATTCTAAAACTATGTGTCAATAATTTTCAATGAGCGTAAACAAGAGAGTTGTACTCCGTCGCTGTTGGGGTAGCGCATACCTTAGGACAAAAACAGGTTTCCGTACGTCTCGTAGTGGTTTCATTGTACGGCCCCTCCCGTCCCACTGCCTTAACTCGGTAGATACAAAAGATAGTGTTTTCATCAAGGAATTGGCGCGAAACATTTGTGTTCTAAAATGAATATAATGTACGTCACTAAAGTTTAGTAAAATAAAACTTTATTTGCATGCTTTCTGAAAAAACTATATTCTTGTATTTTTTTGTTGCAGTGGTGCTCAGACATGGATTTATATATCACAGATTCGCTCCAAGACATGCTGGATATGGATATCAAAAATGAAATAGCAACTGACCTTAGCAGTATGACAGACTTTCAAGTTAGTTTACCGTTATTCATTTTACGAGTGTTTTTACTCTGATAACGCCTTTGTGAAATGAATATTAATATTAACATTTTATTTACTTACAGGATTCCTTAGGAGCACATTTCTCAGATTTACCTCCTTTATTAGATATGGACACGGATAACTCGGCCACATGGCTTAATAATAGTTCCAGTTTTGTTCATAACCTAGACTTATATGGTTCCGAGGCAAATGCAGTAATGGTTAATCCAAATTCTGTTATGCCGTCTTCCTTCGTTGAAACTCCAGTGAAAAGCATTGTGAAAGAAGAAGCTTCTAACTTATTATTAACGTCTGCTGCGGCTGACGATGACTTAAATAATAGCATATCTCTCCCAAGCCCCAAAGAAGAAAAAAGTCATTTAACATTTTCACCTAATGCAATGAAAGTATCAAAAGTACAAGAGCCAGAAGAACAAACTATAAAGAAAAACTCAGACCTAGAAGAAGCTACACAAATGGTCATTTACGTTAGAAAACATGAAAAGAACGTCGTTAAAGATTTATTAAAAGATTTGGACAAATCAAAAGTATCAAATTTAACGACACCGACCACAGTCCGAATAAAGAGTCAATCCGAACTAATAAAAGTGAATAATAAAAATTGTTCTATATTAAATACAAGCCAAAAAATTACGCAGTCATTAGGGACGAAAACTATAATATCTGGTAATATACGCATACTAGATGCCCAGCAGATCAATCAGTCTAGAACAATTTTAGCTAATGGTAACAAGGGCCAAGCGACAATATTAATTGATAACTCTTCATTAAATACTAATAGGCATATAATTAAAACTTCAGTAAACGGAGCATTTACAGTAGAAAATAGCCAAACGAAATATGTAAATACTAGCAAAAATAATGGAGGTGAATTTCCTAAACCTGCATATTCGTATTCGTGTTTAATAGCAATGGCTTTAAAAAATTCAAGGACAGGCAGTTTACCTGTTTCAGAAATTTATAATTTCATGTGGTGAGTAAAATAATGAAATACATTTCGTATTACTAACTATTGTTAAATCCATTAGACTAATTTATAGCAGCCACATAAAAATATTGACAATGCGAAACATGATATTAAACGATATTAATTCCGATGTCAGAAAATTTATCCTGATACCACAATTAAGTGTACTATATGATAATAAGTTGTCAAAATTATTCAAAACCTGTTTTGTGGCAATGCTTTGTTATTGCTGTTAACCAACTGATCTTCTCAATAGCTTGTTGATTTTATATGAAATGAAAATAAAATCTCTTTTGTTTACAGTCAACATTTTCCTTATTTCAAAACTGCTCCAAATGGTTGGAAAAACTCCGTTAGACATAATCTTAGTTTGAACAAATGCTTTGAAAAGATTGAAAAGCCATCTACTAATGGAAGTCAAAGAAAAGGTAAATTGTCTGTTTACTTAGTAATTCATGTTTAGATTATGGGCTAAGAGACATTATAGGTATGCAATGAATTACAGACTAACAAATTTTATATTTACGTTCTAGGGTGCTTATGGGCGATGAATCCTGCAAAAGTAGAAAAAATGGACGAAGAAGTACAAAAATGGTCACGAAAAGATCCACAAGCAATCAAGAAAGCAATGGTTTATCCAGGTAACATAATAATCTGAATCTGAATCACTACTAGAAATTTTAACTGAGAATCCTTGCTTAACAAAAAAAACACTATTAAATACAAACATAGACCTATTTAATTAGTTTATTTGTACATAATATTAGCGAGACCTACACCTAAAATTGCAGATTAAATACGTTGATATCTCGTGAAAACTATATTTAAATTTTAATTTTACAGAAAATTTAGAGGCTTTAGAACGGGGTGAAATGAAATACAACGGCCTCGGTGGTGATGTTGATGCGGACGATGACGCCGATGTTGACCCAGACACTGAATTGGACGCCGACGTTGAAATTGACCCCGAAGTAAAGGAAGAAGTTGAAGAAGAAGAGGCTGTTATTGAACAGGTAAACAGTCTATAAATTATAACATGTGATATAGAAACGACTGGATAATTTGGAAATGAAACTTTAATTAATATGTTAGTATTCTATCATTACTACGCAGTTTTCACTGCAAGCACGTACAACAAATCATTGAAGACATTTTTACAAAAACATATTTCCAAAAATAATTTTGATGCATGACACATTCAACACAAAAGTAAACGCAAGCTGAAAGTGCATAAGCACCGTACGGACATAGCATACCTATACATAACGTATAGAATTATTCAAATCTGACTGGTAGTTGCAGAGATTAGCGCGTTGAAACAAACAAACTCTTCAGCTTTATAAAATAGTATAAAGTATAGATAGATTTCTTGTCTTTAAAACTGAATAATTTATTGACCGACTACATTTTGCTCAGGAGGTGTCTGATCAAGAATTAGAAGTAGAAGAAGTGGTAGAAGGAACGGGTATGGTTGGCGGTACCTACCGGCTACTAGCCACGGGCCCGTCATCACTCACGTCCTATATCACTGATGCGGAATCAGCCGAGGAGGTTAGCGATATTGAAGTGAGTAAATAATACAAAATTTGGCTCTTATTTCAATTTAAATTCGCAATGTTCAAATTTTTCGAATGTTTCATTTACGTCTCTTGAGCGAATGTTAATAGCCGCTCTCTCACCACATAATTATAATAAGGAAATTAAAATATATACCCTATTCTAAATATTGGCTCTGTATTTCGAAATTAAGCATTTTGCAGCTAAATCACTTTCTATTTACTACAAAATTAACTAATCGTTTTTTTTATAGGTACTAGATCAATCATACGAAGAAATTGACATTGATGTTACAAAACCGATGAAATTAGATTTATCCATGACAGAAAATTATACAAGTAAGTTGTTATATTCTATGGAATTATATTTTTTGAACTCTTGTCTTAGAAGAAATGTTATGAAATATTTTTCTTTTACAGTTCATCCAGCAAAACGAGCAAAAACAAGCTTCATCTATCAACCTGTGACTACTCAAACACACACCAGCAGAAGAAAAACGCCACTCGTCAATAGGATCGCTTTAATTTAAAAGGTATTCCTAAACAAGTAAAGACTTGTATTTCTAGAAAATTGTGATCATAATATTGGTAACAACATAGTACATAGTTTAGTCTCTCGAATTGTTCCAATTAGGTAACTTAGATTACGTGAAATTAAATTGAATTATTGTAATAATTAGCTGTGAATTGTGAACAGTCCTGAGTATTACATTGTATCAAATTCGATGGTGATAGTCTGTACCAGATAAGTGTATTTACATGTTTTTTAACGAAACCTGAACACTTGTTACATATCTTACACTGTAAAATAGTTTTATTTGTTATGTGATACTGATAACCGAAAAGTGGATGCATATTGATTGTTAGTGCATTGTGGGGTTGTATCATTCAGATTTGCTTCGTCGATACCTATTATATTTGGACGAATATTGCCCTGAATAAATTTTCTTCAGCGCTTTGACAGCCATCAAGTACAAATGCTGCTACTCTGACACATTAAAGTAGACGTTCACGTAACTAAATAAAGCGCTTATTACACATAGATGTAGCATGTGAAATGATTGAATGTCTTGAGTTCGAAGTTCTAAAATTCGATGTGCTATCGGGTGAAACTTCGTTGAAATAAAATGCTGAATATACTGATGCTTAAAAATACGCTTAATTTAACTTCGCTACCTCGAATCCTTGTAGAATACTACAATGAATACTTTTAGATTCGATAGTGTAATGTTGTAGTTTCTTACACTATTGATTCGATTAGAGCGTTCATTCATAAAAGTGGCAACGTTGTAATTAAGTGTCATATTTTCGTGGTTTTAAATTTTTATGCTTAGTTATTTTACTATGAAAATAACGCCATGGAAGTTTCCAATCTATTATTTGCATATAAATAGAACTGTAAGCATTCTTCAAACGAGGTTTAAAGAGAGCATTAATATCACGGTAGGCAGCGGCTTCGCAGAGCCCCTGGCATTGCAGAAGTCGTATGAGCGACAGTTACCACTTACCAACAGGTGGGCTGTTGGCTCGTCTGCCACTGTAGGCAATAAAAAAAAAAAAAAAAAACTTACTTACTTTTTTACTTACTTTATATTCAGCTTTTACGTACATAATTCTAAAGTCTTCTAAAAACATTTTTAAAATTTAGCTCCAATTAGATGATAAAAATTGAAAACCACGAAAATATGACACTAAATTGCGACGTTGCCACTCTTTTGTGTGAATGCTCTTACACTAAGAAAATTAGCTCCCTATTAATTATAAATGCGAAAGTTCGTGTATGTGTGTGTGTGTTTGTTACCACTCGGCGCCTAAACGGATTACGATAAAAATTGGTATGTAGATAGATTTGGTGCCGGCGACGGACATATGCTAATTTTGATCCTGAAAATCGGTTTGGTTCCCGAGGGATACAACAAAACATTTTACGCGCGGGCGAAGCCGTGGAGCGCAGTTAGTATATTAAAATAAAACTAGTGGTACTATAATCAATCAGTAAAGTATTGATCAAAATGATTTTTCAAAAACTACACTAAACGGAAACTATTGAGTTCAACTTGTCTAAATGAATTTCAATCTGTACCGAATCACCTAAGTTTCTATCCAGTGCGCATCGAAATTTCAAACTTCAAATAGATAGTGATGCGAAATACTTCATATAAACTAATTAGCCCTGTATTTTCTTTGGATCGTAAATGTTTCAATAACATTTTCTTATAA
Organism: Parascotia fuliginaria; assembly: GCA_963082885.1. Classification (NCBI taxonomy): domain Eukaryota; kingdom Metazoa; phylum Arthropoda; class Insecta; order Lepidoptera; family Erebidae; genus Parascotia; species Parascotia fuliginaria. The sequence goes on along the minus strand of OY720176.1, from coordinate 6,253,233 downwards.
TAGCTAATTAGTTGATATGGACTAAAGTACGAAAGATGTGGCTAATAAGTTTCTTATTAATGTCTCAGTGGACTAGCTTTATAGCGGGTATAAAAAGTTCCCACCGCTGGTATATATAGATATTTTATAATTCTTATGTGTTTGAATTAATTAGATTTGTCATTAGACTTGTTGATAAACAAAATATTTGACACCAAGGTGCCGTAAAATTTGGTTCTAATAAAATATTGACCTAATTGCAAGATTTTCTAAAATCTGGCCTTTAAGTTTTTGTATTTAGACCTAACTAGTAATGTACCTAAGTACTTGCTAAATGATATGCTAATAAATATAAATGTTTCATAGAATCTTTTGTTTTTAGGTCAATGGTTTTCTTGCAGTAACAGGGATTTACACATTATTTTTCTACTTTTTTTAAATAATAAGTTAACTTTACGTTGTACCTGTTAAGATATCATACCTACATAACTTTGTTGTACTGTAGAAACAAACAATAATATGCTAAACTTCAAAAAGTTGCACTGTCATGTGCAGTTTAAGTGTAAAATGTAATTATTATATTCAGATACGTCGTCTTATATCAAGAAACAGAGATTTGGTAATGAAATTAGTTGTTTTCATTTGCCAACGAATAATGTATGTTGTCTTAACTGCGACTTGACATCTTTCTTTGAGATGGCAAATCACGATTGATGGAACATATATTAATACATAGTGAGCTACTTTGAATAGGGTAATATGATGCAAAGATCGATAAATAAGAAAGGAACTTATTTCGTCTTTGTAGTATTGGTTGTGTTAGTAGATCTCTGGAATGTACTAAATTTGTATTGTGACTTTAGAACTAGGTAGCTTAGGTTTGAAAAGTTGCTAAAAATATGATTTCATACAATGAATTAAAAATTATTTTAATTAATTTTCGTTTATTATTATATTTTTGTCATTCATTAATAGCCAAAAATCTTATGGAAGATGTTAAATACCAAGCAGATAGATTTACAGACAAAATTACATTTAGGAATTATTAGTGCACTACATAATTATGGCTATAAACCAACAATTTGTTATAATTATGATTATCATCTTATATTAGATATTACTGTGATATGAAATTAGTCAAAATATGACTGCAATAGTAAATAAAATTATAATTTACATTCTCTTAAATTATAACCTGTTTAATTTACGTTTGTAGACTTATCTGCTCTGCTATTTGTAATAATAATATAATTAAAAAACGATTATAAATTGAAACAATTAAAAAGTGTAAGTATGTACACATATTTTGTAGATTTCTTGTTAAGAGAAATAAGCTAAATCGTAATTGCAAAAATAAAACTGATTATATTCATGCGACGATCGTAGTGAATGATTCCAGTGTACCTTAATAGACTAAAAATCATAATAGTCTAAGATAGTAACATAATACTTAATCATTTGTATTTACATTTTGGAACCGAAACACCATGAAAAGAACCTCAATATGTACGATTAAATTAAGTGCTCTTTGTATACTTAGACACAACAGTGCAATTGTGTAAATATGACTAAAAAAATAGTGCGATTGTTTTGTGAATGTTGCCTATACTACTAATTTGTTAATATAATATGCGCTTATGTATATTATAATTAAAATAAATCAATCGTGTTTATTAATTGTATTTGTAGATGCCATCCTCCAAACTAATCTAATGTTTAATGAAGTATGAAAAATATAATTACTGAAATAAATGCTGTAGTATTCATTCTAACAATAATCAAAATATGCAATATACTTAATCTAAAATACAAACAAGTAAATTAACAGTTGTCACTAGCCAAGTGTTAGTTGTAATTTTGTACAATAAAATAGTTAAATGTATTTTTCCACTGCCAGTATTTCAACATTCAAGTAATAGGTAAGCATTTAGGTCGTAAATGTAGGTGTTAGTCTAGTTGTTAGTATGTTAATCTTAAGGAAACTTAGTGAGGTGAACGATTTTTAATAACATTTTGTAATAAAATTCATTCAGTACCTAGTTCGTGTTTGTATTACCATACCTACCTAACTTATTATTATCGAATCCTAATAAAGTACCTTTAAATTTAACGATCATGACATCATCATCATCCACAACCCGAATCTACTCACTGCTGGGTAAAGGCCTCTCTCTATTTGTGCCAGTCCACGCTCTTGTGCCAGTCTCATCTACGCTCATGTTCGGCATGCAACGGCTGTGTGATATCATTCACATCTTGCTGTTGGACGGCCGACACTTGTTCCATTTCTGCCATCACCTTCCCTTGCTAGTGCCCTTTTTTTTTTTACGTGGGAAATGCATTACGCATACTCCCGCCCGGGCAAGGCGGGGGTTATGTCGGACTCTCCGACCGCACTCAAAGCGCGGCGGGCCTCCTTGGGGTTCCTCTTGGTTCGCCGTGGTTCTGCGTAACCACGGTTACTAAGCCCCCCCGCCGCGACAAGGCGAGAACCCCGATCGGGGGGGGCCTTGCTAGTGGCTTGCCTAACTCTATTTAAGTTTCATTTTCTTATTTCTGACGTCAAAACCTTTTTGCATCTTCGGCGTTTATAACGCGGTCTACAATTTAATGCCAAGCATGGCACGCTCCATGGCCCCTCCTCAACAATTAAGACATTAAGTACTAGTAAGTTGCTCTAGACTCTAGAAGATGAAGATCACCAGAAAAAAGGGTATGACCACATCTGGCAGCACGGAACCGCACTTTTCTATACTTTTCTCGTTTTCTGTCATTGCATTGCGCGCTGAGCGCTGTCGCGTTCCGTCGCTCTTTCCTGCTCTAGTGAATGGACATGTCACAGTAAAAGAAAAGGGTAGAGGCAAATGAAAGTGCGGTTCCGTGATGCACCGTGTGGTCCATTTAAAATTACTTTTTTTGTTATCGAGGGGTTAGTGATCAACTTTATGTCAGTATTTGTTGAGGTCGCCTATAATTTAATACATACCTATTTATAGGTATCAGACTGAATCTAGATAGTCACCAAACCCACGCAAAGTACGCGCACAGTTAGTTGCGGATTTGCCGCAACTCCACGACTATGTACTTCGCGTGTAGAAAGGGAGTAAAAAAATCCTCCATCGTAATTTAATTCAATCCGCGTTCGAACGTTCTCGATGCCTGACGTTGCCCGAAAACAATAAAAATGCCTAATTGTGCCTTAGTGAGCTGCAAAAACTGCACAAAAAATTGGGACGAGATCATGGAAACGTTTTCTTTCATCGGTACTTACTTAAGTCAGTTTATTATTAAAATAGGTGTAATCGCAAATTCAATTATTTTACGTTTTTGTGGGTATACACAAATATTTATTACAGGTGGAAATCGAACTCACGACCAGTCGCAGATTAGCAGTCGCACTTAACGACTATCACTAAACCACAAGGAAGATTATATCCTATTATTGTATGTGCGTGTGTGTGTGTGTGTGTGTGTGTGTGTGTGTGTGTGTGTGTGTGTCTGTCTGTGTGTGTGTGTGTGTGTGTGTGGATTCGGTGCCGGAAACGGACATGGCTACTTTTTATCCCGAAAATTTGGTCTGGTTTCAACTCAGAAAGCTTTCAATTGTTTAGTGTTGCCCATCAATAACTCAAAAATTACATTGCCACCTTTGATCATACCGACATAAATGTAGTCATTCATAAAATATGACAAATTTAGTAGAAATTTGTTGTAAAAAACATTTTAATGTCGTCACAGAGTACATTAAAAAGACTTCGTGGCGTTGCGGAATTTTCACCAACACCATTTTGAGACACAGGATAAAACACGTATTTTTTAATAATTTGATCTCTTTATCAATGCCAGCAAGGTATAAAATGAAATGTGATCAATATAATCTTTCTAAATAAAGTAACACAAAGTTCTTATCCTAGAGAACCTTGAAAATTTACTTTAAAATATTAAATTTTTGGGCTATTAGTTATGTACATACATATCTCATATCTCTCATATCATAGATTTAAATTGTTTTTAAGTTTGTTCAAGAAACCATCCTTCATTAACATTAGCGTAGCCCACAAAATGTCAGTACCTAAACAAGTCGTAGGGACATGTAATTTTTAGAGTGGTAAATTTTTTGGTAAATGCCCGTATTCTTAACTATATGCAATTAGTACTCGTTACTATAGTATCGTTACTTTACTCGTTACTTCTGATGCTTCATAATTATCATGCTGCTATAGCAAAGAATCAAGTCGCATTGCAGCGTACGGGTACAGTATGACGTCACGGTGTCGCAACATTGATAATTTGTAGAAAACATATTTTATACATTACATACCAAGCTGCGTAAGGTGCATTTTTTCACTTATCCATATTTTAAACCAGACTTATATTGTTATTATAAATTTAGTTTGATTTGGACTTGGGAAAGCGTAAGATAATAAGTGATACGAAAAATGCGAGTACCAAAACGCATTCGGATGTAACGATTTACTCGGTACTAATATGGGCGCAGTCGTTACTAAGTAAGAAATACATACGGTTTGCTACAGCTCTAGTTAATATTGACAACTGATAGATAAAGTGACAAGCAGGCAGCTATAGCGATGGGACGGGACAAACATCTTTCGACCCGAGTCACCCTAGTTGAAAGGAATGCTAATCTGGCTCGCAACTCGGGTTGACCCATGTTGAGTTTACCTTGCCCGTCCGCGAACAAACATCACACGCACAACGAACACAAAGAGTTTCTCGGGTGAGAAAAGAGAACGGTATCACATTCTCATTTGTTCTCAGTATGACGGTAGAAGTGGCATCAATCGCGTGTGCTGATGTTAATTTTATGCTTTGCATGGTATCTGCCCATGTAAATAAATTTAAAAAGCGTTATATTGCCGCGACGACATTATTACCTACTGATTCAACCCGTTGACTGGTCTCGAACCTATCTATTTTTCGGTATTTCTACCGATATGGGGCCTCTTCTACCAAAATACCGAAATGTAAAGATTTTCATGATTTCTGAGAATACAAAGAAAATATATTTCCTGATGACATAGAACTATTTTGGGATATCGTTAGTTCACTAAAATGTGACGATGATAGTCAAATCTTTTCGTTGTTGTCTACTTTTGCCTTTACCATTTTATCACAGCCCCATTCCTCAGCTAATGTTGAGCGTATATTCTTGCATATTAATCTTATGAAAACAAAACAGCGATATAGACTGTCAACTGAATCTATCACTAGTTCGTTACTACAAAACGACTAATTAAAAACGCTAACTGTTATGATTTGCAAATTAGTTCAAAGTAAGTTTCGTTAAGTTATCATCATCTTATTAATATTTATATTGAACTGCACTATAATTCGTGTACCTACATTACAAAATATAGTACATAAGTATTGGATTGAATATTGTTTTTTAACCGACTTCTATAAGGAGTAGATTCTCAATTCGGGTAGTATTTTTTTGTATGTGTGTTACCGCAGAACTCGGTCATTTATAAACCGATTTGGCAAAAATTTTTTTTAATTTAAAGGATAAAAATAATTTGGTAATTTGGTTTTAGTTTTATATTTTGTAAAAACGTATAGAAGGCGGAGCTGTAAAAGAACGCGTTTATGTCTTTTGTGACGACAGTTTTAAGTCGGTTTTTGTTTTTAGTCTAAAAATTATTATTTTTGTTCTTAAACCGATTTTGGATGCAAATCTACCGATATTTATAGGCAGTTGTACCGATTTTGCTGTTTGACGTTCGAGACTAATCGAGACCACTGCCGTTGTACGAGAATAACAACTCGGGCTAACGGGTTGGATGAACAGCCCGGGTTGACCCAGATTTCTAACTCAAGTCGCCCATCACTAAGCCTCTACATTGTTTATGTTTACTGGTACACAAATTAGAAATATTATTTTGGTACTAAAGAAACGTTTAAGAGTTATAATACTACAAGGAGTTAGTTATATTAGCGGTGGGTCGGTACGCATTTTTGCAATACCTTAACTGTTTATCGTTTTAAATATCGAAAACAGTTTTTGAAACTGTTTATTTCAATAACTAGGTATTGGCCTGAACCCATTCGGTTTGGGGTACCTATTTTAAATGCATCGAATAGATACCTATTCGAAAACTGTTTCAGACAACGTATTTGAAACCTTCCACGATGACAACTAAGATATAACGATTTATGAGTTTAGTTATTATGAAAAATTTGTGTAGACGCAAATAACTTTTTAACTTTTTTATATTTTTTGTTATTAGTAGGTATATTAATATAAGTATTTGGTTATTGTTTAACAATCATTATTTTGCATTAAGTAGGTAAGTATGTTTAAATAGATATTGCTTATTTTATGTTTTGAAGAAAAATAGAATACATACCACGAGTTATATTATCGATGTTTTTGTTTATTTTATTTCAAAATGTTCATTTCATCGATTTCATCGCAAATGTCCAGTTCAAGGTCAAGGTTCTGAAGTGAGTTAAAAGTTAAACAATAAATCTTCAAAGTGCATTCATAAAGTATGCAATAAGGTTTAAAGCCGTATGCACATACTTATCTACAATAATAATATTCTCTAAATTATAAAACAAATTTGATTATTTAAATGCAACCCTAACTCATTAGAATAGAGTTTAAAATGAGTTAATCATCCTTTAATATTGTTTTGTGTTCCTAAATTCGGTTATTCGTTTCACGCACTTCACGCAGTAAGGAATAAATAGTTTGTCAAACCCGTTATTTGTGGTGCGTTTGGTACACGTTTGGTATTTACGCATTGTTCCGTTTAACGCAGTAAAGAATACCTAGTTTGAACCGATAACTTGTTTCTCTATGGGCCAATATATAGTTATTGGGTATTGGAGCAATATCTAGTTATTAAAACTGTTTATGGTTTGCAACACCCACTTCTAAGTTATATCATTTAATTAATAATGTCTACTCGTGAAATTATAACATTACAATTTGGTCACTATGCGAACTTCGTTGGTGCGCATTTTTGGAATTTACAAGAACTTAGTTTTGACTATACAGGAACTGTTAAAACAGAAGTCAATCACGATATATTATACCGCGAGGGTGAAACAACAAACCGCGAAGTAACGTACACACCACGATTGATCTTGGCTGATCTGAAAGGTTCTCTTAAAACTTTGCCTGAAAGTGGTGGATTACAAGATGAACAAATAGAAAGCGAATTACAATGGGATGCAATCGAGAAAATTGAAGAACCTGTTCCAGATAAAAATGAATATTTATCTGATATTGATGGCGGAGGGCCGTCAACAGTTGAAACAAAGGAATACAGTTTAGAAAACGATGTAAATACTTGGACAGATTATTTGTATCCCAGGTTTCATACTCGAACAGTAAATATTGTGAAAGAATATGTTCATGGCGATGACAATGTAAGTCTAAATTATAATTCCAAAATTAGTCCATGCTGGTATAATTTACTATAGTAGGATATAGTAGATATTCAGAGCTCTGCTTGATCATATTAATATTGATTAATATAGAGACATTGCAGATTTGAGATAACATTACAATGCTTGAAAACTTTCAATAACATTTGTGTTAACTATTAAAGATAACAGGCATGGTAATTGGTAATTTAATTTTTTTAAATTTTTTTTTTAATTTTTTCTCTATTTATGAAATAACTGGTATTTATATAAAAAAATAACCAGCAGTATCAAATTTATTTTTTTATTTCAGGAAGGGTTTGATATTAACATTACAGGAAGAAGGCTGTGGAAAGATGATTTTGGTGAAGATTTTAGTGAGAACATTAGAAAGTATGTTGAAGAGTGTGATAGCATGCAAGGTTTTCAAGTCAACTTTGATTGCACTGATGGATTTTCTGGCCTTGCCCTTGGCTGTATTGAGCATCTTGCAGATGAATATACCAAACCCATACTAGCACATCCCATAATAGCTTCTCATTTTAAGGACAATAGTCCAGCCACACAAGAAGAGAGGGATAGATCCAATGTTAAAGATTCTGTCAGACTAGTAAACACAGCACTCTCAATACAAGAACTATCAGAACATGCAACATTGTTTATTCCCCTGTGCACTGGAGATAAGGGATGGAGGAAACCTGGTAGCCTGAGACAGTTTGATTATTTAAATTATAATTCTGAACTTTACTACCATAGTTCCGCAATATTAGCATCAGCAATGGACACATTAAGTCAGAAGTACAGGCATAAAAGTAACATTTACACAATGTCTGATATATGTGCAGATTTGACAGGATATGGCAGAAAAATGGCTGCTGCATCTTTAGGCATTCCATTAGCATTAAATGAATCCCAATACCTTATTGAATATTTGAATAATATGACAAAACCTATTTACACATGCATCACACCGAGTTGCAAGATTGCTACAGATAAAATATTCCAGTTGATCACTGTGAGAGGAATACCAGAGAGTTATTTGAAAGCTGCAATGAAAGAAGCCAAAGAACAAATGAATATCCCAGCATACAGGTGTAATAATGTTAAAGAAATGTTTGAGCTATATTTCCAAGCAAATAATTTTCTTTCAGCTACTAATGTGACAATATGTGAGAAACCTTTAGAAGTAAAGACACCATTCCCAAATATTTTCTCTAGCGATCTTAACAAATATGGGTTTATAAAGAATGTAAACAGTGAAGAAAAGGTTGACAGCTGTGCTGTTATTGCTGGTTATCATAATGGTAATTTCTTATCAGATATGATTGAAAAGCTTCATAGGGAAGTGTCAAGAATAAAGTTTTCAAAACTGCACAAATTTAAGGAGGAAGGCTTGGAATCATCAGAATATAGTGAAAGTATAGATAGGCTTGCCGAGTTTAAGGATAATTATGAAGATAATTTTGAACTTTAAAATAAGCAGAACTGCTTTGAATCAATACTATTATATAAAGTAGAAGAGTTTGTTTGTTTGAAAGTGGTAATTTCTAAAACTATCAGGTAGATTTGAATAATTCTTTTTGTGTATGATAGCCCAGTTCTTGAGGAAGGTTATAGACTATATAACATCACGCTACTGGCAATGGGAGCTAAACAGTAACCAAAGATGTAACATAACACGGATGAAACCGCACTGCAGGAAGCTATCAGTTATAATTATTAATTATGCATTTTGTACATTTTATTGTACAACACAATATGCCTTACTTTCTCAAAAACTGTTGAAATAACATTTCTTGCAAAAAAGGTATATATTCCGCCGTATCTCAGTAGTTCCATTCTCTAGTTCCATTATGGAACTACTGGGATATTTTTCTCCCAGTAGTTCCATGGAACTAGCATCCTGTTGCCAGCAAGATGAAATTAGTCTCATTAGTACCAGTACACTTAATAACAAAAACGTTTAACTAAATATCCTTTTATTTTTCTATGAGAATTGCGGACGATTCTTCTCTAAGAAATGTGGTACAGTAACTTCTCCACTGAGAAGTGATATTTGAGAATTTTGTAAAAGCATGTCCTTGACAACAAAATTAAAATCTCTTCTGGTGTCAGGATTTAAATTATTTTGTATTTTTTTGTATGTACTGTATAAAACATAGCGTCCTTTAATAAAACTTGCAATAGTTTATATAGAGTTATTAGTTTTCTTAAACGACTTATTTAATCCGCCGTGCCATGCCTCCACAAAATTTGTTGTTCTGTGTCTTTCGCCAAAACCACACCATAGATTAATAAATTCAGCGTCACGCAACCAAAACCGTTCCATGTATAGTTTAAACCTATTCAACTTTAGTTTCTCGGTTTCTGGTATGACCTTGATTTCGTGTAATAATTGTATTTCAGATTTGATATACTCCCAGCCTTCCATTATTTTATTACTAGGTAGCAAGGGTAGTGCATTACATAAGGCCACGGGTTTTCGAGTATAATTGGTTTTATTAATGCCCAATTCTTTGGCTTTTCGCCACAAACACCTCGTATAATGATAATAACACCCATGGTTTTCTGCTAGTGGGACATATTCTTAAAGGCATCTATAGCTGGTAACTCAAAATCTGTAGTAAATTTTTGGGGTGTCCAATCTGGTATTTGTGACTTAATTAACGAAATTAATAGGCTATATATTCTTTTTGTCTTTCCAGTTGTATCTTGAGAGCTACTCATATCGCCATGAATAGTGTATAATTCTACAAATGGAGCCGGACAACTTTGAAAAGTGCCATCGCCTAAAAAGTTTTTAAGGTTTGACATAAGATTTTTGCCATTATCAGAACAAAAAATCAGAACTCGTTCATCTAAATAGGAGTAGTCTGCAAGCAAGAATGGTATAAATTTCGGTGGGACCTCCACTTCTCGTACGTCATTATAAACTATTTTATTTACGCCGACTACGACTGTACGATTTCGCTTTCTGTAAAAACTTGAATTGACGCTCCTGTAATTTGGTAATTCTTGGATAATATCAATGCCCGTACTCTGTGCTTTGGCTACAGTCCACTTGAAAGCAGATGGAATTGTTTCTTCTCCGTTGACCACAATTTTCATTTCATTTTCTATGTGAATGGTTACTATTTCTTTATTTATATTTGGGATACAAGTTTCTAAATGTGGTGTATGCGATTTGATTTCATTCTCTTCCTGAAAAGGAATTTTTACTATTGTACTGAATATCCAAAATGTGGCTTGACGAGTTTAGACCTCCAGTTTCATATGCACTTTTGACTTGTCTCATCTACTGTGTGAATTGTACTAAGTACTACTAAACTATTTTAATAAAACATAAATAAAATTGAGTTAAACATAATAATATGACTTACTTTGTTTAGCGTTACAGTGCCAGTGCAATGTTGTGTTTTATATAAACTACATCTCCATATACTATCTTTTGTAAGTTGTATGCTTATAGTATTCTCTTCCACGGTATAGAAGGACTCTACCTCGTCTGCGTTTTATAAAAAATATTTCGCGGCTCTCCATAACTGAACACCAACGAGCAAAAGCAACAACGAAAAATAATAAAGCATGCAGGTTAAACACATTATTGACAATAGATGTCTAATTTCCTTATAAATATGTCAAATGCACGTAACAATAATATTATGCCAGTAGTATGCAAATAGGTAAGTTTATATTCAACTGTACTTATATTCATATAATGGAACTAATGGGATTAGATTGAAAAGGTATTCTAGTTCCATGGAACTACTGGGAGAAAATATCCCAGTAGTTCTAGTCCATAATGGAACTAGAGAATGGAACTACTGGGATACGGCGATATATTCTAATAAAATTAAAATGAATGATGTATGAATTGTTACAAATCTAAATAATAATATTATACTAATTGCGTTGCTACATTTGTTCTATTTTCTATGCAAGAAAATTGTATGTGGGTAGTTGGTATTTTCACTTGTTGCTGTGAACTATAATCTGTATAGTGTTAGCCACAGTGAACCTGGTGATTTTCCACGGGCTAGTACTCTCATGCCTATCACTTGACACATGAAGAAGCATCTAGATTATGCTGTAATTAACTTATTACAATACCTATGATGTTCGACTTAAATACCAATTATGTACATTAATATTGAAACAGGTTGATGACGTATGGTCTAGGTAGGGGCGCTCGTCTCCCTGTGTTTACAGAGTCGTGGATTCGGTTCCCATTATACAGTCCACAGATATTAATAGATCCTCGCTGGTTTCAGCATGAAATGCCGTATCGACCGGGAAAGTAGTAATCTTATAGAAGATCGACGTAAAAGTAATAGTATCCATAATATTGTGTTTCGTTAGGTAAGTGAGAGCGACGAAGGCTTTGCGTTTTCTAAGCATTATTTCGCCAATGCTTGAAAATAAAACACAGCTATCTCTATAGGTTACGGTTACCACTTACAATCAGGGTGGATGGTGCTTGTTAAATATCAAAGTTGTATAAAAACAAAATGTCTGGGCAGTAACTCCTTTGAATTCCTGTGCGACACAGCGTGGGTTGCAAAAGCTGACTCTTTAAAAAAAACTAAATTTTTTAAAATTCATATAATTTTATTTAAGATGATTTAGATAAAATAAATCATATCCCATCCACACGATTGCAACATACATACACATTTACATACAATCGATAGCGATCACGATGAACGCTCTAATGCTCTTTCCTTCATTCTAGTTATAAATGCAGCTCCTTTGTTCTTTCTGAAATTCTCATATGGATCGTTGAGGTTTACACCAATTCCTGTAACAAAATATTATCTTGTTATTGTTGATACTCATAAGTTAAAAGTTATGTGATGAACAGATTGTTAAATTCTCTGCAAAGGACAATCTTTAGGACAAACAACTTTAGAAGGCACTGAATGGACTTGGCAGTGTCGCACATTTTTTGTGACGTATGAGAGAAAAAGTTCATCTCATAATATAAACCTAAACATGTCTTCTGCTGGACATAGGTGTTTCCCAAGTTTTCCCCATCCATCAGTTGCCCACTTTGCTTGTTAGGTCGTCAGAACACCCCTCACAAGGAAGATAATGTTTAATTGCAAATAAGTTTTTAGATGGATTTTAGTAACGCCTTTATAATAAGATGGCGATGACAAATAAGGTTTTTATTTTTGGGTATAAAAAACTAACCTTTATACTGATCCTGTCTATCTCTAACAATTCCGCCACTAATCGGCTCAGCTATGCCTTGACCCGACGCGCCTAGCCCGCCGGCCTGCCAGCCCATCTTCTGTAATAACTGATGACCTTTGTTGCTTGCGTCCAATCCTGATGTCGATGCGGTTGGGTATGCTCCCCCACTAAACAAAATCATGGAAATTTCATGAAAAATAGATAAGACTAAAGTCCTAAGAGTCTAGATATAACTAAACAACAGCTTTATAAACACGAGGCAAGTATCAATGTGGCAAGACATTACTGATTGAAGATGACGGGAAACATCGCGCCGTGAGAAAATAAATTATATCATCATATCAGCCGAACTACGTCCACTGCTGAACATAGGCTTCCACCAATATCTAAAAAAATGTCTTGAAGTCGTAAATCTGCGTTGAGTAAACGTGGCGATTAGTGCTCATGTCTACGCTGTATGAAAAGAAATCTTTTCTCTGCAGTGGGATAAAAACTGGCTGATATTATTATTGGATAGACACACACCCAGTTTCTGAAAGAGAGATCAACGAAAAATTAACTAATCACTTGTTTAATCTCATGTGAAGTACCAATTGTCGCACAATACATGAGATTTAACAGGTGATTAGTTAATTTTTCGTTAATCAGCCTTTCAGAAACAGGATGTTAGACAAGAGTTAGATTATGTTTGCATACTAACAGAAAGCTAGGCGGTGTGGGTGACCGTGAACGTTCGACGCGACGTGATCTCGGAGACTCCCGGTGCCTCTCCCGCTCCCTAGACCTGCTGCGTGACCTCGACCTTGACCTTGACCTTGACCTGGACCGCCGCCGAGCTGCAAATTGATATTTTTATAACACATCGCATCAACTACGATACAAACCTCTTTGAAACCCCTTTGAACTAGAAGACCAATAGAACTACATCTTTAGAAACTAACCCACTTCAGTACTGATTCAAATCGCTAAAGTAATAAATCTTCAAGATTTCTAATCGCAATCGTCACGTATCTTTACGCGTATGACACTGACACGCATAATGCTAATTAATTGAGCCGTACATTACACTGATTGAGCAATCAATTGCCTTAATTACAGTCGGAATTATTGCGTTTATTAAGCAGTATGATATCCATTAAAGACGCAATTAAATAGGCTTTAGGTGCGTGGTTGGTACTTTTTTGATAATCTTATATTTTAGGCCGTACTTACATCAATTTTTAGTAAATTAAGTCGTAATATCGGTCTTAATTTTGGTTGCATCTTACGAGGCTATTATAGTTTTAAATTTAAGATATATGTCTAACTAGCTGACCCGGCGAACTTCGTTCCGTTTAACAGTCGATCAACATTACTTTATTTTTCTAAAATAAAAGATTTTTTCTAAAATAAACGTAGCCTGCCAATAAAAGTCCCGTCAAAATCGGTCCAGTCATTTCAGAGATTAGCCGGAACAAACAGACAGACAGACAGACAGACAAAAATTGTAAAAAATGTTATTTTGGTGTATCTACCGTTATATATATTCATATATATAACGGTAGATACCGAGTATACCTAAGGTCCCGTACAGTGAGGTTTCAGAGAAACTTTCTCCCTCGTACGATAAGTTTGTGGAATGAGCTCCCCGTCGAGGTTTTCCCGAGAGACTACAACATGGAGTTCTTCAAGAAAGGAGTTAAAAGGTTTTTAACAGGGTCGACAACGCGCTAGTGATGCTCCTGGTGTTGCAAGCGTCCATAGGCTACGGTAACTGCTTACCATCAGGCGGGCCGTATGCTTGTGTGTCACCTTAGTCGTATAAAAAAAATATATATATATACATGTAGTAAAAAACGGTTATTTCAATATTACAAACAGACACTCCAATTTTATTATATGTATAGATACTTACTGTCTCGACCGTCTCTCTCTCGCTCTCTCCTCCACGACGTCGCCGTCGACGTTGACTTTCGCTTCGGTGACGGTGATCTGGATCGTGATCTTGCAGGCGATGGCTTCTCTGGCGTTTTACTTTTAGATCTAATAATAGAAGTACAAATATAATTTTTCTGTCTTTATAGCACAAAATTGTCTATTTATTACATTCTTTACATAATACATTCTAATTTCAGGTTAAGGTTAATGTTTTTTTTGTGTCTATAAAAAAACAAATTTATTACTAAATCGATGTCGTAAGGTTTATTACTAGTGTATCATACAAATTTTGTTCATATTAAGATTTCAACACATTACATTAAGACATTTAATTCAATCAGATTGTGTGGAAGGAATGAAAATATGCAAATAATAATGTTCTTTGAAAACGAAAACTGGTGGTTATGCTAGTGATTCCTAATGTAATGGAGGCTTCCCAACTTTTTCAAACTTAAATTCAATTGTATTTAAGTTAAGTTTCATTTGAACAACTTTTAATAATAATACCAGGATGTTACTGTCTTCCTGAAGGTCAAGTCTCCTTTAATATAGAGAAAGGCATGAGCAATGATCGCTACGCTTGCTCAAGGCGCATTGGCGATTTCAGACTTCCTCAGAAGGCCAGATTTTCTTACGATGTTTTCCTTCACCGTTTATGTCAGAAAGGAGAGGCAAGTCGCAAACTCAACATTGTTTGGTGCAGGGTCTCTATATTGCATAATGACTACCCAAAGTATCTTGGTGTATTGCTGGACAGATCACTCACATTCCGGCAGAACTGTGAGACCTTCTGCATAAACTGGTGGCGACAAAATGGGGCGCTACGCCTAACGTTATGCGGACAACCAGACTTGCACTTATTTTTTCTGCGAGTGAGCGTGCACCGTCTGGAGTCGCTCAGTCCACGCAAAGCTGGCGGATACGGCTTTGAATGAAACATTGTTCGACGCTACTGATAACTCAATATCTGAAGCTGAGTTCTGGTCTGTCGAAATCTAATTGCCATCGACACGCTAAGAAGATGAAGTTAGTCAGAAATGTCCAAGATAAAATTGCCTCAATTCGAACACATGACCTCGTGTTTTTGAAGCGGTTGCCTTATCCACTGGGACATTTTGACCGACAACAACTTTCATTTACATACATATATAACTGCACGCTTGTCTCCCATTAATGAGGTAAGCAGAGACTATAGAACGTCATTTGCTGCGATCCATACATACCTCCTTTGCCTCTTAAACATTTGTTAATCTTCTCATACACACGTTTGTTCGGGTGTTTGTAATTATTGTGCTCTTTGTCAACACATCAACAATTTGGTCCGTGTATGTTCCTACATAACTTTTATTTATAAATAATTAAATTAAATAGGCGATCACAACACTCGGGCATACCCTAATTTATCAGCGTATTAATTATCGTGTTATACGAATGCTAATTATCATTATTTGCCGATTATACTACGGAAAATGCAATATTTTACTAGAAATCTAGTTTAAAATAAATACTCTGTCCATTCGTTTATTTTCTTTTTGACAGTTCGAAATTAGTGATTTCCTCACACGTTACCGATTGGATAAGCATTGGGCACTTCGTGTAATAAAGTACGATATTACTGTAGTACATTATTCCGAACAAAAAAAAAACGGTAATTCATAGGCGTGAGCTGTCAAAAAAAAAAAACGGATGGACAAAGTATGTGTAATTCTGCTAAGTAAATTAATATCTACTCATTATTATACTGTGGCTTAGGTAAAGCCTTTCAATAGCTAGTTTTAGAGTTGAACCACATCTGGCAGTACGAAACCACACTTTCCTGTCTGCTTGTATTTCTAACCTTTTCTGTCACTTGAGACTTATCGTTTTTTTTTTTTATGTCAGCCTACCAAAGTGGCTCCACTGACGGTAAGCAGTCAGTGGTATCCAGAAGTGGCGCACCCCATTCCAAAAGCCAAACTACTGGTATGGTGGCCTCCACTATGGCGGCTTAGTGAGACGCTTTTTCACGCCCCGCTTAAAAGACCCAGGATCAAAATTAGATGGAAACACATGCGCTGGCAAGGAGTTCCAGGCTTTAATTGATCGACAAAAGTATGAAGTGTTGAACCGTTTGGTTCGAGACCCTTTAGATTCCACTGTGAAAGAGTGGCACTTTAGTCCCGCACGTGTCGTTCTGGATAAAAAGGGAGAGGGTGGGATTAATTCAAAGAGCTCTTCAGAACACTCTCCATGGTAAAGGCGATAAAAGACGGCCATTGAGGCGATGTCTCTTCGCAGCTGTAAAGGCTCAAGGGTCTTAGAGTAGCCTCCGGGCTTCCGATGATACCAATGAGTATATAACCACTTGAGTGACGATGATATGATTTCTAGTAAACACGCGGACTCACCACTGCGGGTCGGGGGACGAAGAAATTATCGCGACAGTGATTGGTTAATGCATCAATGTCAATCATATTGCACCACCCCATAGTTCACTAAGTGTTGTACCACATAATTGTGCCAAAATAAATCGTAATCGATAAAGTAATTTTTATTCTATGTCTGAATACATGGATGTCAGAATTATTTTAACAATATGAAAACAATATAGAAAGAGGTTATTGTGTCTTACTAATAATAATTAATAATTTATTCATTTATTCTCTCAAAAAGGTTAGTAGGTACATAGTTAGGTCTTAAAATAAGTGCTGCAGTAAATAAACCTTAGTGAGAGCTGGAGTTTGTAATAGGTTCGAAACCTGTGTGACAAAATCTCCAGGCTCTCTCTTTTGGTGAGCGTCAAGGCAAGCATATAGTTGGTAAGCGTATACCAACATATGTACATAGAGTTGAAAAAGAACAATGTTTCAAATTATAAATAAATCTAAACAAAGGTAAAGGTAAACTATAAATATACATGTGTGTGTGTGTGTGTGTATGTGAGCGTGTGCGTGTGTGTGTGTGTGTATGTGAGTGTGTATGTGAGTGTGTGTTTGTGTGTGTATATGAGTGTAAATGTTAGTTTATTCAAATTATTTAAAAGTGCAGACAATCTTTTCAGTTCCGTCGTAGTCTAAGTCGTGTAGCCAATTGGTAACTGCCTTCTTACATTCAGCTTTCGTCAATGGGTACAGATTTAAAATTCTGTTTACTTTGTTGTACACGAAGCCACCAAGGAAGTAAAAACTGCGTTGGGCCAGACTGGTTCTGGTTGAGGTCACGGGACATACTTGATGTTTTCGACGACAGGAAGCTAAATTGGAAGGGTTATAAGGGGTCTGAGAGTGAGTTGTAAGGATAAGCGAAAGGATAAATAGTTTGCGAACAGTGAGTACATTACAAATTTTATAAAGTTCAGTTGTGGGGAACCGAAAAGGCAGCCTCCAACCAACCTTTAGCACAATTCTTTGAGCTCTCTCTAACTTTAATAGATAGGTTTTGTCTGCACCACCCCAAGCGATTATGCAGTATTGAGTTAGTGATTGGCAGAGGGCAAGATAGGTGATTCTAAGAACTTGTGCATCGACTACTTGATTCAAGGCCTTGAAAACATAGATTAGTTTCCGAAGTTTAGAGGTCAGACCATCTATATGCTGATGAAAGGAGAGTCTGTCGTCAATTTGCACCCCAAGATATTTGACACAGTTAGTTCGAGACAGGGCGGGACAACCACATCCAGCAGTGCACGGGGCATGACAAGAGTGAACAACGAGGGAGTAAGACATTGACGAATGCTTTCCGAGTGCATTTAGAGAGAAGGTGAGAAATTTGGTTTTGACTACATTAAGTGAGAGTAGATTTTCGGTTAACCAAGTAGTAACTGCATTCAGACTGAGCTGAGCCCATCTAAATGCATAGTCCCAGGAGTCACCGGAAGCTATAATGGCCGTATCGTCGGCGTAAGTGAAAATAGAGGTGTTGGGTAGCTGTAACTGACAAAGATTGTTGATGTACAACAAGAACAGAGTAGGCCCAATAATACTGCCTTGCGGGACGCCGTGGGTAACTGGAAGTTCGTCACTACAGAAATCGCCTATTCTCACGTACTGTTTTCTTCCAGTGAGATAACTTGTAAATAAGGACAATTGGTTACCCCTAATTCCCATTCTTTCCAGCTTTGTACAGAGGAGAGGGACAGAGATTGTGTCGAACGCTTTCGCTATGTCTAAGAATACACCAACAACCTTCTGTTTTTGATCTAGTTTACTTACGATTAAGTCAGTAAGGTGAAGGACTGCATCAGATGTGGATAAACCGGAGCGAAACCCATATTGGTGCGGAGATAACAGATGAGTTTGTTCGAGAAACTTCACCAACCTATTGTTTATTAATTTCTCTAATAATTTGGAAAGCGCAGGCAGAATGGAAATGGGTCTGTAATTATTAGGGTTATCTAAAATAAATTTACATTATAGGTATTTTTTGTATGTAAATGGTTTATTGTAGAATTTATAAAAGTTATTGATAATTGATGAGTATAATAAATAAATAAATATTTTATTTGCATTTATCTTTACAATTGATTTAATGTCTTCAATAAATGAAAGGTAAGACTATAAAATAATTTTACTTACTAGTAGGTAGGTACATAATGTGTGTCTTTTTAATGGATGAATATTTCCTTTTATCTCTCGAAAAAAAAGATGTCTGGATTAATAAATAAAGTGAATAAAGTAAAGGAAAGTGATTGACACGAGTAAAATTAGTAGTTATAGGCGGTTTATGAATCATGATACGATAGGTAAGCTTGTGTTAAAACCTCGGGGCATGTGTATTTTTTTTCTTAGTTTGTATAATACCAAGTAAATACGTGGTATTTTATTATTAGTAATAGTTGTTGATTGTACTGTGTGTATAAATAATACTAGAAAAATAAATTTTGTAATTCCAGTCAAAAAACAACACGCATTTTTATTGAACACTTTCTATTCAATTCACAGAGTATTTTATTTGTTTATATAAAAAAGTATATTTACAATCACAAAACTAAATGGAAAAACAAAGTAGGCAAATATAATTAAAGTGCTGGAGGCGCCCTATCGCATGTTTACGTACCGCGCGGGTGTAGGCATTTATTTTTAAAATTTTGGCCGTGTTACAATACTGTATAGATAGTAATACTGTGGTTATAGCCTCTTATTACAGTATTTAAGAATGCTATTAATAATAAGAGTTTCCAAAAATTACGTATTTCGACAAAAATAAAATTATTATTTTCACATTAATTTTAAATATTTTATAATGAAGTTAATTATAAGCGTACTAAAACAGGTAAAAACATTGTCGGCGTTGCTGAACTAAATAAACGCCGTCGGTTTTTTAAATTTTCAAAAGAATCAAATGTGTCAAATGTGAAATTCCTTGAACAAATAACGCTGTATTTGTTAGGGTACCAATTTTGTCTGTTAACAGCATTTATCCATTTTTCTTTTATTTCTGGGCTCTTCGAAAAACTAAGATGTTAGAATAATTAATTAATTTTAAAATATCTTTAATTAATATTGTTAACCGAATCATGAATAGTAATTATCGATATCAACTTTATTTCCGATTTGTCGCAGCGCTACTGTGACAGCAAAAAACAAAAAGAGACGGAACTATTGACAATCGTCTCGCGCGAGAAAGAGAGACAAACTGTGATGGTGACGTATTTACGTCAAACAACCAATATATCACTTGAGCCCTGCAATCACAATAAATATTTATCATAACACAACTAAAATCGTACTTTTCCGGTGAAAAGTTATACCATCCTTGTTATAACTTAATATTTTAGTGGATTTTCCACACCATTAACCAGAGCAGGAAGACATTTTCGTAAAAAAAATAAGAATGTAGCGTATTGACATGTGCGCACAGATCTGACACTTGGTCGGAACTAAATGAGTAAACTCTGTCGCGGTCTGTTATAAGCCCTAAATGTCTTATGTTTGGCGAGCGTTTGTATGCTGTATTAGCAGTCAAGTGGATCTATCGTCTTTGGATGATACGGACTGCTCGCCGCTGCAACCTATCGAGTGCATCCAGTAAGTACTCCAATGAGAGCAGTACTCACTCTTTACAAGAGCGAGAAAGCGACAGCACGCAGTGTGGTGTCGAGTTCCGTCGCTATATGTATTTGTCGGTTATTAATTTCATTCATCATCAAAATTATTAGTTTGAATTAAAAATCACCACGCTTAATTTTAATATTTTTATCAGCAATCACTAACGAAGCCCAACAGTTTTCATTAGAGAGTGTTTCCCTTCCATACATATAAAAAAAATATAATAATAATATAATGGTATCATAAAGTACTTAAATAAACATACAGCCCATGTTTGTAACCAAAGTTGTATAAAAAAAACTGCTCATCCTACTAATATGCGAAATTTTGAATGTGTGTGTGTGTGTTTGTTACCACTCAGCACCTAAATGGCTGAACCGATACCAATGAAAATTGGTATGTAGATAGATTCGGTGCCGGAGACGGGCATAGGATATTTTTATCCCGAAAATCAGTCTGGTTCCCAAAGGGGTACAACAAAACATATTTTAAGTGGTAAATTTTGTGAGGACTCTTAATATAGTTGGTAGGTTAATTAGCTGACATTTTGTAAATTTTAACTTTCTTAAGTGTTAATTTAATTAACCTAAATAAACAAATATATTTTCATTTTTCAGTTCTTAACCAATGAAAATTGGTATGTACATAGAATCTGTGCTGGAGATGGACATAGGATATTGTTTATCCCGAAAATCGATCTGGTTCCCGAGTTACATGAATTAAACATATACCATTTACCGCGCGGGCGAAGCCGCAGGGCGCAGCTAGTATAATAATGGAGTCAAATTACCTGTATCGTCTGCCTGGCGGGGTGGGTTGTTTCTGTAAGTCTTTAGGTATAGGACTAGGTGATTTGGATTTCTCTCTGAAGCCTTGCGAAATAGCTTCCTCTTTCATCTTTCTTGCGGCGTTCTTAGCTTTGTAGTACTCATAGAGACCCAGCTTCTCCCAGCCCTCACTGCAATCAATAAATAAAATTAAAACAAATTTAAAAATTGATATCTATACATAGTACTCAATGGGTTTGAATGTGTTTTTTACTGTTATACTGTGGATTTCTCAAGGAAGGTTTAGGTGTATAATACATCTATCTATCACCTATAGGAGCCGAGCAGTAAGAATAATAGTAAACCTAAAAATATTTCATATACTAACTTGTCCCTAGGTCGTTCATGGTTAGGCGAAGCGTAGAATGCATCGACAGCAGCTAGTAGCCTCTCATTGGGTGGAGCGGGCGGAGGCAGCCGAATCATTTCAGAATCCAATGGTTTATATCGGTCATCTTCCAACTAAAAAAACATTACATCTATAGTGTTATAGGTATAAAGCGGAAGAGTTTGTGTGTTTGTAACGCACTAATCTCTGGAACTACCAGTCGGATTTGAGTAAATCTTTTGCGTTTGATAGCCCAGTTCTTGAGGAAGGTTACAGGGTATGTAACATCACGCTACTGGCGACGGGAGCAGAGCAGTAACCAAAGATGTAACTTAACGTGGGTGAAAGCGTGCCACAGAAAGCTAATATGATATAAAATACTTATTATTACTCAAGTATGCATAAAAATGTAGGAAAATAATTGAGACACGGTGCGTTTCGCTTGAATTGAAATTAAATATGTTTATTCATATAGGTTAATTAAATTAACACTTATGAACGTCAAAGTTTACAAAATGTTAGCAAATTAACTTACAGCCAGTTCGCTGACGAAGTAAAGCCATGAGAAGAACTGGCAAGAAACTCAGGCCACTCTTTTTAATCGCCAGGTTATTACAATTTTTGTAAGTTATAGTTTCAAGTAGCATGCAAAGTGACGCAGGCAATACACTTAACTCTATAGATACTTAAGTACTTACAGCTTTCTTTGTTGTAAAGAAAAATTAAAAAGTAATTGATAAAATTCTTAATAAAATCATTTTAGTTTTAGCTTGATAAAAAGTCTTAATAAAATCATTTTAGTTTATACATACCATTATTAATGGAACCATTAATCCAGCAGGCAGTTCAAAGTATGGTACTGAGGGCATTAACTCTTCATTGTTTACTTCAGGGAATGGTGGGAAACCAGGAGGTGGTTTACTAAGATCTGGTAGACCATTTTGGAATGCTAGCAATGCATCATTTGGTTGAAAACCAGGAGGTGGCTGTGAGAAATTTATATTGGGAAGACACAGTTCAGGCTCCTCTGACACTTCATTTTTCTTTTGATTTGTAATCTGATCAAAGGTTTGACTATCGTAACTGTTTTCATTTCCACTCATACTATTATTTGACGCATAGTTATCCCCACTTTCGCTGCCATATTGTTGGTTATTAGTAAAGCTCTGATCATAGTTACCCATCGGTACAAAATTCTGATCATTGAAATTGTTATTTGAAAAATTATTTTGTATATTATTGGATTGCTGTTGCTGCTGATCTTTATTTTGGTCATGAGTGTTTTGCATTTCTATTGCATGTTTTTGCATTTCAAATTGCTGAATCTGTTGCATTGTGTGCGCAACAAAAGCTTGGTGCTGACTTTGATAGCTGAAAAATGGAAAATTATGTCAGTAAATATGATTCTATAACATAAGTTTATATAAATGTAGAACTTACTTTTCAAATGTAGCTTTAGTTTGTTGTGTTAAATGTGCAATAGCATTTGAGTGCTGTGAGATCAGATTGTTCTGGTACTCTTGATAGGAGCTGGTGGGACTCTTCATTTTCTCAATGACGGCACTATCAAAATAGTTCGACTTGGATTCCCATAGGCGCAGCAACTTGTTAAGCTTAGCCTCCTGTTCCTCTGTGATGGCTGAAACAGCAAAATGATTAAACAGTTGTCGCATCAGCCTAGGTGACACTAAGCAAGTTACCTGACTGGCGCAAACCGCAGGCGATGATGACTAAAAATGCTTTTAATAGATGAGAATGCACAATCGAGAGAAACCTACATCTTGAGGGCATTATTATAAATATGTTACCTATACTGGCATTGCAAAACATTGGAACCACCACATTTTCCAAATTTTTCTTGAGATCTTCTGCGTTTTTGCGTGCACTGTAATTAGGAATAATAGCATCATAGACACCGAATTGATAATGACACGAATTATAGGGGGGGGAACAAACAATATTTGATTAAAGGACAATACATAAGTACATACTTGATTCATTTAGAAAAATATGGAGCACCATAATTGTTATTTTTATTTTTAAAAGTAAATAATATTGATTCACACAACACATTGACCTTTAATTTAAATCAGTAACATTTATTGAAATTCTAATATTCTGAATTTATTTCGATCAAAATATTTTTAACCGACATTACAATGCGCGAGATTTACGCCAAGAAACACCAAGAAAAATCGAACATAGAATAATCGAAAAACCATGATAAAACAAAAGTATTAGGTAAGCAAACAATCAATTAGAGAACCCTGGATATGGATAAATGATATTAGTGTGAGATATTCGTCGTTGGTACTAACCAATGGTGTAGAACATCATTGACAAGGTAAATGATGTGCAGTTTCTGCGTGAATAAGGCGCCTTGCTGGGTCACTTTTCGCAACAAGTGCTGCGATATGACTTTACCCGCGTCGTGAGATGTCGCGTGTTGTAATATCCAGCCTTTCCCTACAAAGTGAGTCAAATTAAAAAAATGTTAAGTAATAGACAAATCAAATAGCACAGTTCTCAGTCTGTCAAAATCAAATAATATGAAACCCTATTAAAATTATAAATGCGAAAGTTTGTGTGTCTAAACAGCTGAACAAAATTTCGATGCAAATTGGAATGAAGATAGATTCGGTGCCGGAGATTTACATAGGCTACTTTTTATCACGAAAATCGGTCTGATTTCCGCGGGACACAAACACATTTTAGGCGCGGGCGAAGCCGCTGCTAGTATTATACTAATTTCTAATAAACAAATGTCTTTGATATGAAATGTTATGAAAGTTAAATTTTAATATAGGGATAAATATACAAAGTTACTTGTTTTCTATATTCTTCAAAAGTAAGCCCTATGCACTATTAGTTTTTATGTTTTCTTTCAATTACTTCATCATTGTTGAAGCTTTACTTTGTTGCCTATATGCAATGCAGGCCATTGATTCTTGTTTATAATTATGTATGATTGTTATCTACCACCACACATCACAATACCACATATTAACTAATAGGTGTTCTAGGAGGAATATATAAAAAAAAAAATATATACAATAAATTGGTTAATTATTATTTACAATTAACCCCAAATATTGTTGGGCTATCCCTCTGTGAAAACATAATAAACAATGGAAAAATCCACAGGATAACTGATACCACCGGTATAGCTAACTAAATTGCTAAAGTGGCAAAGAAAATAGCCTGCAGACAGCCCTTAGGAGCAGAAGTTTTAGAGTGGGTACCACAAACCAAACAATAATTAACATTATATAAGCTTATTAAGGCACTTTAAGTCTGCATGTTCATGCTGTTGTTGTTGTTGTTGTGTTGTTTTTTTGTTCTAAAGTCCAGACCTGATTAACACAACTAAAAGTAAAATTTTACATTGTCATGTTATTAGTAAACTAGCTTTCCGTGGCGCGTCTTTGCTTATTGCTCTGCTCCCGTCGCGTCGCCAGTAGCGTGATGTTAAATAGCCTTGAACCTTCCTCAAGAAATGGGCTATCAAACACAAAAGAACTATTCAAATCCGACTGGTAGTTCCAAAGATTAGCGTGTTCAAACAAACAAACTCTTCCACTTTACATTATAGTATAGATTGTTACCAGAAGATATGCTGTCCTTAGTGCACGAGTCTATGATTGGCTGCAGTATGCTGTCTAATTCACTGAGGCTGATATTGTTCTCTTCTGCCATCAGTTGGATTTTCTCCACTTGAGCCTTGCTCACCAACTCGTTGATTTTGGCTTGCTGTTGTTGGATCAACACCTAAAAATACCACAAATCTTATTCACCTGATAAATATTTCTACTAATAAATTAAAAAAGAAATTATAAATTAGCATAATGCAATAATTTTTATATACAGATATACATAATACTGATAGCAAAAAACAAAATAAATAAGTAGTAATTATTTGGACACACAAAGTTGTTGTTTTCCTAATGAATCAGCCTGTAAATAAATATAGAAGTTTATACAGCATGTTATAGGAAACAACAAATTAAATCGAACAAATTAATTACATAATATTGTCATGCACATTTAGTATATTTTAGGTAAATCATAAAATTGTTGTCTATTTTTTTATGTATATTTACATCATAACTGATAATTAAACAGTGATGTAACACTTACTGTGTGTTGAGCATTAAGATTATTCTCAGACTGAGTAATTTGCTCCTTGAGCATGTTGATCTGTGCAGTGATGTTGTCGAGGTCATGGTGTGAGTGCTGCGGGTTGCCGGGCGGCGCCGAGTTGGCCGCCAGCCACTGCTGTAGCGCTGGTGCCACCGCCATCGACGCCGCGAGGCCCAGCTGAGCTGGCGTCGCGCCGGCCTGTTGGGGCATTACATATTGCCTGTTCTGTGCCATATAAGCCCCGGCGGGAGCAGGTGCCGCCTGGCCACCGGCCGATTGCTTTAGAACTATAAACAGCGGAGGTTCATTTAATCGGTTATAACAATACGCAATCAGCGAGCATTGTAACATTCAAATTATGTCTTCCATCGTCACGCTATTATGCTTACTTGCTTGCTCCGTGGTCACTTTGTACTGGTAGTAGTTGAAGTAATCCCCACCGTACAGGAAACTAAATTTCGGATTATTTTTTTGTTTGTTCTTGGTCATTTTTTCGAATTCAGGTCCATTTCTTGCGACAAACTGGGCGAGTTTGTCAATTATGTTGCGTAGATCTTGATCTAGAAGAAAAATAATTTTTAGCTACAGACGCATTCATATTTCATAGAACATAATTAAAAATGTGTTGTTGGTGATTGTAGAAGTACCTTGCGGTGGTTGTGGAAGCTCCATTTTCTAATTTAAGTTAAGGTTATGTTAGTAGAAATCTTGCTTCTATTCACTCTTCTGGTTTTTTAGTCTTTTCAATATTTCATACATGACTAATATTAATCTTTTCCCAGAATTACGCTATTTATCACAAGTATCACTTAGATTCACTTCTCACAAAATTATCAATACGACGACGATTTAATTTTTCGGCCATTTGTAATATGAGAGGGGGGGGGGGGGATAGGGAGTGATGGGCGACTCGAGTTAAAAACACGGGTCAGCCCGGGCTGTTCATCCAACATCCAACCTCATTCAACCAGTTAGCACGAGTTGATATTCTCGTTCAACGGGTTGAGTCAGTATGACGTCGGGGGCACCCGACATGTACGACCAGACCGCTTGCCCGTTGTTTATACGTAACCTAGCCAATTCGAAACGCGACCGACACTACAATAACCCGGTGAACGGGCGAATCACGCACACGCCCGTCTTGGGCCAGCCTGGACCTGCAGATGTTTATTCGCGGAGGGGCAAGTGAATCTTGGAGTCTGGTAATATGCTAAATATCTGGTCGTGGGGATTGCAACATTGACGAGTAAATTTAAAGTATTTAAAATATAACAAAAAATCTATAACAAAAAAATCTAATAAGTTCTTACGTGGTAAAACTATTACGCAATGGGCGTTTAAATAACAAAAGCAACAAAAATAATAAAAACCGTGTATTATAGAATAGGCAGTACTTCCTTTGGTGTGGTAATTTTCTCAACTAGCAACCCTTACTTCCTACTTCGCAGATTTTTGCCTGGTATTGATCGTCTGACCAATGGATTTTCAGGCAAAATAAATTCAATGCAGTCATTTGTTGTTTAGGTGACGGCTGGGAACGGGAACTCAGTGTCAAATCAGACGACGTGAATCATTTGTCAAAATCATTGATTAGCTCAAAATTACAATAGAAATAGAGAAATAAACTTCGGAATGTCTTCAATGGTAAGTTATATGTACTTAGTTTTGTATACATTCGTTATAGATTGATTTCTCCATAGAAGAATATTACCAAAATCATTTATTAGCTCATCATTGTTGATAACTTTGTGTGCTGTGATCGAAAAACAATTTTTATGAATACACCCCATGGATAAATTAATTATTAATTTACGTATAATGCCCCTCCTACTAATCTATCTATGCTATTATATAAAGCGGAAGAGTTTGTTTGTTTGAACGTGCTAATCTCTGGAACTACCAGTCGGATTTGAGTAAATCTTTTTCGTTTGATAGCCCAGTTCTTGAGGAAAGTTATAGGCAATATACCATCACGCTACTGGCGACGGGAGCAAAGCAGTGACCATATGTGTAACTTAGGACGTGTGAAACTGCGCCACGGAAAGCTAGTTAAATATTATAATATTGCAAATAATTTTGTATACATGCAAATTTTAACATATTTAAAACACCTGATACCACTTATTAGTCTACTTTTAAACGATTACAATATGTGTTACAGCAGAAATTAAATTTTACAGTGTTTATAAATTGTTGTTACTTTTATAGCAGGTAAATAAAAATATATGCCGCAAAAATGTATGATGTATGTATGATAGAAAAATATTTTTATATTTCCAAGTTTTGAAAATTTGTGGTGTGGCTTATAATAAAATGTAACAAATAATGTCATCATCATATCACATCAGCCCATTATTATCCCACTGCAGGGAAAGGCCTCTTCTCACACTGAGAAGGTATAAAATAATAAAGTATAAATAACAAAGTATAATTACAATTCTTTGCTTACGTGCCCAAGGCCTCCATCCTCAGGGAAGGGTCCGGAGCACACACATTTATTCTCAAAACATTTTTGTTAGGCATATTATCTTTTAATCACAAAAAAGTCACAGCTCTAAATCAAATAATCGAAATAATTCCTATATTTAGATATTTACCTACTTATTACATACCTACCATTGAAAAATGAAATTGTAAAGATTTTTTCTCTTTCACCTTCCTCACACACTTACACAGTAATTAGTCTTGGGAGCCTACCACCACCTCAGCAGTATTATTTTAAAGTTACTTTGTGTTTTGTCTTTTTCTTTTGTACCATTAAAAACAAGGATAGAGACAAAGTAAGGTTATATTAAGGTTGTTATAAGAGGTTGTGGTAGGGCCCCAGTCGGTAGATAATTTAACTGGAAAGTTTTCGAACTGTTTTGAAATTTGGAATGTTTATAGATTTGGATGTATTTTTTCGAATTTCTAGTTTGCTACCTCATCATCATATCTCTGCCACTGACGCCAGAAAGTTTTTTGATAATATGTCTTATCAGACTAAATCTAGAGGAAATTGCCTACAATTTATGTATTGAAACTGTTTTTATATTATTATATGAACTGTTATATGAATAGTTTTGGAAAGTGTCAAAATCTATAAACAAAAATTTGTTTCAATATTCCCGGAAAACTTTCCATATAAAAAAGTGTCAAAGAACTCAATTCAGCAAAGTACCTACTAGGTACTAAATAATAGTAGCGTAGATTCTACGCCAGATCTATCACATTGACCTACTCATTTGCACCAGAAAACCAACAACATACTAATATAATTAATGACATAATTATATTATGTATTTGATTACCTAATATTAATAATCATAATTATAATATTCTACCACATTCACACAGCGCCATCTAGTCCCAAATTAAGCAATTATATTTGCTTGTGTTTGAAAGAGATTTTACTGTACCCAATGTACTAAACAACTGATATACTACTTAAATACATTTTTTTCTTGTAAATACATACTTATTATAGATAAAAAAAAAAAAATAATAAATGATCATAGTAGAAAACTTAACTGTTTAAGGCCGCTATTAGACTATCATAGAAATATGATCAAAGATGTGTAAGTCATTTTTAAATGAAGAACATATGACAGTATAATAACTACATTTGATTATATAAAATCATAGTTTGAGGGTCGTCGAACTATGATCATAGAATTTGACAGATATGAAATCATATTTCTATGATAATGTAATACCGCTCTAAGGGTTGAACCATATCTGGAAGTTCGAAATTGCATTTATTCCGCTTATGCTACAGTGTGCTGCTTGATGCGTTTTTGTTTTTACTGCATATCAATGGTTATGTTGTCCATCAATGTTTTATTGTTATACTGACGACAGCACTGAGGATACTTATTATACGGGCCGCGCAAATATACCTAGTTCCATTGTGCATTGTGGAGAAAAGTCGAGAAAGGTTTGTGTCTGAAATCGAGTGCACTCTGTAGTCTCCGATCTGATCATCAAGAAACAAGTCTGCGCGTTCACCGCTATGAAAGTTCCATTTGTAGTCACTCCGCAATTTCAACACAAAGTCCTTACAACCTTGGAAAGCCCTGAGATCCTTGGAATCGACATCTTCAGTGATTTTGAGTTTCGCAGACATATTTTGTTCCGGCCTCATTTAAAGGCTAAAGCCAAGCTGGTATCCAAAAAGCTCGATGTGCGCAATAGGGCGAAACGGAACTTTACTGCAGGGCAAAGACTATTGCTTTACAAAGCTAAAGTTCGTCCCCACATGGAGTACCTACTGCTGCCATTTTTGGGCGGAAGCACCTGGATACCAGCTTAGATTCCTTGACTCCTTGTCCAAAAACGTGCTGTAAGAACTATGACAATTTTAAGCTTACAAGCGGTATTGAATCACTAGGCTTAAGGTGAGACTGCCTCCTCCACGTGTATTCTACCGCCTGTATAATCGGCTAATCGGCTGTGTTCTGAAGAATTGTTTAGGAGGGTGCAAACTGGAGGTTCATTCTCACACCCTAAAAACTCTTGTACAGTGAGGTTTCAGAGAAACTTTTTTCCTCGTACTAATAGATTGTGAAATGCACTCTCCGTCAAGATTTCTCCAAGAAATTACAACACTGGCAAGCGCGTCAGCGTTCCGCCACCTCATTGTCTGTATTGCTCGTCGATTTCGCCGCATGCTTTTGCGTTCTCTCTCTCTCTCTTTCTCGCTCTAAATAAATGACGATTGAATGTCACTCGTCATTTCATCGTCAATATCTCATAAAAGACGATGAAATGACGAGTGACAGAAAAGTACATACAGAAACATAGGAAAATGTGGTCCCTTGCTGTCAGGTGTGGTTCAATCCTAATTCACTTTCTTTACTTTTAAAAGGGCCCCAAATTCTTTTGTGCCCCAGTATAGCTTAAGACGGCCTTGGGCGAGGGACATAGCAAAAATGGTTATGATGATTGGTGGTTGAAAAGTACTGAATTCATAGAGTAAGAGGGCCATTAACAAGTTCGACAAACATTGTTATAGATATTTTTTAATCTGACCCTTTGCTAATAGATAGGCTAGGCATGTACTCAACAGTTGTTATGATAATGATAATGCAATAAAAATGTTTATAATAATGAATTTGGACTGTAAAGTGTCAGCATGTCTAACATTGCCAGTAATTTTATTGTTCAATGTGCTTTTGTTTTATTTAAGCACTTAAGTATCTCATTCTTGTTCATTTTCAGTGAAAATTAACTTTCTGTTTTTGTCTGCACAATTATTTTGCTTGGTCATAAAAAGGTTCTTGAATACTAGTATTGTGCCTCTGCCTGCAGAAGAAAGGCCTCTACTCTTACAAAAAAAAACTAATCTTGTAAGGAAATTGAAAAAACCGAAATTTGTTTTGTTTATTTAGGTTCACCCACCAAGAACAGATAAGTACCAAAATTTACAAGCGAAGGTGAAATGTTATAAAAATATGTTGTCTTTTAGTCACCATGTCACCATAGTCTATTAAGCTCTTCTACTTCATGCACTACCAAAAATGGAATTATGAACAATAGTTAATACATATACAAAAGTATAGACATGAGCAACAGTTGCCACTTACCATCAGATGAGCTGTTGGCTTGTCTGCCACTGTATGCAATAAAAAAAAAGACTAGCCTCCACAAAACAGGAAATCCTAGTATGGAGACGAGAGAGTTGTTATCTATAAATGATCTGTAACTGTTAATATTACTGAAACTATGAAGTATTTATTTATTTATAATGCTAAGTAAGTAATACATTTACCGAAGTGTGACATTATTTGCAACAACCAGGTCACCTGTTGCAATCCTTTGCTTAGTGTTTGATGCGTGCAGTAGTAAATCGGATAACTTCCGCGATTTGTGCTGCAGACTCGTAGTCACACTAGATTGTCACACTGGTGTGACCAATAGGATATTATATAAAATGAAAAAATAAATTATGTCGACAAAACAAATGACTATCGGGAAGTGATCAGTTACCGATAGTGCTTGAAAATAATAGATGCTAGCAAATTTCGACCTTATGAACAAATTACTAGAAACCTATTTTTGTTTCTTAGATGATACTGATCACGAATATAAAAAAACAGGCAAATTAATAATGTCGTTAAGGTTCAAAATTGCTTGCACTAGTTTTTCGACATCCCGTACCAATATAATATAATAATACCGAAAGCGATGCTCTTTTGTTTTGCAATGTTCATTTGTCTCTTCGAATAGTGAGATTTAAATTTTACAACTTGCTTTTGTTTTTCTTTCCTTTTTTCTTTTATTTTAGAATAACAAGACATTTATAACAAAATTTAAATTTAGTCAATTTATATACATACGCAATTAGCCAGAAATTGATGTATAGTCTTTCGCTTTATTGGACATATGCGTCGAACCCTTGATCACACCACACAGTGTGACTACGAGTAAAATAATTTCCTATTGGTCACGCCAGTGGGACAATGAGTTTAATGTTCCAATACCTTCCCCTTGATCACATCACACAGTGTGACCAAGAGTAAGATAATTTCCTGTTGGTCACACCAGCGTGACAATCTAGTGTGACCACTAGACTGCTGCCGCTAATTGTCGTCGATTAAAATTGAGCCTCGTTCGTCGAAACTCGTCAATGATAATGGAATCACATTGATACCGTTATGCTGTACATATTCCTAAGCAATTTGAGCAGATGCCGCACTATATAATTAAAATTTATAACTTGTATTATGTTGTCTATAGCGCATGAGGGCAGCAAAATGTCCTTCGGACGAACTTGTTATTACGAACTGCGCTCTTATCAATCCAGATGACTTCCCCAGCGATGTCAAGTAAGAATATTTCCTTTTTTTTAATAAAAACTTAAAACATTTTTCTAGCTTCTAGGCACTATATTCAGACTTTGTATTAGTATTTTTTTTATTGCTTACACTTACCGTACACAGATACAGTAGGTACTTGACTTTAAATGTGGTCTAGTACCATCATGTCTAGTATTGTAAATTTAAAATGTACGTTATAATATTTTTTTTAACTGTAAGCTTCTATGGGATTTTGCAGACATATAGAGGTGGCCACTGGACCGTCCCAACATTTCGTCTTCAGTATTAAACCTTATGCTGGTGTAGAACGCGGGACAGTTGGTTTTTCTGCACCGCAAAGGAAATGGGCTACACTCTCCATCGGCCAGGTAAGAAATCTTGTTGTTGACGGCTTTATGCGATACTTTTTACTCCCAAAATAAGAAAGATACATGACAAAGAATTGGCTTAAAAAGAACTGCTCTACTCGTCACTATCATACTATAGCAAGGTTCTACAGTTATTAACAAATAGAGCCTGAATCATTAAAATGTTTCAGAAGAAGCTAAATTTACTGTTCGCTTTTTTGTTAAAGAGACGCTCTTAAACTAATCTCTGATGTAAGTAGTTATATAGATTTTGAAGTACTGCACGTTTGAGTTCCTTTTTTATATTATTATCTGTTTGAATTATTTAATTCACTATATATTTTCTCCCTACAGACAATTGATGTTAAGATATTCAAGCCTCAAAACGCAGAATGCCTGTGCAGCGTGACCTTGGAGGCCGACTTCATGGTGAAGAAAACGTAAGTACCTATAGTATCTGTTAGTAATCTAATTATGAATCATTTGTATAGGTAATAGTGATGTCATCGCTTCATAGGATAACTTGTTAAGTCTTCCATTACTAAAATATATTGGCGCGGAAGCAGGCTATGTAATTTTCATGTTGTTACCTTTTTAAATACTAATTATACTAGGACTCCTCTCCTTACATGGTATGCATGTACCTTTTAGCGTTCTTCTTATGACAACGACAGAGCGAGTGGTGGCATATTCTATATATCATACTATTATGTAAAGCAGAATAGTTAGACCCGTAGCGCTAGGTTTTGAGGTTTCAAAAATATTAAAGTTGTTTATTTTTCGCATATAGTTTCTTGACCGTTAGCCTAGCCTAAAACGTTAGTTTGTGTCATCCTAGGTACTTGCATAGGTAGAAATTTAGGTATTTTGTCTTTTCGCTCAGTATTGGACGAAAAGAAAATTAAAGACAAAAATTTTACTTCCATGATAATAACAAAGTAGTAACTGATGTACATAGGCTTTTTGTGTCATCTCTGCCCAAGGGAATCGTGATATTTAACTAGTACCTAATACGTCACCCAACTAGCTCTAAAAAAATATTAAAATTTGTATTAGAGGTGTTATGTGTTTTAGAGTTCGGTTATCTGTTGTTCAAAATATTTTGTGTCGAATTTATCCACGACATTTATAGATATTTGATTTTTTTATAACAACACTCTGTAAAAGCCACAAAAGAAAATGCAAGTTATTAGAGATTACGTGTTTTTGATTATTATGGTGTAACAAAACCCTATTCATAATTTGTGTTGTTTTTATCCACGAAATCTTAATATTTAAAAAAAAACGATTACTTCGCAAGAAGGGCGATCGCGGGGAAGAGCGCGGGCGCAGGCGGCGGGCGCCCCGGCTAGCCTGACGCGCTGACGGGCGCGTAGAACGTGTTGTTTGTTTACATTCGGTATTCGGTGCAAGCTGCGATAAGTGCGTGCGTTATTCGATTTGATTGACTTATTAATAACTTATTAATTTATTATGCACGATCTTCAGTGTTGGAAACCAACCTTCTAACAAAGTTCACCTTGGCGGGTGCTTCAAACCGCGGTTTGTGTTGCATCTAGTCTAAATGGATATAAACCATGCGCCAACACGCGCGCGAGTCAATACCGAGCGATTCGTCTCCGGCGTGAGATCACTAGGGTTGGCACCTTTTTCCGACGGAAATCTAAACTAATCGTAAAGAGAAAAAAAACTTTTTAGTTTGTAATATTTGTAAACGAAAAAAATGTGCATTATTTATTTTCATTTTTGTAAGTGAAAGTAAATAATGCACATTTATTTTCATTAAAAATTATACTTATAATTATACCATTGAACAAGTATTGCAATTATATTTAATGTAGGCGTTTGTTGTGAGATCAAAAAGAGTTTACATTATTTTGAAGTTTATACGGTGTGGAAAAATAATATAATACATATACTTGCGCAGGCAAAGCCGCTTGCAATAGCTATATATATTTTTGAAAAACAGCAATATTATAGTATTTTTGAGACTTACAAAAAATTTATATACCTACAGTTTTGGATCAATAGTTCTTCAACTTCCAACACATAGCTCGATTCAGTTTTCAAATTATCCATAGTGCTAGAGGGACACGATGAACATGACAGCAGGTACGAAATATAAATAAAAAAAAATTGTGGGTATGCAAAATAATATTTTTGTCGCTAATTCAAATGTTACGCCTTTTCATAGAGTCACTAAGAGAGCCGCTGCTAACAAGCACCTCTCCCTCGCCCTCGTCGCTAAAACGTCAATGTTCCAAGAATTATCAAAAATCATAATTTAACTGACGGAGTAATCGCGTAACAAATATACAAAAATATACAAAAGATTAACAGTGTTGCTGTAAAGACAAGTTTGTAGCCACCCGCTGCTGTTGGAATTTCTCACGATCATGACACCTCTAACTTGGCATGAAGTGATAAGAGTCTACCGCTACTAAAACATGAAGACGCTCAAAATGAAATGCCACAAATGGTCACCCATCCACGAACACGTTGTTTCTAACAAATAAAGAATTTCGAAAATCAGTTTACAATTGTCAGGACGCATTGGTCAAACACCTTGGTCTTTAGGGTTTGCGGTATGGGCGACGTAAAAACTTGACGGAGTTTGTGAAATGCTGCCCAACCCAACTGAATCCTCCTGTCGATTTCCCTCTCGAAGTTATTTTTATATAGTTGTAGTGTTTGTCCAAGGTAGACATAGGATTTAACATCTTCGAAAGGTACATCATCAACAATAATCGGTTGTGGCGTAACGTGATCATTGAACATGGTATTCGTTTTGTTCAAGTTCATCCGCAGACTGATTCGTTGGGAGGACTCATTTAAATCGTTCAGCATAACTTGGAGCTCCTGTGGGGTCTCAGCCATTATGACAATATCATCGGCAAATCTCAGGTGCGAAATGTGTTCCCCGTTTATGTTTATGCCACGTCCTTTCCAGTCTATTGTCTTAAAAGCATCCTCCAATACAGCTGTGAACAGTTTCGGGGATATGACATCCCCCTGTCTCACTCCTTTGTGTAGTTGGATAAGCTTTGTCGGACGACCCTGTACTTGGACGGACATTGTGGCGTTGCTGTATAAACATTTCAGCACACTGATATATCGCCAGTCAACTTTGCAAGGACTCCATGACAGACCAGATCTCGACAGAGTCAAAGGCTTTTTCATAGTCCACGAAGACGAGACAGAGAGGGAGGTTGTATTCCTCTGTCTTTGGTATGACCTGCCTGATAGTGTGGATGTAGTCCATGGTGCCAAATCCTCCGCGAAATCCGGCCTGTTCCGGAGGCTGAAACTCGTCAAGTCTTCTAGTAAGTCGATTCGACATGATCCTTGAGAACAGCTTATAGACATGGCTCAGGAGTGAGATGGGCCTGTAGTTTTTCAAAAGAGTGTTATCTCCTTTTTTGAAAAAGAGTACTACGGTACTCCTGCTCCATGCCCTTGGGGTTCTCCCGCTATGAATTATAGAATGAAATAAGCGTTGGAGCTCTTGCAGCACGGGTTTGCCGCCTGACTTCAAGAGCTCCTTCGTAACACCGTCCTCACCTGGGGCTTTCCCATTTTTCAGCTGTCCAAGGGCCAACTCGATCTCCTCTGGGCTGGTATCTGGCAGTTCATCGGTAAAGTGGCGGGTCAGGGTGGCTCTCAGGTCTTGGTGAGATGGCGAAGGTGGTGCGGCGTTAGAGGAGTACAGGTTTTCGTAGAATTCTTCGACTCCAGCGAGAACTTGAGTTTGAGACGTGTGGATTTGTCCATTCTCGGTTTTTATCTGTCTTAAATGGCTTCTTGGCAGAAGCCATTTTGTTCGAACACTTTGAGACCTTTATTTCGCTCAATTGTGTTCATAATGCGTTGCATGTTTGAGCGCCTTAGGTCCCTCCGTATTGATTTTTTGATGAGCTTTGACAGAGCCATTCGGTCTGAGGAATGATGTACCATTTCACGTCTCTTACTCATGAGTTTTAAGTCTCAGCTGATAGTCGCAAATCTCGGCCCATACTTTTTCGCTCACGAAACCGTTTGCCCATATCCTTAATGGTTGTAACCACGCTGTCTAGGTCCTTGTCAATGTCCTGTGTGTTTTCAAGTTTCAGGGCATCAAAACTGTTCTTTAGCTCCAACTGAAACTGTTCAGAGCCAGCTATGGTTTGTTGCAGAGTTTGTCTCAATATGGACCTCACCGTGTGGTTTCCCTCAGCTCTGAAGACTATATTTAGGGTGCCCCTTACCAGTCGGTGATCGTTTCCGGTGTTAAACCTGTTGATCACAAAGACATCCCTAAATATGCGCTTTTTGTCCGTCATGATGAAGTCAATTTCATTTTTAGTGATGTTGTCGGGGCTTTGCCAAGTTCATTTTCTTTGGGGTTTCTTTTGAAAGAAAGAATTCATCAGAAATTGCTTTAAAGAAAAGATTAATCTATGAATATATGAATGTAAAATAAAGATTTAATAAAAGAAATCGAACGAAACCTAATCTTAACTGCGTATTAATTTTTTTATGTATTTAGACACAACTGTCAACGACGTCTGCTCTCATACGTCTGACTGACCGCGTCCGTCCGCGACTCAGGCACATCCCGCGCATCACGTCCTGCGCTACCAAGCTATCGCGACGCGCCCCTGCCCGTGCGCACTATTCCACCCCGTGCAGTTCAAGTTTGTTGCAAAGACAAAATTAAAATCCTGTTGGCTGGCTCCGATTCCAAAAATAATTGAATATAAATAGTAAATAGTACAGTATTATATAAGTAGGTACCAATAATTTTGCTATATATAATAATATATATATATATACAAAAGCAAATATAATTGCTTAATTTGGGGCTAGATGGTGCTGTGTGAATGTGGTAGAATATTATTATTATTATTATATTATTATAATATAGTTATTGCAAGCGTCCTTGCCCCTGCGGATATTTGTACTAATTTTAACATATTTTATAATAGTTCAACACCATATTAACTTCAAAATAATGTAAACGGTTTATTTGGTCTCACAACAAACGCCTATATAATATAATTGCAACACTTTTTCAATGGTATTGCATCATTTATTTTCGTTTACTAATATTTAAATTGATAACTAAAAAGTTATACAAATATAGTATAAAATAAAAACAAAAAATTTAATACAAAGATAGTTAGTTAAAATTTATAACTAAATAGTCACCGTAGTAGATTCACGCTGGTTTCAGCATGAATGGACTGGATCGAACGGAGAAGTACTACCCTCTCGTAGAAGATCGACGAAAGAGTAATAGTATCCGTACTATTGTGCCTCCCTTTTTCCTTTTTCCTCTCCTACCCCTCTCCCTTCACTGTAGGCAGCAACTTCGCAGTCCCTGGCAGTAGCAATGCTAGGGACTCTAATTCGTCCATGAATGACAGTTCCCACTTACCATCACGTGGGCTGTTTGCTCGTCTGCCACTATCAGCAATTAAAAAAAAATTATCTGAAGTTACTTGCTTTATTGTAATTTTTAGTTTAGATTTCCGTCGGAAGAAGGTGGCAACCCTAGTTGATCTCACGCCAGAAGAGGAGACGACTCGCCCGGTACTGACTCGCGAGCGTGTTAGTGCGTGGTTTAGATCCATCTAGACGCAACACAAACCGCAGATTGAAACCAATCTCCCGCCAAGGTGACCTTTGTTGGAAGGCTGGTTTCCAACCGTGAAAAGACAAACAGTTTTGTGAATAAACACATAGTTTGTTTTGAGTCTGGGAGTTTCTTAAATAATAATTTATTGTATGCACTTACTTACATTCTACTAATATTATAAATGCGAAAATTTGTATGTATGGTGTTTGTTTGTTACCACTCAGCGTCTAAGTGGTTGAACCGATTTTGATGAAAATTGGTACGTACATAGGTGCCGGAGACGGACATAGCCCATAGGATACTTTTTATTTTTTATCCCGAAAATTGGTCTGGTGCCTGAGTTACATAATTAAACATAATACCATATATCGCGAGGGCGAAGCCACAGCGATCAGCTAGTAGTTATAAAAGAAGTATGTATTTGTATTATGCCTTGCTTATTTTGGGACCAGATAGCGTAGTGTAAAAATAAAATATACGTTAAATTTAATTTAATTTATAAAGAACGATTAAGCAGTACCGAACGAATTTGGTGTGCGTGCGTAGAAGGAGGCAACGCCGCGCCGCCGGCGGCCGCCGCACGTCCTCTTGCGAGCCAGCTTGGACCGCAACCATTATTTTTTTGTGTTGTGTTAATTTATCGTGCATGAAAATGACACAAATTGACAATGTCGATTTTTCATACATTTATGTTATTAAATATGTGAACTCTAATGATTGTAATATTTTTTTGGAGCGTTTGTAGCTTGGAAAAACAAAATAATTAAAAATCTTAAAATTGCATGCTCTAATTGGGCACAAATTTCTTTAATGGGTATATGTAAGTGATCTGAAATAGGAGATAGTTATTTAATCAATTATAATTTTTTTTTAGCACCGTATTTAGATCCTGACCCTATATCAGATTGCACTGGACGAAGATGACACAAATTAGGC
The DNA here is from genome assembly GCA_963082885.1 of Parascotia fuliginaria. Lineage (NCBI taxonomy): Eukaryota > Metazoa > Arthropoda > Insecta > Lepidoptera > Erebidae > Parascotia > Parascotia fuliginaria. Next base: position 6,213,728 of record OY720176.1, on the reverse strand, counting down.
TTGCACACTCCGTAGGCTATCCTAGACATGCTCCCATAATTTTTGTTAACTTTAAATTAATTTTGCCAGTTTTGATTTAAATTAAAAGAATTAATCACAAATCATCGAATTGCTCAAAATGCAAATGGCAGATGTGACACAAAACATAATATTAGGCTTCTTATGTATGACTGTATCCACAGGCAAAAAATAAGCAACTTTAAAATTTTTGTAACTTATGACCCCAAAATAGTCTAGCGCTATCGGTCTAAGTTAGTTTGTTTGAACACTAATCTCTGGTACCTACGTCCAGTCGGATTTAAAAAAAACTTTTTGTATTTGATAGCCCAATTTTTGAGAAAGGCTCTATCTAGGCTATACATATAACATCAAACTAGGAGCTACGGGAGCGAAGCAGTAATAAAATACATAGGTATAGTAACGCAAATGAAATCTCGCTACGCATAGCTAGTGCCTAATAAGCATCTGAGAGACATAAAATTACTAAATAGACTCTTGAATGTTAGGGTAATAACTAATAACATGTCAGGTACTAGTGTTATTGGATGCCTGGACAAAGGATAGCTAGCTGCTATTAAGTATAATAATTATTATTTAGCTACGTAGGGATATATACTATATTATCAGATTTCCGCGAAAGAAACATACTTACCCACTTTCCCTACAACCTTACAGTGTCTTTATTGTTTTCTTTACTTCTTCGCTGATTACATATTTTTTATAAATGTACTAGATTCCAACAGCGCGGTTTGACCCGCGGTAAGTTACATCTTTAGTTACTGCTCAGCTCCCGTTGTCAGTAGCGTGATATTACACAGTCTATCTTCCTCAAGAACTGGGCTATCAAACGCAAAAATAATTATTTAAATCTGACTGGTTGTTCCAGAGATTAGCGCGTTCAAACAAACAAACAAACTCTTGCCGCTTTATATAATAAAAATGTATTTATCGCATTTTTTTGTGTTTTGTGTAGGTTTTTAACCTCTGATGGCATTCACAACCGTACGCGGACTGATGTCGCTGAGCAGAAGGCTCTCATCGGTTATTTATCGCAATCTCATAGCTAGGCCAATTATATTAACCCCTCAGCTGTGTAGGCCAAATTGCGCGAATCGGTTAAGTTAGCGGACTTTTACTCTTTATTAGGCTCTGGCTCTGGTAATTATATGCCCATTTATTTAAGAACTCTAATGATCTTGTAATAGAGTTCCAAATCAATTAATTAGTTTATACCTGCCGGGCTGTCATATAAAGGGTTGAAAGCTACTAGTGGAAGAAATATACGCATACAGATCCAGACAAGCAACTACCATACGTACTTACCTCCAAGAATACAATAAAATTTGTTTTTTTTGGCAGTAGCTAATGTAAAAGATATTGCCCAAATTAAACACGCGTCAAACATTCCATTTTGTTATTTTTACTCTCTCTTTGTTATTCTCATAATGTATATAAGCAACATTATTTCAGAATTAATTGATTTAGGTAATTGCACTCAGTCCCACAAGTTGATCATTTGGCTACAATCGCAAGATGTTTTAGCACGTACCTACTTACCTAATCCGAGCTTATAAAATATGCCTACCTAAATTTTATGGTGTACAATAAAGAATGTCGTATTCTTTTTGTTCCAGAACATCTACAGAGCCTTACGATTCGGAGAAAATGGCTCGCGACTTTTTGGTCCAATTCTCCAGCCAGATCTTCACTGTAGGCCAGCAGCTTGCGTTCTCTTTCCAAGAGAAGAAAGTCTTGTCGTTGATTGTGAAGAATTTGGAAGGTTATTAATGTCTCCGATTATTTGTAATAATAATTATGATAATATCAAATGAAAACATCTCATAAATGATTACTAGTCGCTAGAAGTCTTGAGTTGTCTTAAGTCTAAGGGTGCGTTGCCACTGACGCGGAGCTGGCCGGAGAATTGGCCAATCACAGTGTTCGAAATATCCACTCCGCATCAGTGCAAATGCTGTGGTTGGCCAATTCACGGTCCGCTCCTGTCCACTCCGTCCTGCTCCGCTTCAGTGGAAACGCACCCTAATTGTCGAATATGGGTATTGTGTTGTAAAGAGGTAGTTAAAGTCGTATTGTAGCCACTTTAATATACCGATATTCAATCTTAGAATAAAAACCTGTAAGATTAGGTAATGATCGAAGTACCTTGCAAAATAAATTGAATGACATTGAATCCTATATTTTCTTACAGCCGTCGATGTCCAAGCATTAGCAGCTGGGGCTAACACCGTCCCACGACGTGTCAGAATGGGTCGCTTACTGCCCGATGCCTGTATTCAGTTTGACAAAGCTGAAAATTCTTCTCTGAACCTCGTTGGAAAAGCTAAAGGGTAAGGCTTGAAACTTGTACAACCAGAATCATTTATGACCGGCATTTCGAAAGTATAGTTCTTTTAGTGATCGGGATATGAAAATAACTGTGATTTCTGTAAGCCAGGATTGACAGGAAGAACCCTTTCCCTTGACCAGCTGTTTTGGATCCGACAAAGAACTAACTGCTTTGGAGAATATTACGATTATTGCTTTAGTATATGGATCTACTAAAAGTTATTGAAGAAATTTTATGTATGTTTTTTATTCGACAGCAAACAACCACGTCAGTCCATCATCAATCCTGACTGGGACTTCGGCAAGATGGGAATCGGTGGTCTGGACAATGAGTTCAACGCTATCTTTCGACGAGCGTTTGCTTCGCGTGTCTTCCCACCTGAAGTTGTTGAGCAGTTGGGTCAGTATTTGAAATGAATTGCCATGATTTTGAAGTTCTTGCTTTTTAATTTTTAATATACAGCTTCGGTGACAAACAAGCATACGGCCTGATGGTAAGTGGTAACCGTAATCTATGGACACGGCTGTGTCCAATAAGCATCGCTTAAACAATGCTAAGAAAACACAACTAAGTTCTTGCCAACCGTATAGGTACCCATATCACAAGTTGTATGTTTACCTTGGGTTGTTATTATTTGACGTTCCATTTTAGGTTGCAAACACGTAAAGGGTATTCTACTTTACGGCCCGCCCGGTACCGGTAAAACTCTTATGGCTCGGCAGATTGGCAATATGTTAAACGCTCGCGAGCCAAAGATTGTGAACGGTCCGCAAATATTGGACAAATATGTTGGTGAGAGTGAAGCCAACATTCGACGACTGTTTGCCGATGCTGAAGAGGAAGAAAAGAGGGTATGTGGGAATAAGTGTCTTATACGTTAGGTGATAGTGAGCGTTTTTCAAGTCTCGACTTCAAATTTGTGAGATCCACTTCTAGTTCTCAAAAAAAGTTGAGTACCTTAATGGTAGGCACTTCTATAAGTACCTATATGAAATTTGATTAATAAAAACGCTACTTAGATACTTGTATCCATACTTTATTGTAAGCTATGTTGAGATTTAAAGGCAATGATGATTATCATTTACTCTCAGAAAAATTAGATGTACCTACTTAAATGCTTGAGTAGTAGAAGTATTGTATGTAAAGTTTAGAATAATACTCATTGAATTTACAGGCTGGACCTAACAGTGGTCTTCATATTATTATCTTTGATGAGATCGATGCCATTTGTAAGGCAAGAGGATCAGTGGGAGGAAACACTGGAGTCCACGATACTGTTGTGAACCAACTACTCTCAAAGATTGATGGTAAGTCTTATCTATACGAAAATTAAAAGCGGAACAGTTTGTTTGAAAGAATTCTTTTTGCATTAGATAGCCTATTTCTTGAGGCAGGTTATAGGCTATACATCATCACGCTATGAGCCACGGGAACAGAGCTGTAACCAACTTAACCCAGGTAAAACCACCCTGCGGAAAGCTGGTATAAGCTATTTTGTCTAGAATAGAAAATATTAAGAGCGTTCACAAACACGTTACGAAAGTAAGTAATCATAATGCTTACAGTTATTTTACTATGAAAATAACGCCATGCAAGTTTCTAATATCGCCTCTTTGCAAGAATACTGTGATATTTCAGAAAAATCGATTTTTTTTTTATTCCATAATCAAAACCGCCGTATTGAACTTTATTTTCGATAAAAACGAGGTATTTTTTTGACAATAACGGTGCGTCTATGAGCGAAAGAGACAAGACAACTGCAATATTTTGTGTTGTCGCGCTGTCTCTTTCTGCCTCGTGATTTGTTTCGACAACGTGTCCCATCAGTCGGCGCGTGCCATTTGGAGGGAAGGGCGCTCTCGTATTTGTGCAAAAACGTGACATCACGAAGATACCACATTACGATTGCTAAGGTAAGTTTGAACTCTTTGATATTTTTTTATTAAGTAATGTGATATGTTGAATTGACACAGTTTTGTTGAAAATAGTATGCAATTTTAACTTGTTATTACTTTTGATATCACGTTTTCGTTGAAAAGATATCGTTTTTGTTTTGTAACATCATAAGATGACGCGTTGTTGACAATGAAATATTTTACAAACCATAAAATGGATTCGGAGTATTTTGTAATGTTACTTTTTTCTAGATAAATTATAAGTTTTTTTGTAAATTAAATCGTTATGTCACGTTGTAAATACTAAAACAAATGAATTATAAATATTTATTTTTTCAGATGGGATCGCGGTCCAGAAAATTAGTACAATTAGCAACTATGCAAAACGTAGTTGATAGTAACGTAAATGATAGTTCCAGTATCCAAGCCGAGGAAGTTGATGACTCTAATATAAACGCAATGATTCCAGAAGGTAAGACTTAATAATTTTGTTTTTTAAAGAATATTTTTGTAAAGACTAAATGTTCCTATTGTATGATTGTAGTTATTTAACATAACGTAGGATCACGCCATTTTCCCGTCAGGGGTAGGCAGAGGTGTACAATACCCACACTTCGCCACCTATGTTCGGTCCCATGTAACAAGGGGCGAGCCTGTTGTCATGTAGTTATTTAAAATGAGTACCTATTAATACGAAACGAACTTAGGTGCTTACATTTTCATAGATTTTAAACAAATTGGATTTCCAATATTGGAAATCCATACATGAGGCCTATGCCCAGCAGTGGACGTCCATCGGCTGAGAAGAAGAAACAAATTGAGCAACATTATAAGGAGTCTTAGTGTGTTTTCTACAGATAATTATGTAAACACCTCGATTTTAGTTTAAATTTTTGTTTTAAATTAAGAATTTAAAACAAAAATTTAAACTATTAGGTACTTATGTTTCATAAAGTTTTTCTATTGTTTTAGTTATTATTATTTATATTTCTTTTAGACAAAAGTAACGATGACTCAAAACATCGTCGACGTGAGTCAACTAGTAGTACCGGTAGCTCTTCAAGTAGCTCTTCGAGTTCTTCTTCGAGTTCCTCCTCAAGCAGTGGACCATCTTTTTATGAAGGTAGTAAGTTTTTATATAAATGCATTTATTATATTTCTTAATACATACATACATTATTATTGTCACGCCTTTTTCCCATTGGGGTAGGCAGAGACTACTATTTCTTAATAAATGCACTTATTCAATTTATGTAATAATTTGTGTTCAATTCTGTGCATTTCGGATGCCGAACGTTTGCAACGTAATTATTTGGGACTAATTTTCTTTTAACTTTTCCCCAGATAGTGATGATTCCGTAAAGGATCCCAATTATCAAGAGGAGAAGTCAAAAAGTAATAATATACATACTTCAGACTCTGAAGAAGAAGGTGCCAGCACTAACTACAACTTCTCAAAAGACCAAGACTTGTTTAATTTAAATAATAATATTGCTTCAGTTGACACCATAGAGCAAGTTGACATGTTATTGGTAAGTAATTCAGCAGAAAATCGAGACATAATAGTTAACCATACAAATCAGATAGATCTGGTCGCAACAGAGAATAATTCGCTTGTAGTTGGGAATGATACCACTATGCCAATAGAGCCAACCACTTCCAACATCACCCCAACTAAAGTAGGAAAAAAAAGACCAAGGCAAGAGTTAAATTGGAAGAAGAACATCGCTAAGCGATTAAGAAATAGTGGACTATCATATATTTCAACAAAAACTAATAAGCCCTTTCCAAAACGCCAGCTTAAACCACCTTGCAGAGAAAATTGTAAATTTAAATGTAGCTCTAACTTCTCAGAGCTTGAACGTGAGAAAATTTTAAACGAATATTGGGGTTTAGGACAAATTGAGAAACAATGGACGTTTATAGCTAATAATGTCGATTTAGTTATTCCAAAACAGCGATATGTGAAAGTGGACTCAGACGGAAATATTGCTGCAAAGCGTGAAAACAACAACGCTTTCTTTTTGACTATTTCTGGTGCAAAGATCAGAGTATGTAAATTGTTTTTCAAAAACACTTTGGCTATCAATAACCGCCCTATAGAGACCGCGTTGAAAAAGAAAAATAATGACACTAATATCTCGTCAATGAAAGATTACCGTGGCACTCATCTAAATCACAGTAAAGTTGATGAAAACATTAAAGAAAGCATAAGAAAATTTATAGAAGCGATACCAAAAATAGAATCGCACTATATTCGAGCAAACTCGAAAAGACATTACATTGACGGCAGCAAAGCAATTACAGACCTGCATAGAGACTACGTTGAACAATGTAAATCTAAAAATATACCCTATGCAAGTTATTTAATGTTTTATCGTATATTTACACAAGAATTTAATATATCGTTTTTTGTGCCGAAGAAAGATTTGTGCGATACATGCGAAGTTTATAAAAATAGTACGCCCGAAGAAAAAGAATTGAAAAAAGAAGACTACGAAAAACATATCAGAGAAAAAGGAGTTATTCCGGTCTGATCCCCCAGATCTGATCCCCTAGGGGATCGGTTTATTTTAATTTAATTTTCTATTCCGGTCTGATCCCCCGAGCAGGGGATCAGAAACAAAAGAGAAAATTATATAAATATTTTATTCCGGTCTGATCCCCTAGATATCTTTGACAGATTTTTGAGACAGTTATCAACAAAATACATACAATAACTTCACGCCTGCTTTCCAATAATGGGGTAAGCAGAGACTATAGAACGCCATTTGCTGCGTTCCAAACATACCTCCTTTGCCTCACCTGTAGCAAATAGCACCAATTTACACTAAAGAGCGAATGAACGATTTCATTACGGAGTGCATAAGAATCCTCTGAAGAATCGTAGAGCATCCCTCTAATAGAAAGTGCTTTTCGATTCCCTGGAGTATGGAAATAGGGGATCAGTGGATCAATAGTACTAGGCTAGCAGAAGGTTGTAAGAGGTGTGTATTATCGAAATATTTTGTTATTTTTATTAAAAAGTCTTATTTCAATATTTTTCAGAAATAGTATTAGGCTAGCAGAATATTGTAGGAGGTTTGTGACGTTTATTCTCACAACAATTCTCTTTTTCATATTCCAATAAAATAATAACGGCCAGCTCGAATTTAATAACTTAATAAATTTAAGGTCAATTCAGCTGACCAAAAAAATAGGTTCTATACAACAGAAACTAAGACTATTTTTAAAAAAAGTACTAGGTTTGCAGAAGTTTATAGAAGATAGAGGCATAAAAGTAGAACGTAATGCACCCAAAAAATGTAATAAGCTGTGATATGGCTTAAAAAAGCTAATGTAGGTATTTCAAATAAATATCGCTAAAAATAAGCGCAATTAGTAATCTAGAAATTTAGATATCTTAAAATTAAATTAATCAACACATGGTCAATGCTAATAATTCTTATGTATCGATTACAAAATATCGGTTGCCATATATGGCATAATTCAGCTATGAAATAACAAAAAAACAACGAATTAAATTAAAAATGTATAATTCTCTTATAATAATACACTTTTCCAAATTTTAGAAAACAAAATATCCATTTCATAAAGTTACAAAACTGACCATCGATTAGCTTTTAATGTTTTCTTCTTGTATTTTTCATCTAGATTCCTTCGCTTTTTCTCGTAGTTCTCGTCTTCTTTCGTTTACTCTTGTATTTCTTCTTAGATAATCTTCATAATGTTGTCGTCTTTTACTCTATCTTAAGCAATTAAATATTTACCTTCTTAATCTTAGTTTGTAAATACTCAACATATTCTGTTTATCAGTTCTTGCGTCTTTGCTAAATCAAAATGACCTCTCTCTCTCTTTTTGCTCTCAAAATTAAGCTTTAAGATTTCTTAAAAAAAAAATAAGGAGTTGGCTGTGAATGTAACTCCTTAAATCCACTACAATCCTCGTACCTTCTTGCGAAATTCCTTAATTTTAAAGGCACCATAAATAAAACCTTATTAAATTAATCGTCTTTGATTCCATCAATCACGTATTTTATCAGGCCTGCGTCTTTAACTTTTCCATGCAAAGCATTGCTTTTATTGCTAGAAAGTATTGTTGGTATGTTTATTCTTCCTCTATTTTTGATATGGCGACTGAACTGACGATTATATCATCTATTTCTGCCAGCGTCAAGTGTAATATAATCTTCTCGCTGGTGATTTTAATAGTATAATACAATTTTATAAATAGGAAAAATGTGGATGAAATTCTCCATTTTACGTCGTTCTCAATCTAATCAAAAATTAAAAGTCCATCTGACAACTCTTCTTTTTCATCTTCGAATAAAATGCTACCAGCCAGGTCGGTTTAATAACTAAAATCAATTAAAGGTCAACTAGAGCGTACTGGAAAATAGGTTAAATACAACTGAAACTACATGCACGCCCTACAAACCTATATATTTGATATATGCCTATTTTTAAAAATGTACTAGGCTAGTAGGAGGTAGAGGTGTAAAATTTTTAGAAGTTTAGTACCGGTAACTGCATAAAAGAATAGACATTATAGAAAAATTTTATCTATACATATAATAAAAATGTAACCGATCGCTGTCTGTAAATGGAAGATATATGAGAAAAAAAATTATTAGGACCTTTATCAACGCAAGTAGAACCCAAAGCAATGATTGTTACAATTTTTGTCTGTTTGTCTGTTTGTCTGTTTGTCTGTGCGTTTGTTCACGCTAATCTCAGAAACGGCTTATCCGATTTAGATGTGGTTTTCACTAATACATTGTGGTAAGCTTCACTTATCATTTAGTGTTTGATTCATGTCAATCGGTTCATAAATAAAAAAGTTATGCCAATTTAAAGGATCACGTCGAACATTTGGTAATTTACTAAGAAACCTGATAGAAACAGAGACTTTAACAGGTTACGGAATAGCAGATAGCGTTTTTATTTTTCGGATTCCTCTCATTCTAAACAATCTTCCGTTTAGTTTTAAATGAGTCCAGTTTCCTGTGAGCCATGTTTCGCGATGACAATTAATAAAGCCCAAGGTCAGACACAACTAAAAGTTGTGGGTGTGTCTAAGTATTAGCTGTTTTTCGCACGGTCAGCTTTATGTGGCTCTATCACGTGTTAGGAATATTAGCATTCCTAACAGCCTGTATGCTTTGATCCCCGATGGCTATACGTCTAATCCATACATCTATACACCCATACATATTATATAAGATTTTGTCGTGACTGACTGACTGACTAACAGACAACGCACAGCCTAAACTGCTGGTCGTAGTGATTTGAAATTTGGAGGGTGTGTTTGTCTAAAAGTCTAGAGGTTGTACTAAGAAAGGATTTTTTAAAATTTAATTCCTAAGTATGTGAAAAGGGATGAAAACGATTGTATGAATCTTCTTCATTTTTAACTTACAGTTTTGAAATTTTGTTTTGAAATACTTCTATTCAAATAAAAAATATCTGTATAATTTTATTTTAACAGGAGTGGATTTAGAGGGGTAAAATTAGGGATGAAATATTCTATACAAAGATCTTTAGCTTTTGAAGCTAGCGACTTGAAATTTGCAGGGAGGGGGAGGGAGGGAAAGGAGGGAGGAAATGGAGAAATTAAGGGGAAGGAGGAAGGGCGGGTAAAGTAAAAGGGAAGTGATGGGGAAATGAGAGGAAAGTGATGGGGAAGTGAGAGGGAAGTAAAAGGGAAGTGTGGGGGAAATGCGGGAGAAGTGAGAAGAAAGTCAGGGAGAAGTCAGGGGGAAGTCAGGGGAAAGCCAGGGAGAAGTGAGGGAAAAGTAAGGGGAAAGTGAGGAGAATGTTAGAGGAAAGTGAGGGGAAGTGACGGAGAAGTGACGGGGAAGTGAGGGGGAAGTGAGGGGAAAGTGAGGGGGAAGTGAGGGGGAGTGAGGGGGAAGTGAGAGGGAAGTGAGGGGGAAGTAAGGGGGAAGTAAGGGGATAGTGAGGGGGTAGTGAGGGGAAGTGTGAGGGAAATGTAGGGGAGAGTGAGGGGCAAGTGAGAGGGAGTGAGGGGGAGTGAGGGGGAGTGAGAGAGAAGTGAGGGGTGAGTGAGGGAAAAGTAAGAGGGAAGTGAGGGAGACGGGAGAAGAAGGGAGGGGGAAGGGACGCGGAAAGGATTTTTCGAATGGTGAAAAAAGGGAAGGGAAGGGATAGGAAGCGATAGGAAGGGAGAGGAAAGGAGGAAAAGGAAGGGGGAAGAGAGGGGAAAGCGAGGAGGCAAGGTAGAGGGAAGTGGAGGAAAGGGCAAGAGATGCTGGAGGAGGGGCAAGGGATGCTGAAGGAAGTGAAGAGCAGAAGGGGGAGGGGAGGAGAGGAAGGAGGAAACTGTGGAGAGTGGAGAAAAAGGGCGACAGGGAAGAAGGGCAAGGGGAAAGTTATTGTAGTGAAAATTTGCCTTTGTGTATTGTATATTGTTTTTACGAGGGATATCTTTAGGTAGGTGAAAGAGGATTTGTATGAATGGCAGATTAAAAATAGTATGAAAACAGTATTTAAACAATATAAAAATGTCTATTGGAAAAAACGATATTCACGCGAGCAAAGCCACGGGCAAAAGCTATCTAAATCTTATGTATATATACATAAAACCAAAAGGTCACTCACTCACTCATCACGAAATCTCAGAAATAACAAGTGCTAGGCATCTCAAACTTTGCATGGTCATCCCTATTAGGATATAGGTGCTCACTTAGACGGAATTTTGCGAAATCCATCCCCTAAGGGGAAATAAAGGGGTGGCAAAGTTTGTATGAAACTTCTATAGTTTTTATAGTAGAATTACCAAATTACTAGAAAATACTCATTTTTAATATTCAGAAACCACCCTTATTAAGTGGGCAAATAAGAGTCGCAAGTTTGTGTGAAAGTGGTTTGTCAGTTTTAGCGGTAGCGGGTGTAAACGGGATTCGCCACAGAGACGGATAATACTGATATTTATTACTGATACAATGTACGATTGCCATAAAATCAGGCACGCAATATTCTCATAGAGGCACCCATCTGAATTTTCACGCGAACGAAGTCGCGGGCAACAGCTAGTTCATAAATAAATGTCTATTCTACAAACTACTCCTAGAACCTTCTGCTAGCCTAGTACTATTTCTAAAAAATATTTAAATATGTATGTAACCTATTTTGCGGTATGCTATAGTTGACCTTTAATTGATGAGATATTAAATTCGAGCTGGCCGGTAGTATTTTATTCGAAGATGAAAAAGAAGAGTTGTCAGACGGACGTATGACTTTTGATTAACCCTCTAGTGGTAGCAACCTGGCGAGGAACACGAGTGGTCCAGTGTGGTCTGTGAGTCCGCAACTTTACGGGTCTAGTTTTGACAACAAACGCCCTTGTCTCACAACAAACGCTTGCATAAAATATAAATGCAATATTACCCAAGTCTGCGAAATGTTATTGCGATACTGCAAATTTACTTTTGCTGTCTTCTGTATTGTAAATTTACAAATATTTGCTTCATTTATTGATTTCTAAAGGTGAAAGAATTTTCAAATCGGTAACGTAGATTTTTAGTTAAATCGTTGCAAACAAACAATCATAAAAAATTATTTTATAAATTATTATATTGTATAGTTTAGATTTATTTTTTAATAGCTGCGCCCCACGGCTTTGCCGGCACGTGAAATGAGTTTAGCCTCCCTCGGGAACCAGACCGACATTTCTACCGATTTTCAATTTTTTTTAGAAACTTTCGCATTTATAATATTAATAGGATTGATAAGAATTCTTTTTTTCATTTTTTTGTAATAACATAAAACAAAACAACAACAAAATATTTTGGAAAGTATTTTATCTAAATCTAAATTAATATTATAAAGAGAAAAGATTGTTTTTTTGTATGTTTGTTTGTACTGATTTAACTAAAAATCTATGTTACCAGTTTTAAAAATATTTTCAGTTTTAGAAATCAATAAATGGAGCGGGTATCATAGGCTATATTTTATTGTATTTACCATATTTTTTCAATAATTTATTTCAGTATATGTAAATTTCCAATATGGAAGACAGCAAAAGTAAATTTGCAGTGTAGTAATGATATTTCGCAGACGCAGATAATATTGCAATAACATTTTATGCAGGCGTTTGATGTGAAACTGAACGAAACTATTGGTACCGAAGCGAAGCGAGAGACGGATGTCTACTAATATTATATTTGTCATCCTATTAATATTATAAATGCGAAAGTTTCTATGTGTGTGTGTGTGTGTGTGTGAGTTTGTTACCACTCAGCGCCTAAATGGCTGAACCGGTTTCGATGAAAATTGGTATGTAGGTAGATTCACCGAACTGAAACCGCGCCGCGGAAAGCTATTATATTGGAATTTTTAATTTTATTTTATTGATTGATTCAGTAAACGAGCGTGGTCTAACAATAATACAGCAAAGGCGCATACGATGAATGTCATAGGGCTACCAAGAGAGTGTCTCACGTCTTTGAGGATATAACGGGGGATTAATAAGTTTGCTGCGGTCTCAAGGACCGCGCGCGATCATCGGAAGGTTAAATTGAGAATAAACAACACAAACCTGCTACAACCTTCTGCTCGCCTAGTACTTTTATTGAAAAATAGTATTTATTACTAATATAGTAGTAGAGGTAATTAAATAAAAAATACCTGTTTCGATCATACAAGCCTCCTTCAATTTTCTGCTAGTCTAGTACTATTTTTTTTAACATATTCAATTATAATTAGACCTTGAAAAATAAATATTTATAAAAAAGAAATTTTTCGATCAAACAACCTCCTACAACTTTCTGCTAGCCTAGTACAATTTTTGTGAAAAAATTAAATTTTAGGGTAATATTTACTGCGATTACATACAACTTCATACCTGTCTCCCATTAATGGAGTAAGCAGAGATTGTCCAACAACTTTTTATTCTTATTTTTTAAATTAAGTAATACATAAACTGCTTTTCTCTTGACTGTACTTACCTGTCAAAAAGACTCAGGGGATCAGACCGGAATGACTAAATATGCAGGGGATCAGAACGGAATTAAAGAATAATAATAATCTCAGGGGATCAGATCTGGGGGATCAGACCGGAATAACTCAGAAAAAGAATTATCACGCATTGAAAAGACAAATGACAAGAACAATAAAAATATTTTAGTTGCTGTTTACGATCTCCAAGCTGTATTCCAGTGCCCTAAGGGCGATATTTCTGTATTTTACTACAAATGCAAACTTAATGTTCTTAATCTAACAATTTATAATATTCAGAATAATGTTGTTGAAAGTTACGTATGGGACGAGTCACATGCAAATAGAGGCATAAATGAAATAGGTACTTGTGTATTTAATTACCTTACCAAAATGTCAAATTCAGCTGAAGATTTAGAGGTTGTCTTCTATTCAGACAACTGCGCAGGGCAAAATAAAAACAAATTCATGATTGCCCTGTATTTATATGCCGTACAGACCTTGCCTAACCTGAAATCCATAACACACAAATATCTTGTAAAAGGCCATACCCAGAACGAAGGCGACTCTGCCCATTCCCAGATTGAGAGACAAGTAAAGAGGCTATTAAGATCCGGTCCTATATACACTCCCGACGGATTTATCGGTGCTATAAAAACAGCCAGGAAAAAGAGTGAGCCAATACACGTCAATGAAATGTGTTTCGAAGATTTTTATGATTGGAAAAGTGTGTGTAATCAAATTAATTTTAACTTAACAAAAGATGAAGATAACCATGTAGTTAAACTATCAGAAGTAAGAGTAATAAGAGTTAGTAAAGATGATACAAATGCTATATTTTATAAAAATTCTTATGCTGAAACGGACTTTAAAAAAGCCGTCGTTTTCAGAAAAAAGAGAAACAACAATATAGAAATAAAAAATCTCTATAATAATAAACCCGGGATAGCTGAACGAAAAAAATCGGACCTAATGGATTTGATTAATAAGAAATTAATTCCCGGAGTTCATAGGAGCTTTTACGAATCGCTCTAAGAATGTTTTTATTTTATTTTTTATACTATTTTTGTAATTTTTATAACAATTATTTTTTATTACTTTATGTGAGATAAGTGAAACGTCGGTTCCTTTAAGTACAATACCTATGTGATATTTTATAATGAAAAGTTCCTAAGTCGTAATTTTATAGTACTTAATGATAAATACTCAAGTTTTTAATACATTTTGCAAGTATATAATACTTATAATTTTAGATACTTATTTTTAAAACCAATCTCAATATGAATAAAAATATTTTTAGTATGTATTATTATTCTTATTGAGATGGTTTTGTTTTAGTTAAAATATAGATTATGGTCCACCTAAAGTAGGTTTAGAATAAACCTAGTGATTATTTACAAAGACTAATGTTACGAAGAGACTGATTGGTTAGCTAGATCTAAAATAATAATAACAAATTTAGTAATAACAGTATACTTTTAATTAAGAACTGATAGCTATAGTTTCATTTTGTTAACTTTGTTGATTGTTAACTGTTGAATTACTGTATTTAAGTAGGTAACTGTATATCCTACCTACGTTATAATGACTAATGTTTATGCTTGATTTTCTTTTCCTACAAATTTTTCATTGATTTAATAAACATTTTTATTTCTAAAATGTGTTTTTATCATATAACCTAACACAACACAAAAAAATATATTATCAACAATGTGACAAGTTCATATGTCACATCGATCCTTGAAAACTTTTTCAGTAATAGTGTGACAAAATATCCCTTTTTTTTTAATCCTGTTAATTTATACCGAAAAATAGCCAATAGCGCAACAATTACTATAGTTTTAGATGAATTAATAGTTAAATTATAAATCACTAGAAGGTTTTGTTGCTTTAGCTCTATTATTTTAGATTTTATAACATTTCGAAAGTTTAAAATACGCGTCCTGTAAAATTGCCTTTTTTGAGATGTTACAGTATTCTCGCAAAGAGGCGATATGTTATTTGCATATAAATAGAACTATAAGCATTATGGTTACTTACTTTTATACAGTTTTCACGTAATTCTAAAAAGATTTGAAAATATTTTTTTAAATATAGCTCCGAATAAATGATAAAATTGAAAACCACCAATAAATAACACTAAATTGCGACGTTGCCATTCTTATGTGTGAACGCTCATAACGATGACGTCATCTATAAAGTCGTTTTCAAAGTCTTTCAAGTTTTGAATTTCCACTGTTTTCTTTATATTCCACTATAAGAATCGCAACTAGTTAAGTTGCACTTTGACTACGCTAGGAACATGACAGTTGTTCTGAGTTGCTATTTTAGTGTAACTTATTAATTTATTATTCTATACAGGTGTGGATCAATTAAACAATATTCTGGTTATCGGTATGACTAACCGACGGGACATGATTGACGAGGCGTTAATGCGACCCGGTCGTCTCGAAGTGCAGATGGAAATTGGTCTCCCTGATGAAAAGGGCAGAGTACAAATCCTTAACATCCATACTAAACGGATGCGCGAGTATAAGAAGATGAAAGATGATGTTGATAACGGGGTATAGTAATACTCATTACAGTCTTAAATATATATGTGAACGCCGGCAGCCAAATCACCCTCTCGATCCTCTCCCTTTTCCTTTTTCCTTTCTCGTCCCTTTCTCCGAACATGGCAAACGGCTTGGCTGTGTTTTTTAAGTATTATTTTTGCAACGCTTAGAAAACATAGACATGTCCTTAGGTTACGCCGGTTACGGTTACCATTTAATAAGGTGAATGTAGAAAGAAATATTGTTATTGAGAAAGAAAAAAAAACTAAAATATTTATATCTTTACATCTGCGTGTATATTACTCACAAATAAACCCCTAATAGATGCCGCGTACATAACAACAGACAAACAACTCATACCGGCATTTTGCTAGTATAAGAACTCATTACGCACACTGTGATTGGTACATTTCAGCGTAATCGAATCTTGAGCTTGGAATAGCCAATCACAGCGCAGCTTTTATGTTTCGCGCATCCCGCTCGTTATATTGTAAGCTCGATTCGGATAAATGTTAATGCGATATCAATTACTTTTCTTGGGGTTGATTTAATACCAATAAATGTAAATGCCGTATCTATTAGGTAATCTATAAAGCAATTTTACTATTCTTTCCTCTATAGGAGCTTGCATCCCTCACAAAGAACTTCTCAGGCGCAGAATTAGAAGGTTTAGTTCGTGCTGCACAATCGACAGCCATGAACCGTTTGATCAAAGCTTCAAGCAAGGTGGAAGTAGATCCTGAAGCTATGGAGAAACTGATGGTAGAACGAGCGGATTTCCTTCACGCTTTAGAGAACGATATCAAACCTGCGTTCGGTACTGCGGCTGAGGCGTTAGAACATTTCTTGTCGAGGGGTATAATTAATTGGGGTGCTCCTGTATCGTCGCTGCTTGAAGATGGCCAGTTATATATACAGCAGGCCCGTGCTACTGAAGCTAGTGGTAAGAATTTGCTCGATTATTTTTTGCTAGTGTAAACATTACACGTACAGTTACCATATAAATAAAGGAATGGAAGGAAGGAAACACGACATAAAACTTGTGTATTAAGTTTATGGATAAGGCACTGTCTCTTGTAATACAGTTTTAAACTAGCGCAAGAGACAGGGTTATACTTTAAGATATTGTACAAAAATTATGTCAATAAAGCTATTATTATTATTATTATTATTATAAAGGAATAATCCTGCTTGTACAATTCGTCCCTGAGAAATACTAATCGCTAGTCCCAAGCAGCAATACAACACTATTTGTACTGTTTTTATTGCTCAGATTTTTTGGAGACACCTCCTTATGCTGGGTTGAATAATTTCCTAAGAAAATCTCCCTATGACTTTTTCTGGTGTAATTTAATTATTAAGTCTCAAATATTTTCGCAATATTTTCATGTCGTCTTTTCTTCTATTTAGGTCTAGTATCAGTATTACTGGAAGGACCACCGAACAGTGGTAAGACGGCCTTAGCAGCCGAGTTGGCGAAAATGTCTGATTTCCCCTTCGTGAAAGTGTGCTCGCCAGAGGACATGGTTGGCTATACCGAGACCTCTAAATGTCTGCAGATTAGGAAGGTCAGTTGGAAGTTACGAATTATAGTATATAAAAAAAAAATTATACACATAATAATAACTATTTGATCTTTTTGTAATATTGGTTAGTTTTGTCACCATAACAATCAGAATCTAGCAATTCAATTGGAATTGGATTGATTCTGTTTGTGTCTAAAGCTATATACTGCTGAATTTAGGTTTTTCTCAAATAAAGAAACTTGCCATAATCACCGCACCTGGCGGATGAAATCGCAATCGCTATAAAATGGTATTTAGTACTTAATCGCTTCACACAACCATCACTGTAAAAGATGGAGAGTTCTATTTGTTGTGGGTATCTGTCATTAGTTGTTTACATTTGTGAACGAATGTTCATGTACCGTCTTAAAGCAAATAAAACAGTTGCCAACTGGATTGCGGTGTTTCATTACATTACATGGTGACAGCGGTAAAGTTTTAATAAAATAAATTAAAATATAATATATTAACGTGTCCTATTATCAGTGCTGGTTTATAATTAAGTAGTGTTGTACTAGTAATAATTAGGTATGGAACACGCGCGACCACCGTCGGAATTGTGTTTGGAAGGCAGCTCCGTCAGCCGGGCTGACGCGTGGAAGAAATGGAAAACGCAATTTATGTTATTTCTAAAAGCATCTGGGGTGCATAAAGAAGAAGGTGATGTGCAGGCCAGTTTACTGATCAATCTTATTGGACCCGAGGGGTTCGATGTGTATGAGACTTTTACCTTTGTTCAAGAGAGTGACAAGGGCGACGTCACTTTGTTATTAAAGAAGTTTGATGAATATTTTGGGGTGAGACAAAATATTACGTTGGCCAGATATAATTTTTTTACTAGGAATCAAGAAACTGGCGAGTCAATTGATCAATATGTAACTGCATTGAAACTTTTGAGCAAATATTGCTGTTTTAAAGATTTGGAGGAGGAACTTATTCGTGACCGTATTGTTTGTGGCATAAAAAGTTCGATTGTACGTGATCGCTTGTTGAGAACAGAAGATCTCACATTAGAAAAAGCGATTAAGATCGTTCAAGTTAACGAAATATCCACCGACAGCAATCGCTTGTTGGAGACGCGTGGAGCGGCAGGCGCCGAGGAATCAACGTCGTCGGCGCAAGTTAATGCGGTTGGCGTGCGCGGTGGAGGTGGGCGCGGCGCCTGGCGCGGGCGCTGGCGCCGCCGAGGTCGCGGCGCGGCCGGACCCGCCTCTGGTACCAGTGCGGTGCGGCAGTCGAGTGCATCCGGAAACTGCCTCAGGTGTGGAGGTCAATGTACGGAGCCGGGCTCATGTCCAGCAACTTTAGTGCAGTGTTATGTGTGTGATAATCATGGGCATTTCGCTAGAATGTGCAAATTAAAAAAAGGTGTGAAGAAAATGTACGATATAGGTATAAGTGAAGAGAAGTTCGACGATATGGATGATTGTGAGTCATTTTTTATTTCTGTTCTTTATAACGTATCTGAGATTAACTTAGTATCTGAGGACTGGTTTGAAACACTGCGCGGGGAGTGCGGTACAGAGAAATTTAAATTAGACACGGGTGCGGACATTAGTGTTTTATCTTATAAACGATTTTTGTCACTAGGTTACGACAGCAAGTTAATAGGTACTAATCAACATGTTAAACTACAATCTTACAGTGGTGATTTTATTCCTATAAAAGGTATTTGTAGTTTGAGATGGTTGTATAAGAATGTTGTGTATACAATAAAGTTTGCAATTGCTGTTAGTGACTGTCAAAGTGTGTTGGGATTGCAAGCTTGTCTAACTTTAGGCTTAATTAAAAGAATTCATAACATAAATGTAACAGAATATCAAGATTTGTTTAATGGGTTAGGTTGTTTGCCGGGAGAATATAACATTGTCATTGATAAGACAGTGGTGCCCGTGATTTGTGCTTCTCGTAAGGTACCGTTAGGCTTACGTGATAAGTTAAAGGATGAGTTGAATAGGATGATTGAGTTGGGGGTCATAAGGAAGGTGTCTCATCCAACTCCTTGGGTGAATGCATTAGTGATTGCCGCTAAAAAAAAATGGTCAGTTGCGTATATGTTTGGACCCGAGGCCGCTTAATAAGGCCATACAGCGAGCACATTTTCACTTACCAACAATCAATGAATTGGCTACTAAATTACACGGGGCTAGATATTTTTCTGTTTTAGATGCGAATTCTGGTTTTTGGTCTGTTAGATTAGACAATGCAAGTGCAGACTTATGTACATTTAGTACACCCTTTGGGCGATATCAATATTTGAGATTACCTTTTGGGCTGAATTGTGCCCCAGAAGTATTTCATGCAAAAATAAAACAATTATTCGAAGGCCTAGAAGGGGTTGATACATTTATCGATGATATAATTATTTGGGGAAAAAATAAAACTGAGCATGATATGCGTCTAAAAGCGTTGTTAAACAGAGCCCGAGAAATTAATTTAAAATTTAATAAAGATAAATGTCGCCTTTGTGTGGAAGAAGTAACGTATTTGGGTCATATTTTCAACAAAAATGGAATGAAAGTGGATTCTGAGAAGGTAAGAGCGATAAAGGAAATGTCAGAACCTGTGGATAGAAAGAGTTTAGAACGGTTTTTGGGTGCAATAAATTATCTATCAAAATTTATACCAAATTATTCAGAACACACATTTCCACTAACAAGATTATTAAAAAAAAATGTTTTGTGGAACTGGGAAGTGGGCCATAAAAATGCATTTAACAAATTAAAAGATTTAATTTGTAATGCACCGGTTTTAGCATTGTATGACGTTTGTAGCCCAGTTTTATTATCTGTGGATGCTAGTAGTACTGCGCTTGGTGCCGTGCTCATGCAGAATGGGCGGCCAGTAGAATATGCTTCACGCACACTCACTGATACGCAGCAAAGATATGCACAAATTGAAAAAGAAATGCTTGCTATTGTTTTTGCGTGTGAGAAGTTTTACCAATACATTTACGGTAAACAAAGAGTTGTCATCGAATCGGACCATAAACCGCTTGAAAGTATTTTTAAAAAATCCTTAGATTCGATCCCAGCACGCTTGCAGCGTATGATGTTAAAATTACAAGGATATGATTTATTAGTTACCTATAAGCCCGGGAAGTTTATGTATATACCGGACACATTGTCACGTGCGCCCCTCTCTGACTTGTATAACGACAACATTAGCGAGGCTATACTAAGTCAAGTTAAAATGGTTGTTAATAATGTCCCAATGTCACAAAGTAAGTTTACTATTATTAAGTTAGAAACTAGTAAGGATAAAAGCTTAAAATTATTGTTAAATTATATAGCTCAGGGTTGGCCTGACAAGTTTAATATAAATAATAACTTAAAATACTATTGGTCTATGAGGGACCAACTGTATTGTGTGGATGGTGTAATATTTAAAAACAAACAGGTTTTGATACCATTTTCGATGAGAAATGAGATGTTAAAGATCATTCACGAAGGACATTTGGGAATTGATCGTTGCAAGAGGCGCGCACGTGAAGTGTTGTTTTGGCCGAGCATAGCTATTGATATAGAAAATTATGTAAAAAAATGTAAAGTATGTCAGGAGAATTCAAATAAACCAAGTAAAGAACCTATGATTCCAATTTCTATACCAGAGTTGCCTTGGAATAAGATCGGAACAGATATATTTGAGTATAAAAAGAAAAGTTATTTAATATTAATAGATTATTTTTCAGGTTTTATAGAAGTAGGGCATTTAAGAGACACTTCATCTAATTCGGTGATTAATCTTATGCAGGAAAATTTTGCACGGTATGGAATACCGGATACGGTTATCAGCGACAATGGTCCTCAATATAGTAGTAATATTTTTTTTAAATTCGCCTCAAAATGGGGTTTTAATCACGTTACTTCTTCTCCGTATTATGCTCAGTCAAATGGAAAAAGTGAAAGAGCAGTACAAACTGTTAAGAAAATGTTAAAAAAGTCAATAGATAGTAATAGTGATTTCTATTTAGGTTTATTAAGCTACAGAAATACACCGCGGGAAAATTTGAATTCTCCTGCACGACTAATGATGGGGCGGAGGTTAAATTGTACATTACCAGTTCATCCCGACCTGTTAAAACGTACAAATTGTGACGATGGGATACAGCATAAAAAAATACTCTGTAAGCAAATGAAAAGCAAATCTTATTACGATCGACATTGTAAGCCTTTATCTGAGTTAAGTGTTGGAGATGACGTCATTATGTTGGAAAATAATAACGAAAGAATCCGTGGCAAAGTTGTAGCAAAAGCGTCAACTCCGCGTTCATACTTAGTAAAAAACAAAAAAGGTATTTATCGTCGTAATCGCCGACATTTAATTAAGAGTATGCCAGATAATAAAACAGAGACTATCAAGAATGATGATTATATTGTTGTTTCCGATGATGATGAAGATGATGTATATGTATCGGAGGATGATGATTATGAACCAAGCATTAATATTGATGAAGGCATGCCAAGTTCATATTCACCGCCTGTAACACGTAGTAAGGCTTCAAAACAATAAATCTTGTACTTTGTTTAGTTTCTTTTCTCTATATTTTTCTTATGTTTTTAAAAGGGAAGATGTTGTGGGTATCTGTCATTAGTTGTTTACATTTGTGAACGAATGTTCATGTACCGTCTTAAAGCAAATAAAACAGTTGCCAACTGGATTGCGGTGTTTCATTACATTACACTAAACAGGAGGCTTCAAGCGTATTCTAATCCAATAGGTTTTATAATACGGTTGTAATAGTTTTAACTTTAAACCAATTCCTTAACTCGAGTGACTTTTACAGTACTTCGACGACGCGTACCGTTCCACCTTATCTTGCATCTTGGTAGACAACATTGAACGTCTACTAGACTACGGTCCCATTGGACCTCGATATTCAAACTTGACACTGCAAGCTTTACTTGTACTGCTGAAGAAACAACCGCCTAAGGGCAGGAAACTACTCATTCTTTGTACTAGCAGCCGAAGGTAAGACCATAATGACATTAAGCTTTTTAATTAAATAACAGGAAAATCCTTTTACTAGGTAATATTTTATGATTATAATTTGATTGACAACAGCCAATTCACTTACACTACATCATTGTCTACGACTGAATTTTTGGTTTACCTTCAAATCGTAAATATTTACGTAGTTTTTACTAGCATACACTTGTGAGACACACGATATTATTGTAAAAAAAACTGTATATATTTATTTATTTATTTATTAAACTTCATGCACATAGGTACAGAGGCGGACTTAATACTAAAAGCATTCTCTACCAGTCAACCTTATATATTTTCTTCAGTCTTGTGTTGTTATTTTTAATTGTGTTTACCGTATAAAAATTTATGTGTCCTTTTGGAAAAACATGTATTTTCTTGTTTTCTATCACTATTATAGACAAGTATTAGAAGACATGGAGATGCTATCCGCGTTCACGGGCGTGCTGCACGTGCCGAACTTATCTACACCTGAACACGTGATGGCGGTTTTGGAAGAAAGCGATGCTTTCTCCAAGAGAGATCTACAGAAAATACAACATGACATCCGAGGATCGAGGTAAGTTGAGAATTTTCAAGGCAAAAATGCTTTAAACTTCTTAACTTGGGTGTTTATTACTTTTGTTTACTATTTCTCTGCATCGTATATATCTTGTGTATTCGATAACAGTTTCCAGTTATATTTTGGTCTTATATTACTTGCAATCGCAAGATTACAAACGTATATCTTCAAGCTCCATTAATCTCGCATTTAGACGGAATCAATGGCGGCCATCGTGGATGAACTACTTCATGCAACCGCGTGCAAATAGTACTCCTATGATACGCCAAAGTACATTCCCTCCTGGTCTCAAAGCATTTTCTAAACGAGATCTGCAGAAGATACGAAGTTCCATCAAAGGGGCAAAGTATGTTTGCACTTAGTAAATAGGATGATAATTTTAAACGGATCTTATAATAAAATTATTGCGTCTTGTTAATTTCTGATATGGTTCGAAAGTTTAGATATGCAATTGACTAACCAGTGCTAGAAGTACTACTGTCAAATGTCGTTAAAAAATATAACCTGGCATTTTAGCAAAATTTCAAAATAAATGATCAAAGAAATACTTTGCCCACTAGAAAAACGAAAGTTAAAACACTGATTCATTTCAAATTATCATCTTAAATATTATATTTCTTTTCCCTCTTATAAAGTTTTTAAGTAAGAGATGCTTGCTTCATTTGATTATCTTATTGCATTCGATCGTATCAGGACATAATCAGAAAATGAAGATCAGTGAAATAACAGTAAAGATACGTAGAGGTGACTATGTTCAGGTAGACAATTATTGGAAGTTTCTCGTGCTGCATATTTTTTACATTTTGTTTGCGTAACATAAAAGTGAAAATGAAAATGATTGATATTGAACTATATTGTCCCCAGGATCTTTATCGGTATCAAGAAGCTATTAGCACTTATTGACATGGTAAAACAAACAGATGAAGAATCCAGAGTATTCAAGTTCCTTACAAAAATGCAAGAGGAAGGCGGCCTAGACTTAGGCACCACTATACAATAAGAATCATTGCAACCCTAGGGATTACATACGCATACCACACAATCGCCCTCACCAGATCACACTAATCCACATATCTGTACATCGAAAACCCCTTTAACCAAAATAACTGAATGTACCCCCTGTAACTCTGACCTTAGGAGTTATGAAATAGATTACGACGAAATAAGCGAATGTACCGAGTCGCTAATCGATGTTAGTCATAAAAAGGGTATGACTGCCAAAGGCAAAGAAATGTCTCCATCTAAAATGCCCCTTATGAGAATCAGAAGCGTCGAAATAGTGTTCGAAGACGAAATGTCTACCTGTACGGACACAGGCATTTTAGATAGGAGCATAGAACTTATAGTGTCAGACAGCAGCGACGATTCCACCAAGTGTGTAGATGATTTGGAACATTTACATATTGAGAAGGAATCTAACTATGACTCGGTGACACTAAACGCTGACGGAGACTTATCCGATGATAACTCTGTTTCACTAAAAGAAGACATTGTCGAAGACATTCCTAAAATGAATACTCCTCAAATAAATTTTCCGGACGTCGATGAAACTTCGCATGTTCAAACCGAAAGCGTTACTTTGGCTATTGAAGTCACCTTATCGCCAAATATATCTGAATTTGGGGACTCGGGTCGATTCACAGAAGAAGCCTGTTCGTCTAATTTAGAGACAGTTCCCATTGAAGACGCTTTATTGTCTAGCTCATTTGATGCGATCAATGTTGAAAAAGCTTCCACATTGATCAGCTTGTATGAAATATCTGACGTGTGTAGTATTTCGGCCGCAAGTAGCACTTGTACTGCAAGATTGTATGAATACATCGATAGCAATAGTGATGATTCAGATAGTGATAACACTGCAACGTGTGACGACCCTCCAATGCAACATTTGACCAATATCGTTTCCCCCTACGATCATACTCTTTGCGATACCTACGACCTACAGTATGACTCTTTCATAGACATGGGCAAATTTTAACAATTGAGTACATATATTTAACATGTTTAAATATTATGAAAATTGCATAAAATTGCTTGCTTCTCTGTGGATGTTTTAATAGTTAATCTATTATGAACGTAACATACGTAATGCCAATGATTTTAAAGTTATATATTTTGAATGGCTATAGAATTTTGTTATAGTTTTTTTAACAGACACATTCCAATTAACTTTTTGAAGGATTTGATTAAAGTAGGTCCTGTTTTAGTATGACAGTGTGTGGTTAATGTTTAAGTGTGAGCTATTCTGACACCTTATATACCTTCTTTACACTGCTTGTGCACAGAGGGGCTCGGTGGTATGCGGCTCTAGTAACCATGTCAATGTCTCTAGAACTTGTTATAGATGAATTATTCACTAGACAATTTTTGTAAATAATACTTAATATTTCCATACCACGTGCAATTTTAGTATGTATACAATTTAAAGTGAACGATGACATGGTTACAGATATCCCTGGGTTGTAAGTCTAGGCAATAGCTCAATTTATCTACAATGTATTATATTATTTTTATAGAGTGATTTTATTTATTTCAATTTGTTATTGAAATGCAATGCAGCTTGATGCTGTCTATTGTGTTATTACTTAATAGTAATATTTTGATCAATGTGTAATATTGATAGCTGTAAGAGAATGATATTGTCAATATAATAAAATATAGTATTATAAAATATTTGAGAAATATTGTTGTTATAATCCAGTAGGACTCGAAGCTTTGACTTGGGACATTAGTACAACTAAAGTTTAAGTATTAAAATGCACATGTAGTAAATTTAACAGTCAATTAATCAACACTACTTAATTATTGCGATTTTCTAATTCGATTGTTAACATGATAATTGTACCCGGAGTATTCTAGAAACGACTACATAAATGTTATGTAGTTACAAATGTTTAACACACCAAATTATGTAGTACATGCACAAAATAAAGTAATGTTGCATGCTATACATTTTAAAAATTGCCAATAATGTTATCAATGTAAGCTATACTTGTTGCATTAGGTATTTATTGTAATAAATTATTCGAAATGCATTTTACACATTGCAATTTACTGTCTTTGTCTAACTGAATGATTGAAATAGAGAGTGCATGATAATGATGTTGCTTGCAGAGTGTAAGTGGCGCATTACAGTTAGATACATTATTATTGTAGTGTAAAACATTCCACTTCTCATTGTGCTGCTGTCAGTATAAATCATTGAATACATAATCATTAGTTAATACAATTTTATTGTATCTTGATGCTTTTAGATCATGGAGAATGAGTATAATGCTTCTATTTAATAGTTACTGTTGTTAATAATTTCGTCTGTGGCTGTGTATGAATATGTGAAATATTATAAAATGATTGATCATGGAAAATAGCTTCAGCTAATCATAACTTATAGTAAGTTGCAGTTTTGAGTATAATTTTAAAGATAAATCAACTTTAACAGATAAAAACGAAATTTTAAATGTTGCTAGTTGGATTAAATGTTTCTGTTTTTTAAATCCAGATATTACTATTTTTTTATGTTTCATGTGATAAAATTAGAATGTTCTAAACACTATATAAGCAGTTGTAGTGCATGTTATCTTGTGTATTTATTTGAAGATTTTGCTTAGCAATGGATGTGAGAAATTGCTTATAACAAAATATTAAAGATTATAGGTATTTAAAGATATTATATTATTCGTCTTGCCTACAGGCAATGTTCCGTAAATCTGTAAGCTTTATTGTTGGTAAAATAAAGTGATTGCCAAGAAACCTTATTTTATTTTAATGTATGGCTCATCTTGGCACAGCCCCCATCGCCAACTGAAAATCTATAACATGTCTAATTAGTCAAAATTGGTCGCAAAATACCAGAATTGGTTGGTCCACTGTTTAAAAGTTATAAGGGGGTATTGGTGGATGTAACTCATGTCTCGAAAATCATAGCACCTAGCGAAATACTAATAATACTTAAAATTAGTTTGTACAGCCACCTCTGTATCTCGAAAACCATAGTACCCATCTTTGTCCAATAAAAAAGTAAGTACCCAGGAGACAGTCTCTCCTTTGTGCAGGCCTTTAAATGTATATCACATTTTGAGCAAAGTACCTAAATTAAATCCTAAAAATGCAGGTATGCTCGATTAAAAAGTCATTATCGGATTTAAGTATAATAATATATTATATTATAGCTTACACAACAATATAAAACTAGTTGGCGATTTCACAAGCATCCACCCAGTCATTGTAAACATCTATGGGCTCTGATAATACATTAGTTGTAGTTTGAAAATCTTCTAAGCAGACTCGACATTGTATTCGTGCCGTATTCCGCGCTCTATCCCTGAAACAGAATAAAGAAGATTATAATAATGTTCCCACAAAATGCTGCCAGCTAGCTACAAGTGAGTGTTCTTACATTTTCACTTCACAAGATTTTTCGTGATTACAAAATGGGCAGTTGAATTGCTGATCGAGAGGTTCGATAGCCTTGCGTTTCGGCGGCGGCTTTCGTTTAGATTTACGCCGACCCATACCTGTAATTTGTAAATACTGCGTTACGTATTTATGAGGCACAATTTAATTTTATAAAAGTATTACAATTTTATTAGCATAGTAAAAAAATCTATTGCATGCAAAATTAGTAATTACCGTCAACTATTATGCATTTATAAATGTAGTTTCATTGTACAATACTTACTTTACACAAAAGAAATATTTAAATACAAATTATTTGTTTTTAAAGCCGGCCGAACCCAAACAACAAAACACGTCAATTATGACAAATCGATTTTTTTTTAATAATTACTTTCAGTATGTAGCGTTGGCGAATTGTTACTACCGTTACTACTCGACTACAGGTATAGCAGTTTTAAAAAAACAAACAAATTATTGTTGTGCACGCGCGACCCTTAAGCTGGGGTCCCACGGCCTGTGTTATGACAGACAATGAGACAAGACCGCGTCAGGGCAGGCCGATAGACCGTGAGTACAGTCGCATCCGATTAGGCTTGTCTTCAACCGTCCATCGGAAGTCGGTAAGATCAAAGGCGCGGTGCGACGGCGCCTGACGTGGCCTGTACAGGCGCGACTGCGTTGGTTCTGTTTCTTTTGGTTCTATTCATGTTGAGCACACATACAGCAACATGTGTGTGTGGTCAACATGTTGGATTGACGGTAACGGTAGGCCAGCACAGGCCGACACACGCCGTGGGAACGCCTTGACACAAGACGCAATCAGACGCCCAGTTATCCGCAAGTGTGCCTGTGATCCGGCCTGGCCTGTCATAACACGGGCCGTGGGACCCCTCCTTAGGTGTATTATTTTTATATACAAACCTTGAGTTTTAAAGGCAAATAGAATTTACTTATTAAATAAATAATACATAATTAAATACTTCACGCCTTTTATCCCCGATGGGTAAGGGAGAGCTCTCTTTAACTACCCAAGCTTTGACATTTGCCATTTATCGGGCATAATTCCAGACTTTGGTCTATACTAAAAAAAATTGGACAAAAAACACAATATCACTTTACCCGATCCGGGAATCAAAGCAAACCTGGACCTCTGCGTAGTAATTCGTACACAGTACCACCGGGACCACAGAGGCTCTTGAGGTCTTTGTTTCGGTGGTAATATGAAATTAATAATCTTTTAACATTCATCATCATCATATCAGCCACAAGACGTCCACTGCTGGACATAGGCCTCCCCCAATTTTCGCCACCGTTGTCGGTCGTTCGCCGCCCTCATCCATCGGTTGCCCGCCACCCTTATAGGGTCGTCGGTCCAACTTGTGAGGGGTCTGCCCACGCTGCGTCTTCCGGTTCGTGGTCGCCACTCTAGAACCTTTCTGCCCCAGCGGCCGTCAGTTCTGCGAGCTATGTGTCCTGCCCATTGCCACTTCAGAGAAGCAATTCTGCGAGCTACGTCGGCTACTTTGGTTCGCCTGCGGATTTCTTCGTTTCTCAAACGATCGCACAGGGAGACGCCTAACATAGCCCGCTCCATCGACCTCTGAGCGACTTTGAGCCTTCGGATAAGACCCATAGTCAGCGACCACACTCTGCTCCGTATGTCATCACTGGCAACACACACTGGTCAAAGACCTTAGTCTTGAGACACTGCGGTAGTGCGGACGTGAAGATATGTTGTAGCTTCCCGAACGCTGCCCAGCCGAGTTGGATTCGACGAGTGACCTCTTTCTCGAAATCGGACTTACCTAATCGGACTGTTTGTCCCAGGTATATGTACTCGTCAACGAATTCGAGCATCGAGCCTCCGACCGTGATAGGAGTGGGTGTAACATGGACATTGGTCATGACTTTAGTCTTGTCCATGTTCATTTTTAGGCCCAATTGTCGAGAGACTCTACTGAGGTCATCGAGCATTGCACTGAGATCCTCCACGGTCTCAGCCATGACCACGATATCGTCCGCGAATCGAAGGTGAGTGATGTACTCGCCGTTTATGTTGATGCCAAGTCCATTCCAGGTCAGAAGCTTAAACATATCCTCCAGTGCAGCTGTGAACAGTTTCGGAGATATAACATCTCCCTGTCGTACTCCTCGCTGCAACTGGATAGGTCTTGAGCTCTGACCATTAATTCGTACTGACATGGTGGCGTTTTCATACAAACACTTCAGCACTTCGATATATCGATAGTCAATATGGCACCGTTGGAAGGACTGCAGCACAGCCCAGGTCTCGATCGAATCAAAGGCTTTCTCATAGTCCACAAACGCTAAGCATAGGGGTCGGTTATACTCTGTGGACTTATGTATAACCTGCCGCAGCGTGTGTATGTGGTCTATGGTACTAAAACCTTTTCGGAAACCGGCTTGTTCGGGAGGCTGGAAGTCGTCGAACCTGTTTGCGAGACGATTAGTGATGACTCTCGAGAACAGCTTATAGACGTGACTTAGGAGTGTGATAGGTCTGTAATTCTTCAGAAGGGTTTTATCGCCCTTCTTGAAGAACAGCTCCACCACACCCCTGTGCCATGCCTGCGGCGTTTTGCCCTCGAGGAGGATGGCACTAAAGAGCCTCTGAAGGGCCTTCAGGATAGGATTTCCGCCTGCCTTCAGTAGCTCGGCTGTGATTCCATCCTCACCCGGCGCCTTGTTGTTCTTGAGCCGTCTGAGGGCCATACCAATCTCGCACAGGCTGACGTCCGGGATATCTTCGGTGTAATGTCGAGTTAACCTAGCTCTAGGATCTGATGCTAGGGAGCTAACAGGTGCATGTTGTGTCGTGTATAACTGTCCGTAGAACCTCTCGACCTCCTCTAAAACCTCTGGCTTAGACGAGATGAGCCTGCCGTCCCCAGTCTTCAGCTTGACAAGTCGGCTCTGCCCAACAGACCGATCTCGTGCGAACACTTTCAAGCCTTCGTGCGCTCTATAGCCTCTTTAACACCTTGTGTGTTAAATTGGCGAAGGTCGCGAGTCAAAGACTTGGAGATCCGTCTGTTGAGCCGCCGATAGTCACTCGCTTCCTCTGGGGATCGCAGTACCATCCTGCGCCTTTCGTCCATAAGTTCGAGGGTCTGGTCGGTGATCTTTCTCGGTCCTTTACTGCGGTGGGCTTTAAAGATGTTAGACCCTACCGAACGGACAGTTTCCACAAACCTGTTGCTGTATTTGTCCACGTCTACGCAATCGCCGAGCCTTTCGAAGCGGTTAAGAAGTTCGAGTTGGAAGCTCTCGGAGCTTTGAATTTGAATCGGTGCAGGTCGGAGCGCAGACTTCATCAGTCGAGACCAGTCCAGCTTAGGGTTGATATTTAATGTGCCTCGTACCATCCGGTGATCGCTTCCGGTTTTCACCGCATTGATCACTGAGACATCATTAAATATTTGCCGCCTAGTCGACATGATTAAGTCAATCTCATTTTTTGTGACACCATCAGGACTAATCCAGGTCCATTTGCGGCTATCGCGCTTCTTGAAGAAGGAGTTCATCATAAAGAGGCCCTCCCTCTCCATGAAGTCAGCCAGCATTTGGCCCCGGGGATTCCTGGATCCAAATCCAAACTGCCCCACTCTCAACTCGTTACCGCCTCGTCTACCCAGCTTCGCGTTGAAGTCCCCCATGACAACAGTGTATTGGGTCCTAGAGGCATGTATAACTCTGGAAATGTCCTCATACATAGCCTCGACCTCATAGTCGGGGTATGTCGAAGTGGGAGCATAAACCTGTATGACCTTCAGCGAATACCGTTTGGTGATTCTGAGTATAAGGTATGCTACCCTCGTCGACACACTCTCGATTTTCACCACGTTGTTCACGAGGGACTTGTGGACGATAAACCCGACTCCACCTTGGGACAGTTGGTCGCCCTCCCGGAAATAGAGCAGGTTACCGGACTTAAGGGTTATCATGACCTCCCCCTGTCTTCGGACTTCTGACAATCCCACTATGTCCCATCGTAGCCTGCTCAATTCTTCCTCCAGTTCAACTATCTTCTCGTCATTCCGCAGTGTGCGCACGTTGTATGTTGCCAGGGCCAAAGGTCGTCGGTTTGGGTAGCCTGGCCGCACCCGGGGATTCTTCGCACCCCTTACCCCGCCGTTACCATGGCCGCTACCGTAGCCAGGAATAGCGGGATGACCGGGGACTAGGGGCCATTTCTTTTTTTGTTGCTCCATTGGGGGATATTGCCATAATCGCCACGCTTGGCAGGCGGGTTGGCGATCAACTTTTAACATTAAACTAGTGAAATGCCTTCGCGCGTATCCCCAAATCTCGCCAAAGTACGATCGGCGAAACATGTTGTACCAGTTTCGCTAAAAGTTTCTGTGACAACACCTATTATAAAGACGTGTAAAAAAATGAAGATAGGATTTAAGATATTATTAAGATAGTTAACGTTATTAGTGCTAATAAAAAACTATCAATCTTTATGTAAATGTAGAAATTTTATTATTATTGGCACGATTTATCAATTAAATTAATATCTGCATGTTTTTTTTTGTGTGTGTGGTGTGGGTTGTTAGCCTCTGAATCTGATGGCGTTCACAATCTTACGCGGTGAGCAAAAGACTCTCATCCGATGATTATCATACTAATATTTATACACCCAAACTTCAATTGTTCGAGTTAAAAATATTGGAGTGTTTATCTACATCCCATCCCTATTCCCTAACTTCAAATTTCGATTGAGTGAACTTCTTTTCTAAGTAGCTGTCATCTGTGATTGAGTACTTGTTCTGTGAGTGTTTTGAGTCATGTCAAAAAGTTTGGTTTGAGTAGTTGCGGTGGGTTTTCATTCCCTCAATTTTATTCAATGCCTTCGTTAAAAACAAGCAAAATATTGTAATCACAATGGATCGAAGTGCAATCATAGTGACTGCATTAACAATACTTTCAATAGGCGGTATGTATTAAACATAATTCATGGGTTTTAATTCATTGCAAGTTGGAAACGCCCAGTGTTAACGTATTTTGATTGTTTTAGTTGCAAGTGTTGTCACAGAATGTTCAATACCGTTGGTGCTGAGGAACACTTGGTTTTCTTTTGAAACTGGCAAGCAGACCATTACAGATATTAATGCCAATGAAATGACCGGCAGGTAATTTTGTAACATAAAAACTCACTTTGTCATATTATAGTCCAGAGACTTTAAGAAATTAAAAATATTTGTATTATTTATTTGATTTTAAAATTTATGACTGGTATTGTACTTATTTCGTCAATACCTATCGAATGCAAAAAAAAATATTGCTTATAGAAATGGCTAATAAAGACAAAGTAAGTATATTACACAGAAATTACATTTTTACTTTCAGAGGAACATGTGTAAACATAAAGGCTGAGTTCCGAGTTAATTACACAATGGTATTTAAATACACAAACTGTTACTATTGTGTAAAGCTCATAGTTCGTACGGTGAATGTACTTGAAAAGATCGAGACTCCTTGTGTTGACTTGGCACCTGAGGAAGAACCAACAGTAGACAGGGTGTGCCGTGGTCTTAACCCTGATCAGAATCTCATAACTTTGTTCTCTGAGAACTATGTACCTGTAAGTTACTTATGTTTTTAAATATCTTATTATTTTTAGCCTGTATGGGTATACCTGCTAAAGCCTCTCCCAAAATTTTCCGATTTCCCCTATTTTCAGTGTTCTCCTGCCAGTCACTATGGAACACATATTAAATAAAACTTAAATGTTTCAGTTTGTGAAAAAATTTTTATAGTATACAAAAATACTAGTTCAATATTGTCCCTCTGTAGGGCAAAGGTACATGGCAAGCCATGAGCATTAATAGACAAACACCTTTTTACTTGTCCTAGTCTGTTAAATTTTTATTGCAGATAAAATGCCTCTTCATACAGAAAATGCAAAAGCATTGATCAGCTTGCCTGCTCAAAGCAGGTTGGCAGTTTACAATTATAGGTTTCCTTATACTTTTACTTATTAGAATAATAAAATTTAAACAGTATTGTATATTATTTTTTAGCATCATTGTCATTATATTTCATAATTTGTATATTTTTAGGTTAATTGCCGTTCATCATTGGAAGGTGTATGGCATTTTGCATACCAAAACCGCTTTCGGTTTACAGGTGAATGTAACCATCCTGATAATCAAATCAAATCCTGTCAAACAGCAGGTACTCAGTTTTTGATCACCAATCAGAAGTTCAACATTACATATAGAAAATGTCAAGGAATGTCTAATACTTTTGATGGTGTTGTGGAATACAGTTGTTTAGGTAAGCTAGTAATTTTTCTGTCTATAATTTTTCATTAAAAGGAAGGGAAAGTCTACCTTATTAGCAAAAAAGTATTAATTATATCTAAGCAGTGTAATATTATTATTATACACTAGCTGCTCGAAAATAGTATGTGTTTAATTAATGTAACTCGGGAACCAGACCGATTTTCGCACATACATACACACAAACTTTCACATTTATAATTTTATAGTATTAGTAGGATTGGCTTGCAAGGTACATTAATTATTAACATTAGAATAAATATGTAATAGACTCTATACTACTTCTGAATCTGTCAGTATTGTCGTTACTTATTTGTACATAATTATAACTTTCCATTCTATACTCTTTTTTATGATTTTATTATAATCAGTGTATGAGTTTATTCTAAATTATCAGGGTAAACTTATACATTTATTATTTACAAATATAGATGAAGTATTGCAATTTTTTCACTTAACGCAATTTTCTTTTTTAGGTCATTGGTTTGTAAACAAGAATCATTTCTTTGCTGTTGCAAACACTAAGGAATCTCGAAAGGATGAGAGGTACCGATGTTTCCTCAAGAACAGAGATGATGATCTTTATATTGGTGCTTCTATTACACCTGAATGTAATACATTAAAGACTGTTGAGAAATCACCTGAGAGATACAGAGTTACTCCTGTCAAGGTAAGCAAAATATTTTATGTACCTACTTACGGTTACTATAATATTGTAATAGTATTAAAGTCTTGTTTTTATCATCTAACCTGTTTTTAATCTTATGGTATGGTTGTTTTAGGGTTCCATACCTCAAGAGGGAAAATGGAATCTTTATTAGGATCACTTTCATGTGGCATTGGCAATTTGTGTATTTTGATTTTACAAACTAATAATCATTATTGACCTGTTATTATTCCACTGCAGGGAAAGGTCTCATACAGAGAAGGCATGAGCATAAAACTAATAATATTTTTTATAGGCTGAAGTAGTAGAACCAGGTTGCCGCCTGCCTCAAAATTTCTCTGGAGATTGGATCAACACAGCCAACATAGATGCCGATGTATTTATTAACGAAACACATATCATTGAAACCTATTACCCAGATGAGGGTAGATATAGAAGAACCATTTATGTTTGCAGGTAATATAATATGAGGTTTATTTATTTTAGCAACTGTTTGGTGATTCTGAAGTTTGTGCTTTAAGTGTTTTATAATGTTATGCCCTTTTCCATTCATGAGAACAGTTTATTAAAACTTACAGTACTGGAGATGGACAGAGGGTTTAAACCCAATGGGAAGAAATGGATTTTAAGTGGGTTATTCTTGGTGAAAACGGGTTTTAACCCAAATGAAAAGCCAAACAGCGGGTTTAAATTAATGACTAATATCTTGTACTGTGGGCTGAAGACAATTAATTAGTGATGTTTTTGCTAAACATATATATCAATTTAAGAAGTCTTTAGAGTTACTGTGTGGTTTGCCTATCTGTATTCAGAATACAAGTTAGGTCAGTCAAAGGTCTAAGTAGTTTGGGCCTGGTCTAAACAACGAATATTGGCATTACCCAGTAATTGAGTTCCTATTTTCATACATTTGCTGATTCTAGTCATTAAATTATATTATCAGTTGGTAACAGTTGGTAACCATATGGAACATGTGATCTGCTTGTGACTTATAAAATATTTCTTTATTTACAGAGAACAACGTGATAGCCGAGTGATGATGGCTCGTCTTACAGTTGATGGTTGTCAGAAAGACTATGTATGTTTCGATTTTGTGCCTCAGCACCATAATGTCATAAGGTAAATCTTGAATAGTTTTAAGCCACAAAAATATCAAGCACATCAATTTCCTTAGCTTTAATAAATAAATTACGGCTTTGCTTAACTTTTTCAGATACCGAAAAGGCTTGGCCATGATTCAAAGCAATTTCCATACAGTATGTTCATGGGTACAATTCGCGAACAAGCGAGAATGGCGTTACGATATTTTTTTGAAGAGAGATCCTACGCCCATTCGATGTCCTGTAGCCGGCAAGTTTAACTTCACACAGAGAGGCGACGTTAGATTTGAAACTAGGATAATAGGCGGTGTCACACTAAGTCCTCGACCAAATTTATACTGCAAACTTAATATTAGTGATTTTTCCGTCTGCGAAATTGATCAAAAAACTATACAAATAAAGGAAAACTATTGTCTATCAGTGGACTATTTGGGAAGACCAGTGGATATCTACAGTGATCCTGATTACAAGATGAAATGTATCGGTTTTTGGAAAGAGAATTTGAAGTCTTATCTGATTACGTATGATGAGTTGGATCCTTTCTCTAAGTACAGATGTTGGGTGTATCAGCGTGCTGATCTTAATCGGTAAGTGAGACATTTTCTGATACAACTTTAGTAGCAATCATGGTCCTCCTTATAGTAACTTGTTATTGTGACCTATAAACATTACTATGTTTGAAGTATTTGAACCAAAGTGAAAATAATCACGATAAAATTTTGTTATTTTTCAGAGTTCTTATGTCACAAGCGCTTGGTCCGTACTGTGATTTAAAGCAAGATGTGACATCATGGAACTATACGGAAGGCGCTGCAGTCGCCGTAGAAATGGAAGAGTACGAGAGAGAACGTGACCAATGTCCTATGCATTTCGACGATGGAAGTGACCCATGGTCCACTAAAGAAAACCATATCAAAGTATTCACTTTCTCATTTTGGAGTAGTTCCATTGCTTGTATGACTACGTATAATTTAGGCACATTACTTTTGGTAGCTTTATTTGTTTTATTTAGATAAGTGTAGACTGATTTATTTCAATTAAACTATCTGTGGAGCAGAAAATGTGGATTTGAACAATATAAGTTCAAAAAGCGATTTCTCAGTAGAAGAATGCCTTATTCTGTCCATAAAGGCGCTTAATATTATTTTATGTTCAAAGAGTTAATTTTGTACTTATTAGAACAATGGTAATAGTTTATGATGAATCTCATAACGTAACATATGTGCCTTATGTATGTTATTGAAATTATATACAACAAAGTAGAAAATTTAGGTATATTTCACCTCAACAAAAGTCATGAAAGAAAAAATGTAGTGATGATAGAAAATAATGTTTGTGAACAATGACATCTTGATAACTGTGGGTAAGAGGGTTCTTTAATATAAAACATGTCTTGCATAGAAGTTATTCATTACTTAAGAACTGAGATTTGGCCGCTTGCAATAGCATCTTTCACTAACTGCCCTTTTACGTCATAATTTACAAAAAATGCTTTCTAAAGAGAAAGATTAATACTAACTGCAAGCGTCTGGTATTGGTGTGTATGCTAAGCGAGTTCGTATCGACGCTAATGGTTTTGAATGGGAAATTTCTTTGAACGAATTTTGTCAATCTTAGTAAAGGGTTTATACGTCGACGTTCATAACATTAATGTTGCCAACACAGATCATAAAACCTAAATGGCCAGAATGTAGCACTGCCCTAAATGTATGTTTTCAAATTTTCTGATAAATCAGTAAAAACTAAGTGCCTAATAGAGTTACTTTGTATTGATTACAATTTTAGCCTTTTTATGTACATTGTATTACCTGTGTATTCGTTTGCTATCCTTTATTGAGGAGTTTAAGCCATAGACCAGTAAGTAGTTTTAAGTAGTTCAACACATAGATCTTTATAATTTACAAATTATGCAGTTCAAATTCCAAATTTGCATTTTATCTTCAGCTTAATGTCTATATAGCCACAGTGAGTGTGGCAAATAATTGGCAGTTATGTGTGCCTGTTTCAAAACTTATATTATCTTTATTTTTCAGAAAACTTACACTCTTTTAACACTTAAGTACCAACCTAACATTATTAGTTCTCTCTTAATACATAATTTAAATGGTATTTTATATTCCATATATATAGATTACTTGTTAATGTATATTTTTTTAATTTTTTTACTATTTTTATATATTATGCAAATCCGTCCAAACTATGGCTTTATTTATGTTTCATTATGAAGACTTTTTAATATTTTAATAATAATTATGTATGTTGAAATACATTGACCATATTATGAAAATAAAATGATTTAAAGATAAATTGCATTTTTATTTCACATATTGTCATCATAGTATTACATGGGTGTTTGACCAATGACTTTAAAATCAACTGTTTTATTTTGAATGCTGGGAAAGTTAGCCAAATTATTAATATAATATAGAATATAGAAATAGGGTAGTAGTAGTTAGGTAGGATTTATAAATGATTGATATTCTTGTAGTGTAATTTTATTATTTATTATATTCTATTTACAACTATTGCCACAACATAAATTAGTTTTTGAATGTAAACATGTATATGTAAAAAGTTATTCAAATACATATTAAAAGTTATCAATTACATACAAGTGAAATGAACACAAAGACAATTAAAATTCAAGAACAGTTAATCTTAACTATCATTCTCCCAGACATTAAATAAAATAATCATAGCATTACTCTAATGATTTGATGAAGGGTGTAACAACCACATATAGAAGAACCACATTTTACTTGGTCCAAGATACTTTGGGAATATCAAAGTGTTCAGTCAAGCTGTCTAGATGTTGATTAAATTTTTCCACCCTCTGTTTGTGTGTCATCTCAGCTTTCTGTTGTATCCTTTGTTTTTGCTGAAATCAGAATATTACTGATTGAGCTTCAAAAATTATACTTCAACTTTGTTATATTGCTAATGTGTGAATGCATCCCAAATATTATTTTTTGAGATTATAGACGACTTATGAGTAGGCGTCCACCCTCGCTTCACATTGTTATCAAAAGTTTCATTAGGTCTCACAACAATACAATACTACATAAAATATGATTGCAAAATTACCTATGTCTGCATATTATTGCTATACTGCAAATTTACTTTTCGCTAATTCGAATAATTGTTAAAAAATATGGTAAACATCATGAAAAATAGCCTACACGCTATGTTTATTAATTCTAAAAAGTGAAAGATTTTTCAAATCGGTAACCTAGATTTATTTATTTATTATTTATGTACACACATGACAATTATAGAAAACAA
This sequence comes from Parascotia fuliginaria, assembly GCA_963082885.1. NCBI lineage: Eukaryota > Metazoa > Arthropoda > Insecta > Lepidoptera > Erebidae > Parascotia > Parascotia fuliginaria. The sequence goes on along the minus strand of OY720176.1, from coordinate 6,175,105 downwards.
ACATAAGTAAGAAGAGCACAAAGGTACTGCTTATTTCAAAAGAAATCTCTTAAAGCAGACCTGCGACAGAAAAATTAGATGAGAGACATAGACACAGTGTGTATTGATAGATTAAAACTAAAACAAAAAATAAAAATACGCAAATTACACATACTTATAATAGATAAAAATAAGTGATCACAATCACTAATAAGCAATATAGACACAACAGTTGGACATTTCTGAAGTGTGTATGGAAGTGGATACACAAATGTTTCACTATATGGGAACTGATTTAATAGTCAACCATAAAATTGCTTTACCTTTACCACCCTTAGAGTAAATGTTGTTAGCATACTATTATAATAAAACAATGTCTATCTATGATTGTAAGTGCCCTCGAATTTTTTAAAAGTGGTAAAGTAAATATGTGGTCGACTATTACAGCAAATTAGAATAAAACTACTTTGCCTATGTGCATGCAGAGAGACAGTTATGCATAAGAGTTTGACAACAACAAGTACAATATAAAAATACGTACCATTTTCTCCTGCATCTTTTGAAAAGCTATTTCAGCGTTTGTCTTTTTGTCATAATCTGTTCGTTGGACGTGCTGTTGAATTTCTTTTTCAATCATTTTCTCCTTTTCCTTGTTGGTCTTCTTCTTTTTTTTCTTTTTAATACCAGAGTTGTCCTTGATCTTTAGTTGTGCTCTGTTAACACATGCATATTCGTCTTCTTCACCCATTATTCGTATGTGTATTATCGAATTATCTTACAATTTGTATTATTTTTGATTTTTTTTGTTTACTTGCACGCGATGTCGTATTGCCAATAGTTGTCAAAGCGACATGTGTCATGTAGGTCAAAATAGTGATGTTGTGATTTTTTTTTTATTTTTTATTTGCCCAAAGGGCAGAATGTGAATTTTGCATTGCATGTTGTTTAGACATCAGTCTTTTGGTCCAAGTTTAAACACAATATACCTTCTGCGTGATCCTTATTTAGTAATCATAATTTGTTGTTTCAATGGAACAGTTTAGTATTTTAAATGTAATTTCTCAGAAATAAAAGCACAGTAACTTTATGACGAGCTTCTTATTGTTCTTGTCGATCGTGATTGACAAAACGTAGGGCAGTGATGTTGGACATAGCGTAAAACAAATTCAAGAAAACGTTCTAGGTCGTAGCAGTAGCCAAGGCCGTCTTAAGCAATACTGGAGCGTGGGCACAAAATAATTTGGAGCCCTTTTAAAAGTAAAGAAAGTGAATTAGGATTGAACCACATCTGACAGCAAGGGACCGCATTTTCTTATGTTTCTTTAAGTACTTTTATGTCACCCAGAATCGTCATTTATTATTAGAGCGAGAAAGAAAGAGAGAACGCAACAGCATATCGCGAAACCTAAAAACTAGAAATACAAACAAAATGCGGTTGCACACAGAGAGGTGGCGGAACGCTGACGCGCTTGCCAATGTTGTCGTTTCTTAGGGAAATCTTGACGGAGAGTGCATTTCACAATCTTTTCGTACGAGGGAAAAAGTTTATCTAAAACCTCTCTGTACAAGAGTTTTTAGGGTGTGAGAATGAGCTTCCAGTCGATGGCGAAAAGTACGACAGTAAAAAGTGGCCGATTGCACCCTCCTAAACAATTCTTCAGAACACAGCCGATTATACAGGCGGTAGAATACACGTAAATGATTCAATACTGCCAGTAAGCTTAAAATTGTCATACTTCTTGCAGCACGTTTTTGGACAAGGGGTCCAGGGATCCAAGCTGGTATCCAGGTGCTGCCGCCCAAAACTGGCAGCGGTACTCCACGTGGGGACGAACTATTATATAGCTAGCAATAGTCATAGTAAAGCAATAGTCTTTACCCTGCAGTAAAGTTCCGTTTGGCCCTATTGCGCACACCGAGCTTTTTGGATACGAGCTTGGCTTTAGCCTTTAAATGACGGCGGAAAAAAAATATGTCTGCGAAACTAGACTGAAAATCACTGAAGATATCGATTCCAAGGATCTCAGGGCTTGCCGAGGTTGTAAGGTCTGTGTGTTGAAATTGCGGAGTGACTACAAATGGATCTTTCATAGCGTTGAACGCGCAGACTTGTTTCTTGGTGATCAGATCGGAGACTACAGAGTGCATTCTATTTCAGACACAAACCTTTCTTGACTTTTCTACTCAATGCACAATGGAACGAGGGATATTCGCCCGGCCCGTATAATACGTATCTTCAGTGCTGTTGTCAGTATAACAATAAAACATCTATGGACAACATAATAATTGATATGCAGTAAAAACAAAAACACATCAAGCAGCACGCTGTAGCATAAGCGGCATAAATGCAATTTCGTGCTTCCAGATATGGTTCAACCCTTAAACAGTTAGTTTTCTGCTATGATCATTTATTATGCGTTTCTACTATGATCATTTATTATTAGTATGCTGGTGGTTTTCTGGTGAAAATGAGTAGGTCAACGTGATAGATCTGGCGTAGAACCTACGCTACTATTATTTAGTACCTAGTAGGTAGGTACTTTGCTGAATTGAGTTCGTTGACAATTGTTTTTAAATATCTTGTGACAATACCGATAAAGCAAATTGTTATACACATCCAGTACATAATCTCAACATTGAATATTTCCAGGTTTTCACTTTTTTATATGGAAAGTTTTCCGGGAATATTGAAAATTAGTTTGTGTATAGATTTTGACGCTCTTTCCAAAACTGTTGATTTAACAAAAACAATTTCAATACATAAACTGAAGGCAATTTCCTCTAGATTTAGTCTGAAAAGACATATTATAAAAAAAATCAATATTTCCAATAAGGCGGCACGAGCGACAGATACGATGAGGTAGCAAAGTAGAAATTCTGAAAATTACATCCAAATCTATAAACATTTCAAATATCAAAACACCCACGAAAACTTTCCAGTTAAACTATTTACGGACTGGGGCCCTACCACAACCTCTTATAGCAACCATAATATAACCTTACTTTGTCTCTATCCTTGTTTTTAATGGTACAAAAGAAAAAGATATAACACAAAGTAACTTTAAAATAATACTGCTTTAAGAGGTGGTAGGCCCCCAGGACTAATTACTGTGTAAGTGTGTGATTAAGGTGAAAGAACAAAAATCTTTATAATTACTGTACTTTAACTGTATAAAATAAGTGGGTAAGTATCTAATTTTAGGAATTATTTCGATTATTTGATTTAGACCTGTGACTTTTTTGTGATTAAAAGATAATGTGCCCGACAAAAATGTTTTGAGAATAAATGTGTAAAAAAATGTGGGTGCTCTGGGGGTCCCCTGAGGATGGGTGCCTCGGGCACGTGCCCCGTGTACCCTTATGGTAAAGACGTACCGTCTTACGTACCAATTTACGTACCATTACGTGCCTTCGTACCAATGTCCTAGTTTTAGGTCTTAACACACTGTTATCTAGGTGTAATGACCCAGTCTTCTAACGATCTTTCGATTCTATTGTTGACGTTTGACTTTTGGCTTTTGATAACATATTTCAACTTACATCTTGTTTCTAACTAACTGGGTAACTGGAGTGAGTAATTAAGGGCAAGATTCACAGACCGCACTTTGACTTTACTTTGATGCAAAGATCTACTTTGTACCAAAAATATGTTTCTTAGGCCCAGATTCACAATCGTGACTTTACTTTACAGCAAAGGCACCTTCGCAAAGTAAGCTTTGTATTGCCGAAGATTACTTTCAACTTCATATTCAAACATATTTTTGGTACAAAGTAGATCTTTGCATCAAAGTAAAGTCAAAGTGCGGTCTGTGAATCTTGCCCTTAGTATACTTAATTACATTTAAATTGATTTTTAAAGATGTATTTTCATATTACCCTCAAATGAACTAGGTAGGTACGTTTCTTTATATAAGGCAGTTTGAATATTATGTGAAAGGATGGACGGATATTTTCTGCAGTAGAGGACAAACCCTGTGTTACGGAATACTATACAAACATAGAAATAATCATTAACGGTTCAAGTCCCGAGTATTAATGTACTATTATAGGGACTCGAATCATACAAAGTTAAGTGTCCTAAGGACTCGAATCCACAATCTACATAAGGTATTGTAGGTAAAACTGGGCAGGCCATTTACACATGAGCAATACATACTCAAATACAAACAAACAAAATCAAAGATTAAAATTCCGTAGTAGGTATAAGTCTTACATAATACAACTATCTACAATATCCCCTTTAAAGACACCCTATCTGAACGACGCGGAGCTTTAGCCGAGTTAAGTACACATTAACTCACGACTACTCACGAGGGTGGCAGGTTGAACTAGTAGCAAATATCATAAATAAATAAGTGATTGTTCGCGACAAAAGAGCGGGAATGAATGGCGTTTCTTGGCGTTATCGGGGCAGCGCACGCGCTCTGTCCGCCGACGCGTACGGCCTAGAGATTAGTTCGATTTCGCGGCACGTGGCGCCACGTGCGATCTGACTACCCACCAAATAAGATTAACGGATTTGCACACTACAGATTGCACACGAATGAGCAGGAAGTGTAAAGTGAAACGGCGGTAATGAGAACGCATTGTGGGAGGACCAGCGTAATGAGATCGGAAATAAAATAGTTTTGTATTACTAGTTGACGGAGTCAGCGGTTTGGGAAGTAGGTATACAAAGGGTTCTGGTTAGATAATCTAATCTAATTATTTTACACAATATCTGTTTTCATACATTTATAAACAAACCTTCACAAAAATGCAATACGTACCCAATATATTCGTACGCGGAATATTAAAATATCAAGACTTATCGAAGATTTGAAGCACATTTTGAAAAAGTTTATCTGGATGAGTTTCAATTTCTAAAGACAATATTCGCAAAGCACGAACATTTAATAAACTTATCCGGATGAATGTGGAATAAACCTATAAAAACACTTACCTAATAAAACATTAGAAATGGTTTACAACTGGTTTACAAGATTTTAAAAATAGTTACGTTTGTTCGCATATAACTAAGTTTTAATATTTAATCGCTCATAAGTCTTTATGCACAATGTCACTGAACTATCTAAATAGGTACTAAAGTTCGGCATTCACATGGAGTTCAGTTCGCAACTGCAGTTTGAAAGTCAAGTGCATTTGCGTGCTTATCTCACTAGTCGTAGTCACCAGTTATGTATATCTTTCTACCTAATGTAGAGTTTGTAAGGGGGAATCGTTATAGTGCCTAGGATGATAGAATACTTAGTTTATTACGGTTGTAATATCAGTGAACTATTATTGTCAAACTATCATGATTATAGAATAGGGATTCATAGATGTGGACAGTCATAGAACAGTGTTTTAATCGGCAAAGGAAGAAACAGTAATTAGGTAGATTATAATAATTTAGGTACTTATTGGCATTTGAAAAACAGTTCGGTATACTTACCTAAGTAAAAATGGAGGTGGGGGTAGGTATACGAGTATGTTACATAGATACATTGTGGTCCATGCTTGCCCGGTACAAACTTTTATTATCTATTGTGATCTGACAAAAATATTAAAAGTATTTTTCCTGAAACAGTTTATTCAATAGAAACTTATAAAATTTAATTTTGGGATTTTATCGTGCGTTTGACTAAATTTGATTAAAGTTGCGAGAGAAGCAAGTGAATCCGCAAAAGGTAGCTAAATTAACAAAGGTGACCGACAAAGTTGACCCAAATGGAGTATCTTTGACATTCAACCAAAGCCAGGGTATTCGCTGATGCCACGTGCCTACTTCTCCGATAAGAGTCGACCCTCTTATTCAACAGTTTATCTTGGAACATTGATCGGCATTGGCCTTGTGAAGTTGGTGCTATAAGTTTGACTTGGCGTTCTAAAGCTAAGTTTATAGTAGCTTCTTTATTAATGTTATTTAGTTGATGTTTAAATTTATATTTGTCTTCACAATTTTCTTTTTCTAGAATCTGATGTGATGATTATCGGTGTAATCATCTGGTAATCATGAAAATGTGCATTGATTAATCTTTAGCACAAATTTTTTAGACCAGGACCAGGTAATCATGATTTTTTGACGTGAACTTTTGCACTAGGGAATGGGTAAGCACTGTATTAGGTGCCTATGTGTAAATACAAATTGTTGAAATATAGTTATTCTGTCGTCGTAGGGCAATGTAAAATCACGTTTATTTGTATGATTCTAAAATATTTGTAGATCAAAATATTTGTTTCAGGTAAGTAAGTAAAAATAAATTTACTTAGGTTAGGTACTAAGCACATATCTCAATTAAAATGGCAAACCTTTGCTTCCTTTTTTTTTATATTAGCCTACCAAAGTGACTCCACCCCGCCTGATGGTAAGCAGTCAGTGGAATCCAGAAGTAGTGGCCACTATACCATAAGGTATCGTCTTAAACTACTGGTATAGTGGCCTCCACTATGGCGGCTGGGAATGGGGTTAGGGGAAGGGATTAAGGGAGGTGAGGAAAGAGGAAAGGGGGAAATTGGGACTCCGGCACTCTCACTCACCGAACGAAACGCAGTGGTACGGATACTATTACTCTTACGTCGATCTTCTATGAGAAGGTAGTACTTTTCCGGACGATCCGGACCATTCATGCTGAAACCAGCGTGGATCTACTACCGTACAAAAAACAAGTTTCTAAACAGAAACAGAGATGAATGTGACATCAATGCCTCTATCAAGTGTTAAGTTCATAAAGGTTGTCTGGACATGGTTAAGTAAATCCAGTCTAACTGCTACATTGTCCATAGTAAAGTGTCTATGTCTACTCTACAGTGATGAGTTAAAATACGGATGAAATAAGTTTCACCCAATATTTACTTTGTATTTATTAGGAGTTCGCAGAAGTCACAACAAAATCTACTTGACTGTAATCGTCACATTAACGGGTATCGTGCGATATCCATCGGCTTACGTCATAGTCCCTCATAGTTACACAAATCCAAACAAATAGTGAAGTGAAGGCTATAGAGAACAATAGCGGCAGCTAATAGACATTAATACAGCATTAGCTTAGGGCTGCGACACACGCTGGTGACGCCTTGTTTGCCAAACTGCCCTAATCCGCTATTTGTAGAGTAGGGTTGCCATGAGATTTAGATGTTTTGGGAGCTTCTCCACTTTACTTTTGCGGGTAACATTAATTATAATTTAGTTTGATATGAATAATTACTTTTAAGAATAATTACTTTTAGGTGTCTAGGTATATTGTATAATATTGCAGATTTGGGAATTAGAAATGACCAGTCCCGTTATATTTTTATTCAAAGAAAGAAAGCTTTATCATTTTTGAAAAAAAAATTGGCTGTGATTCTCGTGTGGAAAGCTGCATCACAGAAACTGCGGGCAGAAATTAAGCTTAATAGGAAGATAGATAACTGACTGAAAAGGAAAAGCTCTTGGCTGCTAAATTCTACTGGTGATAGATTATTTTTATATTGCAGAGATACCTTCTTGTGTAGATACTTAGTTATGCGCTCCATTGCACAGCTGATGAGCTATAACTATGAGTCTTAAATTGAATATGGGGAATTCAAATAAAGATATCTTCTTTATAAATTTGTTCCAGAGTTTAAAGAAACTGAAGCTTAAATTAACGGAATTTGGAATTTAATTAATTATACCATAAATCATAGGTATTTATTTTGTTCTAATACACGTTTGTAAACAATGCTTTAATATTGGAAGAATTGTAATATATCTATCTATCCATCAATCCAATCCTTCACTTAGTCACCCTACTTTGTCGCAAAATGCCGCTTTGACTTTTGAGAGGAAATCCTTTTCCCACGAGCTTTATTCAAACATATGTAAAGCGTATGATGGATGACGCGCGGACCGCCTTTAAGCGGGGGTTAGCCGTTTAAATCACAATCGTTCCACCCCTAATATATTTTTTCTTTGGTCACTGAATCTTTAGGTTGAAATTTATAATGTAATTTATACTAGGCGGTGTTCAATGAAAGAGTTTAAATGGCACACGTCAAAATGATTGCACTTTTTATTGTAACGCACCCAGGGGTATACTATTACACTGTTACAGTGTCTCATACACAATTTTATTTGTCGAAAATTTGCGGATAAAGTAATAAAATAATTGGGTCGCTAATGTGAGTTGTTAAACTCGCAATTGCTGTTTTGTTCTGACTTTGGTAAATATGTCTTGAAAACAATAGAATATGTGAAGTAAAAATGTCGGGCGCACCCGCCGCGCTCGCTGGGGGGGACGCGTCAAAGTTTTCCCATTACGCAACTCGCAGACATTAGCAGCCCTCTTGGGTTCATTAAAATTTGTCAGCTTGTCGTATACGACTAACTTCTAAATGGATGTAGAAACTTCTCTAAGTGAAACTCGGTTGACGTAAAAAGTTTGTCGGATTTTGAGTTGGCGTTTTTTCGACGCCATCAATTTCTCAGCCCGTCAAGAAGATTATTCGCACTTGCATTGCGGAAAAAAGAGTACCTAATTTAAGTTTTCCAGAAGAGTCGTTGCGTTGGAGTTATGATCTTTGTTTGAAACTTAGATTGATTTATGAAATCCTCATTGTCTGCTTGTGCGATTATGGGATCAGCGCGACTTGTTTTAGAACTTGAAAATATCATGTCTTAGGTATATTAACGGAGACAGTGTGAGACATTTAATTATTCCAGTTTTCAAGTACCAAATGATATTTTATTTAATTAAATTATACTGACGTCAAAAATAATTTAATTAGGTAATGACAACTTAATCTTTCTCAAAACAAAACAAAAACAAAATCGCTTGATATTAGATATTGCGCAATCAGTGTCTCCCGCGAACCAATCAGTTATTATTCTCTTTATCTTCGAGGGGTTAAACGAACCTCCGAGTATTGAGGGTGACGTTGATAGTTTATTTTAACAGATGTAATTGTGAATGAATGATCGAATTGAACAAGTGGAAGGAATGTTAACTCTGTAGGAGTCTGGTAATTAACCGTCAGCTTTTATCAACCACACACTGCAACTTTTTCCATAATAAGAGGCTCAAGCTCAAGGTAGTATTGAGCTGGAATGCCGTGCTTTGAGCGGGTCTGGTAAAATATAATATGACCCGTCCTCTATTCGGACTAACGACGAAGCGTGCATGTGACACATCTGGTTTTGTCATTTAAAAATAGGTGTAGATATTAAGTAGGCATCCATTGAAACCACTGAAAGTTGTATTTGTAAATTTTTGAAGACGAATAAGTTAGGTAATACAAAAACACTGAAGATCTTAATCTTCGATTAATCGAAGTATTTAGTTAATAAGTTGTTAATACTTTATTAAATAAGTATCATTTTAGTTCAATACCGCAGGCTGTAACAAAGGGGGTACGGAGAAGTCAGTAATTTAAATTCACAGTGGAGCAATTTACCCGTCTCATCTGTAGATACTTCAAGCTATATTGTGTTTTCTGTCTCAGCTTAACCCTTTTCAAGACAATGTTAACGATTCTTTGTTTCTTTTTGACAGTTGGCAAATACAAGCAAATATTGTAGTAAATATGTATGCAAATATGTACCTACGACATGATGGATAACAGTGGTTCACGATAGGTCAAGGTGGTGAAACTTTGGGCAATGTTTCAGCTGATATGATGATCGTACAGTAGTAAATTCTTGCTGGTTTCAGCAAGAATGGCTCCGAATGAGCAAGGAAGTACCAGCCTCATAAAAAATATCGGCGTAAAGTATTATTTTTCATATTAATGCGATTCTTTCGGTGAGTGAGAGCACTAAAGGCCAATAATCTCTATGGTCTTCATCCCTTTCTTCCCACACGGTCGACAACGGCTTGGTTTGCTTGTCCTAGCGTTGTTTCTATGATGTTAAAAAACGTTCATAAGTTTGATACATGGATGTTATATTTGAATCCCTGGTAACATCTACAATTTACATCATAATTTACATGCCGTACGCCTGTTTATAAAGCTATAAAGAGACAATCTGTCACAGAAGAATTATATGAGATGACTATTTCGATATCAGTGTTCTATTTATATGATCAATTAATTATTCCTAACGAATGATTAACTGCAGCTATAATGAGTATTAAAGGAGTATTTATAGAGTTTTTAAATTAGTCCTCGCAGTAGTTAATAATGTTATAAGATGACTTGTTGTAAAAAGTGCGTGATTAATAACCCTGTTACACCAGTCGAGGAGAAATTATAATAACTACTTACAAAAGCCTACGTGCTTCAATAAAATGGGCTTTTTTTGTAAATACTTTATTATACTTTTTATATTAATTATTATTTGTATCGAATTTACGGAGCGTTTAAACATTGTGAGGGGCACGTCGCAGTTTAGTGTCTTATATCGTAATTTTCAATTTTTATCATTTAATCGGAGCTATATTTTATACAGCTTTTACCTAATTCTAAAAAGCTAGAAGAACATATTTTTAAAATATAGCTTCGATTAAATGATTAAAATTAAACTCCACTCATACGGTGTAAACGCTCTTTTAAAGTATACTTTATCAAATTACCTATTTGATGAACTAGCTTCAGCATTTGTGTTATAACGTCGGTGGCTTGTCTGACGCCAATTTCTGTGTAAGGGAGGCCTATGTCAGTACAGTAAGGCAATAATGCCACCTAAAATATTTCATAATGGTTAAAAATCATAGAATATGGGACATTTGATACCAAAAACCATACGCATCAAACCACATTAAAACCAATTGTTACATTATAAACAATAGTTACTAACAACTCTTGCTTGACTATTGGGGGAAGTGATGGTATACTTGTGACCCGCGCATTGCGCACGTTCGTAGTACAAAAGCAACGCACGCGTCGTCACCCAGCGCTATCTACTGGAAACATACAGTTCCTGATACTTTAAGCTTTTGCAGATAGATAGAGCACGGGTGTATCAAGTACTTTTTTTAAGAGCGTTCTGATGTAGATTAGTTGCGCTTTTTAACTTAACTAAAACTTAACTGTCACCATTATGTTGAATATAAAAAATATCAATTTGCAACACTTAAAGATAGTATATCTCGTTTGAAGTGTATTTTTTTTGAAGTGTATTTATTTATTTCATAAATTAGATTTTATTACAAATTAGTAGTTTCCCTTTGCTCCCAAACTAAGCTAGTGCTTGTATCTATTTTATTATTACTTTTATTTTACCTACCTAAATAAGTTTTTTTTCTAAAATCACTTCATTGTAGAGACTATCTGCGAGTAAAGATTTTCCCATTAGGTACTAGTTTCAAAATATTTAAGGCAAGAAAGCCGATATTAGTTAAAGACTAAACGACTTTTTTCTTTGACATCATGTACTAAGTGTCATTGTTTTGTAAACATGCTCCCTTCAATAGATGCCCTGTGACATTCATTACAGAAGGTGTGGGTTTAATTGTCCCGCGGTTAGTATGGGATTAAGGGATGGTCTAAGGGTCCCTTTAGCTAGGGTTGCTTTGTGCTTCGGTAAGACATTTGTTTGGCTTGTTCGCATGTACGTTGGGTAATATTGACATGTTTAGATGCTGTTTGCTAGTTTAAGAGTAAATAGGTTGGTCATAAATGTCATACCATACGGCGTAGTTTATTATTTTTAGTGCTGTGTTCATTTTAGTAAAGCAAGTATGCTTTCTCTTTTATTTGGAGATAGAATTATACCAATACTCGTAGTAGGTAGGAATAGAATAGAACAAAGTGCTTTAAAAAAAGTTAAATTTAAATATAAACTAAACAGAAATTCTACAATTAATTTATTATTCATCGCTGACACCGTAAAATATTTTTATAGATAGCGCTTATAGTACTTACTTTAAGAACTAATTTGACTCATATCGTACGTCATACAGAACATACTGACATCTATCTGAGGGACTTACCAGTTACCCCCAAATATGTACTGGAAAATCACTTGATTTTAAATAATTCTATATCATGCTATCTCTGACACTTCATTATAAATTTTAGAGACAGAAAGATTTTTAAATAACGTAAAGTTAACTAGTCTTTGAATATTTGGACATTAAACCATTGAATTTTCAGAGCGGTCTAAAATATATTTAATAAAATATATAACTAGAGTGTACGTATGTGTGATAGTAATTAGGCGACGCACGAGCCGGTGGGAGGTGGGCGCCGGAACCGGAAGCGCGCCGGAGATGAAGGCGCGATACAATATCCGGTTAGACGCCATTTCCGCCGCGAGACGACGAGCTTGTGTGGTTGCCTTTAGCCTCCTCGCTTACTGATAGATTGGTGCTCTGATTTCGTATAGGTGATTTGAGTATTTAGGTAGATACTTAATGATATCGTGTTTAAGTTATTTGTGAGTTGATGTTTGATTGCCCCTATGACACAGTGAAAGGCACGTGCTTCCGGCCGCTGTAAAATATGGTCTTGGTTTGATTCCGAGACTAGACTTTGTTTGACTTACTTACGTTAATTATTTATTTTTGAAATATTTAAATAATTTCAGCCGCCATTTATCATCATCATTTCAACCCAAGAATATCCAGGTATCGCTTTTTTTATTACATCCTCCGCAATAGGAAACAAGGCCTGTGTCGTGGTAGACTTTACAAACATACAATTAACAGTCACAAAGTACACCCGGAACTCATTCGCATACGCAACATAAACGATAATAATTTAACTTGTTACAATGTTCATACTACTTACTAATATGCAACAGAATCAAAACAAAACAACTTGAGTCATATCTCTTATTACATACTCGTATATAGTCAAACACAGATAGGAATTCAAAAAGTACAGTCGTAACTTTTTTATCACCAATTTTCTATTCGCGAATAAAAAGAAAAATAAACTAAAGAGGTCGCCCTCTTTAGTTTATTTATTACTCTTACTTTCTCTTTAGTTTTATGTTTACATTAAGGGCGAGAGTGGAGAAAATAGTAGCTAGATAAAAAAATATAACATTAATATTTATAGAATATTATAAAAAACCATGTCGAAGTTAGAAATAAACAAAGTTTTATGATGTTTCAGAGAAGAAACTGAGACTAGTCAGTAATGGAGAGTGATCCATTTTGTAAACTTGAAAGTCAAAGTCAAACTCATTTATTTAATCTATACTATTATATAAAGCGGAAAGTTTGTATGTTTGTTTGAACTCGCTAATCTCTGGAACTGCCAGTCGGATTTGAAAATTATATGATGAATTGTATGATGGCCCAATTCTCGAGGAAGGTTACATTATGCTACTGGCGACGGGAGCAGAGCAGTAAGCAAAGATGCGGGTGAAACCGCGACGCGGAAAGCTTGTACAAAAAGCTTGTAAAAAGCGGAAAAGATTGTATGTTTGTTTGTTTGAACGCGCTAAACGCACTAATCTCTGAAACTACGAGTCGAATTTGCAAATTCTTTTTGCGAATGATAGCCCAGTTCTCGAGGAAGGTTATAGGCTATGTTACATCACGCTAATGGCGACGAAATCTAGCTAGATTATATTCTTTGAAACAAAGAGATGTCAGCTAATTTATTTACCGCTATTTTGCTGTCAAGGATATAGCAGTGACAGCAGTAAACCCAGGGTTACTCATTTTAACATTTTTTAAACATTTTCATGTAATTTTTAAGTAATACAGTGTGAGCGTTCATTTCACCATAATTTGTATATAATGTACTTAAGTATTTACTTACAATGAAACCTAAACTATACCAAATAATGAAAGAAATAACTCAAGCTCCAGACTTAAGTTAACTATTTACTGAATGACTGAAAATACGAGTACCTTTATGGTCTAGACTTATAAACATAAAGATGCTAGCATCACTGTCAAAAAATAGGTTGTTGTTTCACTTTTTGGTTGGTGTTAGCATTCAGCTTATTCATTTTGCTTAGTGTGACAATGTGCTGTGAGCTTTGTCATTCATGAGCATGACATTATGAAACATGACCCCAATTGCAGCCAAGTTTTAACAAGTCAAATCAGCCTAGAAAAACGGAACACTATATCAAAATGTCGGACATAGTCGGCCGAAACCTTATTTATTTGACGGTTTTTTAAGATTATAATTAACCTAATATTGCTTAATTTAAAATGTGATATGTTATAAATGTATTTAAGGACATTTAGCAATCTAATTAACAGGCGCAGTTAATTAGATGAAATTAAATCGAACGCACAATACATTAAATACATGCTAAGCGGTTGTCGAGCAAATTTCCTTTCTGATTAAAATTGAGAACAAAATAATTCTATTATGAATTAACTTACACGTGAGATCAATTCACGTTTATTTATGGTTGTATGAAAAAGGAACAGCGCCTTTGGTTGTTACTTTGAGAACTAAATATTTTATTCTGTCACTCACAGGTGATAAATAATGAATGCTACGTCGAGCGTCGACTCATGTTAGAGCTACGAGTGTTGTACTATTATCTGAGAATTAAATACCTTCTTGCAGAATATACCTACCTATATTTATTACTTATATTTTGATTACTAATTTAATTCTAATTATTTACCAAAAACTACCTTAAAATTGCAGCACACATAGGTCCATCCAAAGAATGCCTGATAGAAATCGCTCTTAGCAATAAGAGGCCGCTCATTGTAAGTAACTACTATAATACAGCATATTTTAATTATCTATACGTTATTGTTAATTTGGTGTATCTACAATAAAGTATATAAAAAATAAATAAATATTTATCATGCTTCATTCGTCGGAGTTTATTACTATGTATATGTACCTATTTTTTATACAAACTATTACTATATTAAATTAAACAGTTAGTGATAACCTAACTGCACTCAATCATTAATAAACCGAATATAAATCGATACAGAGTATGCACTCCGATGACATCGATAAGGCAGACGGGGATCGTCACGTCGACCCTGGTCCTTCCTTTGTTCCTTTTTACTCCTCTTTATTCCTCTTTGTTATTCGAGAGGGAAACTGGATTGTTCACGGAGGATTAAGCTTTCATGTGATTTTTCAGTCTGAGTGCGGATTGAGAGGCGGTGAAGGTGTCTGACGATGAGTATACTTATTGGATCGATTAGAAATCCGTAAGTATAATTTATTTATTACTTGCACCAAGAATTGTATTATTACAAGACATATTTTTTGACAAGGCGATTTACAAACGTACAATTTCGTTATAGACAGTATTTATGAAAAAAAAACAAAAATGTGTTCCGTGTGGGAATCAAACCCGGGACAAATCATATCGATCAAAACGTTAAACTATTTCTTGGCTTCATTCTCCAGGCTTCAAATCTAAATAGTACATACAGTGTTTAATGCAAAATGAGTTTAGGACTTAAATATTATATTATTAATTTAAATCAAAGTCCTTCGAAAAATTTCGTTGATATTCATCAGTCGAATAGACAGACATTGTACAAAGGTTAATCGAGTAATGTATTCTACGAGTATACTTGTTGTACATGTAGTTAGTAATAATTATTCGGCGGCGTGTTGCGATAATACAGATTTAGATAGAGCGCCGGCTGCGGAGATAACCCCTTACATAGCTCAAAGCACATAGCGCCTGCCCACCCCGTGTACCGTTAGTAGAATAAGTCGCGGCTTATAGGTTTGTAGATTATTTCAGTGTTAGTAAATTATGCAGTTTATGTTATAAATGAATTGAAAAATAATATTTCAAAATAAACTTTCCCTTACTGTGGTCACCAATCTGTATGCCAAGTTACCAATTTGCCTGACAAGTCACTAATCTGTTGGCTCAGTGTGATGAATGGTAAACTTCTCTCCTAAGAGAGATCTGTGTCTAACAGATGACGTTTCCACATAGAATATAATAATATATAATGAAGATTATAGAATTAAAATTAAATTATTTTAAAATAACTATGTTACTCCGAGATATCAAGCAGGAGCAGACCGATTGTTTCTTCATTATATTATTTTATTATAGAAGACAGCAGGAATTGCAAAGTACTGGAAGACTTTCGCATAATAAAGATATTTTTCTAGTTAGAATAAAATCAACATTTAGTTACAACAACATGACCAAGACAATTTACGCAATATTGACATAGCGACCAATTAATTTACTTACCCAATATTATGATGAAGTGTGTCAAGTTTTATTTAAAATATTACATAAATAAACGGAAATGTAATAAAACAGGTTGTACTTATTGCAATTTTTTTTATTGATCTCATAAATAAATATTTATTAAGCTTTCAACTGGACCATAACTGGTTAACTCAATGTCTAGGTAATAGTAATAAAATATTTTAATTGATGCACTGTTTATTATTTTGTGTAATGAATATTTACCAATAGGAGTTTTTCTTTAGTGAATGATAGTTATCACGAGATCCGAAACCAGTTCGTTTATTTACTTGTATATATCGATGAAGATTATTTTTTATTTATCTAAGCTTAGGCATTAGTTGTAACACTAATACATACTTGTTAATACCTATAAGCCTTTATGTACAACTGTTATCTTTGTAATTTTGTGGTGAAAATAAACAATTATTATTATTAAACTATTATTAAGATTGATATGATTTTTTAATAATAAAGTGGCTAATAATAAAAAAGATGTGCATTTACCAAACAGTAAGCATATATAATTCGAAATGGTGATAAGTCGAAATGCTCTAGTGTGCTCATACCTTCTCTATATGAGAAGAGGCCTTTGCCCTGCAGTGGGACAGTAAACAGGTTGGTATTATGATCTTTATACTATACTGCTTAAGCAGTATAGTATAAAGATCATAATAATATTTCTGCGTAGCCACTCATATTAAGTATAGTGTTCCCTGTTTGTTTTGGTGATGTTTGAAGTGTCCAAGACATTTAATAACTGAGCTTTAGTACTTAAACTCTTCTTAGCATTTGTCATGCATCACGATAGTAAAATGGTGTCTACTAGATAGGGTAGTAGTGTTATAATAATAATTCATTTATGACACAGTAGGAGCAAGTGGGTTGAAACTTTTTCTCTGATCCTGATCCTCATCAAAATTTTAATCTCGTTCCTAACTCTCGTTAACTACTCGTTACGTACGGTAGTAGATCCACGCTGATTTCAGCATGAATGGGCCGGATCGTTCGGTGAGTGAGAGCGCTGGAGGCCCGATTTCCCTCCTTTCCTCTTTCCTCACCTCCCTCATTCCCTTCCCCTAACCCCATTCCCAGCCGCCATAGTCGAGGCCACCATACCAGCAGTTTAAGACGATGGCTTTTGGTATGGCCGCCACTTCTGGATTCCACTGACTGCTTACCATCAGGCGGGGTGGAGTCACTTTGGTAGGCTATAATATAAAAAAAAAACAAAAAAAAAAATAACTTCAGCCGTAACCCGGTTAGGTTTTTGGGTCAGATTAGGCATAATCCAATTATACATGTTTTCTCGTTCCTAACTTAACCCGCTACTGGGTTAAGTATCTCGGGTCAGGCTAGGAATAAACCTTATATAGCAATTTGGGTTACGTTAGGAACGATGGATCGGATCAGATTAAGAAGAGGGTTATGTTAGGAATAATTTTTTTTTTCGTTCCTACCTAACCCGCTACCGGGTTAGGCTTTCGGTTCAGGTTAGGAATAATCAGTCATATCATCTGCGACCACAAAATAATAAACTGTGTGTTTATTAATCTTTTTGACTTCTAAAACAACTTAACTGAGTTAGGGGTTCGATGTCACACGGAATAAAATTATGTGATCCAAAAATAAATGGTTCTACTCTGGGTGTACTTTGTGTTCATAATTATAATATTTTGTAGAACGGCACTAAAATTATTCCCATGTGGTGGCATCGTTTTTTAAAACCAAGATTTAAGAAATATTATATATAACATAATTGGAATGTTTTGAGAAGTAAGTAAGCAACCTGTTTAACATTTGCTCATAGTCATTAGTATTACTAAATCATACCCGTGTGAGCCTTCATTAATCAATATACAAATAAGTTATTTCGAATAAATAGTATTTTTTTTAATTATGTTTCTATTTGTGATTTCGTGAATGTTTTTATTCTCATAATTAATTTAAAACGCTAATTAATAGCAAATGATTTAAATTCATAATCTCTACTAAAACTAGACCTTATTTTATTAATGATCGAACAAATCGATATTAAAAACTTTTTTTTTTAAATATATAATAATTATGTTATATTTTATTAATTTTATCTGGTTCTACCATGAAACAGGAAAAAACACTTTCTGATCTGTGGGTTCTACTATATAGTAATTATTTATTCGATTTTATCAATGATATTTGCAACCCACCTAAAAAGAACAACTATTCTAGCTTTTCCGTTTGACCTTCATTACTTCGATTGTTTATTTGTGTATTATATTGATTATAAAAATTAAAATACCTATGTGTAAAAGCGTGTGTTAAGTGCTTTAATAACAGATTTAAAAGATATGAACTAAAACATTATTAATTCTGGCATTCAGATAGAAATATTATCTTTTTTTGGGAAAGTTAATGGCAATAAAATCAAATAATTTAATTAAGTACATTAAATTATTTTAATGCAGGGCTAAGCATGAACGTGGTTGAAACCAAAATCCTAGTTGTATTCAAAAACCAGCTGAACCCTAGACTTACTGTTGCGTGGATCTGTATTGGAGCGGGTGCGGCAGTATAGATACCTCGGTGCTTGGGTAAATGAAGAATGGGATAGCGAACAAGAAATTCGAGCCCGAATAGAAATTGCCTGAGCGACTCTGAAGCGAATGGAGAAGGTTTTATGCAATCGCCAATTATCCATCAAGCTTAGACTGAGAATGCTGTAATGCTATGTACGGCCTGTGGTATTGTACGGTAGCGAAGCTTGGACTCTAAAAGCTAACACCCAGAAGTATCTTAATTAATTCGAAGCTTTCGAGATGTGGTGCTATCGTAGAATGCCACGCATTAGCTGGATACAGAGAGTATCTAATATGCGAGTTCTCCAGCGCATAGGCAAGAAACGCGCAATCTTGCAAACCATTAAGAGAAGAAAAGTCGCCTACCTAGGTCATGTCTTGCGACACAATAAGTACGAGCTTCTCCAACTAATAATGATGGGCAAAATCAAGGAAAATTTACTTTTAACATTATAAGTCATTTTCGGTTTCTTGACAGTTTATTTTAGGTATCGCTTTTAATTAGCGAATTGACTTCAGGTAGATAACTGCAGTATAATTGTTATTTTTGCCTTTTCAGATCCCAAAATACTGTTACGCATGTTTTATTTGCTGTCGGTACTTGGCGGCTTTCTGAAAGGATCTAAGGAGGGTGGCGAGAGGCTTCGAGGATGCGCCGAGGGCGGGCGGCGCGCGGGGGGCGGACGCGGGCTGCGCTGTGACGTCACGTCCTATCTCGGCGGCCATCTTGGATTATCTCGTCGCACCTGCGGGGTGAGGGGGTTTCAGTATCGACCCGAAGCCATCCCTGCACATTTTTCAGAGTAAACTTTAAAATGTTTAGTTAATTTTTTTTATATTTGACATGTTATTGATGGCTTTTGATAATTTTAGTACTTTAATTTATTATAAGATTATTTTATTTCAAATAATGCTCGTCTAACTATCTATAGGTATATTTAAGTCTGGGACATACACAGACAGAGTTTTAAATACATTATTTTAAAAATGCAAATAAGTTACTACTTGCAAAGATAACTTACAGATCTAAGTCCTATATAGGATTAAATTCTGCAAACATACATACAATTAACAAACACTAAGTACACTCGAACTCTGTTAGGATATTAAATTTGTGAATCCATGAAAATGAATTTACGACATTAAGCGTTACGATAGTGTATTTAACTCCAACGCTTTAACTCCAGACCAAATGTGCAATAATGTTAATAAAAGACATAAGAATAATCCGAGTACAATTGAACTTACTTAATAGATCCAAATAAACGGAATCTGTTTATGTTTTTTGATGTTGTCCTTTGAATCTGATTGGAATACACTCTAGGGAAGACTCCAGTTTACTACAGAGACCAGTTTCATCGATCATTCGAGTGTTATGTCCAGTTTAATCTATAACTAGCATCGCGGATTCACCCGCGTTAAGTAACATCTTTGGTTACTGCACTGCTCCTGTGACTCGTAGCATAATGTGACATGGCTTAAAATATAACCTTCCTCAATGGACTATAAAATGCAAAAGAATTATTCAAATCCGCCTGGTAGTGACCGGATGTCAGTCTGTAACATTACAAAGGAGTTAGAAGCGTAGTCAATGGTTCATAAATTTATTAGTTACTTTATTAAGTTAATAAGTAAGCCATATCAAAACTAAACGTTACAGGGTATCTTAATTAAAATGTCTTCATTTATACAATACGTCATGGCTTTATAAACCTAATATAAATATTTTAATTACAGCAGATATACTTGAGTATACGTTTGATCTCATTACAAACCAGACCCCCATCATAACATAAAATAAGTTTCAATTAAGCATTTGTACCGCAACTAATATAAGGTATATTAAAATTCAACCCTCACATGCGCAGTTATCTGTCTGTGGCAGTTTGGACACGCCGATAATATCTGCACCACCCCCGGTCCCTTTTGTACCCGTTTCAAACGATCCGCCCTAGTGTATTTACAAAGACATAACGGGCAAAATTTTATTTTATGTTCAACTGACGTTTGTACTGTTGTGTCGAAATACTTTAAATAAAGATATAATAAATTATGATGAAATCAGAAAATTGTGGGCTTTTTTGATAAAGCTAGTAGTGAATTATTAAAAATACGGCAGTTTGTGGTAATTTAAATTTAATAAATTAAAAATTTCTGAAAAATTCATATTATATTCCGTTTTTAGTCCAGTAGGTAAGTATTTATAACAGAAAAAAACAATTTTCCTTATTTGGTGTTATTATTATTGTGTGAATAATATAAAAACTTAATATCTGTTTTTTTTCTTTCAGTGACAGAGATGTATGAGGTCTACGTTTCAGAGTGTGATGATCAGTGGTAACGAAGACAGAGTTTACTGCACGGCTATAATTTTGTTAAATCATTTAAATGTCGTTTAAAATGCTAGATATTTATCATGTTGAAGGATTTGCGAAAAAAAAAACTTAATATTAACTTAGATAACTTTTGGTTCGGATCTCTATACTTTACTATATTATGCAGCAGTATGTATTGTATAAATGAGGATACCTATATATTAATTTGTGTAACCAAAACATGCCACACAATATTAGGGTTGAATTAAACTGTGTATTAATACAGGAAAGTCATTAAGTGGCAATCATCATGTTGAAACAGACCACCGGTATTGGCGGCAAACACTTGACGATCGAAACAATGACGTCATTGAGAGCGCGTGCGCAGCTGGTAATGACGGTGTTTAACACTTGGTATTGTTGCGGAAGTTTTGTTCGAGTGGGCATCGAGTGGGCAAACTGAGGGCACGTGCTGCGGTAGGCCAGGACACCGTGATATGTTTCGTGGAGTATTAAGATTATTGGTAGGCGTTGAAACTAAATATTATTATCTCTGCTTGATTCAAGAACTAAACACTTGGTCATACCAATTGTATTAAGACACAATATATACCTACTGATTTTAGATGTTGCTGACTGTTTCTTGTCGGAATAATGCAATATCACTAAATTACTACTCAATCGGAGGTCAAACTTAAACTCTGTAAATGATAATAAATCTTTATTTGCATTTATTGTTATTTTACATTGTTTTATAAGTTAATATACTTATAACTGGTTAGCTGGTACAAATATTTTTTATAACCCCTTCAGCTATTGTAGCGGATGTTAAGTGAAGTGGGCAAACCGATGCACGCGTTTATACCCGGTGGTCAGACCACCAGTGATGCAGGGTTAGGGCAGAAGTATTTATTTGTAAATAAATGTTTATAAAAAGTTTTCGATATTTTATTGATATGTAAGTTTAAATGGAATTTATATACTTGAAATTCTATTGCCTTTTCTTATAATATTAATTTGAACATACATTTCAGTTATCTAATATTTGACCAAGTTATTACCACTTGATAAATCAATATGGATATGGAATATAGATAACAAACTAGAAGTACGAAGACTATAGACATAGCGATTATCATTTTTAAAGCACTACTTTTAAATGTTTTATCTGCGTAGATATAGTAACGGAAATTTAACTACAAGTGTTAATCGCCTAGTGTACTTAATAAATACTTTACGAGGCATATTGTTTTAAAGTTTAGTAGCTTTAGCGTGAAGTGAACAAACTTTGGCACGTGCTGTACCCGGGTGGTCAGACCACCGAGATAAAAGGGATGTTATTTTGATAAAGGGGAAGGAGCAATATCATAATTTATTGAATGGTATTTTTAGAATTTATTGTTGCTTTCAAAGGTACTAGCTGAATTTATACATTAAATCGATAGAATTGTATTTAAACTTTTTTCCCATTTCTGAAGAAATTTTTAGTAACGGCGGCAGATATGAGTTAATTTAATAACGGCCTTTTCTATATGAGAAGAAGTTCTTGTACTGAAGTGCGAAGTATAAAGTAAAAAACAGTTGTAATGGCCCAGTGGTGAAGTCACCCTCTACGTAAGCACAAGGTTTTTCCTTTCGAATCCGGGCAAGTACCAATGTGACTTTTTCAAATCATGTATTTCCTAAGTTTATCTGGATAATTACTGACTGTCGGTGAAGAAAACAGCAATCTGGACATATAAAAAAGGCTTAATTCGCCAATCCACATTGAGCAAGCGTGGCGATCAATGCTCATGCCTTCTCGGTATGAAAATAGACCTTTAACTGCAGTGAGATAATAAGGGCTAATATGATAAAAGTTGTCAATATTAATGATCTTCTACACACATTTTTTTTTCTTTATAATGGTAGTAAACGGAGGCCCAAAGGGGCTCCTACCTACTTGCCATCAACTAGGCACTGGGTCGTTCGCCACTATAGACAATGGCAATAACAAAAGATACTGACCAATCGAATATCCTCTTACATCTAACACAGAATCTAGGGTCATTGCATCTTTTGTCTAAGATATAACAAGTTTAACGTTTACTCTGGCACATAACAGTAAAGATAACAGCCCTAAATAGACTTTAAATTCTTATTGGTGAGTCGTGGGAATTGGGAATGGCGTTTTATATGACGACGGCGATCTTGTTGGAAAGACAAAATTATATTAAATCGTAATCTAATTATGTATTGGTAGGTATTGTGTAAGAAGTTTTGTCTTAAAGTTTCGGAGGAATTTTTATTGCAAGAAATATAAATAATTTACAAATGAGAAGCAGAGCATGATACTAATAAACAAATTAGTTTTGTCAGTGCACAGTGCCAAAATGACATCATCGATTTATGTTCCCAATTCGACTCCTGAGTCGAGAGAAGTGATGCTGAATTGTTCTGTTAGGTAACGTCTGCATGATTTTGATGTCTTTAGATTGGAGCCCGAATAAAATATCCTGGGTATGTCTCATATTCTCTACTTCTTCTCTTTAAACTTAGACATGTTGCAGAATATGCAGAGAATCGTCACATTACATTACCACCCCAAAGTAAGAATTGCAAGCCTTGCTTCAATTCTTACCTTATGGACTATCATTAATATTTTTGTTCATACATTGCAATAAGTAAAATGTTATAAAACCACTAAGAATCGTATATGCAGTAGCATTTAAAAATGAACGTGAATACTTATTGGTAAGGCAGAGGTATTTTAAAACCAATTTAATGTTAGTATGAAAGATATTAATGATAGTATTGAACAGGAGAGACGCAGCAGCTGCCGGTGAATTGCGGGGGTCCTTAAAAAGATACAGTTTAATGCAGAAGTGACATAGGTTGTTTTGTACCTATCGCAATAGTTTTAGAACAGCCTGGTACGAACTGGTTGCGTAGTAAGTTTATGCAATGTGAAAATTAGAAACAATGATATATTAGTATATTTATGTAATATGTTCTGACGGAAAAGTTTAAGTGGCAATTACGATGCACTTTGTTTTGTTCTAGAATAAAAAGTAGTTATATTCAAAATCTAATTAATATTGGTCATGTTCATTTGCTTTAGTAATAACGTTGCGACATAAAGTACCTAATGCTTTAGTTGTAAAGGTGTGTAAAAGTAGTGATCCAAACTACAAGCTTAAAATCATCAAACACAGGACGAATTGTAGCAGCAGACGTCATTGCGATCACTAAACAGGCTGCCTATCGTGGTGGTTATGGCATTGTAATGTTTACGAGAGATCTTTATCCAATAGTGGACGATGACCGTCATCATCATATCGTCACGTCAGACATATGTTTCTCGCCAACAACTTTGACCGATCCTGAATAGATCTCATGGGTAATCGATGCTCAGTAGGTATGATGATGATTATGCTGAAGAACTATACGAACTAATCTGTTTTCTTTAATGAGAAGGTCTAATTTAACTCCTTAAAAAATAGGTATAATATATCTGTCCAGTCTACTATTTTCATAATCTATTTATTAAGTCAAGTGCACCGGTGGCAAAGCACGAATCGACCATTTGTTAAGCGCCACGTGATAGTAGTATATTATTTATTAACCTTCGCAACTTCCGATGCAGTATGAGCATACTTCTGCGACATTACATCTGCACTCAAGGATATATGAAGTAGACTGGAATGTGAAATAGAGGTGTAATTAAAATCTGACCTGTTTGTTTTTATTTCGATTGAGGCTACTCATCAGAAGAAGAGAACTGCCTTTTCTTTTTACTTGGTACGCTCGGGTCATAGAACTTGAAAGCATCGCACCGTCAATTGTTTTAAGTCTTTGGTTATTGCTTTGCCTTTGTGATGTTAGGTCTATAAGCACGTTGTTAAGACGTTCGTACAAACATCTTCATTAATTTAGATAGATGTTAAAGTTTATTTAAGTATGTATCATTTCAGGTTCGGTAATTAGTAGTAGATAATTCTAGTAAGAAAAAAAATAATTCTGCATCATATGACCGGTTTCCACTTAGGATGCGATATACTTTACCTACTATATATATATCTTAATTTGTTATAGAGTAAACAATTGCTGCAATATATCATACTAACAAGCGTTTATTACTCAATGTTCTAATCTCTTGTTTAATTGCCATAACCTTTTTATTATTACCATATCTATTTGTTTCAAACTGCAGGTAGCTACTGTTATAGTAGTAAATTATCTTGCTTTAGGTTATGTAGCTATGTTGTTCTGTGTTTAAAATGCTAGATTTCTGAATTATTTTTCATTGTGAATAAGATATTAAAGGCTCTTACCCTAGCTAAAAATAAGTTCACTCATTATCTTTATATATTTGTCTTTATTTTGTGACATTTCTTTACTAGGTCGTTAAATAGCTATAGGTTTTTCTCTTCCTTATAAGATTTTGCCCAAACTACGTTTTCTATGATCTCCAGTCCAACTACGTCATCCTACTTATAAATGATTAGAATTGCAAGAAGGCATCGCAAGTTATCTAAACTGTAATAAAAATGGTAATTTATCTCAAGACCACCGTGTTTCGTGTTTATAATAACTATAATCTGTACATAGATCTCCAAATCACCTTTATATTTATATAATGGTCGAGCACTATTCATCTCATTATAGTAAGTATTTTTATATATTAACTGTATGAGATTGTAAATAGCGCCCATAAAAGTTCACTTATGAAAAATGATATAACAAACTATTATTTAAAATCTTTGCATATCAAATATTGTTTTTTGCTGTGACATAGCTCGCAGGTGTAAAGCAAAGAAAATTATAATGCCGCATAAAAAACATTTTATTTCTTTATGTGTGGGTGGAGCAAAAAATGTAATTGTGGTCACATACCTGTTCTCAAGATCTCGTCTATACAAAGTGATAAACAGAATCAACTCAATAAAAACGATTTTATAAAAGCACCGAAGGCGTGAATAGTACTTACGTACTTGAAAGAGGTAAGAATCATATTTCAAAACAACGAATTTGATATGACAATTTTTTCGCAAGCTTTATGTTTATTGACAGCGCGGGAATGCTTTTTGTAATATTTTTATTAAACATAAATTCTATATGCTTGCGATAAAACTTCACGAATTGGACATTACTCCTTGTTGGCCCTCATCATTGCGACTCTTTATTATATGAATACCTACTCGTAAGTAGAATAGTCTTCGTTGGCTAGCAACATTCACATTTCTCCCACAATTAATTCACATGATTGAAGGATATCAACCTAACATCGAGTACACGCGTCGAAAAAATAAATCAAACATTCTCTTTACGATGCCTACCATTAATAAAACTCTTTAAAATATATTTAATAATGTCCACAAAGGTACGGAGCACAATGTTCGGCCCATAAAGGAGCAGCATTTATTATGGCGACAATATATTGAACACAAAAAGATATTGTGACAAAGAAGCGTACTTTTTAATAATATTGTCATTTCTCAGCAGCAGTGGACTCTTTCAAAAAGCCATAACGCAATAATTTATCTCTTTATAAGAGTTTTTATCTGTGGGAGAGCGAGTGCGGGTGACGCCAGGTGAGCACGGGTTAACTTTATACAGCCTCCTATACATCCTATTATATTTTCTGTGTTAGACCTATTGTTGCATAGCTCGTATGTATAATGTCCATAGGTGGGCGTAATATTTCAATTTTGATAGATTTCACCAGGAGGTTTCAAACTGCTAAGACTGATTTTATTTTTAAAAACTAGTTTTTCTATCTCAGCCTTTCTCGGTAATTAAAAGAAACAGATAATGTTTTTATGCAAAATTTGCTCCATGGTCACTTGTATACTAAAAATATCTGTTATGTGTGGGAATTCAATCCTCTGTATGCAATGCATGACAGTTATGAGAATGTGATATCATATCATTTAGATGTAAATGAGGCCTGCATGACCGCAGATTTTAATGTAATATCTTACCTACCTAGTTTATTTTATACGAAATACCACACACTAAATACCTACCGTGTCTTACTACGATACGAACGGGTTCTTGGTATACTATAAAAGTGAAGAGTGTTTCGGCCATATGCAGACCTTGTTTAACATATTAATTGATATAATGACAATTAACAATACTGTTTAAAAATATAATTAGCATCAGGAGATTCATATCAGCCAAAAGACGTCCACTGCTGGACATAGGCCTCTCCCAATTTTCGCCACCTTATAAGGTCGTCGGTCCACTTTGTAAGTGATCTGCCCATGCTGCGTCTTCAGGTTCGTGGTCGCCACTCTAGAACCTTTCTGCCCCAACGGCCGTCAGTTCTGCGAGCTATTTTTTAGATTTTTCTTCCTGACCATTGCTACTTCAGAGAAGCAACTCTGCGAGCTACGTCAGTTACTTTGGTTCGCCTGCGATTTCTTCATTTTTCAAACGATCGCACAGGGAGACGCCTAACCAGGAGATTAAGACAATCAAACTAAAGTAGTCCCATGTCCAAATTAAAGCGATCCCACAGGATAACCTCTTTACAGAAGCCTGCAACCAAGCAACTCTATTTAGGTGGTGTTGTATGCCTACTAGCGTGTTATGAAACCTAAAGGTATGTATTGACAGCGGTAGTGATTGTAGTTACAAGTACATATATCTGGTTTTTTTTTATGGCTGAAGGCTCAGCACAAACCGCTGGAAGCGCGGCGGAGAGCAATTTAAGACAACAATTTAATATAAACTTTAACTACCTCAATAAGTGTATATCAAGAATAAATTCGCGCTCGGAGCGTCCATAAGCTACTACAGGAGCATGCACGCGAGTACTCCAGTCGCCGCCACTCAGCTCTGTGCTCCGCCGCGCAGATTTCATTGACCCAAATTTTTGGGGCACGCTCGCAGTAGATGCGCGCCACCGCGCGTCTTCTCTCGAGGCCTTTCAAGGGCTTTTGGCGCCTCTCGGGACGCCTGAATCCGCCAGCGTGTTTCATGGAAATGCGCTCTACTGCGCTTCCAGCGGTGTGCGCTGGGCCGAAGGAGGCTCCAGATACGTGCAAATGGCGCATGCCTCCGAAGCCCATCAGAAGGGCCACTACTAGACGCTATTGACAATAGAAAATGATAATGATGAAATCCTGATCTCGGGATATATACAATTCATCAGTAATCCTACTATGTGTGTGTGTGTGTGTGTGTGTGTGTTTGTTACCACTTAGCGCCTAAACGGCTGAACCGATTTCGATGAAAATTGATATGCACGTAGATACGTTGCCGAAGACGGAATACTTTTTATTCCGAAAATCGGTCTGGATCCATTTTTATGGCGCAGCTAGTTATAGATAAATTTATCATTAAAAATTAAAATTAATTAACAAAAAATTGTTACTTATAGTACCGTATTACTGAAAGTTGTAATCTATATTAAATTTATTGTAAAGTATAATTGTAGGTAATATTGTGAAATGTCAAGTGCACCATACTAATTGGATTTAAACAATTTGATTCCTAAGTCATTATTAATAATTAAAAAACGTGTTTATAAAATGTAACAGCAATTTAGTGTTTCTTTAAACAAAATAACAGACTTTATATAAACTAACAGAATGTAAATTGTAATCATTCTTATAATTCTTGTGATAAACGTAATAATTTAAAAGCGAGCTAATCTGCATAGTTTCTCAGAAGCAGTTTGGACGACAGTTCGTTATCTATCCGTAAAAATAAATCTTGAACAAAGTTTTGATTAACATAAAATTTCGGTGTGAAACAAAATTTGCGTTATTGTGCAAAAAAATAACGACAGTCTTTATAGCTATCGTCGAGACGGGGTTGACATTGGAGCCACAATAAAATCGATGAAATATTTAAAGGGCACTCGCAATAACTCATAGTGGGCGAGTTAGGGCCAGCGCCTATTGTGACACTGTTCGTACAGGTAGCAGCGCAGTGGGCAGCCAATAATACAACTCATGAGATCCATAACATTCCCGAACAAGTGAAATTTTAATTATGTAATTAGCACACAAATGACTGCGACATGAACAAAAATTACAGATACAAGTAAATGTTCTTTTAAGAACAAAGAAATTCTGTAGATATTTATCTAGTGATGGTACAGACTGCTGTCTTGTATTGTTTTCTAAAAAACATATGAAGGTATAGTTACATGAGTAATGTAGTTCATTTAGGTTTTAGTAAAAGTAATTGAATGAGGATGATACGTACCTAATTGCCTGTTAAGTAGGTACTTGGATATGGGGATGGGTCAGTCCAGTCAGTTCAGTATATTCCTAAACGTCAGAAAAAGATGTTGGCTTGCGCCGACCTCTACACTGATAGTATATGGGTTGACTTCGCAAGATCTGAATATCTACTCAGAAGAAGATTCCTTTAGTATATGACCATATCCTTGGGTTTCATAGCCTTTGTAAGTAGGCTATCTGTGAGGCCTGGATCAAAGAATTGTTTGTTTAGTTTCAACGCTTTTTAGTTTGTTTGCTGTTTCCTGTTTGTGTATTTTACATGTTTTTTGAACAAATTCTGAAATCAAGTTGCCGTGTTAGTATATAATATAACTAGCTTTCTGCGGCGCGGTTTCACCCGCGTCTTTGCTTACTGCTCTGTTCCCATTGCCAGTAGCGTGATGTTACATAGCCTATAATCTTCCTTGAGAACTGGGCTATCATACGCAAAAAATATTTTTCACATCCGACTGGTAGTTCTAGAGATTACCGCGTTCAAACAAACCAACAAACAAACTCTTCCGCTTCATATGTATAGATTTGCAAAGAAATACACTATAGTAACAGTTGTCAGTAGAAGATAGTTGATGGCACAATAAGTCGTAACTACTTGAGGAGACATGAATACTGTAGAGACGTTAACATAATCATATTTTATTGATCATTAATTTTGCTAGCAAATCACATTAACAGATATAAAACTAACTAAACTAACTTATTTAAAAGGATAAAGTAATGGACTAGGTAACTTTACCATTTAGCATATGAGAGAGCACTGCACTAGACTCTCACATGTATCAAGTGAGTACATATTTATTTCTATTTTTTTTAGGACGAATGTTTGTTCCAGAGGAGACTTACTATTCTAGGATTTATCGTTCATTCGTTCGTTCGGATTCTAGAACAGTTTCATATATTATAGTATAATATACGAAAATATTTATAATACTCAGAACAGAGGCCTTGTATTATTTATTTTCTCTACAGTAACACGTCTAGATAATTATAAAAGTTATTACTTGCATCGGCTTCCTTCTGTTATAATAAACCAACAACCTACATTAAGATAAGTAAATGATTAGTTTTGACATTCACATAATTGACGACATCCGATATTGCTTGTCTTTTGATATATTTAATTAATCTCAATTCTACAATTTAAATTATTTAATCACCAATTTTAAAATATTTAATTTTGACATAGTTCAATTGGACTTCTATCTACTTTAAATTATTCTTTTTAAATACAACCTGAAGTTATATAACAAATATACGAAATACAGATTAATTCTGATGATGAAAATACTGATGATATTATAAAAGTTGACGTCTGGAGATCTCTTATCATATTCCCAGGAGAATACTCTCTCTATTAGTAGTTCCATAGTCTCAAATATTGTCGGTATCGCCGGTAATATAGGTTGTCGGTGAGATCTAAATTGAAAAATACCTAATTTGTTTAATTATGTACCTAGTCTTTACTTTTAAACTTTCGCGTTGCATGATATAGACCAAATATACGAAAATTAACGCGATCATGCATTACATACCTTATTTTGCCACCAAAATACATAGTTTACATCGGCATAATAAGGTAAGGTATAAAATAAGGTATGTAAATACCTAATGCATGATCGCGTTAATTCCCGTATATTTAGTTCTACTGTACCTAGTCTTTTCCTATGTTTAAAAAAAAGATTTGATTCTCCTAGGCAACCCTTAACTAGTCGTTAAAAATCAAATCTTATCTCCGAACTCAATTCTGATGAAAAAGGTTTACTGTTGGATTTCGATCTTTGTCAAGCATCTCTTTAACTAGGCCTAACTTTGACTGGTCCTAACTTCTAATCCACTCTCAATGTAATCTATTAACCGCCATTAAATTATAAGTAATCCGTCTGTTTAAAAATAGACTTGCAATGTTAGTTTAAAAACAGACCCTGTTTATGAATATGTAACTTACTCAAATTAAAAATAATATAAAAGAGTGGTTAGACAAGTGACCTATGACGTAACAAGTATTCGTGTCACGTCCAGGTACTAGTTTCACTAAATCCCTTCTTGGAAGCTGCATGAAGTCGTCACGCGGACGCCCCGCCGGGACGGTAGCGCGCGGGCGGTCTGACTCCCCTTAATTAATTTTAATGCATTTACCTGCATTGCCTGGAGACTGTGTGTAGTTATGTGACGTAGCTTGAGGGTAAGTAGGTTATGTTGGTTTAGAAATAGAATTTGTGGGTTTCAATTTATGTAGTTAAAATAATGATCCCGTTTTCGGCTTCCTAGTTACAATTGAAAACATCATAATATTCGTACTTGCTCGGCTTTGAAGTCATGATCAGTACTTACGATTACTGCTAATGAAATACATAGATATGGATATGAATTCCAGGTACTTATACCTCAATAGTTTGCGACGTAGGTGTGTATAACTGTCCGATCTTGTAACTCAAAATAATTTCCTTAATATTTGCCAGTAGATCCTAGAAGCTAAGATTTAGAAAACCCAGATATAGTTTTCCAGTAATTATAAAGAGTATCTACTTTGTTCTACAAGTCAGATAATCTGATATAAATTAAGCTTAAAATCCGTTGTAATGTGTGTAAAACTTCGCTTTGTTCGAGTAGAAACTGCTGGATACTAATGCTTAATTTAAACAGTAATAGCCGGAGATAGCTACAATAAGTACTGCATTTGGACGTGATTTTAGCATATTCTAGTTGCCGTAGAACAAATTTATAGCATGTCTTTTCGTCTTCTGCATAAAATACAATTACATTATACAATTTTTATTGGGAGTACAAGATGACCACGCTACGAATTAATATGTCACATGTAGAGACATTATCAATGCTGACATATTGTCATAACGTAGTTATGAGCATAGCGTTTTTTATTAAATTATAAATATATGTAACACATTTTGAAAATTTAAAATATCTGGCGAGCAAAAAGAGAGACTTGAGGTTCTTGCTCTATTTAGCGAAAATCTGTAAACAAATTGAATTATTCTGATTACGACGTTCTTAACTAAAGAAAGACAAAGAGAGACCACGACTTTAAACTTCAATATGTTTTGTTCCTCCTGCTCCGGTTCTGATCGTTCATTAGTTATAAAAGAAAAATTGTTAAAATAGTTCTATCAATGGACAAAATATACCACTGTTATCTCTATTTATTACATTTAAATAAACTTTTGTCAGTATCATAATATTCACCGTTGAGATGGCCGGTTGGCTATTATCATATCCGGAGTTTACACATTTGACTTAACCTTATCATAACAATTTTGAAATGTGAATTTCATATAATATTGCCCAATTGTCACATTAATTACTTACGATCCGACTACCGGCCCACTCAGAAAAAAATATAATTAGATTAATTAGATATAATGAACGAAATCGAGATGCGTTCGGAAGTTGATCTTTATCTCAATTGCCTTCTGAGCAAGGATTACGTGGCAATAAAATATGTATATTAATAATATGTTGTGTGTTACCTACCGACTTACTAATTAGAAGATATTGACATTAAATAATAGATGTGTAATTGACATCTAAACCTGTTTCAAATTATACTTAGCGGTGAAATTATGAAACAAGATGCCCATTGCAAGTTTTTAAAGTCAAAATCTACCTCCGAGATCATAAGAACACTACATTATTGATAACATTATAATGTACCTTATTGGTTAATTGACTTAATGTTGTGTGTTTTAGGCAGTCTGAGATCACAAGAAATATTTTAAGACATTGGCGTGGCTGTCTTTATTTTTATGTCGTCATTTCCTCAACGACTAGTTCGTATAAAACCTGGTTTTAATGCGATAATTAATTTGTCTTAGCAAATATAATTAAAACAACACGTCTTAATGACATTATAGATTTAAATAGGCTGCCAGTTTATTACGTGTTAGTTGATGTTGTGTCTAATTAGATTGAATGTGAGCGGTAAGCGGTACACTAAATAGATAATTTGCTTACGCGGACCACCCCTACGTTTATCAGCGCCGTGCCAAATCATTGATGGACCGTGCCTAATCACGGGCCCTAAACATAGTCGTAATTCGCATTTTATTGCCATTACGTATTTTACAACGAGAAATATAGGGTATTATGCAAAATTAAGTTGAGCAAACCAATTTTAAACTGTACCGGCGGCAGGCAGCACTCGACCTTGGTGTTTGCTAAATTGTTTGAATTTATTAGTTTAAACGATCAAATAGAGCATATATGGTTTAATGTGGCAATTAAATAAAAAACTAATACCTTTACTATGTTTTATTTCTTCCGCAAAATGTTGTAATACGCGAATATTTTTTAATAATTAAGACTGTCAAATTTAAATATTTACTAAAATAATCGATTGTAAACAGATTGTAATTCTAAACTAGGCTAATGTTTAATAATATAAACCTGGTGTTTTTTACGAGTATGTCTGCCGCATAAGATATAAGATAGATAATCTAATTATTTACCATTTAAGTCTTATGCGGCATATAAGCTATATAACAATGACCAAAACAGTAAATTTGTGCGGACTGAATTTATAATTTTGGAAATGGTTTGGTTGTGATTTCCCAATTGGTTCTAAGTATAATACTTTGAGAATACAGTTACATTCTTATGTTACCGCAACCGTTTATGATATAGTCAATATACCTACTTGTTTGCTGCCAAATTTTTTTTTAAACTCCTCAACGTTATTGTTAAATCTTTAACTGTAATGAAAAGAGTAAGTTTTCAGTTCCTCGTACGCAAAAGAGGGTTTACCTTGAAAGTTTATATCTTATGACATTTTAGGAATCGTTCTTCGGAAAGTTTAATTTAATATTGTTATATTTCAATGAGACTCAGGTTTAATTCTGTAAGACAAGGGACGGTGGAAGTTATGTTTTCTTTTAAAATTTTACTATAAGCTCCATTTACTTTATAGTTCCTCATGGCCCTTAGATTAAATAATGTGAAACGCAATGAAATAGGTAATGTTCAACAGTGAAATGACACAGAGTTAAACCACGCACAAAAGGCGCAATTATTTGAAACTCAAGTATTTTGAAAATTGTAAGATAAATATACTGTTTTTTTTGTATTTTTATTCAGACAATATGCATATGTCACATTCCACCATGGTTAAATTTTTTTTTTAATTTCTGTAAAAGTTTAAAACTGCAGCTTTTCTTTGAATAACTAGCTTTTACTAATATTTTCTATTTCGTAGTACAAAATGTATAAATATAAAACCGACGTTTTTTCAGGATACCTATTTTAAACTGAATATTTTTCACATGAATTCAATAACTTCGTAAAAAGAAATGATACTAGTTCATTAATCATAAGTTTTTGACGCTTGCGCTAAACTAAGATCAATACAAGAAAACGTTCTAAGGACAGACATTAGTGTGAGCATGAATTAAGATCCAAATTTGAATTTCAAGTGATTTTGTGCAAGTGAGATTACATTTAATTAAAAATGTGCGAGGTCTAACAGGATAAATCCCATACAGAAAATAGCAGTATTACCTAGGTAGTGTGTTTCCAGTGATTTTAAGGCAAGCATTATATTGGAGATGGTAGAAATTGTCCCTTCGGCTGCAAGTAGTGTGTCATAGTCAACTGTATTCTTCGTTTTTTTGAGGTCTATATATTTTTACTACCAAAAAGGCCGTTTGTGTCCCAAATTAAATCTTATTGGTGTAACTAAATCAGTGACGTAAATCAAATAAACGCACTAAATCCAAATGTAGAAATGGACTGATAAAACAAAAACAAGAACTGCTTAGATTTGCAAAATGCGTAAATAAAATAAATTCGTGACAATCTATGTTATTTTTACGGAAATGAGGTAAAAGTGAAATGTGATAGGCGCCATAAAATATCTGATATCAAAGAGCCGGCGAGCCGATAACATGTTTTGATACATTGTGTAGGTGTAAGATACGAACACCAACTGATTATGTATAAAATATAACATACAAATTTAGGTATTGGACTCATTTGAAACTATAAATTAGAAGTAATATTTAACGATGTTTAGGTACAAGTTTGGGAATTACGTTTGGTGATTATTTAAAAAAACACATAGACGTAGGCATGGCCTGCTTTGTTACTTGTAACCGAAAATGCAATCTTCTATCAATGTAGCGCTTCCATACGTAAATGTATTGCCTGTGTCACTTTGTACGCTACTTGAAATTGTAACTTACAAAAAATGTAATAAACTAGCGATTAAAAAGAGTAGCCTGAGTTTCTTGCCAGTTCTTCTCATGCCCTACCCTACGTCAGCGAACTGGCTGTAGGTTAATTGGCTAACATTTTTAATTTAATTAACTTAAATGAATAAATATATTTTCATTTCATTTCATTCAAGATTATTAGCAGAAATAAAACACTAACTAGGTAGTGCTACGATTAAGATAATAGAATAGAGAAATAATAGAAAAATCTTCTAAAATAATCTCCCTTACTCTAATTTATTTGAGGAACTCGTTTGCAAGCGAGCTAGTAGGGTGTTAATGTCATGACTAGTTTGACGAAAACTCATAAATTACATACTTACTGCTAGATCCTTTCCAGGCATCTCTACTTGTAATTGAACCGCCCTTTGACAGGTTGTCAATCGAAGCCATGCCCAGTTGTAAAAGTATTTCAGCTAAAACTATGATGTTGAATTGGTACCTACCATTCAGATTGTTCTCTCTTCCTGGTTGAATATCATCGGTGGTCTCATTTATTTTATATTATTGCACATAAGTTATCTCATTATATTATACATTTTATTCGTTTAAATATAAGACTTGGTGTATGTAATTACGTTGTTATTGGTATTAAATAAAATTTTATCTGTATCTTAACCTTGAGGTACCTTTATTTGCTGCACCTACATATTAAATGTACTCGTAGTTCGTCTCTGCATGGCTAAAGTTGAGATGCCTATTATCTATTATATCAAGCAGGTCAATTTACATACTTATATATTCTAAGCATATAATATAAACTTTAAGAAATAGAGAAGCTAATTTTATAATAATGAAATCTACAATTATCTA
Organism: Parascotia fuliginaria; assembly: GCA_963082885.1. Classification (NCBI taxonomy): domain Eukaryota; kingdom Metazoa; phylum Arthropoda; class Insecta; order Lepidoptera; family Erebidae; genus Parascotia; species Parascotia fuliginaria. The sequence goes on along the minus strand of OY720176.1, from coordinate 6,138,931 downwards.
TCGTGAGTATGTCTCACCTCACCGCAAAGTACTTTATTGTAAACGTCAATATAGTTCTAGGTGAAAATACTAGAGGCGCTGTTTATTTCACACAAACAATAATTTATAAACTACATATTATATCGCGTTCAGACATGCTGGGTAGAGCTACAAGTCGAATTCTCTCACGTATGTTTTGATAAATTCGATGATATATAGTAACTATGAAAGGTTAACAGCCGTATTGTTATTGACGCAGTTCTGATAAACAGAAAATTTGGCTTTAATTAGTACTACAAAATAATAGCAATACTCAATCTCAGATATAGATTTGTGATAATAGGTACTGATAATAAGTCAAATAATTCTAATTATGGTACATAACTTAGTCTGTCAATAAGAAGGCTTTTAAGATATACCCAATTGCACCTCCATAGATAAATTTATAACAACTTTTGGAACTGCTATAAACCATGGTGTACGAGTGCCTGCATATACCCATAAAAGTAATGGTCTTTTTATTACGAATATGTACTACATACTTGAACATTTTAACATGACTTTTGAACTGGTTCTCTAATGTCATAATATCTGTTTAAATTAATTTTATATAAATACATAAATATTAAATGTGTCTAAATGGGTGACCATTTTGTTAGATGTTCGTTATCCGGGTTGTCATTTTTTTGACAAGCAGGTGGACAACCTTATTTATATTCCTGGCTGTAACCTCATGGTATTGCACCTTAGGGATTAGGATAGGGGTGCTTTATTCCATGATGAAATTTGGAAACAAACTTTTTTTTAGGTATACCTACTGGAAGTTTGAAATCATTGCTTGATTAATTTTCTTCATTTTTTTGAAAGTGTATAACAATATTTAGAAGAAGATTAACCACTAATAGTATTTTGTGTCAGTCTGGTACAAGTATTCATTAGTATAGGTGCATTATTGAATTTGGTTCAGGACACGGACGTTTGAGGTGCCGCGTGGGTGTCCTGGACCGATATGTGACATTTAAAAAAATTAAACACCGAACATTTTCCCTGCGTGTTACTTTCATATAACGTCGTAATTGACCAAATACGTCTCACACAAGAAATATGAAGCCAGTTAAGGACAAAAAAATATTTTTAGAAAAAAAAAACGTAAACCGACTTCAAAACAGTACTTAATGTTCAATCCCTAACTAAAAAGTAGAAAATAATATTTTAATTACTTCATAGCTAAAAACATTAAAAGGGAATCAACGCAATCATTGATACCTATAACACTTTACTATTTACAATTTATAATCAGTTATTTTGGATTCGGTGCCAGCCAAGGCGCTCAAAATGTAATGACACAAATGGTCACCCATCCATGGTCTACAATTTTAGCATGAACATGTCAATGTCAGAAAATTCGTCGTAAAAGATATTGACGCGTTGCTTTATACGTCTTCACTCCTTGCATTCAAAAATAAAAAATATAAAATTAAAACCAAACTAATGAACCATTTTTATAAAAAAATTAGGGACACCATTTCAGAGTATACTCTATCAAATAAAAAATAATTTTCCAAATTGGTTCATAAATGACCGAGTTTTGTTGTAACAAACATACAACTACTGAACCAATTTTTATAATAAAAATATGGGAACAATTTCAGAGTATACCCTTTCAAATAAAAAAGAGTTTTTCAAATCGGTTCATAAATGACCGAGATATGAGGTAACAAACATAGTACCCGAATTGATAACCTCCTCCTTTTTGAAGTCGGTTAAAAATAGGTACATTATTAGAAATTAAATATCTCCATCTACTGTAACCAAACCGAAATTAAAAGCTTTTATGTATAGGCGCACCAATAAATGACAGTATATTATTTTGTTTCCAAATTAATACAAAAGTTAAAGTCCTATTAATATTATCCACGTTTTCTCCTTCATTAAGTTTATTGCGAAATAATCATATTACGTGAACTTTCTCACAATTAAACGACACATAAAATTGAAATCGCGGCTTCGACAACACGCCCAAACGTTTATGAACTTGGCCGATCTTTGTCAACGAATTAAAGTTTGACCGAATTATCTTCTTATTTAGGGGGTTATGTCGTATTCACATCGTTAATTCTTATATTGCAATAAATATGTCTGAAATGTTTGGTAACAAGGCGAGCCGTATCGGATTGTATTAGAAGTAATAGACCGTGCAATCGTGGGGTTTGGACCGATGCGCCTACCGCCCCGGTGGTCGTTGTTTTTTGCGTAAATTGTTTCAGTCTAGTTCTTGCATGATTTATTATTTTGTTTGAGTGTAAAATTGTTTCTGCAAATATTTGGAATCCGAAATTGCCTTGTCACTTTATAATTGAAATGTTTTTGTTCTGTTTTTGCACTGATATTCCTATTTTTGCGAGAGTAAAGAATAGACAATTTGTGAATTAGATGTAATTGGATTTCAAAAAATGTATGCAATTGTATTCTTGAAAGGAATAAAATGTAAATTTAGGTACCTACTCAGTATTGGCTACTATATTCTAGGAGGTCCTTCTTTAATCGAGCCACTCAATTTAATCGAATATCCTTTGTTAAGTAGCGTAAATTTTGAGATTCAATTTCACAAAACTCTTTTTTCTCTTTTTGCATTCTTTCTTAAAGGGGTAAGATTTAATAGGTATGTATATATTACCTACTGTTTTACTGAGGACGTTTAAATAATAATAATAAAAGCAAAAAGTATTTTATAATTGTCTTTTTATCAGTCAATTAAATATTTTTAACTGCACATTATTCATATAATATCTGTAACCTTGTGTTTGAGTACTTAGTAAAGGCTTTTTGCATGACATTTTTGTTTGTGACATAAAAGTAGTATAATCTGTGACGTAGTTTCAAAGAATTTAACGGAGTCTCTGAAGTAGCGAGACAAAGGCATCAAACCGCGCGACAGATAAACGATGGCTGTTTATATTTGTCCTTTGTGTTATGTGTAGGTACTCTGCTGTTCAAAAAAAATATATCGTTTTAGGTTAAATAGTAGTATTTTTTTTTATTTTAAGCGAAATATGTTACCTATCTATGTTTACCATAAAATTATTAATAATATATAAATACAAAGAGAAGGTACAAAATCGTCTCGTGGACGGTAAAATGCTGACCGCGGCAAATGTAAGTACGGTCGTTGGCCCGTACATTGTGTGATGATTTAATAAACGAATGGCAAATGTCTAATTAGGTATTAAGTCACTTTAATTCTCTTTTTCCTTTCTTCTTATTTTATGTTCATCTCTTACTTTCACTCTACGGCGGCAGCTTTTGTAATGCTTTTGTGCTAAGTGTGCTATGCCGTTATGAGACTATATTTAAATAGTTAGTACTAGCTGTTGCCAGCGGCTTTGTCCGCGTGGCTAGGCATACCACAAAAAATATAGATAGCCTATGTTACTATGTTACTAGTTTTCCATATGTGAAAGAATTTTTTGAATTGGTTACGTTTATTTTGAGTTTATCCTTAACAAACAAACAAACATACAAAAAATCAAATCTTTTCTCTTTGTAATATTAGTTTATATTTAGATTAGTATAGAAACATGTATGTGCTGTCCCAAGGTTCAAACTCAAATTATTTATTGGTTGTCTAGCTTTCTGCAGTCTTTACAAGTCAGGCCATATAATAAGAAAAATACCTCACATTTAAGGAAAAATTAAATAAATTATAATTATTTTGTTTTCAATTCCAAATAACGCAATCTTAAATAAAAAATTATAATATCACATATAATTATTATGTAGTTATAATTTTATTTTTGAATTATGGATTCTAAATTCCAAAATAAATTTATGTCACAATTTCAAATATAACTTATTCCAATATATTACTCATATCTATGCTGGTTGTGTAGTTATACCAATATTAAGTACAGCAATAAAAAAACATTTGTGAGAAGTGTTTGTTACATGTTTATTGAATACAGAAGCAATGAAAATCATTTGTAGAGCCACTGGAGCGACAACAAAACATCCACATTGTACGAACAAAATAAATAAATAATCTCCTCTACACAAATAAATATCGCCATTATCGGTCTGTGTTGCCAACCGCGACCCACTGGGCTTGATGTTGCTAACAAAAGAAAATAATAAATTCTAATACAATGCTGTGTCACCGCATTTGTTATGCAATTATTGAGAATCGACCACGTATATTTATGATGGCGTGATGTGTGTGATTTAGTATCGATCTGTGTAGTAACATTAACTACAGTGTAAGATAAAGGTATCTTCTACGATTACAATATGTATATAATGTACATTCTGAGTGTAACATCCACAAAATAATCATAGTTTGATATTTAAATAAGAAACTGAAAGCAAAAGTTAATATTTCTTTAAAAGGAAAGGCCTGTTCCTCCAGTGTAATAAAAACAGGCTGGTGTAATGATTATAAAACGATCTTATTTTGAAACATTACTTTACGTGAAGCCTTAGCGCAGTAAAATACGAATAAAGAAACATTAATTTTATTTTTAATAATATTTTTTTGATTTTATACCTACATAAGATTACTATTTTTATGCAAGGATGTATAATATTTTTGTATTAAATGGTAACAACACATTTGCGATTCATAACTCATGAATCACGTACTTAATAACTTTTTAGTACTGCTAGTAAAATATGTGCAATACCAACATTTCACGCTGGTTTTTTTTTAATAAGGAATACGATGACGAGTGGAACTATTATAATTATGTAAATTAGCTCAGGTATTATTACCAATCTTAATTTGCTATTGTAGTAAGGTTCTTATAGTATTTACTTGGCACCGACTTCAAAATTATAAATTATTAATTTAATCATTTCTGATTAACTAAATTAAAATACGAATTACTTTGTACTAAGTAAATTAATTTTCACTTTTTAGTTTTCTTTCCGTTTGAAGGCGGTTTTTATTGTTAAAAATATTTTATTTTCACTTTTTAGTGGTTCACATGTGCTTACCCCTTCACAGCGTACCGGCGCGGCGTGATGTTATGTTATGAACTGGTGTAACCAATAGACAGATAGAGATTTCAACAATCGCAGTCCATTTGCTATCATTTATTGAGGAGTTCCATTTCGTATTTTTTAGAGTTTATTTTATTTCACCAGGATTCCATCATCAGATCCTCACTTGATGACTTTAGGACCACCTGGAAAGCATCCCCTTTGAAACAAAAAAAAATTCAAATCAGTCCAGCCATCTTTGAGTAATCGGGATATAATAAACATATATAAAAAAAATAAAAAAAGGTTCCCTCGAATTGAGAACCTCCTTCTTTTTGAAGTCGGTTAAAAAGAATTAAATGTGTATGTTGACAAGCTAGTAACTATACAGACCGTGATCCACAAATAGCGACACGAAGCAGAAAGTATTTTATCGACTATATTTATTATTACACTAGCTGTTGCCCGCGACTTCGTTCGCGTGAAAATTCAGATGTGTGCCTGTATGAGAATATTTGTTACCTAATCTTACGGCAATCTTACATTGTATTAGTAATAAATATCAGTATAATCCGTCTCTAAGGCGAATCCGATTTAAATTTTGCGATATTTAACTTGCCACTCCTATTTTCCCACTTAATAAGAATAGTTCCTAGTTTGGAAATCGTATTATCAAAACTCCCGTTTAAAAACTATAGAAGCTTTATACAAATTTTGTTACCCTTTATACTCCAGGGAAATGAATTTCGCAAAATCCCGTCTTAGAGAGCACCTATTTCCAAAATTTGAAACTCCTAGCACTTGTAGTTTTTGAGATTTCGTGATGAGTGAGTGAGTGAGTCACCTTTCGTTTTTATATATGTATAGCTTCTGCCCGCGGCTTCGCTCGCATGAATATCGTTTTTCAATAGACATTTTTATATTGTTTAAACACTGTTTTGCATACTATTTCTAATCTCATTATCATCACTATTCGTACAAACCCTCTTTCACCTACCTAAAAATATCCCCCGTAAAACAATATACAATACACAAAGGTAAATTTTCACTACAATAACTTTCCCCTTTCCCTCATTTCCTCTCCCCCTTTTTCCCTTTCTCCTCCCGTCTCCCTCCCATCTCTCTCACTTTCCTTACACTTCCCCTCACTTTCTGTCACTTCCCACTCACTCACCCCTCACTTACCACTCACTTACTCCTCACTTTCCCTCACTTTCCCTTACGTCCCCCTCACTTCCCCCTCACTTACCTCTCACTTGCCCTTCACTTGCCCCTCACTTGCTTTTCACTGCCTCCTCACATCCCCCTGAGTTCCCTTTTCCTTTTTTTTTTACACAACGCCATCTAGACCCTAGTATTATGGGTAAATACTTTTATTTTTGTAAATACATACATATTATACATAGAAACACCCAGACCAATGCAAATAGACATGTTCATGCTACAAATATTTGCACTGAGCGTGAATCGAACCCGCGACCTCACAGTCCATACACAGTACCACCGAAATACAGAGGCAGTTGATTTCCCCCTGACTTTCCCCTTCCTTTCCCCTGACTTCTCCCTCACTATCCCGCACTTTTCCCTCACTTCTCCCTTCCTTTCCTCTTCCTCTCCCTCCCTTCCCCCTCCCAAATTTCAAGTCGCCAACTTCAAAAGCAAAGATCTTTCCATACGATATTATACAGATACATCCCTTATTTCACCCCTATAAATACAACCCAGTTAAAAAAAAATTATGAGCGTATTTTTTATTTAAATAAATAAGTAAATAAAGTATTCAAAAAAAGATTTCAAACCTGTAAGTTAAAAAATGAAGACGTTTTATACATCGTTTTCATCCCTTTTCATATACTTAAGGGTTGAATTTTTAAAAACCCTTTCTTAGTACACTTCTAGACATTAAGACAAACATACCTTCCAAATTTCAAGTCGCTTCGACCAGTGGTTTAGGCTGTACGTTGTCTGTCAATCAGTCAGTCAGGACAAAGCCTTTTATAATATGTATGGATGTATGGATTAGGCGTATAGCCATCAGGGATCAAAGCATATAGGAATGCTAACACGTGATAGAACCACATAAAGCTGACCGTGCGAAAAACAGCTAATACTTAGATCCACACCCATAACTTTTAGTGTCTTACCTTGGGCTTTATTAATTAGTCATCGCAAAACATAGGCTCACTGGAAACTGGACTCGTTTAATACTAAACGAAAGATTGTTTAGAATGACAGGAATCCGAGGAATAAAAACACTATCAGCTATTCCGCAACCTGTTAAAATCTCTGCTTCTATACGATTTCGTAGTAAATTAACGAATGTTCGATGTGATTCTTTAAAATGGCATAACTTTTTTATTTATGAAAAGATTAACATGAAACAAACACTAAATGTTAAGTGAAGCTTACCACGATGTATTAGTGAAAACCATATCTAAATCGGATAAGCCGTTTCTGAGATTAGCGTGAACAAACGCACAGACAAACAGACAAAAATTGTAACAATCGTTGTTTTGGGTTCTATTTGCGTTGATAAAGGCCCCAATTTTTTTTTCTCATGTTTCTTCCATGTACAGACAGCGATCGATTACATTTTTATTATATGTATAGATTATTTCATAATTGCTATATTAGATTGGATATATTGCGATATTTTATTTTTAACTATGTTAGTTTTGGTTTTAGAAGACCTGCTCATGAGAGAAGTAATTACCTACAGCATTCAAAAATTTAAGAACATCTTGGGATCATATCAAAGCAAAGTGTAAATTATTAAGCAAAGATTTCTAGTAGTAGGTATGTTAAAAAGAGCATAAAAATAAGCATTTCTGTAAATAAAAACTTTAAAATGCTCTTAAGAGATATGAAGATCATCTCCGCTCTTAATATTTTTTTTATATACCATTGTATAGTTGATCTCCATCTCAAATAGAACGTCACTAAGATTATTCGTAATCATAAATAAGTATGTAAAGCAGTTGTTAACATTAATTACTATTAAATGTGAAAAGCAAGTTATATAAAACGCAAAGTGCGCGAGAGTACGAGTACCTACTACCTTAAGTTAGATCAAAATGCTTGATTTTGAAGATTGAACAGGATGATATGGGTGGAATTTCCTAACGAATGTTTTTATACTGTTATACTCGTATTAAGTACGTATGTTATATAATTAAGCTGCAACTTGTAAAAATATTTGAATTTCGGGTGAACAATGTTTTTTAATTATTATATATGCTCGTGTTATGCATAACGTACTTAGAGAAAACTTTGATTTTCACTTGCTTAATTAAAAATCGTTAAAAAGTGTTAGGTAATTTTTAATAATGAATAGATGTAATTCAGTGTAGTAGTCTGGTGCAACTCCGATTTAGCAACGCTGAAATTGGTTGAATGCATAAGGCCGAGTATCGGTTGTTGTGGTGTTAAGTGAGGGTGTCCCAAACTCTGGACTGCAAATCTATACTGTACTATAAAGTGGAAGAGTTTGTTTGTTTGAACGTGCTAATCTCTGGAACTACCAGTCGGATTGAAAATTCTTTTTGCGTATGATAGCCGAGCTCGAGGAAGGTTATATGCTATGTAACATCATGCTACTGGGGAACAGAGCAGTAAGCACAGACGAGGGTGAAACCACGCCGTGTAAAGCTAGTAGACTAATATGAACTAATCAGCTTTTTACATTCGATTTATCAATGAGAGTTTATAATGTAGCAATTAGCAAAAAAAAAAACTCTTAAGTTGTTCTTTACTAGTTTTATTTTATTATTCCCATTCTAGTGTTAAAGTCCAACATCGCGGTTGACTTTAAAAACATGCAGTTCAAAGACTCAGAATGGCTAGACTTACCCGCTGACACTCGCAGTAGCATTACCAAGATAATCGTATCTACACTACCTACCCATAATAGATACTGTCTTTTTAATAGGTATTACGATCTCAAAACCAAAAGGATGGAGACAATCTTGTACTGAGAGTGATTTATTGACAGTCGCATTATTAACTTCAAAACAAACCAGGGAGTGAAAGTGTAAAAATATTCTATATAAAAATCAAAACTCTAAATTTTCGACCACTTTTAGATCACTATTAAACGATCATTAGCTTGTCATTCCCTGGGGTACCTGCCCATACATTATCTTGTCAAAATATTTCGTTGAAATTTAGAGTTTTTCTCTCTATATTTCGTGAATTCGGCCGCTTGTTGGTGTACAATGGCACCACCGTGACATCTCAATTCTTGACAAAGGGAATCATTTGTCATTGTCCATTAAAAGATATTGTTGGTTTATATAAAATATTAGCTCAAGTATTGTACTTAGCAATAATGTTGACTCTCATGTTTATTATGATGCCTATTGCATGATTGTGTTTACACTTTCTAAACAAATTTTACCTTGGAGTGTTTGTTTTGTGTTAAACTTTGGTGCGAATGTTAGTTTTAAGGGTGCTTCTCGGGTTGTTACTGGCAATTCCCCGGTTAATAAATTGCAGTGAGTACTGTGAAAGCTTATGAAATAAAAAAGAAAATAGAACGAGAATTCTCTCTCTTTTCTCTCTTTATACACAAAAAAAAAATTATGAATTCTATGAGTTATTTATACTAAAACTTAAACGATTTCTGAAATTTTATACATTTAGACTAGATAATCATTTTAACAACTATTAAAAATAAACGCAGCCTCAGTGGAAAAGTGAGTAAGAAAATAATGTGGTTCAGCAAATTCAGTCTTGTGGACAGCAACATAAGAAACATATTTTCAAAGAGGCTTATTTCAGTTATGTCTTTTTACCACTGATGTTGCGACAAGTTGGATAATTTTGCAAAATATAGCGGTAGGTATATATAATCCGACAATATTAAAAAAAGACAGAAAGAAAGAAGATTTATTAAATTCGCCACAGGAGCAAAGGAAACGATATACAGAATTACAACAACTTAACTACTTTGTATTTGATTACGTAAGTACTTGTTGAAAATGTAAAGACATATTCTAATAAGAATATCTACAAATTAAGTTTATTGAATGAAGTTTTGTAGACAATGCATTAATTGTGACAGTTATGTAAATTTCGTTTTTTTTTTTGCAAATATTGTCCTGCAGTTTTAGTTCAAGGCAAATTATGTAATAGGATCAGGCACTTCATTATAATATGATAGCATTTTGGTGTTTCTTGTTGAAAATTTACCGTATTTGTTTGTCAATAAATAACATTGATTCAGCTTGATGATGGCGGTCACACCACCAAAGCATTATAAGAAAGTGACAAGGTTATCATCCAACACGTGTTTGTTTCAAACCCTCAGAATTCTCATTTCAAAAATATGTGATACATTGATTACTTGGAGAGTAACTTCGTCATCAAATTAAATTCCATCGAAAGTATAAGCCGAAAGACGTCCACTGCTCGATATAGGCCTCCCCCAATGTTCGCCACCTTAGCCGGTCAAAAGTTTATACTAAGCAGTTACTTTGGAAGGACTAGAAACGATATTTTAACAGCAGTGATTGCAGGCAATGTTGCTATGACTGCGAATTTCTGTCGGTCTACTCAATTTAGAGGGTGGAATCTCTTTTAAATAAAACGTGTATTCTGCCGTATCTGTGCTTAATTAGGGTTGGATTTAACTGTTCCGTTTTGCTAATACCCATTGAAAAGATAATTTCAAAATAATTAGTCACTCAATTTGAAGTTAGAATATGTTAAATAAAGCTTTATATTTTTATATTATTATACATTAATTATATTATATAAAATATATAAATTATTATTACGGCGAATAAAGACTCATCATAACAGTGTTACTGTAACTACCGTCATTCCCTTTGATCATTCCACTACCACGTTGTCCTATCATGACCTTCATACTCTTAATATTATTTCATGACAAACCAGTTTTTTAAGCTTAGGTATCGAGGAGTTGATTGTAGATCAATAAGCAAGTGATTTTGGCTAATCTATAGTAGGTGAATAAAACTATAACATAATGACCATGAAATAACTACACTTAGTTCAAGTCTGATCTACCTACAGTGATCTTGTCACCACACAGAACTTGTTCGATTGATATGAACGATGTTTATAACTCAAATTCAGAAATAAAAGATAAGATACATAAGTAACAAAGTTAATACCACTTCTGTTGTATATTACGGTCTATGTTCAAATTCGGAATGAAAGTAAATACCTACCTGTGTTCCACATGAGATAAAATAAATAACTTTACATAAAGGAAGACGTAAAGTAGGTTGGAAGTAACAGCGAGTATAACATGAAATAAAAATCGCATTGTAATCCGGTATTGGCTATAGATAAGGAGGGTTTGTGACAAGGCAAGAATTATGTGCTCCAGAGGGCAATTTTTCTTCCCCGGGATTTATTCCCGTAATTTATAGAGGATCGGCCTGTATCTGGGCTAACCCACCACCCCGGACAACGGGCCGTAATTAAGACTAACCTCCTTCTCTAATTAAGACGCAATAACCTATAATATAATAATTTTAAATAAAGAATAAATGCAAAATCAAAGACGATCTAAGTAAACTGTTCATTCGCCAGCCAAAAGTAAGTCGGTTTGAATAAATACAATTGTATTGCAATCTAGCATCGCATCAATCTCAGCTAAACAATAAAATTACTTAAGCAAACGTCTATTTATCCGCGACAAAAGAAACTTTTATACCATCATTTACATAAGTAATAATCGTAAACACAGAAGTACGTTCCATAACGACACTCGTATTGCCTAATCTCATCATCAATCGACTGTTGGCTCGGTGTAATTTGACACGCAAAATTTTTGCCGAACGTGCTTCGGCCATGAATTGCTGGTGACAAAAGTGTCTGTCGCAGCGAGCGTCGAGAGTCGGCTTAATACAGCCCCCACCCCACGCCGCAGTCGTAAATTTAGGGTTTCATAAAACCAGATCCGAGATAAGACACAGTGTGGAGTGAGCGTCCCGGATCAAATGCGAACCTCCGATCCGCCCGCAACCACTCGCGTAGACAATAAAAGTTACACAGCCACATCTGCGGCTACTATTTTACATCACGAAATTTGTCGTGTTTACATAAAATACGCCCTCGATAGCGATCAATTCGCTAGAAATAGTGAACGTCAATATCGCGACGTACTGGCCGGCAATACGAAACCACCGACTGAAAAAACCTAGCTGTCAAGGGACCAACAAAAGCGCATTATGATTTTAACAGTTTCTGAATTGCTACACTATTATGAGGCGTGTATTATGCTTTTCATCCAGTGTAAGGGTATTTGGACGCTTTTGTGGCTCCGTATTGACAAATAAGTAAGATTTACTCTTAAAGCAAGAATGAAGGATTAGGACGGCTCATTATTTTTTTGTTAACGTCTTTGAAACTCATGGCGCCATTGCTTACTCCAAAATTGCATTATTGTACTGTCGGTTTGTTGCTTATGCAGTGTTAGCTGCAATACTCTAAATAAATCAAGTGGAAACTTCGATGCAATTGAGAGCCGAGGAAAGCGAAGTTTGCGTAACTATCCACTAGAATAAACATAGTTCATACAATGGGAAGAATAGGCTTAATTCAAATGAATGTTAAACTTAGCAATTGTGTTTGGTATAGTTACTTATGTTTTCTTTGTTCGATTGTACGCACGTTTTCTTTATTTTCACTTTTACTGAAATATCTAATCGTGAAAAACAATTCTTTATGTGGAACATCTTATAAAATTTACATCGAAGCAGCGTATTCAACGTAGGAACGGGTTGTAGGCATAACTACGTGTCGGGGACATATATTTAAAGCTTCAGTAGATAGGGGTGCAATAATTTTGACAATGACTAGCAGCCTTACCCGGGCGAGGCGTAGGCGCGGGGCGGGCGACGCGCGGGGGGCAATCTGCGCACTAAATCACGCTACGAATAAAATTTATGGCGCCGAGATAAAAACTCGCAGCTTTTCTCTTTTACGTTCCTTCCCCCTGCCGCCCGCTCACCGCTGCTCGCCCTCGTCACCCCGCGCGGAAAATCCATAGGGATTTTTCCAAGTGTTCGGGCGACGGCGTGTGTGGGGTCGAAACGATTTTGTTTTATGCTTATTGCCGGTTGCGATGTTTTGTTTGCTAAGTTGCACAGATAAGGGATAGGTACGGAGATTGTCTGCTCGGCCGGACGACGTGAGCCACGCGAGCGTATTTTTGTCAACTACTCACCAGAGGTTTATTTCGATTCGTCATTGTTTTATTACGTGCTACGGAGTAACTATGTGTCGACTTAAAACAATGAAATTATTATTCATATATAAACAATCCATCACAGACTAAGTCCGCAGCACGTGAGTAATATCATGAAACTGTTAAATGACCAGCAATGGAACTATAGCTAGCGTTAACTACAAGTTAGACGGTTATCACACTATGCTACTGTATGAAATATTTATTTTTCTATGTTTATTTAAATTCTCGTGACTTATATTCGAGCTGGAATTTAGTCCAAATGTCTAACGTTCAAACTTATTAAATGCAAACTGTGCGACAAAAGAAAATTGTGTGGAATGTAAAATATTATAAATTAAGTTCTTAATAGTTTTACTTTTGTTTGTCCAAACGTGTTTAAATAATTACGTAATGAGTAAAGCACACTATGTGAAAAAGAACATATTAACGAACTTTGACGTAGATATTAAAACGCTATCAGATCAATATGAATAGAATTTATAAATCAGGTACAATCTGTCTGGGTTTTCTTCGTTTTATGAGCAAACCTTGGTACCGACCGATCCCATTGGATTTAATAAGTACTAGCTTTACTATTAAACTCTATTAGAAGATGAATGAATGATTGCCTGGTAACTACTAAGTTAGGGTAGGTACCGTGGTTGCCTCGGTTAACCTCGAGACGAAGTGGCGACGTGCCGACAAAGTATGAGTATGTTTGTTTAAATTGTTAATCTGTACAAGTTCTGCTTGGAGTTCATTATGAATGAGGTTATAAATCGAAGAGTTTAAAATTTCTTGACGCGGTTTTCTTGAATGGGCGAGGTTGTCTTTATTATGGCGAGACTCCTTCATGTCTCAGTAAGCAAGTTGAGTCATGTTTACCAGTTACGAAGTAACCTTTATGATAACAGGTAAGGGACAATCATAATAAGCCTGAGAGCTCTGGCTCCTGGTTTATCCATCGATTAATCGGTGTTGTCAAGTAATTGACTTGACTACGATAGTTGGCAGCCACTTCAACCAGTTTTTAAGTACCCGTCTTGTTCGCATTTGGACAAATCACATAAAGACACATTGATCTCAGTAGTTAATTAATTTACCAAGTTTTTACAAAAAAATGATTACATTACATGTCATGATCGGCAACGTCTTGGTTGTGTTTTCTAAGCATTATTTCAGCAATGCTTATAAACCATAGATTACAATTACCATTTACCACAGCGTAAATGTTAATGTTATGTTTATTTTTTGCCACCAAAGTTGTACCTATAAAATAATTGATATAGTTTAGTATTCTATTATGGTCATAATCTTAAATTATTAGAAAGTAATATAAAATGTTTCTTTGATCGTACCTAAATATATGTTTTGGTATTTGTTGGAAATATATCAAGTATTTCATTCAAATGTTTAATATTTGGTGTTCGTTAGGAATAAACTAATACCATTGGTATTAGTTTGTGGTATTAGAACGGAATAGATCAAAAAGAAATGTGATCCGTATTACTTCATATAATTTGTATAATTATAAATATAAAATTTATAGCTTAATTCGTAACATTGGTACAGACAGTGACGTATTAAGGCAGGTACATATAGTAGCGCTATATGTACTTGACTCAATAAACGCCGAGTCTCGACGAACGTTTTCATAAACACCGCAATATAAACTCTTATTTAATAACATTGGAACTTATTGTTGGTGTACAGTAACATGTACTAACCACTTTTTCCAATACAAAATTGATTGTAATGTTGATTAAATAGTTTTTTATCTGTATCTACTTAAAATAAATTAATAATTAGAAACTATAAGTGTCTTCGCTTTCATATTAACGTAATACATAATTGGCTTAAAAAAAGTTAAACATCATTTAACGCCTATTAATAAAAGATAAAGAGTATAAAAACAATTTTAATTAGTTTAATTTATTATGTTTTATTCATTTGTATTTAATTTTTATACGCATCGTTACTTTCAATATACAATGTCGATAAATAGTGTGTTGGTATAGGTTCCAATTATAATTTCATGAATATAATATATTGTGTAATCAGTTAGTAAAAATTATAATTTTATATAGCAAGTTGATAGGTACCTACATAGTTTTTAATAAAAAGTAAGTAACTAAAGCTTTGTTGTTCACTTTGATCGGAGGTTATTAGTATTTCCATCTGATTGGATCGCAATGAATAAAATTTTTTAATGTTTATTTTGCATCGCTGCAGGTATTACTAGTGGTTGATATATTAGTAATCGTTCACACTCATTGAATCGTTAAACATCTGTTCTATATTATGAGAGCCACCTTAAAAAAATACTCATTAATATGAGCTTACAAGCGATTCTTAGAACCTCCCAGACAAGACTGTTTTTATAAAATGTTGTATGATAGTAATTGACTTACAATATAACATAGAACTTAAGAAAGCTTGATACTTAGGTCTGATACCTACAGAGCTACACTTTAGATAATCGTTAATAAGTTGCCGTGATAAATGACACTAACGTTTAAATCACGTGACGTGTAATTTATAGTACTTAGCAATATAGGGTATTCAGTGACCGCTATATGAAGGGCAGCTGTTAAACATTTCTCGGTAACATCAAGCTACCACTCACTCTAAAGCTTAAATTTGCGCCACAAAAAAACTAACAACCGAGGACAAAACTCAGATTGTCTTACTTATCTGTACTCAATCAGTGTTTACAATATTACAGCGGCGTGCTCCACGTCAAAATAATGTCCCTATTAGAGTACAAAGCAAGATTTTCAAAGAATCACAAGCAAAAAATGTCAAAAATATCCACGTCGAGAGCAGAGATTACTCGAGAGCAAGGCCATCTGTGGATATTGAGACCATCTCACACGAGATACCTTATCAGCCGATCTCGATTCAGATTCTGTAAAGAAAAAGCGAGAGAAAAGGCTCCTATTTATAGATGAAGAGCAATAGACTCGCTCAAGCCACAAGCGCATTAACGCGCACCGGCCGCGCTCGGTCCAATGCTACGATGATTCGAATTTCCATTGTTTATGGTGGCAGACATGTGTCAAAGTTCGATTGGAATTTAAATTCGGCTCCTTTGTTATTATTATTTTTTTGTCGAGTTGTAAACACGGCACGGTGATGTTCCAATTTGGTTACTAGACTTTACTGATGGGTGGTTGGATCTATGACTCCTTGTGTACATCACATGATGTTTTTGACGTCGGTATGCGGTTTGAATAATTACAAATCATGTTTCGAACAATTCTAAAAGAACCGACTTATCGATGTTATTTCTTGGAAACCGCCACACGTAACACGTAACCCTACTCGAAAGTCAAATAAACTAACGTTGAAAGTCCATTTTCTTTAGTTAGAAACGAACTGTAATCGACTTCAAAGGCCGTCGGGGCACTGAACATCTGCTAAATTACCAAACTCGAGTCAGAAGCGGGGGCACTACACAAAGCGACTACCATTTTGTTCCGACACTTTTCAAAATTGGAACGTGACGGTTGCAAGCGCTCTCCGACCAGAGACAATGACATGAAAAGGAAAAATGTAAACGGACCTACTATAAACAGGCGTATTGCGTGGACCAATATTTTAAATAGTACTTTGCGTGCATACGATTGTGGTTTTTGCTGTTCGCCTGTCATGATAATTAAGGGTAAAAATGGCTTGTACGTCGATAATGCTTTACATCATTTTTGAATTCATAGCGGTTAATTTAAAAGTGCGTTCTTGAACCCTTTCAAAGGCATTGTATCTTTGTGCTCTTTGTACGGGAGATGGTTTATCTGAGTCGCGGGTACATAAGTGCTGTTTTTTCATTCCGTAATGCTTTTACATTTCAAAGGGGTTAAATGTTATTCAGACTCGCTGCCCGCTTAGAAAATGTGTGGGTGTCGTGGGGCCTTGATAATGACTGTACCTACTATTTTCGGCATACCTTAGTAGGTACCTATTTGTTTTATTCTCGTCGCTCGTTTTATTCTCCATAAACATTTCGAGGGTTTATCTTGGATTATAAATTAGGTTTATTAAAAGGAGTCTTTTGTTTAGTTTTATATCTTTGTCTTTTTTGATGGATTATAATTATTTAGAAAAATAAGATTTAAAAATTAAAACTATTTTTTTTAAGCTTGGTGAAAACCTGACGGGTGTACCTCTAAATTTCAACAGTTCAGTATTTCGATACTTCGAAAATACGTACTTACCTAGACAATAAGATTACTGGTTTATTTTCTGTACCTATGCCTTTAACCATGGAGGTATTTTTACTTGTGCGGCATTCCTAGTTAATGACATCACACATCGATAGTAATTGTGTCTAATTATTAGATTACATGAAAAAGTTTACAGTGTGCTCGTACCAAGTGATAAAAATGTACTTAAAGGTATTGGTTAACGAAAAGGATTCAAACCACAAAATGTGACTTTTGATATACGGATGTTTAAGCTAAATAGTATGTAGATACTCTTGTTATATTTCAAATTTTGTAATAATTGACCAGGGTACATAACATAACTAAACACAACAGAAAAATGTTAAGAAAATACACAAGCCAGCCTTGAAGAAGATTAGGGTGGCAAAGGTAAGACCAAGAAGGTAATTGGGCCTCCAGAGCTCTTAATCACACAACGAAAAGTAATTAGTATGGCAACTAATACTTTACGTCGATATTCTATAAAAAGACAATTCTTCTAAACTGTTTTCTTTATTATTCATGAAACTAACAAGGTTCCTACGCCATAAATACATTATTTTAATACTTGTCTAGTTTGTCACACAATAATATTTCAAAATTTTTCGAGCATGCAATTTAGAATGATATGATTAGGAGAATGCATATTTACCTAGAGCATGCTAATTAGGTACCTACGCTCCGTTACGCTTAGTGACTAGTCGTACGATTATGTATCTGTATAGATGCAATACTAATCATATATTACCATTCCATTGTTCAGGAATACGAACCAATCGCAAATTAGCTCGTATTGAGACAATGGCGTATGGACTACAACAATAATGTATTACGTAATTCACGAACTGATTAAATGTATGTATTGTAATTGGTATGTTTAACCCCTATAATAGAGGAGGAAATCTATAATTTCAATAGCGAACTATAAGAAAAGCAGAGAAAACCTTTAGAGATATAACAATTTAAGAAGACTAATTACAGAGAAAATTTTTTACTTATTTGAAACTTCCCTCAAGTGGTTAAATTCCATGCAGTAAGCACGAATCTATATTTAAGGCATATTCTACTCTGAACTGATGCAAAACATAATTACTACGAGTTTTTACCTTTATGCCGCTAACACAGTCACACCTTTTACATCTATAGCAATAAAGTTGTATAACTTTTAAATTTTAACATAACGATCAGAGATAGTCGAACTACCAATACCTAACTCGATTAAGAAGACATTTTTAACATGGCTTGGCAGTTTGCAGCGGGTGTTATGTCATTAGCCATTAACGCGCAACACTAGCGAGATAGTGTTGTGCCCGACAGATTTATAGCGCGCGGGTATATAGAATAAATCACCCGCGGGGAGTGAACGGGGATCATGCGGGGGAGGGGAAAGAGGGAAGTCTTAGACACTCCAGTTTAGTATATATTGTTTTCTTTCTTTTTTCTTGCGGTTATATAAGTACCTAGCTGGATTACGTTCGTGATGTTGTATGTAAAATGTAAAGACTCAACCCCAGTTTCTGAAAGGCTGATCAACGAAAATTTAACAAATCACCTGTTATATCTCATGTGAAGTAGGTACCAATTGGGTTTCTAAAAATATGAATAATTAGTTTAATTTGATCTAATTAGTAACTAATAAGATAAAATTAAACTAATTATCCATGCTTTTAGCATGCTTTTAGGTACTTTACAAGAGATTTAATTTTCAATTTCAATTTTTTTACAAGAAATTTCAGAAATTGTGGATTAAATGATAAAAATATTAAAATAAAACACTCATTTTAGATAAGTATTAATTCAAAATTGTAAGTATGGACAACAATAAACGGAATTACCTAGTGTAATAATCTAATTAATTATGCTTAGCTTCTAAAGGTTTATTCATAAGTACCTAATGTTCTGCCATCTTATTACCAAGTCCTAAGTTCTTATTTGCTTTGTCTTTCAGAAGAATTTTTAAAGTTTAGCCAATAGAATATACTGTCCCCTGTTACAAGCCTCTCTCAAGCATCTTAACCGGTCCTGTTCCCGTTTTCTTTACAAGAATATAAATTTTCTGTAGATAAGTACTAACCGTGGTATTATATACAATTATGAACACTGGCTCTTGGTTTATATATTTCATTACAAAATATACATAATAATATATAAGGCTACAAGCTGTCGCTCGTAACTTCGCTTGCGTGTATTAAAAATTTAATACACGCAAGCGAAGTTAATTAAATTAATTTAATTAATTTAATTTTCTTTTTGCATAACATCATTTTAAATTATAGCTTATATGTTATTCCTATGTAAGACCTATATTATAGTACAGTTTCATTAAAATTCATTCAGTAGTTATTGCGTGAAAAAGGAAAGAAAAGAAAGAAAGAAAGAAAATACATTTATTTGAAACAGACAAAAAGACACACAAATTCTTAGAAGGTAAACACAAACACAAATAAAAAAATATAATAACACAATAAATAGAAGATAGACAATACTACTTTTATCACATTATTGTGTGTCTCAGGGCTGCGCCAAAACGGCCCAGTTCCGACGTGTCTGACGCTGGTTTTTAACTGAAAGAGTAACCAACTTCCATATAAACTTTATCATTCATAATATTAGTGGGTTTTTTTTTATTGCAGACAGTAGCGGACGAGCCAGCAGCCTATGTAATGGTAAGTGGTAACTGTCGCTCTTAGACGACTCAGAGTCCCTAGTTGCTCCCGAAGCCGCTGCCTACCGTAAAGGGATTACACATTGATGGCTAGTTATACTTTCATTAAGCTCCTAGATTATAATGTCTTTCTAAAATATGTCGATAAAAGTAAGTAATGTATGACATTTTTATTAATGAGTATTTCTACCGATATGTATCTAAGATATATGTATACTATCTTCTTTCACGCGGTTTCACCAGCGTCTTTGGTTACTGCTCTGCTCCCGTCGTTAGTAGCGTGATGTTACATAGTCTATAACCTTCCTCAAGAACTGGGCTATCACACACAAAAATGATTATTCAAATCCGACCGGTAGTTTCAGAGTTAAGCGCGTTTAAACCAACAAACAAACTCTTCCGCTTTTTATAATAAAAATATGTAATATGTATATGTATATGAAGGTCCATTACGTTACAATCGATGTTTTAATCTAAAGTTCGATTAACACATAAGTATATTATAATATTTGTAGAATTAAAACTTAACATATTTTGTCGCTTCAAGTGATATTGTGTTTTTCTAGACTGAACTCCAAATTCGTAAATGACAAGAAGCTCATCCTTCGTTATATATGACCCGATATAGGTGTTTTTTTTATCTTAGGAAGACTTACAGACTAATTAGTAGGTAGTAATTAGGTAACATAGAATTTGCACATTCATTGTATAAACATATTGCTAATAACAAGCCCCCACATATAAATATAATACCAAAAACAAAATAAACAAGAACAATCCAACATCAAAGTAATGACATTAAAAGATAGAATAAAAAAAATACAAATATAAAATAACATAATAAATATGACTGCACCGTTGGTCTAGTGGTTAGTGTAACTGACTGCGACGCCGGGTGTCGTGGGTTCGATTCCCGCAGAAGGCAAATATTTGTGTGATGAACATTTGTATTTTTCTTTAGTCTGGGTGTTTCCTACGTATTATAAGTATGTATTTACAAAAAAAAAGTATGTATATGTATTATATTTCAGTTATCTAGTACCCATAACACAAGCTCTGCTTAGCTTGGGACTAGACGACAGTGTGTGATAGTGTCCACATATTATTATTATTATAAAAATAATGATAGTATTAAAAGTCATCTTAATACAATATACAATCTATCTATCCTTAAATATATTTAAAGCCGCAAAACTAACCGTATTTATTTCATATAAAATTGATTTTTTACTCTCATATAGCTTTAAGATTACATAGAGTGTAATGACGATGTAAAATGTTTATTTATAAAATGAACAGCGCTCCTGGCATTTACTTCGAAAACTTAATATTTTCACATACTAATAACTGTCAGGTATTAAATATTAATATTAATAATAATATTATAAATGCTAAAGTCTCTCTGTGTGTATGTGTGTTTGTTACCACTCAGCGCCTAAACGCCTGAACCGATTTTGATGATAATTAGTATGTAGATAGATTTCCTTTTGATCGAGTTACCTTAAATGCAAGATTCAGTGCCGAAAACGGACATAGGCTACTTTTTATCCCGAAATTCGGTTTGGTTTCCGAGGGATACAACAAACCATAATTTACGCACTGGCGAAGCCGTGGGGTCCAATAAGTATTAAAAAATATTAAAATTTTCACATTCTTATCACTGTCAGAACTAAACTGCATTAGTCTAACCAGTGATATCTGTGAATTCTGATAACAAAATTTTCTCATATTAATATATCGACAAGCATGATATCAGTGGGTTAAGCCATTTGGCGTGGGCAGGATATTTCAGAAATATAACTCAGGATCACTTCTCTGACAATTATCTTATATTCCAAATACAACTTATTTTACATGTAACTTAGATTAAGGATCATAATTATGGATTTCGATTAAAACGTATAGGCAATCCGTCGATCACATACAACGTCCAGTACACGCCATTGATTGAAGCATGACATAAGACAGTTGTCTGTTGTGACGTTTTGCCAGAGTGACATTCACAGCTCACTCTTCCACATTAAAGACTCATACACTGGCACCATAGACACGCCGTCAAACATTTTTATCTTTCGTCCTCTGCAGGTATGTATATCTGAACCATGAACTTCAAGTATTTCATGTAGCTGTACCATGATAATTTGTCTAACAACAAACTCATATAACGTTTATATTACGTTAATCAATTAAATTTACGAATTCACCATACCGGCGACAACTTAAAATTATTTTAATAATGAGAAAAATGGACAGCGCTACTAGTATTTACTCAGAGAACTAAAACCTTTACTTCTCAAATTAGATTTTACGCTGTCAATTTCTAGTTCTACGTAGTTATGTAAACTTATAAAAGTAAATATACAAAGATTATAACCCCAACTCAATGGTGACTACTTAAAATGTTTATTAAAATTAACATCATCCCTGGTATTTACACTAACTATACTTTTTCACAAATATATTTCGCTGTAGGTTCAAAAAAATTACCTAAATAGCAGAGTGAATTTTTCAAACTTGTACCTTCTTAGTTCTCAGTTTACTTTAACAAAAGTGACGAAAAACATCTGAACTTTAATAAAAACAAGTTGAAGTTCATAAAATGCTATTACTTATTTTATACTAAACAGAAAGATGTATTACTTATATTTATGTATTATTTATTATGTTATCCATTTAAGAAATGCTCAGTACCGTTAATATGATTGTTTCCTTTTATTTACGATCTAACTTAAAGTTAGCGAAACTTAAGCGAGGTGAAAATATCTGTCTACTGCGCCGTCGGAAAAACAATAATGCTATTATATATAAATTCAAAATAAATATCTATTGTCTTATTACAATTGCATTCTTGATGTAATTTATTTATATTTTTATGTAGGTAAAAGAAGTTAAACAAGTAAGTTTTTCTCTACCAAATAATTGGTAGTTAACTAATATAGATTGACAATAATATTTATTTAAACCTTAATTGGTTTTACCACTTGAATTATACTAAATCTGTTTTTATTTATTAAGAAATACGTCAAGTATGTGTTACCAGAGAATAATATAATAAATAACTCTTCTAAATAATTGACGATTAAATATGTATACTTTATTGAAGCGGGCTATGTTAGGTGTCTCCCTGCGCGATCGATTCAGAAACTAAGAAATCCGCAGCGTACCGAAGTAACTGACGTAGCTCGCAGAATTACTTCTCTGAAGTGGCATAGGCAGGACACATAGCTCGCAGAACTGACGACCGGTGGGACAGAAAGGTTCTAGAGTGGCGACCACGAACCGAAAGACGTAGCGTGGGCAGACCCCTCACAAGGTGGACCGACGACCTTATAAGGGTGGCAGGCAACCGATGGATGAGGGCGGCGAACACCTGGCCACGGTGGCAAAAGTTGAAGGAGGCCTATGTCCAGCAGTGGACGTCTTTTAGTTGATATGATGATGATGACTTATTTGGAAAGAGAAATTAAACAAACGTGAAAAAGGTTATGGGTTAGATTTCAAAGTCTAAATAAAATGAAATCAAAATAAAAATAATTATTCATATATATCATTTAAATGAAATTTTGAACTTCAATGTAACAAAAAGGTCAGCCAAGTAACCAGATCGTTGACAAGGTAGAACCGTAAGAAGAAATAGCAAGAAAATCTTACATCCTTGATGGAAACGCTTACCCCCAGTTTCTAAAAGGCTGATCAACTAAAAATTAACTAATCACCTGTTAAAATCTCACGTGAAGTACCTAAAAGCATGCTAAAATCAGCCTTTTAGAAACTGGGGGCTAATATTAAAAAAAATTGATATGTTATTTAAACAATCAGATTAAGTTTGTTCTCGTTTAAGTAATATTTTGTACTAGAACAAGATATTATATGCCATTAAAATGATATAAAAAGACCAGTCTTATCAAATAAGCATACTCTATCTACGGCCCACTTGATGGTACAACACAAAACATACAACAGTACACACAAAACACGGCTAAGAAACTATTGCCAACCGTAACAAAGTAATATGAGAGGGAAAACAAAAGGAAAGGGTTCGAAAGAGTGAACCTATACTACTCTACGACAATAATATTGTAACGAAGTACTCTGTCTTTATTATACTTACCTAAAGAGTAATTTGGAAAACAAAATTTTATTTGTACGCTTTATCTTTAGACGTGATCAAAGATGTCGTTATAAATTATAGTTAATTATGTGTAAATCTTATTTAAATGTAGGTACGGGTATTAAAAAGAAGTTCATGTTCTTGCCGAGGTATTTATATGCATAACTTATTAGAGAATGCTGTAAGTACTAGCACAGCTTAGAATCCATCTTTGTTGGATGTAAGCCAACATGGATTTCTCTAAACTAGACATACTTAATCTATATAGAGACAGTCTGTGTAAACAATAGAAATAGTTTGTCAACAAATAACAGACAGAATGAATTATTTGACTTGTTTAATGGTAAGCCATTTTCATTGTGAAACTACCACTAATTTCGGGGAATTAATCTTGTTAGGCGGCCATTATTCGAAACAGTAGAGCGTCAAGCGTGCGCCACACATCCATCACGGACGGCGCGCGCGCCTCGACTGACGCACACCATCACACTGCCCGCCCAAAAACAGAAAAAGAAAATTTGAAAAGGGAACACACCCATCGGGTACAGCGACTCCGTGGCTCCGCCCTCGCCCACCGCCCGTGCGAGTCTCGACCAATCAGGCGACAGGTAAAGTCGGCCGTCGCCGAGCTCAGCCGAGGGCGGCCGATTGCGCGCGATCACAACAAAAAGTCACACGACTGGTTTAGTGTCGGGTTGCGTCCCATCGACGCCGCATCACGTGCCGCGCGACTCGACGCACCACTTGCGCTTGCGCTCAACATATATACTGTTTTTGTAATTATAATAATACTGACGTGGTTTAAACTCAAACTGTACATATTTAACAATACATTTGTTGATATTAGGACCTGTGACCTGTGATATTGTAAAGAATTTTCCCAATTTCCAATGAAAATGAACACGAAAACGGAATGGAGCTCATGATTTCAGTGTGTTTTTGCATCTGCATAGTATTAACAGTGATACATAGTGATAGTGAACCACATTGTGATAAGCATCAGATAAGGACAATCGAGGTATTTAATCATTTACATTTTTTTTCCGTTATAAAGATGTAGCGGCATTTTTTATCAGAACGATAATAAGAATTGATAATGTTCAAAGAATTTTTATTTCGTATTTTTTATCAGTACAATAAAAAAGAAAAGTTTAGGTATAGAGTAAAGTTTTTATAACGATTAATAAAGTAATTGTTTTTGTTGCAACAAAATGCAGAAAAATGTCACATGGCTCTATATGTAGAGCAAAGTTACCTCAGTGTATAAGTTGTTGTTGTTGTTGGTCGTAAATATTGTAGTAATAAACACACATGGCTATATAACTATATATCTATAGCACAATATTAAAGTCACAAAATATAGAGTCGACTCTACTCCCGTCGGCCGTAAGCCGCGGCCGGATCCATTTATAATCGCAATAAAAAATGTCATAAAATTATACATAATTATATATAATATCATAAATTATCTAACGATGAAAGGTTTCGTGACAATGTTAAATGATATTTAATTTAAATCAATTCGAACACATAATATGTAAATGTATATTAATGCCATTAAGATATATTTTATGTTGACAATTATAGTGCAAAATAAATATCATATATTTGTACAAGGATTGTAAATATCTGTATTCATCTCAACATAAATATCCACGCAAGTATCTGTGTATAAAAGACATAAACGAGTTTGGTGATTATAATTATTTGAATTACATACTCATATTAAAATTAGGAAAATGATATATATATACATTCCATATAATTATTGGTCAAATTATAAACTTTTAAGATTTAATTAATTAAGAGATTTTTTTATAATCCAGTTTCACAATTTGTTTCAAAATGTGGCTCTAAATTTTATGTAGGATTTTCAAGTTTTTTACAATTATTTTAGAACAATTGCTAAATGAGATTTTGACTAGAAAGAGAAAGAGAGAGCTTAGATTAATAAAATTAAATATTATATTTGAAATTTTAGGATAGTGAAATTATTTTATACTAGCTGTTGCCCGCAGCTCCGCCCGCATCAATGTCGGTTTTACCTCTGTTTACATAGACAATTTTTCATACAAACTTTCATCCCCTATTTCAACCCTTTTAAGCCATTTTTCGCAATAAAAGATAGTTTATGTTGTTCCCCGAGGTCTAATCTACCTCTATACCAAATCGGTTCAGTTGTTTAGGCGTAAATGTGTAACAGACAGACAGACAGACAGAGTTACTTTTGCAATTATAATATTAGTATGGATTGTAAGTATTCAGATGTCTGTTTATATTAATGGATATAATTTGCCTTACATTCTGAATAGATTATCAAAGGCTTTGTATTAAAGGTAACTTAACATTATAATGACATTCTGATCTGAATCCTTCAATATCATTACAGCTTGGGATAGCAGTGGAAAGAAAAAGTTGCTTTAACATTAACCCTATATATAGGTCTTGTGTTAAACTAGAAGCAACATTGCACTTGCAGTTAATGAGACTAAAATCGATCTGTTTAACCTACTTTATGAAGTATATACTAGCGTTTGTTGCATGCGTCAACTGTTCATGTATTATTTATGATAAGTACGTAGGTATAGTCAGTGCTATTATTAGTCAAAATAGCCATTTGCATTTTATTTATTATACAATACCACACAAACGTATAGAAAGAGCACATGTTTTTTGATTTCATGTAAGTACTTATGTAGATCTGAATTTGTGTGTAGAATTTATTTAAGTGTGTTTGTGTGCTCGGATAGAGACAACGTTACCCTTTGTTCAAAGTTTCTCAACGACCAATCAATGTCAGTGCCACTTCGTTTTCATATTACCGTTCAGCTGTTTTCGGCTAACACGACCGCCGCCATGACAGTTCACGTTCGAAATTTGAATGCGCCCCGAGATGCGCAAACGCAAATCGATTATCCGATAAGCCTTCACATTTATTGATGTGTATGTGTTTGAACAAAGTAAACGTTTCCGCCGGAGGCTTGTGTGTAGTAAACCATATCCTGTCCATCGGTCGTCATAATTTATAAAATAATTAAAATCAAATATTATTTACATAATATTGTAGTAAATTCTTAATTTTCTCACAGCGTCTGTTTGACATTTTGAAATTCATAAGATTACGTGACAAGTGATCTTGTGACACCTCTCGGTGGTCGAGTATGTCAATAAATGTATGTTATTAAATTAGTGTAGTCATCTAATTAATATACTTGTATTTTCCTAAACAGATAGTAGTCGAAATGATAAGAATCAAAAATAAATTAATCGATTTATTTATCTCATATGCATCAGTACATTTATATTAATCTGATGAACGGATGCAATCTCGAAATGTCACCGGGGCCATCACAGTCATCACCTTGTCGAACATATGTCAACAAGGTTTTAACAGTAATATTACAAACATTTAAAAATTATTCGCTTTTTTAAATAATCTTAAACAGAATCAATAATAGTATTTAAACCAATCTCGTAAGTAAATAATTCCCATAACTATTATTACCTGTTTTTTTACTTCGAAATTAATTTTAGTAGGCGAAGATAAGCAGTTACCGTTGCTACCAAAGCTGAGTGTTGTCTAAACATATCAAATGACAAGAAAACACAAACCAAACTAAATTGAGCTTGATGGAAATAAGACAGGACAAAGAAAAGAAAGAGCTCCAGCTTTCACATTCGCTATAAAGAATACAAAATACTGATCATCGCTTTACGCCGATTCTTTGAAAGGATATGCTTCTCTAGTCAGTTCGGTCCATTCATACTGAAACAAGCAAAAATCTAATACTGCAACCGGTATCTTAGTTAATTTCATTTCATCAAGATAGACTGGATACCATTTAAAAACATAAAAAAATAAAAATGAGTAAATAAAATAAGAGTAAAAATATTATAATTAACTATTATTATAACTCGGCACTAGTAAAATGTAGTCATAAAAGTAGATAAGAATTTTTTGTAAGGCTATTTTACCGACTTCTTGTTCGTGCAAACGGACTTCAAAATTCGGCTTTATCTTAGAAGTAAAAATTAATTTGTTAAATTTTTTGTATCTAATAAAGAACCCATAAATTCAAAATATATACGAGGCCTAAATTATTCAATTGATTTACTTTAAAAATTCATTGTCTAGAAATGAAGAAATACATTTGTTCTCTTCTTTATTGAATTACAATAATATATTATACACGGTATAATCCAGAATTTCATGAATAACAAACAAACATAGGTATAATTAATATCTAATTTGCTACACTAATAAACTAATTTATTGGCTCAACTTCAAACGTATTCTAATATTTGAACTGTGACAATTTTTATTGCCTTTATTATGGATAATTAAGATTTACTGCTTTAAAGTTCACTGCATGTAGTAAGACTTGGTGTACAAGTTTTGATAAGACGATATCATATATTTCAAAATATTTTTTTAAAATAGACATAAATCATGTATAATTAATGGAATCGTTTCTCATAAATTTTGGCTCTAATAAATTCAAAGTGTTTGTTAAATATCAAATAAAAAAGGTTTCAAGAATCGATAAATTATTCGATGCTCTTTTTAAACGCATCGATCAATGAATCGATATAGAATCAGAACCTTTGTTGTGTAGGAACGTGTCGCGTTATCTTTATATATGTTTTCGCAATTTTAGTAGTTGTATAAGGTATAATATTTTATAAGATTTATTCGAGTGCGTGTTGCGACTACAGAATTATGTTTACACATTAAGTATACAAGACCTGTTATTTTATTTTATTTAAATTTTTATTTTTTCCTCTAATCATTAATTGTAAGCGGTATCGTATAATTTTATTATTGATATAATAAATAATACTTTTATAAAGAATCATGAACTTATTAATTTTAATGCCGACGGCTTTGCTCCCGTTATTATTTGAAGACTAGTAAAAAAAATTGAAATAGGAAACGTTGTCTCTATATTGAATATGATTACACTTTTACACAAAAGATAATCATATCACAAATAACGATTTGAAAACATTTGTATGTAAGATTTTGTTGTGTAAGATTTTGTTGAGTCGATGTGTTTGTTGATCATACGTTAAGAGATTTTATGTGATACAAACTTTATTGTTTAAAGCCTACTTACCACGTAATACGGTTGATTGTCACGTGTCACTAATACCGGTTCGATGTTTTATTCGTGTTGGGATTAATACCAATGTTAGAGATAAAATAGTTGGTAATGAACGTGCGTTTTGTTACTAACCAACCTTGTTTACAGATAAGATATCCTCTAATAAAATTATTACGTAATGCGGCTGAATGTTAAACACCATAGTAAAGATAAGTTTAAAAAATAAAGTGTTAAACGTAAACTTTATACATTTGAGTAATCTGGCCACATTTAGTTGTAAATTATTCAATTGTTTTTTTTTGCTTATAAATAATTTAATTAGTTTTTTATATTTAAAAGTAAGCTGTTCTTTAATCATTTTTATTGTTAACTGTATTCAGTATTTATGATGAATAGGCATTTAAATAAAAGTCGTTTATTTTGATTTTTTATTAATTTTAGCTGCGATTAGTAACTATGTTTGTTATACAAAATACGGCTCATGGCATGTACCTGTAGATTTTTAATATAGTTAGGTACATTATAGTTAGTGTATCAATAAATCTTTATTAAATTATACGTCGAATTATACACTTTTTATTGCAATTATGTGATTACGACTCATCGTTGCACCTGAGCAAATGTTGATCCAATTTTTATTATCTTTGGCTTTGATTTACAGTTATACAATTTAGCTAGAAGGCTTTAAATTAGTCGATTGTTCATCTAATATTATTAAAAACATTAGACAATCTAAAACCTACAACATAGCTAGTTAACCCACGCGTGGGAAGCCACACTCCTAATCTAAGATCATAATAACAATAATAAAATATTAATAAAATGCTAACACCACAAATATTTATAGTAAAATTCCCGTCGATCAATTTTATATCGCATCACATCCATAAACGATAAAACCTTAAGATATCGGCCACGAGGTTTTTTCTAAAGTTTTAGGCCTCGTACACGCCGGAGGTCCGTAGAATCAATTATCTTAATTGGGACTTGGCCTAATCTTAATAAGAGACCAGATAGGTACGTGTAAACTCGTGCGTCTGTGCACCTTGATGTCTATTACATTAATTTGTTTACCTTTGTGGTTTGTGTTCTTTTTTTAATTATTTGCAATTTCATTTTTAAATTTATAACATTATACATACCATTATTATTTTAAAAATGTCTGTTGAAATAGTTGTTATCGCGAAGTTTAGCGGGTGTGGGCAGTATTATTTGACATGCAACTTTATAGTTTTGTTTACGTATTAAACAGTTATTTTGCATTGTTTATTTTATATTAGACTGTACGCTAATTATATGCAACATAAATTATAAAATTCTAACTTTTGTTTATTTAATTAAACAATAAATACAATATAGTAGTGGTGAATGGTGAAGGATACCTAGTAATTTAAGAGGTGGTTGATCCCTACATGAAAATAATCCAGCGTGGTCTTAAAATCCTACTGCGATTGAATACATACCAGTATTCCACTTGCAATGATTGTTGTCAATCCCTATTATCCAATTAAACAATACTAAGGTAATATTATAAAGAGAAAAGATTTTTTTCTTTGTCCATTTGTTTGTTTGTTTGCAACGACACTAAAAATCTACTGTACCGATTTGAAACATTCTTTCACCTTTAGAAATCAAAAAATGAAGCGTATGTAACATAAGCTATATTTTATTAGGTATATTTATTTATTTTTTTAGCAATTTTCTGAATTTTAATAGTTGTAAATGTGCATTACAGAAGACAGCAAAAGTAAATTTGCGGTATAGCGATAATACTTTGCAGACGTAGGTAATATTGAAGTTATATTTTAGGTAGGCGTTTGTTATGAGACTGAATGAAACTTTAGATGAAGCGAAGCGGGGGCAAAAGTCTAGTATTTTATAGTTAGACAAGTACCTAATTAGTAAATGTTTAGGCTTTTAACTGTCTACTCGTAAAGGTTTTCATATTATATGATATTTGTATGGCGACGAATACTAAAGACATATTGATAATATGTTCTCCAATGCACAGAGAAAAACGGTCACTCATTCACGGTTTGACCGCTACAAGCGCGCTTTACTTTTTGTAGATCTATTGTTGAGCGAGACTTGCTGTAATAAAAAAAAAACAATATAGGTGCTAGTACTTAAAATTGTAAATGTAGGTAAACCTAAATGGTATATTAAAAATATATTGTGTTATAAACAACATCCAGTAGGTACATAAAATAATACCTAATGAAAGCTAAGTTTGTTCAGATGTAGCCAAAATTTGTTCTAAAACCACGAATACGATTATATCTTAAACTAAAAGATGACTTAATAGCTAGGCTTTGGAATTGAAAGTACTGA
The DNA here is from genome assembly GCA_963082885.1 of Parascotia fuliginaria. Lineage (NCBI taxonomy): Eukaryota > Metazoa > Arthropoda > Insecta > Lepidoptera > Erebidae > Parascotia > Parascotia fuliginaria. Next base: position 6,107,361 of record OY720176.1, on the reverse strand, counting down.
TGACTGAACTGATGTACCTACATCATTAAGTGAGCATAATTTAATGTCATTTAAGTATTTAAATAAACTATCGGTCTATAAAAACTTGTTTGTTGGCGTTCTTACCTAATTATAGTAAAGTAGAGGTAGGAATATAAGTCGGTACAGTCGCGGCAATTTTATTATATAAAACTAGTACCCTGCCCTGGTTTCGGACCTGCATAATAATGTTTATTACAAAATTAAAAATCTTTGAAATTCAAGACTTTTCTTCAATAAACCTAGAAGATTATTATTAATCTTCTGGAAATTCTTCAAACGATAGTGAAAACCTTATCAAAATCGGTAGCGTAGTTTAGAAGAAGTTAACGGAAACAGACAGACGAAAACCACAATTGCTATATACTATTTAAAGATTTAAATTTACTGAAATTTAAATATCTATAGCTTAGATCCCTTCTTTTTGAATGGGCGTTACTTCGATATGTAAAGCATTGTGTTAAGATTTTCTCTAAATATTTATAGGGCTCTATGTCTATTGGATGCGTACTATAAGTAGCTGTATTAGTTCGTCTCACTCTTACATATCATTTGAACCTCATTTTAGTGTTTATTCAATGTTTGAGGAACGCCTCTTTAAGTATGGTGTTTGTTCTCATAGTCTTTCTTTAAACAAGGTTTAAATAGAGCACTCATTTCTCAATAGAGGTTTCGCAGTTTATGAGCATTAGTTATAACTTAGGTACTGTTTGTTAGTCTATAAAATATAGCTTTCAGGTATTGTTTATACAATACATGATATTTATATACCACTTCATAACGTAAGTTTTATTAATAACGATTATCTAATTGTTTTCAATTTTTTGTGGTATTTTTTATGATTTGTTTGTCTAGAGTTATTTATATTGTTTTTGTTCAGAACAAAGTTTGTATTTATGAATTTATACAACATTATTTAGATTAAAATAGATAAATCTTATCCAATATCTTTTTGAAGCCGACTGTACTTACTCAACTAATCATTTTATAATGATGTATGGTTCCAATAAATTCAAAAACAAACTTAACTATTTAATCGTATGGATGCTTTAATAAGAAGGGACGTAAGATCCTAAAAAGAAAAATTAAGCGATGACCACAAAAGATTTTTTTTATATCTAGATAAAAGTTATTAGTTATTATATTAAAAAGTTTTCTTTCACAAAAATATGTAAAAACAACATAAAATCGCTAAATAATTAGATGAACAATTTGGTCGTTAAGATACTTATAGGGCATCAAACAGGTAATTTCCAGTTTAAAAAACACGAAGCGGCAACCTTAATAGCAGTAATAGCGGATAAATAACTGAGGAGATCCTAATAATATTCATAAAGTTATAATTTAAGTCGCTGGACGGGTGTAAAATCACAATGTTTATCATTGGTACCGAGTTATAGGCAATCAGCGATGATTTATTTCTTGGATGTGCTACCGCTCGCGATCGTCTCGATCCCGGGCCCGATAGGCCTACTGAGTACCCACCGTATAGATAAGTAACGTGCACAGCCGCATCGATCACTTGCCACTGCCAAGGATCAATTGGAAGACCTGTTTGTACAGCGTACGAGCAAATAAAAATTACTGCACGCACCACATACCATATGTTTCATTAATACTCCCATATTTTACTAGCAATTTATGAATATGTCAATATTAATTTAGTCAAGTTATTTTTAGTAAAATAGACATAAAATATATTTTAAACATATTTATATAACTCTTGTTATTTATAAATTAAGATTGATATCCAAACGTTATGTTTTAGAGGAAATTGAACAGCTGGAGTTTCTAAAATAGTATCATCAAACTTTATTATATTTCCATTAATTTCAACATCGTGAAAATATATAATCTCAACAGATTATGATAATCATACCTACATTAATAAAGATTTATCTAATATTAGGTGTGAATATTGATTTCAAACATTTTGATGAACAGTTTGAAGTGTCAACTTGTTAAATTATAATTGAGTTTCAATTAATGAATTCCTATCGGTTGCGATAAAGCTTTAAAATGGTGGAATTAGTGAAAAACAGTGATTACACGGCAATGGTGCCGCTTATCGTTGCTTATCTTAAGATATTACGAGGAAATCACACAAAATCGACGTAATTTGCGATAAAAACGTGAGATTTCTTATTTTTATCGTAAAATCCATTTTTTTCAGTCGATGGTCAGATAGCAGTGTCGTCGGTTGTGATAGATCATAAACTGTACTATATCTGCTATCCTCATATCCGTGAGGAATTATCATGCAGATTGAATACCTCATCTTATCGTTGGTAAGATTTTTGTCAAGTTTTTAAGATTCTTAAGTTAATGTACGATGTTTTATTGATTTAGAAACGGAAGAATTTATTCTGAAGAATGGGGTTTATTGCGTAAAGGTGAAGAAATAATTATTGGTGTCGTATTTCATTGTGTGGCCAGTATAATTTTATTTTGTATTCATTATAGCTAATAAGTTGGCTCGAGTCGTTTGTTAGAAAAAGATGTAAGTACGCTTATAAATATATAAATTCATCTCATTTAAATACTTTAAATGTCTAACTCTGATCTGAATCTAGTATTATTGTCAATTACTATGATATTATACTAGGTACAATAAAACCAAAAACTTTTTAGAGATAATGAAAATACGTTTATTCAACGGCAATTTTTTTAATTGTAATTTTGAAGAAACTATAATTTTAAAGTTTATTTTTATTATTGCGAAAAATATGTATTTGCATTTTCCGTGCTAATTGATAGGGGTAAAGATATAGATCAAATTCTTTTAATAAATTAGTGCATTATTATTAAGAACATTGTCTGCTTATGTGCTAATGTTGGTAGACTTAACACACCTTGTAGAATATAAAGAATTTAAGTGAATGTGTATCGGACATCATGAGGCGTAAATTATTTGCACCTGCCGTCTTAGTAGAGGGTGACTTCTCACTTGGTTGCTTTACGACGATAGAATGTGACTTTCGTCCGTAATTGACACAACAGTGTCAATTTTATTGAAAAACACAATTGAGGAACGTGGTATGGAAAGTCTGATTGATTTAGTGAACTATGGTTTAAAAACTTTGTTTTATTTTTTATTATAATTTTAACTGTGGCTATACCTGCCCGTTTATATTTAAACCCTCAACAATCGCGTTGGCATCAAATTATTGAAATGATCTTTGGGTTAGGTAAATTACCTGCCTAAATTTACGGAACAAATAAAATGTAGTTTCACGAAGTATGAAATTAGACTGACTTCTTAGAAAGTTTTTGAAAGATTTTTTCTATTGTGCTCTACTTAATATTGTGCTCTACTTAAAACTATCATGTTATAAAGACTTTGTATTGATCGAATGTATTTAAACGAAACCATTTCTTTAAATTTCAACTTTGATGTATGAATATAGTAACATTTGAATAAAATAAAAAGGCGGTTTCGATAGCTTTTTATGTATGTATTCCTTTCTCTTCCAAAAAGCAAGAGAGAGAAGAAATATATATCAGAGTCCTATTCATCTTTGTTTTTATATTAATTAAGATTAAAGTGATGTTATACTAACAATTTAAACGGCCATATTTTAGATTATAATAAAATTATGCATCTGGTATACGTGAATTGAACGCATATTAATATCTTATCTAAAGTGATTGGTTGTTATTTTTATCTTCTTACGTCCGCTGGGTTATGTTCAATAGAAATTATTCTATTTAACACACAACAATAAGTTGTTTAGTGTTATCTTCTGCCTGAATTTGTAAAGACTAGAGATACAAAGTTTTCAGACACATTATGCCTGAATTATATTAATATTATTGTAGGTTCATGGCTCTTCTTAAATCTACATGCATAGACAGTGGTAGTCAATAAATTGGGTGGGAGTAGGTACAGAAAAAAATCCTTACGATGTAGAAGAACATTATGAGGAAGCCCTCATGACATTAAGGAAAATCTAAGTCATGTCTGTCCTTCAATTCTTTTCAGTGTTTTTACATATATGAGAAATTTCCTCTGCATCCACATTTTGTGTGTGAAAAAAATAAGTAGTTATAATTTTTTATATAAACAGATACAGACGTAATTGTATTCATTTGGCACTGCAACAAAAACATTTTATTATTGTAGTATAGTCGTTAAGGGAAACTTTTAATATTATCTATCTTTATATGCGTGATAACGAATCCAAGTGATGGAATTTAATTTTATTTATACAATTGAATAATATCTATAATATAACGTATCGATATTATCTTTAAACAAATATCTGACGTGTTTAATCTAATGATTATTTATTGCTTTGCTTCAATTTTCGGATATGTGCAAAGTCTGTGGAAATTAACTTTGACACTATAATAATAATAATACCACAACAACCACACAACGCCACCTAGACCCAAAGTAAGCATTTATTAATAGCTCAGCTTAAGAATGCGGATAAACATACTTATATTTTTTTTTACTACAAGGAACAATAAAACAAAATGGTGATATATATATACTGATGATATACTGTATCAATTTGAAGACATCTATTACTGAACAATAATTGTTTTAAATAATAGAGTTTGCTATAGTAACAGTGTCCAAGTAACACTGCTGCTGGATATACCCACTCGAAGAGTTTAGGTTTCATATTTCTAGATCAAAATATCATCAGTATTTAACCCACAGAGAGTGGTAATTGTGGGCTTTACATAGAGGCTCATGTTCAGCAGTGGATGTCTGTCTTTTTTTCTTCATACTGATTTGTGTCATTTTTAGTTCAACAATCACTATATCAAAATGTTTTTGAGTATTAGTCAATTAAGTTATCAATAGACACATTATTTTATTAGTAGTGATTGTTGATATTATAAGTACTTACTCATAATAATATTAAAGATAAATTATTGCAAGAAGGTATAAGTACGTTTCATAATATTTTTTTATTAAAAATATGTGTCAGAATAATATTTATCATACTTGTTGTAAATAATTATCTTATAAATTTTTGGCTCATGTTGGAATACTCTACCATGCTGAAGACCGTCGTACAATATTGCCTGTATCCAATGTTGTGTATCTGCTGGATGCTAAGAAATGTTTGCACTAGCAGTAAGATGTGGCAAAGAAACATTAGTTACCTGAAAAGTAAGGAAAACTTTCCGGGCCAGTAAACGGATATGGTCGTGAAGACAATAAAACATCTATTGTGTCTACGGTAGTGTCCATGAAAGGGTTAAGTTGGTTGTTTTCTTTTAACATTGCAGAAGAAAATATTACTGCTAAATGTAAATAGAAAGACGATGAGGAGAAAGAGGTTAAAGCGGTTATCATTCACTATTTTGTGGGATGGTGCCTCTTTGGAATTCTACTTATTCTTTCAATCGAAAAACGTCCACTATTTCACTTTGACTAGTCGCAAGCAGGCTCTATTCATCGGTTACTCACCATGGCTTAAAAAGATATTTTTAAGCCATGGTGCTCCATATTTTTATATAAAGTGCATAATTATAGATCTCTGACATTGGCCGAATTGAGATTAGAGTAGCAGCCACGAATACAAGAATTAAGTCACTGAGGAAATCAGTTTTATTTTAATTGAAAATACGAAATATGATTTGGCATGAAACTGAACAAACATGAATAATAATAATTAGGTACTACAAGTACTTTAATAAAATATGAATCACGCAAAATTTATTATAAAAGATTATAATAAATTTTGCGTGATTCATATTTTATTAAAGTACTATATAAATTATACTATATTCATCGTGGGTCAAGTGATCGTAAAGCGCAACTTTACATCGCACTTTACGACATCAAAAAACCAAAATATAATATGATCATCAAAAAACCTAAGTAAAACAATAGTTACATCCGTGTAACTACTTATTAATTGACAATAATCAGCTTAGGTAATGCAGCCGTTTTATATCAACAATAAGGTATCAATATATTATGTTTAAAACTGTGTACAATTTTATGTAAAGACATTTCTCTAAAGCATTTCTTATCTAAAATTGAGGGGTATTGAGTACAATAAACAGTCCTAAAAGTGTGATTTAAGCAATCTTTGAAAAAGACTAGACATATTCTCTAAATTCTAAGACATGCACGCATCAACTTATTGCTGCCAGTGCTTTTATTTTTTTTTTATTTACCGATTTATGAGGGTGGTTCAGGACTGGTCAAAGTAAAAATGCTTGAGTTGAAAGTCCGGCGGAGTATTCTTTTGACCAAAATGTTGAACTAGTGTTGTTATGTATTATAAGCGATTTTGTTGCTTTATATTTACAACATTTGAGATAGTTATAAGTAGAATAGTTTAGCTACAATATTTAATTATTTACCTACCGATATGGAACAGAATGCACCAAAATAATATATAATTTTAAATTAACTGTATTGTTAACTTAATTAGATTTGAGCACGCCTATTACATGATACGTAGGTATTTGATATTTTGCCATGCTCTTAAAGTTCGCTATTATTGATATTATTACCCACTCATTTTATTTCTTATTTAGATTACTGATACGATACTCTATGGGTGTGTCGATGGACTTAACATCTATTATATTAATAGGCTTCGAAATGAATGTCATTAATTACGACGCATCCAGACATTTCATAGCACGCTAAATGTCAAATGTCATAGACAACTGTAGTTAGAAGTTAAAATATAATTTCAAAAGAAATATGAGTTTCAGGAGTGGCGTGCAAATATAAAGCAAATAGATGTAACTTAAAGATATCTTGCAGGTTTAGTAGTAATCAAAATCACAGCTCAGTTGGCTAACAACGCTTAATGCGTGGTTATCGTTTATCGCGGCGGTATCGAGTGTAGTTCGCACTTTATCAGTTAATCAAGTTGGGAGCGTATCGATATCGTAGACGTATACGATAGCACACCATTATTATCTTAATTGATTGTCTATTTTTTTGAACAAACACCGGCACGGATTTATTATGCTACTTTGATGTCAGCCAAATCGACCTCGTGATATCACTGGACATTGGGACATTGGTATTTTATTGTTTTAATGTGATTTTGTAATAACCTTTTAAAAGTTTGAATGTGTAACTTATCTATTTTGTTAAATTTTATAGAGTATTTTAGGGATTATACAACACAGTTTCTAATATTACCTTATTTTTTTCAGATACGTGCAATATGAACTGGTCGTCAAAAGCTGCCGTGACGAGTTGAGGCCTCATAGTTTGTACCTACAATGCTAAGACTGAGTCCGCGTACACTCATTTAGTGTTCGGGCGACTACACATCTAACTGACTCTTGGAAATGCGGATAAGGGAGTGGACTTATTAGTGCGTGTGTATAAAAGCGATGCATGGTGTGTGAGGTCGGTTCGGCGGTCATGGACATGAGCGGAGAGGGTGGCGGCGCGGGCGCGGGGGCGAGCGCGCTGCAGCAGCGGTGGTACGAGAGCCGCGTCAACGGCAGCCCGGCCGCCGGTGATGTCAACACGGAGGCCAATGGCGACGGCTTCTTTCATTCACCGCTGGAAGGCGGCCATCACAGCCGGGCCCGTTACTACCATCAACAAATGCACGCCCCCTACTCCGCCGCGGTCTCCTCGCATGGTGAGATTATAACTCTAATTGAAAACATCATCTATTAAATTTATACATTTAATTTCGCGAACAGAGCGGAATTTCAGAAGCGGATGCCATAACAATTAACTAAATTAAATGGACTTCTGAATCCTGTGATTCCACGACCTAAACTGTCAGAGTGAAGCAAATTGCGCCCACGGACATTAGGTAGCCCGTCCACCGGACATTATCGCACATCAGACGATATCTCTCCTAAACTTCACCATTAATTCAACTGAGCCGACCAGTCAAAATTGCCATTCTGTAAATGACAGCTTAGGTAAACACGATCTAAATTGGGCCTCGCTCGTAAAGGAAAAAAAAAATTCTATACTTTTGTTTTTTCTTTTGAGGTTTAAATTTTATGGCGGCTATAAAGATTTTCGTGGGGACAGGTGGCTCTTCTTTATATTGTAGCTACGTGGCCGGGCTGCCACGAGGCTTACTTATACCGAGGCGTTAAGGGCTAGATTGGCATGTGGGCGATATGGGAACGATTAGAATTTATTTAGCGGTCTGTCGGTAGTGATGCGACACTTAAGAAACTGTGTCACTTCTCGGAATCGGAACTTAGAATTGATTTCGTCGCGTTCTCAGCAGTTATGTGTTTAGTTTATGTGCGTCCCGAGTGAATCGAAGCGGCCCGTGACCGACCGGAGCAGAGGTTTGGTCCTGTTTGTAAACCCACTCTCTTATCATGTCAGTGTCGAGTCTCGATGCGGCTTCTTGTCGCTTTGATTATATCTGTATTTAGTAAATTCGTCCGTCGACACACGGCGGCTTGGCGTTTCGATTAGGTTACTTACATTTAAAATTATGTGAAACATTGATTTTCGAGATAATTAAATTAAAAAATATGAACCGAATGTCCAGACTGACTGATATTATTATCTACATCGTTTATGAGCCACAAGTTTCTTGACTGTTTAAATAAATTTTCAACTTACACATATGGAATTTTCTCCTTATAATAATGTTTTTGTCGAACCGGTGTGTCGTCGTGGCGAATCGTCTACTAAGATAAAACATATATTTAACCACATTCAGATGGACATAAACATACTATGATGACACGTTGGATCGTTTTCGCTTTGGTCACTAACTTTAATAGCTAGTTTATGCTCGTTCACCGGTAGGTAACGAGGTACCTATACATGAGAATTAAACGCGAATATGCCTACAATAGCGCTTAAGATCATTAAATGTTAATAACAAGAGTTACCTTATTAGCTTACAACAATTTATGTTAATTCCAGTGGAATTCGTCGGGTCGATGGTGAGCTAATGAAACTTTTTTTTAATGACAGGTCGGTTGGCATGGTGACGGGTGTGTCCCTGTAACACGATATGGCCGCGCGCATTTGACGCGCACTCCCAAATTTATGGTTTACTGAAGCGATTGATGACATAGTGGAAATTATTTATTCCACCAGGAGAGTTTCACTTTTATTGTTGTTTTTATTTGGTTTAACTTCTGAAATGTTATACCTATTTCAAGATACCTTCTTAATGGAGATACGGTTTATATTTCATTTGATTTGTGGACAGATGATAAATGAAAATAAAAATGTCTGGTTCTCAGGGTTTTTACTTTTAAATTGAATGGTACAGACGTCATGCGCTTTTGACTCACTTTAATAATTACACTAAATATAAATTGTAAACTTAATTATATCTATTGTATGTTAAAATTACTCAGAAAAGTTGTTTAACTAGGTAGTTTTGTAACAAAAAGTAAAATCGAAAACTCGATAGATAAAAAAGACTGTGCAAATAGAAGAATTTCACTTTGGTGTGTGTTTTGCTATTATTAAACGTATGGTAGTCACGGTCCATGAAAATCAAGAAAACAAAGAGACAAACCGAACGATCGCATATTTCAATCCACCGGCCAGTATCGCGAGCTCATCGCCAATTTCACACCTATTGAGCAATGACAAACATCGACCACTTGTAATCAATAAACTGATAAATAAAAAAACAATCTTAACATAACTGGGTAGAGCTTCAATTGCAATGTCTCGTGGGACGGTAAAATAGTTTTATTGCTATGATACGTGGTTTTAAATTATTGCTTTGTACACACTTTCGCAATTGCCTGCACATAGTGTGTTGAAATTCATATTGGAGTACCTAGTTAGTAATATACATAGGTAGATTAGATATATTATAATGGCCCAGTAAAATAACTAGCCGTCTCATTTTTTATTTATTCAAATTAATTTTACTACCTATATCTTAAAATAAAATTTTAAATTAATTTTACTAGATCTTAAAATAAAATGTCTACAAAATATTACGTACCTAGCCTATAAATTTTTTGATATATTTTAACTGCAAGCAGGTAGTGTATTTTTATTTACGTTGGAGATTGTCTTTTGTTCTACCTACTTCAGTTTTAAATGATACTGGTCCTTGCGTTACTCTATAAGTAAAAAAATTCTTGGTATGTATAGTACTAATGCAATATAAACAAACAGGCACCTAGCAATACTCGACGGTACCGAGTACCAGACGTTCATTTGCTTTTTTTTATTATTCTTTAACACAAGTTTACATCACTAGACGGGAGAAAATGAGATTTTTTCAATTACAGCGTTCTGTTGGTAAAATAAATGAACGTTGTAACGACAATGTCTGACCCCCCGTCCCTCCGCCTGGCAGCCTGTCTGGGCACCTACACTACCTACTGCATACACGCAATTGATTACACTAAACCTTTTTATTTCTTCGAGTGCTGACAGACAGATATTTTATATTTCAGTTTTTCAAAATAGATTGTAAAGGCTTCGCTATTATAAATAATTGTGTGAAACAATCATAATTAAAAATAATTAAATGTCTCTCAAGTAAGAAAAGGAAAAACAAAACATGAACATTTCCCAAGAATGTGATGGTGATGGTTTAACCTATGAGTGTAGCATGCCCTGATAATTACTAGTGTAGTTTTCTCGAGCGTCTCTGTAGTACATTTTAATTTACCTACATACACTAGTAGTGTATATATGTATATTTGGCGAATGTAGTGTTTGTCACTGCATGGTGCGTGTGTGCGTGCGAGCTGTCGTGTGCGTGCGCCTCGCCCCTCAGATTGGCGCAATTAAAGGTGAGGGGGGCGGGGCCTGCGCCTGCGCATGCGGCGACATCTCCACCCAGACGCACACCGATGCAATGCCTGTAATCATGCTACGAAATAATGTTGCCATTAACCGTTAATTATTTTTCCCCCGTAGTTTGCAACCAGAGCCATGGACTGGCGACATGCATAGTTAAACTGCATGAATTAAATACTTGCTATAAAAAACAGGAATGAACTTAGATGCGTGTAGTCGAGGCGTCTAAATTAACACTTCATTGAATTTTCATTGCATTCCGTTTTACTATAAAAAGTTGTGTTTAACGTTATATTTGGTAAATCAAGTACAAATACGCAAGTAGTCGCATTTTATTTCTTGATCTAATTAGTATTGCTTTTATACTTTGTACCTAGGCATAGAATATCGGCCTTGTTATCTACATATACCTATAACAGTGTTTTCATAGATTCCCGTAATTATATTAAGTTTATCCATATCAGGATTAGGGTAATTATCTATTATTATAAGCTGTTTAGTTTAGAAGCGCAATATTCCTATGTAAGCTCGTTTCGTTATACTCGATACTTTCAATTCGCCGCGCTATAGATGAACTAGGACAAACGCCTCTATAGCTTTTGCTACCTAGGGCGACTGTAAGCATAACTATGTATTTATTTAAATTCAACCGGTTAGGTATTTTTACTTAAACAAAACAAGAGGCTGCATGCAAGATTATAATATCTATTTTGAGTAAATGACACCAAATATAGAGCCATTAAATAAGGCCAAATGTACACCAAATATTTGATCAATGTAGAGCCAAAATATACCTTATATTTAACTTTACATCAAATCATTTATTTGCCAGACCATATTCTACCCTTAAGAGGTTTGGCAAATATTCATTAAAATTTTATGAACGATTTTTTTTCGAATAGTGACTTAAGTTTTAGTTTTAAGTTGGTTATTTTTGAATAATTTCATATTATTTTTATGAATACGTAGAGTAGGTAGGTACTACGAGATTAATCGGCTGTACCTAAATGGTAATCGCTGTAGACGATGCAATTTAATTTAATTTACTAGTGAGTAATTCATTAATGTTATTTTCACTATGGCATAAAGATAGCCACGGAACCTAGTCATACAGTTAGGTATCTGCTCAGTTTGCTTCCCGTGAGTTAATGATTTCTCCGATAGGTAGATTCAATCTCTACAATGTTCCAGTTGTCAGTTTCAAAGATATGAATTACTTAGATATACTTACTTTTGATATACGACTTTGCATATTTGAGGTTAATAAACCATTTTATGTTTTTAGACAAAATTTTAAATAGCTAAATAAGATCAATACAAATAGCCCAAAATAAAGTATAAGTCCAACTCAAATCTTTACAAAAACCGTAAGCTAGCCGTAAGTACCCAAGCAGAAGCATAGCACGATTAATGAAGTTGTACTTCCCGTTACTCGTAGACCATTTATTAACCGTCACAATACATTTAACAGCGGCCATCTTAAACGTTACATTTGAATGATATAGTGTGCCGCAATCTGTAATAACCCTATATGGAGAAATAAGTAAATAGTATTTGCTACCAGTTTTTACTGCAATGAAGGCGAATGATCACGCGAGAAAATTGCAGGAAGCTTATGTATGCAAAACTACATGAGAGTTTATTGTATCATAGTGACTGTTATGTGTATCATCATATCAACTAAAAGATGGACATGGCCTATATCCAGTAGTGGACGTCGTACCCAATTCTCGCTTCCTTGGCTTATCCACTCTAAAACCTTTCTGCTCCAATGATAGTTCAGCGTGCTATGATCTGTCCACTGCCACTTCAACTCTGCGAGCCAAATCAGTTAACGTGGTTCGTCTGCAAATTTCTTCATTTCTTAAACGATCGCGCAGGGAAACGCCTCTATAGCCCGCTCCATCGCCCTCTGAGAGACTTTGAGTAAATTTTATGCCTCTAAATAAATACTAACATTTTGGTACCTAACATCACATAAAATCAGATTGAATACGGTTATTGTTGGACATAGGTCTCTCCCATTGCGTAAATCTTGTCATAGTTTTTCTGGCAGACGAAAATTTTACGTGTAGGTACTGCTGCCCCTTGTCTGTTATTCCTTAATAATGTATCTATAATGTTGGTATGTAACTTGTTAGCTCTATATTCCAGATAAATATAACTAATGAAATGTATATAGCTTATATAATTTTGTTACTTAATAATACACTGTGACCAATAAATTAAACTAAAAACAGTAAATACGGTACACTTTTAAACAAGGGTTCTTACAATATTGATTTTGTCGAACAACTAGAAACACTGTTTAGTTTTATTGAGGCGGGTAGTTAAAACTTTAGCGTGCCCATCGATCGAGTGCGGGGGACCAGTTGACCTAATTACTTAAGTTTTTAACTCACTATATTTGTTCTTTGTCTAAATTGTCTCAGAACTTGTTTGTATCAACTGTCATGGTGTTTTCTTTGCAGGCACTTACCTGTCTTGTTTATCATAACTAACATTATATATTTTATGAAATGATTTTACTTAAAACCAAGAAGATTAGTGTCTCAGTAGAAGGCTTATGTTACAAACTGTACAAATATACAATAAAAAGCACGAAATACGTAGTAACAAATTCTTAAAACAATTTAACAAGTTATGATTGATATGGTGTCTGTGTTTTATGTTTATGCTGGATTTCGAACCCACACACTTGACGTAACGGCAGTGGAACGGCAACCTTCTTAACCGATAGCTGATGTCATCCATCTATCCATTGGTTCTGTGGAAGAGATCACTTTAAACGATAATAGTCAATTGTCACTACTTATTGCTATTTAGATTTTTATTATTTAATGGTGCAATAAAAATGGCTATTTTTGCTAAACGTCATGAAAAAACCTTAGAAAAGACTGAAGAAGAATGCCAAAGATTACCTTCATATGAATAATAAGCAATTAACGCTGAAAGCCAAGCATGATAGTAAATATCTTAGCCAGATAGTAAGAGTAAAACACGTCTTCAAATGGTGCTATGATAGCTTTTATTTTATTATGTCATTCCAAAACTATTAGGTAGTAAGTAGCGTCTACAATAAGACCATGGTAGTTTTAAGGTAAATAACACTAGATTAGTTTTGATTGAGAAAACGATTTTAAATTCTACCGCCACCATCACAATTATGTCCAGTCACAGGTACAGGTCTCAATTCCACAATCAAACTACAATTTCAGACAATACTGAACAATTTCAGACATAAAACCTGATAACATTCTATGCCTGGCAATCAAACTTTGAATGTGAAAGTCGTAAATACCAATACAATACTGAGGTAGTTCAAGTACTAATTATTAATATTTGGAGAAATAAAAACTTAGTTAGAATTTAAGTCATGTTACTGTCAATTAACAATCTGACATTAAAACAGCTACTTACTCTGACATGACACGGTCCTCCAGTCGCCTCTCACAACAGAATGAATTAACAACATTAGACTTTAATTAGCTCAACCCATACGAAGCAAGACGAGACACAGACACAAGAATGTACACTGTCTAACATCGCCTCCATTTGATTACCTTCAGTTTACCATTCTAATCCAAGCTAATTAATATTCAAATGTGCTTACGTCATGACAATGTATTTAATACAATGGATACACGAAGTTCCCAGTGTATTTTTTCCTAATCGGTCATTATTAGGTCCTACACAAAAAATAACGCCGGTACAGTCCGCTCCAATGCACCCGACGCACGTCCACTAAAGAACTTAATGTATTCATTTTGCTTTTATATCTTTCGCGTGATTAACTTTGATTGATTGCATCCAAATATTGATATTTGATATTAAATTCTGGCGACCGGCCACAAAAAGGACAGATAGATAATATCACGTTAGAGTAAAAGGGACAGTCGTAATATTTCCATGTCGTTCGCATGACAATGAATAATAATCGCGTATGGGACATGTTAGGAAGCGTTTTTCTGAAGCGGCAAAAAGTTTAGTCAGAGGTAGAAATGTTGAAATTAAAAGTAATAACTTTTTGCTAATTTTATATTGCTGTAAAAATATGTTAATGTTTTATGCTCTATGTTTGTTTTAATGCGATAAAAGCTTAATTAGACTAATTATGCATGTGTACGTACTTAAAATTAGGTTACTAGTTTATATAAGTTGCACATAAATGTCATATTATCAAACAATACCGTTAGATATACCTTGTATGTAAACAATAACAATTGTATGTTGTATACAATAACAATTGGCGATTAAAATTCTAACTCTTCTAACTCAATTTCTATTGTCGTAACGATATTGTGGTCGAAACAAATCAGAAGATTTTTTTCTTTTCGATCTAAGTTAGAAGCTGTCCAGGGATATGTTTCCGGTCGATTGCCAAGCTGAAGGTGATGCGCACCGAGCTTGATGGATGAAGGTACCGCAAGCGCAAGCATGCGGCTCAGCCACATGAATTCATGTACAACAAAAACCAACTTTAATTTTCTCACTGCAACAAGATATTTATATCTTATTTATGTCGTATAACAAGACAATAGAGTTGAATTTCAGTTGCGCTACAATTTAGGAAATAGTAGAACACTAACTAGTGTAGATGAGTCGGTGGTTTTGTCACGATTTGTCATACATCGATATGCGGTTACGAAGGTTCGTAGGAATGGTTACAGTTTAAAACTTAAGCAGAAGTTATGTCAAAAATGTCGTGAGAACGGCCAATGAACTGTGCCTTGTACTCTTTTTAATTGATTGGGCTCGAATGTCCGACTAATGGCGATCGTGCCTCAACAAAATAACTTGTTAACAGAGCGACCACAATAAACTGAAACTTAATTATTAATTCACGATTTGTAGATATACTTATATTATTTTTATAGACACTGAGTCTAACAATAACAAATATATTTTGTATGTCTAACGTCTAACTCATACCTTTAGTTAGACTGCTTGATAAGATATTTATTATTTGAGAAAGACAACTCTTTGTTTTTCTATTCTGATGCTAGACGTGCACAGTTAGCTTTTATTTTGCTCAAGTTTTTTCTTTGTAAGTTTAATATAACTTGCAAAAACTGGTTCAGATTCAAAGATTAATATTTTCAACCATCTCTTTATAAAATTATTAATTGCAGTTAGTTTATAGTAACAACAAAGCACTAAGTTAAGTTAATAACATTTTAAACGAGATTTCTTAATGTTATTACGCAGGTAATAATTGGGGCATTCGTGGCACGGTGGTACAAGTTAAAAAACCGTTGTTGTGTAAATTGCCAAGAATTTTAGATTTATATTTTCATTAACGTGGTACGTTTTTACTTTATAAAACATTTAGGGCGCTGGGCGTTAGCGTCGCGGCGCCGCTCGGCCCGAGTGGAAGCCTATTTTCGCAGCACATTACCGAGGATGAATGATTTCCTGGCCCGCCATGATTTATGCCCCTCTGTTCTGTAGTGGCTACCACCAACCAGCAACATAGACTCATTACCGTACACCCGCTAAAGAATGGACACTCCTTTGTGCGAGGAAACTGTGGCATTTGTCTTTCTTTGTTACATTTGACTGCAGATTGTAATCGCTAGGATACTCGAGCTATATTAAGTGATTACATTATTAGGTTTTTTACAAAATTGATTACAAGTTATCGTTCACCTTCAAGTAATATCTGTATACTATATAAAAATCGTAATTATCAAAAAAATTAATGAGCGTAAATTAAAACAAACATTGTTTTTAATCTTGTAGTGTTTTTAATAAAGTCGTAATGACGAGTCTGAATTATTCGGTCGTTAATCTTTGTCGGCGACGGTCGTTCCATGGTCGTTGGTCGCGAGCGTACTTGTTTCACAAAGGAGGGTTATATTCACATGGAATTAAAATATACTTTAAATGAGTTTCAGCTTTTTGAATAAATTAACTTTTATTGATAAAACAATAAAAATAAAAAGTAAAGACTTTTAAGTTTCATTTTTATTTATTTTTTGTGCATGCCATTTTTTATATATTTATTTAATATAAACTCTGAACAAATAAATGTAAATTTATTTTTACAAGCAAGTGAAATTGAGAACGTTATTGCAAATAGGTGTAAGGTTATTTTAGAGCTGTAATTCTTTTAGTTAATGGATATTCTATATTCTCGTTTTAATTAGAGCCATGCCGCGTGTTATTTATCTACATATACTTACTAAACATCGCATTAAACCTCATTACACGCTTTTTCAATAAGTAGAACGATTCTACATTATTTTAGTTATTTGCTAATTAAAATTATAAGGGGAAGGCGATGAATCAATTACATACATTATTAAAATAATTTTACAAACTAATGAATTAATGTAAATGTAGAATTAAAGTTTTTAATGAAATTAATTTTAAAAATCAGAAGCTGTAAATTAAAGTAAATTAAAAATCCATTATGTGTAAGTTAAAATGAATTCATAATTACATTGAAGAATTATAGAATTAACTAGGGTAAGTAACTGTATTATGCTCTAAATTAGTAAACTACTGCTTTTCTGTTATCTTTCAAAGAATTCACGAAACGAACAAATAAAAGCACAGATAAAGTTAATTACAAACCTAAGGAATTGAAGCAGCTAATAGGAACCTATATGCTACCTACTCTAGAAGCCGTTGGGAAGGTTATTCTTGCACAATAGAGATATCTCTACTTTAGAGACATTTGAAAAGGAATCTCATACGTCGATCAATAGTTCTATTCTTTTTTCTGGCTTCTGCAGTCGCTTTGGGCACAGTCAGCTATGAACTAGGATATCGTAGCAAATTAGCCAACGGTTCACGTTTTGTTTAGTGGTAATCGGCGCTCATGTTCGTCTAAAAGTCAATAAGCACATAATGGTACTGCCCCTGTTCTATCATAATTAAAAAAAACGAACAAACAGTGGTATTTGAAGTTGAAGACAAAATTTCGCGTAGACTGACCTTTTCTAATAAAGTCTTGAAGCACTTACCAGCAAGAACATAAACCCAGTGTGGTTTTCTACTTCTCTAAAGAAACTGCTCCGATTTAAGAAATCTCTATGAATATTTTTTATAAATTAATCTGCATAACACAATATTTTATACAA
The DNA here is from genome assembly GCA_963082885.1 of Parascotia fuliginaria. NCBI lineage: Eukaryota > Metazoa > Arthropoda > Insecta > Lepidoptera > Erebidae > Parascotia > Parascotia fuliginaria. The sequence goes on along the minus strand of OY720176.1, from coordinate 6,089,544 downwards.
AACTAAAGCCAGCAGTGAGGTCCTAACCTCTAAAACCTACATTATTCTGAGAACATCTAAACAAGTTGCTATAGGCACTTAATACTGCAGGTGCGCCGGCGCAACTCTGATGACGGTTATTGAGCACCCACAAACTGTGCTCTTATTACGAGTATAAACTAGACGCATTGTTACCGGACGTCAGGTGCATTATGGACTGAGGTCAATGGTTTGAGTCTAGTAGATGACTTAGTATACGTGGCAAGTATATTTTGATAGAGCATGTGTGAGAGATTGTTTCGAAGAATAGAATTGCCTGTAGATGTATTGGTAGTTGACTCGTACGGAATAAGTAGTATGATAGGTCATATTAGTACTGGCATAAGTTTTGATCTCAGTTGATTTGAAAATTTAGCTTACCTTAGAAAGGTAGAGCTAAAAAAATGCAAATTATATGTTTTATTTAAACAGTGACATAGATAAGTATATGTATGTATTCAGCTGTTAAGAATTAAGTAACTAATTATTAATCGTAATGAAGTTGTTGACACAAAATTAAAAAAGAAGTTTTTATTCACTAATTAACCTTCAACAACCAAAGATAAAAATCGAGTGTCACCCTCTACCAATACACGATAAAAATCTATTTAGTAATGATGTTCTTTTTATGAAGTTCTAAATTTTAATCGACTGGTTGTGCAACTAGTAGGCAGACATTATGATATCACTATACCGCTAACGGAATACAATCTACGAATTGTAATTAAATATATTCTTCATGTTACTATGCACCATTCGTGACTCGCTGTGGCTATAGTTATATTGATCAGGGCGATCGTAGCGATCTGTCATCGCAATAACATTGATTAAAATGTCCACTAAGTAAGTAATAATGTTGCGGTTGATTTATTATATTTGATTGCAATGTAACACCGAAGTTGTCTATCGAGACACGTCAATTATAAATGTATCTCAGGATTTTGTTGCGGATATTTCGTTCAAAACTGATGCAAAATACATTCATTAAATAAAATCAGATGCATAATAGAAATAAAAATTTATTTTTTAAGAGTTGGAACTTAACCGTCTCTAAAACTTTTTTGTCATTCTTCGATTAACACTAACCGAAAAATTACATATTCATTAGTTTGTGGGTGATTGTAAAAGTTGAATAGTTTTTCAAAACATATAAATATACATTAATATTAACAATACAAATAAATGTACTAAATACATAAAAAAGTTTGTTTTCAATAAACATTAATCGAAAAAAAAACTTGTGCTCGTATAATCCGCTGCCAATTAAACTCTTTGTAAAGCACGCGATTACAAGCATATGATTGATGCTGATTGTATCAGAAAAAATATGGAAAATATTACAAACTGCATTTGAATGAAGGATTTGTTTAAAATTTGATGTAACGGCTTTTTTTTTAATTAAGCAGGCATAGTAATATTTTAGTGTTGATAGCTAATTACAGTGCAAAGGCATCATCATGAACCGTCCTAAAAGTCGCGTTAGACTTATCTAGTGGGATTAAAGTAGGTATACCTCGTTGACGAAAGCGATTGAGCTGCGTGTACAGGGGCGGACTCATACTGATAAAATTAAACTTTAAAAGTAATATCGGCTTACTAATGCTGTAATTAATAACACTTCTAACGTTTTTCTCCATTAATTAAAGGATTCGTCCTGATCGCGTGTTGGAAAAGCGTTTTTGCATACAGCTGCGCCTAATACTGAAATTCTATTGCAATTTAAAACACCGTAATTATTAGTTTAAAAAATAATTTAATGGGTAGTTTACTACCTGAGAATATTTATTCTCATTTATCTGTGTGTTCTCCTTTTTATTATTCATTTATTTTCTTTTTTTATTTAGAACTGTTTTATAACAATAAACATTATTACGGTGGCTAAACACCGATGTCAGACTACATAAACTTTTATTGCACTAGTTGATCAACGGCGGCAGCTACATCTATTATTGGCAGGTGCGTTTGAGTTTTTGGTCCAACCAAAGCTGCATAATGAACAAGTTAAGAATGTTTAGTTTATTTGTCGTCTAGGTTTATTTAGTGTAGTCTATGAGATATCGAGTGCGTACCTGTGTGGTGTGGACTCGTATTTTTCTCCTGATACCGTAATGCGCAAGTCACGAGCGGTTATGTAAGCATGCTGCCGGCCGGCGCCGTCATTATAGGCATTATTACTGGAACACTCCGCTCCGCCATTGTCAAGATTGTGGGCCTTGTGGGGTCAGAGAGACCCGGCCCGACGTAAACTTGTAATTTTGCAACAATTCCTATAACCCAATAAATCGCAGCTTGTAAAACAATTTTGCGAAAGATTCAGTGAAACTGTTGCTTAGATCACGCTCGGTGATCTTCGTGACTAGTACACGGTTATTAATTATGGAAATGATTATGACAAGTCATATTGTGCTCATGTCGTGCCTAACGTACATGCTAGTAGTATGTAGAACATATTATTGTCATTATTTGTTATATTGTTGGCCATATGGCTGGCTTTCGAGAATCTGAGTAAACTTGATTTATATGACGTAAACAATTCACTTGTTTTTCTCTTTGGATTCATGATTGCAAAAGATAGCGGTAATCTTCTCACTGGCTTGCATAGTTTACTCCATTTTCTTGTTTTCTATTTTTGATATGCTTTAGAAGCTCTTTGCCTACTATCGGTGACTAAAATAAAAACTAAATCGAAGGCGATTGAAATACAAGGAACGTGTTAAGTAGTCACTGTCGTGATGGCATAAAGGATAATACTATACTTCAAAGCGAAGACACAACACATTTTTTTTTATATATTAGTCTGCCAAAGTGACTCCATTCTGCCTGATGGTAAGCAGTCAAGGAAATCCAAAAGTGGTGGACACCATTCCAAAAGCCAGACTACTGGTATGGTGGCCACCACTATGGCGGCTTAGTGAGATGCTTTTTCACGCCCCGCTTAAAATACCCAGGATCAAAATTAGATGGAAATACATGCGCAGGTAAAGAAGTTCCAGGCTTAAATTGAGCGACAAAAGTATGAAGTGCTGAACCGTTTGGTTCGAGGTTCGAGACCCATTAGATTGCACCGTGAAAGAGTGGCACTTCAGTCCCACACGTGTCGTTCTGAATAAAAAGGGAGAGGGTGGGATTAATTCAAAGAGTTCTTCTGAACATTCTCCGTGGTAAAGGCGATAGAAGTAGGCCATTGAGGCGATGTCTTTACGCAGCAGTAAAGGCTCAATGTATTGTGTATTGTGTCTACTTCCAGGATTCCTCAAGAAAACACTGTATATACTATCCATCATCAGCAACCCAACACTAGGGGCAGTGATGTCATGACTGTACCTATATTTGACCGAGACATCTTCTGAGAGAAATCTTTCTGTAACTTCGTAGAACTTTAGACATTGATATCATAGTTTTATCACGTTTCACGCGTGGCAATCTTATCGTATTCACGTATTCAGAAGATATCAAGTACATCCCTGTCACGTGAACACGGCACATCCTTCAGATGATACTTATCTTGAATATTATCACAAATGGCGTCAAACTGCGCGAATTTATTGTTAAATCTTAGTTTATGAAGAATCTTCCACCTTTGACAGTAGCAGCAGCTGATAGACAGATAAGATTGATGTAATTTTATAAGAGGATATATCGCGATGTGATCAATCGATTTCAAGTTGTTTCTGAGATTTAGTGTACATTTTATTTACATACAATCATTAATGTTGAACATTGAACTTATTTATTGATTTCCATCTGTGTATGTATTTACGTTAGACCATCTGAGTATCACATTAACACTGCTTAGTTTATTTTTAATCCAATAGTTGAAAATTTTATTGCGTACCAGTCGTGTCGTTACAGTTCAAAGGCTTTAGCCGTTTAACGTCAGCGTGCAGCCTGAATCCACCAAGAACCTCAAAGAATGCTACCAAATCTTAACATATTAACTCTTTTTATTAATGTATCTAGATTAACCACTTACTTCTGCATATTCATGTCCATAAAAAAACAACTATAACATAGATTATACGGAGCTGTCAAGTCAAATGTAGTGGAAAGTAGTCAGTAGTATTGCGCAGACACAGCGGAGCGGCGGCTTTGATCCTCCATAAGTGTACCGTGACATACTCTACGGTGGCCGGTGGCCCTGCGGTCAGTTCACGGAGCTATGATCTCTTTCATGAGTACCGATATCTCACTGCTGGCATATCGATGACTGAAGTATCGAGTTTGAATCGACTCGGCTTTCGAATTTATTGTTTGGTTAATGGATCTGACTGTAACTTCCGTTTGTAATGAGTTGTTGGTTATTACGTATTGTAAAAAATGATTAAGTACGAGTATTATCGTGTGACTATGTATGAGAATGAGCGAATTTAATATTAAATACCTCATAGATCATGGTAGTAGATCAACGCTGATATATATATCAGCTTGAATGAGCCGGATCGACCAGGGAAGTACTACCCTCTCATAGAAAATCGACGTAAGAATATTAGTGTTTCGCTCGGTGAGTAAGAAAGCCGGCAGCCCAAATACCTTCTCGGTCCTCTTACGTTTCCCTTTTCCTTCCTCGTCCTCTTCTCCGTGGTCGGCAACGGCTTGGATGCGTCTAAGCATTATTACTTCTGCGATGCTTGGAAAACACAGCCATCTCTATAGGTCACGGTTGTCACTTTCCATCAGGTGAACCGTATGCTTGTTTGCCACCAAAGTTGTATAAAAAAAACTTACGTGTATTTTATTCATGGTAGTTTAAATACTTACACTATAACAAATATTTTGTGCGAATATATAATGGCAATGTTTAGCTTATATATAATTCAACTCGAAATAAATTGTGAGTCTTTCTTTACCAGCCAAGTAATATTAAATCAAACTTCTAAATCTGACGTAGAAGTCAATAAGGACTGCCTACGCTCGCGCCTTATAATATATCTCTGATTAACAATATCTAAAAAAGCGATGCCAGTCACGATAAATAACGTTTTCAACTTAATTTCGTTCTTTGACACTGTGCAGTTTTCTACTAAAGATGCCCATACACGTCAATTTTGCCTGGGTGTACATTGTACTTGTAAATAAAGCGTATGTAAAGATCTATGTAAAATACTGAATAAATAAATAAATAGCCACACTAATAGCTGAGAATCTTTAAACGAATAAAATAAACTAAATAATTCTCAAAATATTTAAAAATCTCAATAATAAACAATAACAAAAAGTCAGTTTCCTTCCTAAATACTCGGAAATAAGAGAGCCATTGACAAGTCTTGGAACAATGAAATTTATTAAAATGCAATAACAATAAAATTCGTGTCCGGACATTATTGATGTTAAGTTATTCTCCAAACGCCACTTAATGAGAAGTGATGTGTTCTTAAGAAAATAAAAATACAATGTACCCACCCTGGGTTTCAACAAGGCGGCCGCATTGAGTATGCAGGCTGCATTTACTTGAAATTACATGTCATGGAGCTATGCAAGATATTCCTTGTACTATGTCACTGGTCACTGCGATCTAAAGAAATTATCCTATCACTTAGTTTACCGTTTACTGGTTTAGACTTGCAGTAGATAAGGGATATAAGAAGTTAACCGGTTTGCGAATTTCTTTCTTATCATAATGTATATAAGGTTTAATAATGAGTAAAATTGGCGTCTTTAACACGTCTCTATTTCACAGAGGGTAATAACAAAAATCATGATTTTTGTATGATAAGATATTTCTTCTAAAATTATTGGCAATTCAGTCTTTTCTCTTCGCAAGTCGGTTTCCATTAATAACTATCAACTATTGGAATCAACACTTACCAACAGTAGCATAACGCTTTCGCGACATTTATTATTATATTAATAGGTATAATTCCACTGAAAAGACTACATACCTTCTACTGTTTTAATTAACTGTCTATGTGTATTAGCTTTAATACTATAGTTACACTAGGCTGATTGTAATCCTTACTATACGCTCATTCTGAATTAAACATTATACCAGAGCCATATAGATGACAATCGATTTTATGAGTATTCGATAAACAAGATCGATAAATAGTAGAATCGATTGATGCAATACTCGATGAAGTAGCATTAACAATTATTATTTGTGGAGGTAGATGATATCTTACATCGATATGGTGTAAGTGATGATGAGATATAATCAAAATCTATATTTTATCTAGAGTTAGGTTTGTGCTGAAATTTGTTAGATAAACTTATATAATTCAGGTTTGAAATTCAATTAAATGTAGGTGTCCCACTGTGCATTTACACATATACTCGTACATTTTTAAAAGACTCTAGAGATTACAAATATTATTACACAAATAATATATATAAACATGAGGTACACATAACTTGTAATAAACAATCTAAATCAATTAAGAGAAAGTAAATACGCAAAATTTACTCAAATTTGCACTTTACCCCCACTAAATTCAATACAATTTGTTATGGAGATAGCCTGAACATTGTAAGTCACCAACTATTAATATGAAAAGTGGATAAAGCTTCGTGCAAAAACTTAAATTAACTAGTCTGTTAAGTCTACTGAAGCATGCTGTACTTATATTACTAAGTTCATAATCATTTCAATGTGTAGTTATAAATCAGTGAGACACACACGATGTAATGATGAGTAGACTCTTTAGTCCGAGGGCTTAACCGATTGCGTTGTCCGTATAGTCGCCAATATCGAGATATAACTAGTCGAATACTCGTATCGAAATTCATGTGTCAATAACAACATAAAAGTGAAATTCCATACCAACACAACATTCTTATATTCGTCGTTGATAAAAGAGTTTAATTAACTAAAGTGTTATCGTATGTTAATTAAATAAATGGTTGCTCATTTTTGTTACATACAAAATAACAGGTGTTTGTTAGTATTATACAAAATACATAGAAGATTCATGAGCTTACAACTTTTAACTTAATTTAAAATCGAGCATTAATTAGCAATATAAATCCAGATATTAAAACATTGTATGGATTCGTTGGTTTCGAGAGCGAACAAGACAGCCTTTCCTGTTTGTTCGATACTAGTTGTTATTCCCAACGTCACTTGTCACACGCCACTCGGTAGCACCCATCCGTAATAATAAGAATTGTAATATAAAAGCATTATAATCCAATCAGAACGTAACGTGAGGTGTGACCGCCCGTGAGCACGCTTATCATTCGGGACGCGACCATGTCGATCATAAAAAAATGAACGTACTACACTGAGGAATTAGAAGTAAATAGTTAGTTGGAGACACACACATCGCTGTGGGAGTGGAATAAATCGTTCAGTCACATTTGATCACTTTTAACTTCGGCTTTGGATCGCCTTCTCAAATTCACATACATACCTATCTAAGTTCATTGACGTTACGTAACGCAAATCGATCACTGTTGCAAAAACGGTTCGACATTAATAAGCATATTTTTAGGTATGTAGATTAGCTACTTCGTAAAGTTCGCGAATTGTCAAGACTCTCTGGAGCGGGCTTGGTATTTCATTTACTTTATAAAATGCACACACAATAACTAAACCAACAACAGCTAGCGATTGGCTTCGTATTAAGAATATTAGGTTATAAAGTTACTGAATGTCGTAAACTATCGCTTATCGAATTCTAGTATTTTATTGTTTCAAATTTAATTTATTTAGATGCTCCAGATTTCGTGCACAAATGTTTGACCTGGCTGTCAACATTACCAACATGAAAATTATTTTATATTTTACTGGCATTCATACATATGCAAACTTTTACACCAGCTAGTGAAACGGCATATGGAAACATACTTGATGCGTACCTACAAATTCAACGAAAAAGAAACAATTTAAATTATGTCCATTTAAATCGAAATTACATGTTGTGCAGCACATTATGTGAAGTATGAACGAGAAAGTACGTGTAAGTTTAACATATTATCTAATGTGGATCGTTGGTTAAATATATTACAATTTAGGCAGAAACGAGGTGAAGAGAAACAAAAGAATCATGAGCGAACGGTGCCGGTAATATATTAACGTGTGAAACGACAATGTTGTAAATAAATACTTTAAAAGCGAAGCAGCGTTACCACGTTAGTAGGCACCTAAAATACTCGTCGTCGATACGACGATCAATAAATTAAAATTAATTCGGCGTGCGAACGGTGAGATCCGATACGCGATACCGACGCCTACATTTATCATTCGCTAACACGTCGGACATTTCACAGGGCATATTGTACAAGGGAATGTGTTCTTTATGACAAGGTACATAGGGATTATTGATGTAACGATGATCGGGAACGTAATGATCCGCCGCGGTAACAAAGGATAACACGTCTAAATACAATAAGTGGAAGGGATAAGATGGCGTGCGTGTTGACTGTTGTAAAGGCGTCAACTTGGAGGCACGCAGCTTGCATGCGGACACGGCTGATGTCACGGCGTGCAAATAAACCGTGGTAGACTGGACGACGCTGCCCGTTTGACCTTGATGCGACCCGGGAAAGTTCTCACGATACCTACCGCCTTTAACTTTGTATCATTGCTTGGTTATGAAACAATCTGTTTCAGGTTACATTCTACCTGCTTAATCTTGTTTCGCTAAAAATTGAGTTATACCTACTTAAAGATTTTTGTTTTTATCCTAATATATTAAAGAAACCCATGATGTGACTTCTTTCATACCGCCTTTTTGTCTGTTTTCCACAGTTGATTATGTCAGAAACAGAACAAAGTATATTTTTATATTCATCTCACGTTGTGTCTATAAATGTTACGCAAAATATTACTATCTCTTAAACTAGCAGCTGATAGTCATGTAGGTAGACAAGACACAAACATACAATCATCTTTACAAACTTTCATATTTGTCGGATAGTACTAAATAGTGTGGGCAATATAATATAGGTATCTTTGAGACCAATATAATGATTACAAATTGTAACTGTCACCGGAAGACGTCACGCTGAGTGTACACACATATTATAGTTTAATACGTACATATGCACCAGTTATGAGCCAGTTAAAGACGTAAGGGGCAATTTTTGTCGCGAGCAAACTTATAGGAGGGAGCATTGCTTCTAACCACGCCTTTACGCTTCGTGAATGCAACAGTAAGGGGCGGGTTAATGGTGCCGATAGAATTTTTAGATGACCACTGTATTTTTAAATTTGGGACACCCCTAATTGGTTAGAAGTGGTCTAGACTGAATATGCTAGAATATGCTTTAACGCAGTAAGATCATAGCGAGAACTTTTAAAATGGAGATGTCAGAGTGGGTACGGCAAAGGAACTATGCCGTAGCCATAGAAACTGTGCAGTAGTAGAAACTCAGCAACACAGCCTAGTGTTTCTGTTAGCAGAAGCGCTCATAGTGTCTAAGTGCAACATTGGAATAATTGACGCTGTGAAGAAGATAACATATACCTAACAGTTGCTAGAAAACGGTTGATGATGAACCTATCATAATATCTAGTTTCCAATAATAGCAGAAAAGGTATACCACTATCGAATCTTGGCATAAGCTAGGTCATGTGTAATATAAATACGAGCCGAATCTATTACCATTGCCCATATCTTGGCTAAAAGATATTTTCACTATGTGTACCCAATGCAAACTTATTGTTTTAAAAAAAGTTGCATTGGGAGGTGAACAATAGTTATTTGCATGAACACATGTGAAAATTTAGCGCGTTAAAAATCCAGAGGGTTACAAAACCGTTACAGTAAATGAGCAAGGCGGGTGCAGTAGATCGTCAACTTGAACAACACCAGTGCCCTGTGGCGCAGTGATAAGATCTCATGCTGCATCTGCTGGGGTAGGACACATGGGGGCAAGGGCCGGGGTTCAATTCCGGTGTTTTGTTTCGGCGCCGGCTGTGGGAACTAACGGCTTAGCTATGATTGGTTTATGATTTGATTTTGTATTTACTTACTTGGCTTTAATTACCGTTGTAGGGTGTTTCCACAAGATTGATCTACCCGTATCATTTTTGCTTGGTCATTCAGCAACGCTGACTAATGTTTACACTCGTACCTATATTATATTGAATGTAATGAGGACTTCAACTAAAATGTACGGTAGGAGCTTTAGTAAACGTTCGTTTAGGACTGCCCTAATACACGTATGATTTAGGAAGTGATCAATATTCCGGATGAAATCAATACCATGAACTATTGACTAGTTATAAATACCTACCTGTTAAATTATGTTATACAACAGTGAAACATACTGTAGGTACTTTTGTATAGATCTAAAGATAACCAAAAGAGGAGCCTAACTTAATTTCCGCTGTACCTACTTACTATTATGTGCATAGTTTTTGTTTTCTATTAGCCCGCGTGCTTGTAAAACACGAAATCCCATAACAATCAAGGCTTAGTGGTATACAAACTGCGTATCTAGTACAATGGCCGAAACTTGCAGCCCTCTAATGAATAAAAAGCGCCGGTGGCCGGCCGGTACCACGCTATATACAAAAAGCAAGTCTGCTGATGTATTACAAGGTAAAGGATTAAACTGTCGTATCAAAAACGGGTGTTTTAGAGTATCGTGGTAGCAGGGCAGGTAGGGCATGTGGCGAGATGGTGCGATAACAGGAATTATTCATACGCGCGTTATCGGTCCGCCATCGCAGGGGCTATTGTGAACGCGGCCTAACGCGCGAGGGGTGGCTCCCGGTTGTCGCGGACGCTGTCAAAACGTTGTTGTGTGTATTCCGCATAACGTGATGCTCGTACGGATTGATTATTGTTAAATTCCGTGTAGTTTACCGTAATTACTACTACAATCGATATTTGATTATTTTGTTCGAGGTCCAATATTTTCTATAATTTACATAATTCATCATTCAACTATATTTCAAGTTTCCGCTTATTACTGTCCCTTAAAAATAATTACGACTGTGACTTTCTTACAGTAGCTGATTGAAATCTGTCTTACAATAGTCTTATTTATGAATATGTCATGAGTCACTTTTTGAGAATTCATTTCGTATTGTCAGATTTACTCTACGCTCAGTCATATGAGCTTAAGGACACAAATGTCAGGTTTTAGATTGTATCGTATGAATTTTTACTAATTAAATACTTTCGTCGTTCACTGTTTGCCAAGTTCATTACCCTGTTTTGGTCTAGTCATGAGTAGGGCCTACGGGTGCCCTTGTGATAATAATCTTTGATAATCTGGAACTACGATCGACACCTGGATCGACACGATGCGGGCTGATGAACATACATACTCGTACATATTTACCAATTCATTAACGCAAATATATCATTAATTTGGCGTTGTTTTAGAAGGTCAAAGGTATAGAAATTAGTTTAACATTCTTATACGTTAGATAAGTACCTAGATTTCTCAGGTATCGTGAATTTGAAATCTAAAGTTTAGTCACATTGCGAAAATTATGTAATATGTATGAAACATATGTTTGAAAGCAAGTTGAGCATAAGTAGCAGTTAACTACCCGCAGCGCACCACAGGGATGCCTCAACTGTAATACTCCTTGCCGATTACCTTAGGGAATACCATGAAGGGATGCGCCCCTAACAGAAATCAACCAATCGACGCACAGTTCACCAACACAGATATCATTACCGTAGCCACCCTTCCAAAGCAAATGCACCCGTACATATGTTTGCTTTCACTTTTATAAATAATAATTGACGAATGTTGCCTCGGAAATTAAAGAAGGGAGAGAATACATGAACAATTTAAATGCCCACATACTCGTATTAAACTATAACCATACTCTTACATCGCATCTGAATCTAAATGATGAACTAAACATAATGATCAAAACATTTATGAAGCGAGTATGCAAACTAATCAACATAGTGTATAATCAAAACTAACACTACTACGTACATAATTAATGAAATTTCCAGTTGGCCTACTATTTTAATTGTTCGGTGTTGTGATACGTCGCTTTTGAAACATTTCGGAAAAGTAAGGCCTTTTGTTCACGGACGCAACCATTGAGACCCGAGTTGTAATACCTCCATTATTTGTTTATCAAATAGCCATTAGAACCCGGAATATCTAACATTACAATTACCATATTTGAGAATGAAGATGTCGTGTGAATCACTAGTTGTTAGATACAAATGATATTAATTTAGGTGAACGCGTCGAGGTAACAAAACGCCTCCAAATTGTCCGCTTTAATGACAACAAGTTTTGTTAGTTCGTGTTACAATGACTCCTATCATCGGATCTGTCGACCAGAATAATGGTTACTTAAACGCTCTTAAACACAAATGGTTTACGAATCAAATTGTATCGTCATCACTATTAACTTGAGTCGTGATAGTTTTAAGGTCCCGTTTTTTTGTGCAGGTCGGACGTTAAGCGGCGGTAGTGGGCAGGTGTGCCGACCGCACTTCCACACGCCGCTGCACCCTTGGCTGGAGTCGAAGGCGCTGAGCGGTGGCGCGTGGGGAAGCGGCTTCCAGCAGGATGCCGCGCAGGCGGACAAGCCGCTGTCTCCCGCGCAGCATCACCATCCCCATCCCTTGTTTTCGTTTCCTCCGACGCCACCCAAGGACTCGACACCGGACTCTGTGGCGGCGGCGGCGCTGGGTCAGCAGGATTACCAGGCGGCCGTCGCACACGCCACCGCCATGAGCGTCGCCTTCATGCAGCAGCAGCAGGAGCTGCCGCTCTGCGGGGACGTCAAGCCCATGATGGGCGCACCACCATCGAAGCAGCGTGAAGGTGCGCAGCCGGACTCGTGCCCCCAGGAGTCGAGTCAGCCCTCCGGAGAATACAACGCGCAGTACAATGCCGCCGGCGGCGACTACTACAACTACCAGGGGAAAGGGTATAGTGGGGCGCAGCAGCAGAGCAAGCCGCGACCGAACAAGACGCGAACTAGCGCCGGTGAGTCCGCGGGGACTTCGCACCGCACTGCACAGCTCGCTGCGTGCACTTGAGACACACTCACTACGGCCTGCGCTTGTCCGATCACAAACACCATGTCACTTAGCTGAATCGTCAGCGAAACTATACAGCTACCAGAATTTAAATAGACTAGATTGCCACTAACTAAGGTACTCACTAGAAAAGCTTTCATTTGAATTTACATTTCTAATCAGTTGATATATCAAATAAGCTCACCCGTTAAAACCGAAGGCTATACAAAATGGCGACAGAGATATGCTTCGCGTAATTAGAATCTCAATACAGATTGTTTCATCGACATTTGCGATATATTAATTCGATAAACGTGGTAAGATTAGTTATTCATTTCAATTTCAAATAGCATTGTGGAATGATATTGGTAGCGCGATGTGTTCGGATAAGCGCTGTGTCTTGCAGTCTTGCACTAGGGGTTGTGGCGCCACACGTTTTCCATTTAACACGGTAACAAACGAAGGCTTGGGTTCATGTCCCTACTAACGCTTCTTTACTAACTGTTTAACGGTGGTGGATGTTCTAATGTAATTTATGATATTGGCTTTTTGCAGTTACAGTGATAAATTCTCTAACGGTCGGATCGGGATTCGTGGTTAGGTCTCCGTCGACTACGATGTCTAGATAAAACTAGATTCAAAGGTTCAGTTATTTAACCTTTAGGCGGTTCCAACTAAGGACTCGTTACTCAATATATTCAAACTGTAACATATTATTTAGCGTGTTAGAAACTCGTTGGCAGCGGTCGGCGCAGCGCAGGCGCACTCATTGTTATTCCAGAACATGTGAACTCACGCGGCCTCGTCTGATGTTGACCAAACAAATTAGACGTTTCTCATTATTTAATTGCGACCTGCCATTGTTTTGAAGTAAACAATTAAATAAATTCACTTAAGTAGATTTCTATTAAGTATCGTGACACTCGTCTACATTAGTAACAAGCACGTCTCGCTTGTTTACTTACTTTCACAGTTGTTATTAATCTTAATTGGACTTTTTTAAAACTATTGTGTAATACAAAATTCAAAACACGGGATAGATGGTCTATGCTCAGCTGTGCATATGCTGATGATGAAGTCGATGACGATGATGATCATAATGGTGATGATTAAATTAACAGATTGATTACGTAATTGAATATGTTGCCCATCTAAACTAATACTATATAGAGAAAATATTAGCGAACGACAACGATTTAGCTAAAAATATACGTTACCGATTTTAAATTTTGTTTAGATAATATTTTTTAGCAATTTTCAGAATTTCAATATTTGAAAATTTGCAATACAGAAGACAGCAAAAGTAAATTTGCAGAATAGCATAATATAATAGTATTTTATGTAGACATTTGTTGCGAAACCGAATAAAACTTTTGATATCGAAGCAAAGCGAGGGCGGCCGTTTAGTAGTATTTTATATAGGTCTAGTGTGCACACATTTTTAATGATGACCTTTATCGTGGTTGCAATAAGATGCAACAATTTTCGCAACGATAACATTCTGGTTACACTAAATATAACAAAGAGTTACACAACTAATTGTATTAACACCGCATTATGCAGCTTTATTTTATATTTGAAAATGTAATTATATCTTTCGTACTTGTTAAACTTTGACAATGGAAGGGAACTGAAATAGCGGCTTATTGTCTCATATTAGAATAATTAATGTGCAGAATTATATAGAATGACTGTTGGTATGACAGACCATTATATAGTTCCCGTTACTGTTTATTTGTTCAATATTTTGTGAAATTTTGAATGAATTAGCATTTTAAGAGTCACGGTAGCGTCTCATCGAGATTGTTGTAATGGATTTCTCATGATATAATTAGATGGTATTGAAAAAACGTAGACGAGTTAATTGCGTTGGATAAAGCCATTAAATGAGTATTCATTTAACTTTATTTTTAATTCCGTGTATGTAATAAAATGGACATCACTTTCGTAAATCTCTTAAAGTACCTACCTGCTTATTATCTAACTGCGTTTATTTTTAGAAAATTATGGCAGTTGAAAGCCTAAAATAATATGTTACGACTAAGCGAAGTAACTTACACAATTACACATAGGTCCTAAAGTCTATTATAATATTTATTTGTAGGTATTCATGCTTAAATAGGTATATTTATTGTTTTAACTATTAATAACTACATAAAGGATTAAACAAAAACTTTTAAAATCAAATTTATAAACGCTAAGTCGTCTAAGAATAATTTGAATCATTTCAAGAATAAAATTCCTATTTTTTTAAGCTATATAACTATTAATAATATAGATCCAGTAATGCAATACATAACTTTCTTGGCTTACGTAAAACATTAGTTAAAATCTTCAATTAGGTACGCTTGTACAAAGTCATTGCGGCATGCAAAATACGAAACGTTATTAGGTTTCGTGGATAAAGAACTTAACAAAGTAATTGTCTTCAAAGAAGCTATAAAACCAGAGAATGTGAAGAATCTTTGCCAATTTAAAAAAAAAGCTAGAGTAAAGATTCCTCCACTAGCTATCAGGGCGTGATCCAATTCACACAATGTTACGCGTCGTTAAGTTTTTGTTAGTCTCAACGTGTTCTTGATAATTGTCGTAAAAAACTCAATACACGCTCCTATAAAATGTGTTTGTAATTAGGAATTGTTTATTAGCGCACTTATTTAATTGATAGCATGTTGTATCAGTACAATTTGTTTTTTTCACATTTTTTTTAATTATTGCTCTTCATTTAACAATGGTTAATGCGTTTACATGTAGGCTCATTAGTGTAAACATAATACAATTGCCATTTAAAAATATACGTAGATATTTTTTGTTATTATTTGTACCTATTTTTACTAACGAAATAAAGTGTGGTTTTTCCATCTAGCATTAGAGAATCTGAAATTTAAGCAATTGAGCACGTTGAAGTCTTTTTCATTAAGAATTTCTATGACGGCACTTTTGTAATAACTGATAACAAAAACGTATAATGTTCAAATATTTATAATTTCTTATAAAATAAATGAAAAAAAATATCTTTTTTTATGTTCTACTCGATGTTTGACAAGTAGTTTCTTAATATCCAGAATTTCAAAAAATTTAGATGTCAGTCAGATTGCAACCAATTCGTAGAAAGATAGAATCCTGATATGAGCTAGGAAGAAACTGAGACCACTCCTTTTAATAGCCATATAATTAAATTTTTGAGATATCGTTACATTTTATGGTAATACACAATACAATCAAAGTCCAACAAAACAATTATAATCTTTTAGGTATTTTACGTTGTGAGGCATCATGTACCTATATCGGGCAGTAGGTGGCAGTTCCTTGGTGGAAGCGGTATTATGATAATGTGCTACGGCCGGATGCGGACCATTCCATTGTTGCCTGCGATCGCTTGACCTCGAGCCTCCTGTCTATTACAATAAACGCACATTTTACTACAAATTAATGCCGTTTGATAGCGATACTTAGGACTCACTTAAATATTTATTAGATTCACTGAAGGATTTGTTATACTACCTTCAGCTAGTATCATACCACAAAGCTCATATAACGCATACAATACTTCACAAATCTAGATCTTATCATTACACATTTAGGTTTGATTTTACTATGAGTATTTAATTTCAGTAGATATAATATTATGATCACTATTTGCATTCATATGTGAAAACAGAAAAAAAGGAACAAAAGAATGTGATTGTGTCGTTAATTTCAAAAAACATGATTTTAGATAACATTGATTAATGTAGGTATTATCTTTACAAATCACATATTAATATACCTAATCTTGGACTGTATCCTTTAAAAGTCTTGAAAATAATAGTAATATGTGAACTTTGTAGTCATTCGTTTAGCTATGAACAATAATAAGGAGATATTAGTTGATAGATTAACTATAAGTAGCTAAATTCATGAAAGCATAATGGTTGATGCATATATATAAAAAAAATATGATAATTTTTTATGTTTCTAACCCTTTATGTACTAAAGAGTTAGAAACCCTTAATAA
This sequence comes from Parascotia fuliginaria, assembly GCA_963082885.1. Taxonomy (NCBI): domain Eukaryota; kingdom Metazoa; phylum Arthropoda; class Insecta; order Lepidoptera; family Erebidae; genus Parascotia; species Parascotia fuliginaria. The sequence goes on along the minus strand of OY720176.1, from coordinate 6,072,636 downwards.
AGTTATGGGCCCAATGTAAGTGTTTCAAAATACTGTTTGGAATATTAGAGACAACTAGGTTTTCTAGGTCATACTTTGATCCATCAGATCCAAGGGTAATTCATACAATATACTCATAGAAACTGTACTACTTCGCCTGCGGAATTCAAGTAGACCTGCTAACGTTATAGCTACCTAATACCAATTCTTAAGGAACCAATAATACAAGATTAAGTACAACTTAGCATTTAGATCGAACAATCGAAAAATCGTGACCTAAAACGCGGTTTATGTTTGAAGAATGTCACGGAAAGGGCAATACGAATAATAAACGGTCAGTTCTAACACCAACCTGTTATTATACAGGCTATTTCTTAAACAGTACCATTCAACACTTTCTAAAACAATGTTACGTTCACTTAGTCCGTATTCAAATTATTCAATGATTTTATGTAGCTATATTCAATAGCGCTTTGTTTATTAGTGATCGTTGTGTTTCTTTTGCCATCTTGGTAAAGCGCAAAATTGTCTGTCATTATCAATGTAAGATAGTGATAAACTAGCAGATGGTTATACTTTTAACAGCAAGAGTAGAAGAATTTAGTTAAATTTGAGTTAGTATTCAAAAAAGAAAATAACAGCGTTTTTAACTCACTTGAAAGCAGAAATATACTTTGCTGCTGCAACGTGTGCGCGGTGGAGTTGCGCAACTAATTATTTTAGTGATGAGCGCTCGCGCAGCGCTACGGACCGACGGACAACAGGAATGAGGACCAAACCACTCTTTTTATATGCCAAAATAACTGTATAAATAGTCAGATCTCTACCAAATGTAACGGTCCAGAAGTGGTCTTTACAATCACGATTTCACGCCTCGTTTAAAAGACCTTCCAAAAGATCTCCGTAATAAGAAAAATAAAAAACTGCAATTAAGGTGATACAATGCAAAAGCAGCTGTAGCGGTAAAGACGCATAACCAAGTGATCGAAAAATTATATTTAAGACTTGTTAGAGCACCGACCAGTTCTCGTTCAACTCTGAATATATTATTAGTTTATTAGACAATCATGTGTACTCACATACATGCCAAAATGATAAATGTTACGCCAATACCTGATTTAAGTAATAACCAATTCATTTAATTCAAATAATTTATTTTTAAAATCACTAATGAATGCTTTCAAGTATATTGTATATAGTCAGTGTCGGTAGGTATAGTAAATACGTCACGGTCTGCCAACTCGTATTGTTGGCTACAATTGCATCAACAAAATTTGCATTTTACGTTGGACATCCGCAGAGCCGCGCGCCGCAGCGATTAATTTAATTATAAAATTAGAGGACAAAGATGTTACGTTATCTGACTAGCTTGTAATACACGAACGGTTCATGCAAATCAAAGTGTAGTTATATGAAGTCCATTTATAGCAAAAAATCTTAGCGAAGACCGGTCATTAGAAGCGTGCTCGGTAGTATCGGCCACTCAGGGATCACATGACCGGTATAATAATTACATTGGGTTCAGTGCAACTCGCTACTGAGCGGCATCGTATCGCTCGTCATACGTAATTATCTCTCAGTATGCTAATAAGGAATGCAAATACGGGCGTCCGCCGATCGCGAGCCGATGTAGCATCGAGTCGCGTCGGTCTCAGCTGTGCAGTCGCCGTGAACAATCACTGCATTACTGATCACCTACTGTTATATCATTCACCGATTATGAATAACCGCTAAATTATCAAATAAAAGTGAACATGAATTAGTGAGCCGATGTCTTGAAACGCTTCTTGTACTCAATATATTTCCTGGCAACACAATGCTCAATAAAAATAAACCTCGAGCGAGACCATCAGCTTCCATTAAATTTTTCTATTTGCATACAGGCATATAATTAAAGCGTAATAACAGCCTCTGTGGCGCAACAAAGAATAAGTTTTGAGCAATAATTTAATGGTTTGTATGCAAAATAGCCTCACCGTTACGTGTTGATGGGCCGATGCGCCGAGAGAGCGCGTCACGGTACATGGGATCGAATTAGTCCTTCATTTAAATTACATTACCCTGGTGCACATTAACGTTATACATGACTATGTTGGCGTTTTTACTTTGTGGTTTCATCGGCTAGTAACGGGCCGGCTTTGTCTGTTCGAACGCATCGGTAGTTCCGAGAGGTCAACAGCGCTCGAGTAGGTAGATGCGTCGCGCAAGTTGCACTCTCAGCAGAATTCAACCCCACAGAGTTGTTTTCCCTACACGAGAGAGCGTGTGAAAACTCCGCAAGTCCTCAGTGGGGCACGGAGTGCGCTTGCCTGGAGACTCTCGAAAAATAAAATTCGCCCACTCACCTACGTAAATATGGCAGATGAAAATCTTTTATCGCGGTCACGTAGCGCCGCCGCGTCACGACCGCACGTCACTCTGGGCAATAAAGAGCGAGCCGCATTCTAATTTTGAATAAACACTGGAATTTTTCGCTCAGCCTCATCTTTGGCGAGGCTTAGTATAGGTACTCTCTGTGGACTCGTACTGTTACGAATAAAATAAAGTGATATCTTTATTTGAAGTCTAAATCACGTACGGGCGGAGCAGCCGCTGGTTCATCGGTCCGTCAAGGGAAATTAAGAAATAACTCTCACAGTGTGAATGTATTAAAACGTTACCGTTGAACCGGATCGAACAATTAAATCGTATAGTAATTAATCAGAGCAATGTTCTCTTTAATAATACGTGTAATGTCGATGTATGAGGGGCTGGCGGCTGTAAATCTTATGAAACGCCCGCCCGCGGCTGCACTGGCTTTCACAAACGTTTTTACCAATAGAGACGTTACTAATGAACTAAATCCGTCTCTAGCCAAAGACACTCTCATAAAACATTGTGGCTCGTGTAATATCCTGTTATTTTTTCCTAATAATCGTTATTGATGTTTATTTATTACAAACTTCGATACAAATTACAGGTTTTATCGATGTAACAAAAAATATAAAGGGTTAGTCCAAAAAGTGAGTCGTCGGTCCGATCGCAATAAGTTTTCGATAAGGTCCGGGCGATTTAATTGCCGGGTTTGATCTGGTTTTACATAAAAAAAATGAATGGCTGTATTGCCTAAAGCTCGTAAAACATTTTCGGTTCGTTTAACATATATTTTTCTATCGTATACCGGAGTACTTTCACCTTCCTCGCGTCGTCGTCCTGTCATCGTTATTTATTCAGCGCACCGCCCTAGTGCGTCTGTGGACTTGGATAATCAGATCTAGATACATAATTATGACGATACTTATTGATATAGTTCCGATCGATATGATCAGCGAGTGTAAGCTCGTCGTATGACAAAAAGATCAATAGATTGTAGTGCGAGCGTGTTTGTCACGCGTGCGCAGATATTCCCACACTGATTGTAGTTAGGTTTGTTATCGAACGCTTCTCGGGAGGATGCGAAGGTGTAACGAGCTTTTAAATTCGATCTCGGTAAATCATCGATCGTGTAATCGAGTTTAGAGTAAGATTGTGGGCGGCGCGCGCGCATCCCATATGTGAACACATCCTCTCACTAACCATGTAAGCACTTTGTTTAAATTGCTTATTGTGATATTTATAAATGCGTATTCATACTTTTCCGGAGGACGGCTCATCCTGGGGTCAGAATTTGCATGCTTCTAAACTTAACGCTTGAATAAACTATTAATTCTGCATTTAGTATAATACTTTATAGCGCTTCATTAGTCTTGATGAATTAGGTGTCGAGCGTAGTATTCGTTTAAACGTTTTTGTTTTTTAATTCGTTTATAAAGATTTGCAATTCAACGTTCATGGATGAGGTGAGACGGCTTGCGTAGGAATTGTTTTAGACGTACATATGTACAATTACATACAACGAAAATTAGCATGTGGGTAATACTTTATAGCTCTCGTTCCGCTCTGTTTGTCGCTAGACGCTCACCAATGTTTTTGCAACAACTATTTATTTTTGTAGCAACGCGCTTTTGTTGTTGCAGCCTAAAACAATTTGTTATCGATTTATAATGAATAATAATGTACGATCATTACATTGTTCATATTTCCTATTGAAACGATAACGTTATATATAGCATACCACGTTATCGTTTATCAGGCATGTTCTTAATTGCCATTCGGAATATATTCAAAATGAGACGCAACTTTGTAGTGTACTAATTATTTACACTTTAAGGGCGTTTCGCACACTTAGAGCGATCCGATAGTAGTGTTACTTTCTCTAGTTTTCCTTTGCGTGTAAAAAATCTTGATATTTTTTCTTCAAAGTGAAACTCGTCGCGCTTTCCCTAGTTAATTGTATATTTTACTATTTTTTCGTAGTAATTGCAATTATGTTGATGTTGAGATAAAAGTATGTTGTGAAGGATGATGTAGTTTACGTAAGTGCTTGGTGTTAGCATGCTTCGTTAGTGAAACTCTATTTGTAATGTTTCTGAATGTGATTTTCTGTCATCTTCCCCAGCCTGCCAGGAGACAGGTAATTCCGCCCCTTCCATTCAATGCTATGTTATTATGGTTTTGGTACAATTATTATTCTATTAACTTGCAATTTATGTTTTGTTTTGTGTGTTTTGCTTAGTATTTAGTTTTGCTCTTATGTAAGATTTATCCATACCTACACGTAGATATCAGTCTTTTGTACAGCTACTTAATTTCATTTTAAAACTTTTTATATTTAGTTTTTGTACAACATAATTTCCAAAAATAAAATTATTTATAAAAATAAATTAAAAGTGAACAACTTTTATTTTATTTTTTAATCCTAAATACAAAATTTTAATAATCACATCTTAAATGTCTGAAAAAATTATTTTTTTAAACATACAGAGGGTCGAGAGTGCGTCAACTGCGGCGCAACAAGCACGCCACTGTGGCGGCGCGACGGCACCGGCCACTACCTCTGCAACGCGTGCGGCCTCTACTACAAGATGAACGGACAGAACAGACCTCTGATCAAGCCTAAGCGAAGATTGGTGAGTGTAAGAATCCGACCAATTTTTGTTTTACACTTGTCTGGATAAAACGATTTTGAGACGGAGACTTTTTAAATTAGCCTTATTTTCTTCAGCGCGTCTGCTATTATTTCTATAAATGTTTCTCAATCTATGAGTCGGTAAAAATATTATTTTCCCAAATTCAATGTTAGTTATTAATACCCCCATAGAAATTTAGCGTTTGCATAACACTTATGTCATAAATTATAAGTTCAATGTCTTTATTTTTTTTGAGATACTTTTTTGAATTGAAACATAATAGACTGTATGTCGCAATATGTTTACCCACCTAGGCACATGGTTGTTAAAGGAAATAACTAAAGAGGATTCAATACATTGTAGCAAGATAATGTCATTATCTAGGTGAAAATGGCAGTACAGTAGTAGGTACTAAGAACATAATGTTATTAAGCAGATGATAGTTACAACCTTGTTGCACATGATAATTTTGATCGTATATAGTTTTCTAACGTGTTCTCTCTAGTATAAATCGGTTTATCTAGACAAGTATTAGCTTCAACTTGGCAATAAGCACTATTTTACGACGTTTTAACTCTAAACCACACACAAACTGCCACACGACTACGTATATCATGTGTTAATTAGTAGACTACACATTTGTTGCGTTGTTCGATTCGATTCGTTAATCTCAATCAATCCCGTTCAAATAATGTATGCACATACATTATCAGTCTATTATAATAATTAGATTATCGTGCCAGTGTTATGCATTTGCTTCCATACAAGACTGCTATTTTCTAAGTAAAACAGTCCTACGGTGGGTAATGAAAGTGATTTTTATTTATGGTCATAACTCTCGTGAATCACCCGTTTGGTATTAACATTTGGGAGCATCGTTGTCCACAATGCACCTTTTTGTAACTTCTGTACGTTTGAGATAAAATTCCTACATCTACAAACGGCATACTGAGACAATCTAAGCGAGAATGGGTGTTGTTTACAGTTAAGGGGCAGTAATAAAAAGGCGGAGCATGCACGCCCGTGCACGATACTACATTAAGAGCTCAAACAAATTGGGCTCTTATGAAAGTTGAACGTTTCGACGAAAGACCTCAACGTCCAGTAAACTAGCCTCCGCATGACCGCCATAAATCTCGGAGTTAACGTTTAATCTAAGGTCGGTACGCATAAAACTGAAACAATGCGACATAGTGGCGGTGCGGTGTCACGTCAGCCCGGTCCCCTAACGAGTGGCCCGTGCGCGCAATTGTACCTACAATTTACCTTAATACCCGTCTCGCAGACATAAACTAGCGGAATGGCTCGGAATATTTGCCTTTTGTTGGCCAAATTACGTAATACCCAGTGTTATGATTTCATTGCAGCCAACAGCATTATGGCTGCGGCCACATGCGTACATAATGGCGTTTCTGTTTAACGATTAGTTAAATTGATAAAGTGACTACGGGTAATGTTTTTTATTTTCTACAATATAAGCAATTTTGTTAAGTAAAACGTAGCTAGTAGAACGTAGTCATGGTGTTTAAACCCGGATGTCGGTAACGCGGTTTTAATATTTAGATTCAGCGTAGTGTAGAAAGATACCGTTAATGCGGTACGGGGAAGATTGAATTCTCACTTTTATTTTCGTTGTGGGAAATGTTAGACAATGCTTACGTCGGGGCGATGTCCGTGAGTTAGTTAATCCACAGGAACGTGTCTTAGTGTCTAATTGAGGTGGCACAATGAGTCTAATAACGTTATTTAGGAATCAAGATAACATTTGTTTAAAAACGTTACGATATTGCTAACACGACTCTAATGAACGGATATTACATTAACTGTTCACTTACCCGTATTAATAACAGCAAGCATCACGTGTGGTCGAGATTCGAACACTGTAGAAACCGAAAATGAGTTTAATCACAAAAAGAGCTCTACCTTCTCGTATATAGAGTACAGATGTGAATGATTCTGTCATACCAATCGGCATATTTCTTACTAGCTTCCCGCAGCGCGGATTCACCCATGTCCCTTGTTACTACTCTGCTCCCATCGCCAGTAACATGATATGACATACATAGCCTTGTAACCTTCCTCAAGCTCTGGACTATCATACGCAAAAATAATTATTCAAATCTGACTGATAGTGCCAGACATTAGCGCGTTTAAACAAACTGTCGACAAACTCTTTAGCTCTATATAATATATGTTGTCCCAGAGTCTTTGTAAATACATAGGTTTCATTTCATTTTCTTGCATATTATGATGCTTTAGTTAGATACTCGTCTTTTTTGTTTAACACCTATATTTAGGAACAGAGCGTATTCAATATTAAGCAATCATTCTTAAATTCTCAATTGTCCCTAGCCAGCCGCAAACTGAGTTGGGGACATTCTTACCCCACGAGTATATTTCTCTTTAATAGAGCCTTTATTGCTTCGATAGACACATGCCTCATTCTTAAAGTTATTCAAACAAAGCGAAGTGCAATATTTGTTATTAAATAATATTATTATAAATTAAACATCAATCCGCAAACATAAGTTGATTGAAATAATTAAAACAAAATTGTTACACGGCAAGTGTCGGCAATTACGGCAGTTAAGAAACACCGACCTTGTTCATACTAATTGGACAATACACCGAATGCTCACTGCAACAACAATGAATTAAAACAATAATTTCTATTCATAATAATTAGACTAGCCCCATTACATTTGCACTTGACATAAATTAGAAAATGAAGTGGGAAACTAGATACAATAAGCAGTCAAATGTGTGGACAAAATACAAATATTCTTCTTAATATAATAATGGTTAGCCTTGTAGCAAACAATTGTGTTACAAAAATATTAGCCTTTGCATAATCTGTGAGGCTATATATTTCACAAATTAATTAATGAAATAAGTTTAGACAATAATGGTGGCAACTTGTGTGGAATTGTATAGAGCGGTTTATGCGCTTCAATGGATTTTGTTTAATGTCTTTGTTTATTGCAAATAGTCATTATGATATTGTAGTTTGGATTATTAAAATGTTGTTTGATTATGTTTTCTGATGAACTTTGTTTTATCTGAAGAAATAGTCATACCTAACTTACATACCAAGGTAAGTAGGTTACCTACTAATCCACAGACTATTTAGTATTTGCGTTTCGACAAATTGACATTCTTATGACCGGGTATTATTAAAATTTTATTGGTTTACGATAATGCGGTGAAAAAGTTTTATTGTAGATATTAGTTAGCTACATTAATAGGAAGTAGTGCCAGAAAGATGTAAACTATAAAGTTGTGTTGATATTTAATTTGCTAAATTTAAAATACTAGTAGAGTAAAAACTAGTAGCTTAGGCTACTACACCACATATATTACATTTATCACACTACTTAAATTAAGATCGTCTAGCGATAAAGTTTCCAGACACACATAAATAATTAGGTTAAATTTGTGTGCTGAAAAAAATAGGTTAAAATATATTCTATTTTTTAAGAATTTGGTTTGAAATAAGTATGACTTAGAATTATAAATTAAAATAATTAAATTTTAATTGCTTTTAAATTTTTAAACGTAAAGACTGCATTCGTCGATTCTGCATATTTATGTGCAAAGTTGAATGACTTCTAAATTATGCGTTGATTAAATTAAAATTAAGTTTTTGTTGAAATTATAATATAATCCTACTTTATAATGTAAATTTTATATTTAAAAATAATTATCACCTCATTACGATAAAATTTTTGCAAAAAATCTTGAATGATAATTAGTTACATTAAACATACCATTGCAATAATTATTAGTAATGTTGAGAGACTTTGTTTGTTAGCTTACCTACTGGCATTAGGAGGTTTTACGCCTCATGAGTGACAACGTCGCAATTTAGTGTCATATTTATATAAATTGTGTATATATTTGACTGGCTTGTTGGTCTAGTGGTTAGTGACCCTGACTGCTAAGCCGGAGGCCGTGGGTTCGATTCCCACCCAGGACAAATATTTGTGTTATGAGCATGATTGTTTGTTCTGTGTCTGAGTGTAATTTATCTATAATGTGTATGTATTTACAAAAAAATGTATATATTATGTAGTATATCAGTTGTTTAGTACCCATGACACAAGCAAATATAATTGCTTAATTTGGGGCTAGATAGCGCTGTGTGAATGTGGTAGAATATTATTATTATTATTATTATTTCGTGGTATTCAATTTTAATCATATAATCTTAGCTATATTTTAAAAATATGTTCTGCTTACATGCTAGAATTAGGTGAAAGCTGTATAAAAAGTAAGTAATCATTGCGTTTACAGTTTTATTTATATGCAATTATTACATTTAAACCTTAAGTTGCGTTCTTTTCATAGTAAATTAATTGCAAGCATTGTGTATGGTTACTTACTTTTTATACAGCTTTCACTTATTCTAGCATGTTAGCAAAACATATTTTTAAAATATAGCTAAGGTGATAAAAATTTAAAATTACGATTATAAATTGCGTCGTTGCCACTCATCAGGCGTAAACGCTCTTAGTCTAATAAAATGCCCAAGTACCTATAAAACAGAATTATGTACCCATATAAAAGCAAGTACCCCCTGTATAGTAGCCATACTAAAGCAACATTTACATTTGTCAGGAACATAATATTGTGTTTCATTTTGACATTTGGTTTACCTTAAATCAAATATATTGTTATCTACTAATGTCGCAATTATCTAATTCGTCGGAGATAAATAATGGTTTCTCATTTCTCTAGTTTAAATAAGAATTAAAGTTACTTTTATTACCGTATTGTTTCTACCTAAGCATTATCTAGGTAGGTAAAGCCATGCTTGGGTAAAAACAACATTCATTAAATTAAATAATTTGAAATAATTTGAAATACAAAATACTTCTTGTATGTTATTTATATGGTATACGTATTATTTCAATGTAACATATAAAATTATTATAGACTTTTAAATAGTTTTTAACAACATTTATTTCAATAATCTTTCATAATGCAAATAAATAATAAAATTTATACTAGTATATCTTCTCCTTAACCCCTACGCAATTATACTGCAGGAATAGTACAGAACTATACACATTACGAGCAATACACGTCGTATATTTGTGGTTCCAGAAGCCGATATAAAATAGACTTAGTGTTAACGTGATTTTCATGTGCTATATATAAGACTCTGAGATATTGCATTTTATATTAACGTTAACCAGACTCATTGAAATATATTGTCTTGGGACTCTAAATTTTGTTTAGTAGTCAGTAATAATTGATTCTAAAGTATTGTTTTTATTGAAGGCTTTTTTATAAATACTGTCAAAGATAATATTTTACTTTTCAAATATAAGTATTTCGCTTAGAACCTCATTGTAGGTAAAGACTGATGACTCACTCGCAGTTAGTATCCTTATTACTTATGTCACATACTAATCACACACATCAGCTAGCGCTATCCTAGTTCATACTTAACGGCCTTCCACTTTCATGTTAACCGCCGCAGTAAAGCCTGCGCTTGCGCACAATAAAGTGCTACGTGTTGCGCATGGTGCAATATATTGCGAGCGGAGCCGGGAGCTGACATGTATAAGTGGACACGAGTGTGGACGTACCTTTTGTTTTGTTTTGTATTATGTTTCATGTTTTTGTTTTGTTTGGTAAAATGGTGTAGCTATCCCGTGGTGTATCCCTCTCAAGGTTTCTCACGCTTCTTGTTACAAAAATATACAACATAAACGTGTTAAACATTTAAATTATGTAGACGCACCTTAGATTTTTTGAAAGCAAAATGTATTTGAATCTTTATTTATTTATAATTTAGTTATTATAAAATTTAAGAAGATTTAAGAAGAATAATATGTGGAAGCTTAAATATAAATATTTGAAGGTTGATTTTTTTCACAACAATTCTAACTACAATATTGTGTGAAGCTACTCCCTACTCTTGTCACTCAAATTACTTGAGCCAAGATTTAGGTATTAATTGTAACCATAAATTTCTCATTAAAATATAGAGCAATCATAGCTTATTATTATAAATACGTACACTATAATCACTCCTTATATCTGAGATTATGTAAATATTATAATTATTTCCGTTCAAGTAGGTTCTATACTGTTTTATAACATGATAACGTTATAGTTGCGGTCCGTGACGGACACACTTTCTTTTTGATTGTTTCTTGTACCGTATTCTTCCTTCATCTTCATACAATGTAACTCACACTATGTAAGAACATATTAATATGTACATAATATATTTTATACGGTAAAAATAAATATACGGGTCGCCTGGTTGTAAGTAGTGACTCTAGCTTATGTCATCGTATTACCACTAAAAGTCTCACATCTCAAAACAGTATTATATAGCAAAGTCACTGTGTTCTTCTGTTTTATCTGGAAGAGATTGCTTTTAGTAATAAGACGCCCATTGTAACTACCTAATGTTGTGCTTTCTTGTTATTTATTTTGTAAAATGTGGTGTGCAATAAATAATTACATTATTATATATTCTATTATATTTTTATAAACTACGAAACGGATTACGATACTGTTTTTGTATCCTTCAGAGAAAGGTTTTTATTTCACTAGACGTCTGCCCTTGCTTCGCGCTTCGGTATCAAATGGTTCATTTGGTCTCATAACAAACGCCTACATAAATAATGATTTAATATTATTGCTATACTGCAAATTTTTCTTATCAGTAACGTAGATTTTTAATTAAATCGTTACAAACAAACAAACATACAAAAAATTAAATCTTTTCTTTATATAGATTAGTTTACATCAAATAATAATATAGTAAAAAACATTTTAGTATGTACATTTGTGATAAACGAGGCAAATTGCTAGTACCTTATAATTTACCACTTTAACTTGAGACATAGTGCATGTGTGACATCATTTTCCACAAGCGAAGTCTATACAACCTAGAGGACGTATAATTTCTTTCTTTATTACGCATATGCTTTGTCACGTTTGTAGGGTTAGAATACTGTGAGATTTATCTTAGATGGTTTCTTGCTCTTTTTTACTATAAATCCACTGGAGACATAATAGCTATGCTCTAAAGAATCCCACAGTCTATCTAAATGTATAAGAAAAGCACTGCATTACTGGTAGCAGCGATTGTGTCTTGAGTAGCAATGGTAGGCGAAAGAACAAAGAAGTCTAAAGGCTAGCTTCAAACCAAGTGAGAATTTGACTGATGGGAATTTCTCCTATTTGTTTTATGTATTCCAAAATGTGGCGACTTTTTAATCTTTTAACATGCATGCAACTATTTACATACGGGTATGTGTGTTTTATTTTAAGTTTAAGTAAACATTGGTTTTCAAATGTAGTAATTCTTCAACGCGAATTGTCAATTACCTTCAACACGCTATCCCGCTTTTAAATAAGCTTGTTATAAAATAAAATAAGACAGAGCAATGCGTCTGTTTTTTCATTGTAATTCTTTACCCCCATATTTATGATTAATTTTTAGTTGTTTAAAATCTTCAAATTTGATGTTTTTTTTTATCTTGACTCTCCTTATCGAAAGTTTCAGTTTAAATCTTTCCACAATTTTTTTCTAAGAGATGTTTAACGTTCTCAGACTATTGTCATACAATCCGACATAATTGTGAATATTATTGCAAGTCTTGTTTAGCAATTTATGTAGCCTCCTCGTCTTTACTGTGACACCAAGTGTCATTCAGACTAATATTTATGGTATCCACAAATATTTGTAGCGAGAACCTGGGTATACTTTGTATCCGTAAACACGTTTCTTTTTTACAAGCAGTTAACTTAAAAAAATTAAACTCAGGGGTCGAACTTACGAGCTTGATGCCCGCTTCCGCTTATGCCACCTGACGATCAACATACAATTGTAGTAAAAACTAAATAAAGCAAAAACTATACATTTCAATTAATTTTTATTGCTCAACATCTTGTTAAATGAATACATAATACGATCACAATACATGTAGTACATATTTAAATGTTAAACACTGAGTTATAGAACCTTTTCTATTTGGCATTCACGGGTGTGTGTGGTGCCAAATAAATTGTTACAATGAGAATTGGGGAGCCTTAAATGTGGAAGCATTATTGTGTCTGTAACTAGCTGATCTATTAATCGGTATGATGTCATAAATTACGTGAAATTTATGGAGCTGCGACGTTTTCATTGTTTCCCTATAACAGTCAAGTTTGAAATTTGTACGGTTTTAGGTTTAAAATATGTCTCAGAGATTCAAATCAAGTTCCTAGATATGCTTAGATTACTTAACATTTCTCAACGTATTGTGTAGGTAAATTTCTATGTGGATTACACATACTTGAAGCAAGAAATAGGTATACAATTACTATATTTTTTCTTATAAACATACTTAAATGTGACTGTTTGTAAATATTAAAACACTCGTAACTTAACAGAGGTAGGCTATGATGAGTTTTCTCTGATAACGATAAGACCTAGCGTAATTGAACGAAGGTTTTATCATCTGCCCGTGATCCGTGATACTGGTCATTTGCATGCACTGTCGACAAAATAACATTATTAACTTAGGTATTTAAACGCAGTGATACAGGATTTATAATCTAGGATCAGTCTTTATAAAACTCACCATGACACTTTCGATTCTGACACCATACTGAGGTCGCCTCTGTGCTGTAAGAAATTGTGACTGCATTCTTTAAGGTATGGACACACACTAGAATTAAAAAAAAACACTAAATGTTCTAAATCTCAAGTTTAAAATCAACTCAATAAATTCTTAAATAAAAAACTTGATACTATATTTCGTATTTATGTATCATAAATATAACCAATTAATTAACGAAAAAGATCGACCAATTTAGATGGTGGTAGAATATTTTTGTACGTTAGGAACGGTAGTGACCGTTGTTGCGTTGTCTCGGTGGCCGGACAAGTCTCGGCGGTCATCGATCACAGCGAGCCGTCGAATAAATTGTGGACGTACGTGTGTCTCAAGCCTTAGGCAACCAGCGAGAACCGAGATGCATAAAAAATTCAAAATTATTTAAGTAGTATTTTTCGTTTAAAATATTTTTTTGTGAAACACAGTTTAGGGTTATAGTTTTTAAAAAACTAATTAATTAATTTAACACAGTCGATCTATGTAAGTATAAGAAACTTGAATATGCTTTCTTAATACGTAAAACATAACTATAAAATTGGTCTTAAAACCTAAAATATTGTGTAAATCAAATTACACCCGTATGATTGCGTGGCTTGTTCGTCCAAATATTCGCGTGACTAGACCAAAATAAAATAATTTTGTTTTTAAAGAATAAGATGTTCTATGGGCTGTAGTATATTATTAACAAATAAACCAATTGTAATATGGGCACAGAAAGACAGTTGTTAGAGTCTGTGAAAATGCACTGAAATTTTGCGGCCCGATCACTTAAGGTTGGACCAATATATCTCGCATCTTCTTTGTTTAATATTGAAAGGCTATAGATTATTATTGTTTAATAAAAAGATAACCGCTGCATTGCTAAACAAGTCTCGTGTCGCATGGACATTTCAGACCTGCAATTAACGCACATAAAGTATACCCTGAGTCTTGATACGAAAATAAAGCTCATACAAATATTATTTGAACTTGAGACTCGAGGCTGGCTTAACTACTGGAACATACGTGTAGTCTATGCATAGTAGTACTTGTTTCAAATTAATAATGAAATATAATTAAACGTAAAAAAGGACTTAAAATTGAGTTTTTTAACGAAGTCACTCATCAAGTCAATGATTTAAAGTCATAAGTGCATACTCCTAACCGATTGCGTATTCATTTCGTGGTATACTCGTACTTATTGCACCATTTGACATGTTGATTCGTAATATTGTTTATGATTGAAATTACGGCCTGATGAATTTATTATTACACACTAAGATCACTATCGTAATGCTTACGGACATATTACATATTACATCTATGTGCGTTATTTAATTACACTGACATGGTGACAGTACAATTCTAATTTAAATTAAAGTTATATTTTGTAAGATAATTACGATATCTTATATAATTTTATTTAATTAGGCATGTGTTAAACATGTTATACCTATTAACTAAAATTTGAGATGCTATGACTTTTATAATTGGTAATGGTGCTAAATGGAATAATTAATAAAACTAAAAATGATATATCAGTCCTAAATTAATACTTATGCTTAAACAGTCTTAAAATTTAACAACGAAGAATACACCGTACAGTTTGTTATGTTAATTTTAGACCTATGCGCTTTTATTTTAACGGTTACTACCTATACTATTTTGTAGCTCAGTAATCACACTAGGTACCTATATTAATTCATTGAGGGATTGCCTAGAGTAATTTATAGGTATATATTATGTTGATTAACCAAGTAATATGGGTATAGCGGTTTAGTTACAACCCCCCGTTTCTGAAAAGCTGATCAACGAAAAATTAACTAATAATCTGTTATATCTCATGTGAAGTACAAATTGGGTTGCTAAAAGCATGAATAATAAGTTTAATTTGATTTAATTAGATCAAATTAAACTAAATATCCATGCGTAGGTACTTATATGAGATTTAACTGGTGATTAGTTAATTTTTCGGTAATTAGCCTTTCAGAAACTGGGGGTATGTATTTGATTGCATATAGTACTTTGTTGGTTAATAATGACGTGATGAACGCCAAAACGTTTAGTAAGTCGGTGCAAAAAATGCTGACCGACGCGACGTCGACGTATCATGTAGTGAGTGACATAAGGGACTATAGCACAGCGGGTGATCATCGCACTAACATTTTTACTTCTCGCACTCAAACCTACCTGTCTGTGAACTGATGGTGCAATTGTTGGAAAGATTAATCGAATGTAGGTTTGATTTTGTGCAGAACTTGTTCGAATTGTGAGTGTTTTAAATTGGAGGTCATACGTTTGCCACAGGGTATTTAATTTATATGTACAGCTTATAAGTGTTAATTTTATATCAATGGTAGGTTGAGTGCTAGAAAAGTAATCGAGTATTATGATTTCAGGTTATACATTGTCAAAAAGTAATTAAATACAAAACAATTAATATACGATGGTTAAGTTCTTATAATGTTTTGTGCAGAGAAACAAACTAGAGAGCTCATAATACTAGCCAGCGATTTTACAATTCAAAGCAAGTGGTTAAAAAGACCAATCCATACTTCTATACTTCCATAGGTACTAATATTATAAATGCGAACGTAACTCTGTATGTTTATGTTACCCTTTCACGCATAAACCGCTGAACCAGTTTTGATGAAATTCGGTATAGTGATAGAATAGACTTTGGGCAACAGCATACGCATCTTGTATCGTAAAAAAATGGCTTGAAGGGGTTGAAATAAGGGATAAAAGTTTGAATGTGAATATAAATAGAAACATGTTCATGATTAGTAAAAATATATTAAGTATGCGATAACCGATATTCACGCGGGCGGAGCTGCTGCCAACAACTAGTATAAAATAATATTGGGCAAAAGTTTGAGTGAAGCTACGTAGAGCAGAGGATGGGCTGCGCCCGCGCAACGCTCGCTTCTCTTTTATTGCATTTCCATAAACACGGACCCTTTTTTCATCCCACGGCCTGTGTACGAGGAAAAAAATATACTTTTGTCAACGCCTTGATTGATATGGTAACCTTCCCTTGTTTTAGCAATAACCCAAAGTCTTTAGTTTGTTTTTTCACCACGCTTCGTACATTTTTATTTGCTACGTCGAACAGGTTTGACATATCACTAAATTTTGTAAGAAAAATTACTATTCCCAGGATTTTTATACCGGTGGCCGGGGTGTTATAAATTTAAGAATTTTTTTCCTGCATTGTGTGGGGAACTAAAGGTTTTTGTCCATGTACTTTTATAGTTTTGTACCTGTTCTAGGCGCCAGTGTTCGTGACATTTATGGTCAGGATATTGGGACACAATTAATGTTCATATTAATAATGAGGAAACGGGCATTGTGGGAGGCTATAAATTGTACTGATGGAGTGCAAAGGAAAACATGCCCGTTTCTTGTCAAAATATACTCCGAAGTTTTTGTAGATTGGCTCCTTAGGATGTAATATTTTATTTGCTGATTTAAGATCTTAGTTGTTGGTGTTTAATTTAATAACTCTCAGAAGTAGTATTGTCTTAAATAAATATAATTGTTTTTCATTCCATTTGACCGGACATACCATTGGATGGTTACAAGTTTAAACCGCATTCCAATCCTAGCGTCAACTTTTAGCATATTAGGATTTAGTTTACGGAATAATAGCAATATACTGTATGTATGTTGATTCTAATAGATAAAATGACTGCAATAAAAAAATAGATGAGCGCCTAGGTTATACCTAAAGATATTTTTACGGCATTCCTACACGAAAAGAAATAAAACACAAGTTAACACAACTGGTATAGAATCACTTCGTTGATTGTTTCTTTGTCTGTTATGACGATATTTTTTTCTCAGAAATTAGTAAAGTTAGGTATCAAGTTGAAATTTTTAATAAATAATATATGTAGAATCCTTAAAGCAATAAAATTCAAGCTTCTAAATCAACGACGTTTATAAAGAATGCTATACATAACTCAGTTCGACATAAACAGCTGGATAACTAAAAATGAAATAAACTAACTGTCATAAGCGCGTTTAACATGATATTTAGGTGGTATCGATTTATAGAATAAGGGTTTGTGTAATCGAATCAGGCGGCCGGGTAAATGGCGACCGATTGTAAATGATTGCGTGCGCCCGATTTCACGCGGCAAAGCGGGGCGAATCGATTGCTTGGTTGGTACGTGCCTCCATTCACTATGTATGGGAGATACGTAACTCCGTAGTCCGTAACTAGGACTTCATATCTAACAGACGTCAAACAAATACAATACGCATTAATAGATATAACTTTTTAATTATTCGACGGTCGAATTCTTGAGCTAATACCATTCGTGTATTAATTACGAATCCATTCAGTTTAGACAATCACGCTCTATTAATGTTCTCGTAAATCAATGAGTCATTCTAATAAGGATATGTTTGTAGTCGTTATTATAAAAAATAAACATTAGACATACATGTATTATTATTGTTTGGACTAGCCGCTTTAGGTATTCCATTGAATATTGTTTTCTGTTTAAGCGCTGCTTGCGGAAATTCCGTTGGAATCGAGTCGGTATACGATTATCTAGTAACCAATAATGTTAAATAATCTAGCTGAGATATTTAACTGGCATACTTTACGTTCACAGTTTGACATTCGCCATTATTAATGTTCGGTGGCATAATAGCTTAATAAAAGCCGTATTGCAGTTAAAAATGAATGATTCTCTTGTTACTCTAATCGTTTCGCGCGTCTCGATGTTGTTATTTATCGGTAGCTGTTGCGCGCGCAGACGCCAAACGTCCCCAATGATTTAGAGCCTCAAATTGCATGGCGCGGGAAGACCGGCCAATCATCTCCACCGACATCATGTCCGCAATCAACACTTCTATATCCGTAAACGGAATGGAAATCTAACTTTAATTAAAAACTGAGTAAATTAACTGCCTTGCAACGTACAAATCAATAGGTAGTACAACATAAAACAAAACATAATTCGTATCTAAAAGTCTTTTAATTTAACAAATAAAACGAGTTTCAGAACAAGTGACTTAACATTACAGTTTAATCTCGCCAAAAAAAAACTTATTTGTGAGTGTCAAAGATTCGTCACTAAGTTTTTGTTGGTAGCACAGCAATTAAGTGCATTAAGCAATCGTTTGAATGGCACTACAGAGGGGCAAACTACCGTATTACGTTTTAATCTGGACTAAGCCTCGTTCAGACTGACAGACGGGTAAAGTGCTCGCTACCGAACGTGAAGCAAGAAAACAAAACCAAAAACACGATCTAATAAATAATGCGATGAGCCTCGCGCCTATTGACTTCCTCCACACTATTAACATAGCAGGAAGCGTGGGCTGTCATTAACCCGTCAGCGCTCGGTAGCGCCAACTGTTCCAAAAAGCATTACTCGAATCACAGTTTACGCTCACCGCCAATATAATTAGAACCCGAATGCTTCATAAATACAAATAAATAAAAGCCGTGGTGCGAGGTGGCAACCCGCAATTTACCGAGCGTCCAGCGAGTGCGTGCCTTGGTCAAATTGTCGGGTGCGTCTGTGGCGTCTCACTGACTAATGACGCGACTCCCGAACAATGCCAACATCGTGTTATAAGCATATTTAATATGAACGTTTTTCAATTATTGATATCTGCAGCATATGTTGCGCGGTATGAACGTTCAGGTTTTATTCGCATACCCAGATTGTATATTTGCTATCGAAATTAATAAAAAAGAGGGTAAGCTTAGTTTTACTCTATCTTGGATCGTGAATTCAATTTAACTGTATTCACGAAACGTTAATACTGGGTAAAGGCGAGTGTTTTGTCAACGTTGTAATGTCGTCCCACGCGGGCCGTGTACATGCCACTGGGACCTACTTGGGTTCTCCAGTCACTTCCGTGTCTTGCTACTGCTTCGCTAAATGAAACAAACGAGACTCGCGCCGCCTGGTCAAATTAGAATCTGATAGTTTGCTCCCGCTCTCTTATTTGTGACAGATATATTTGAATAGATGTAGGATTAAACCTTGCAGCTTTCAAAGTTTATTTAAATATCAAAGATATGGCAGGTCAATGTATATATTTTACCACATTAAGAACTAGTTAGCACGGAGAGGATTCAAATTGCTATTCAAAATATCGTCAGCACAGTGATGTTTTTATTACATAAGAAAACCGAACGGATGCCTTAGAATTGATTTATGAACAGAATGATAACACGCAGCAAACCCATTTAATTAAACATTCTTGATAGTTTATGGAACGTAAAACTGCAACTAGGTATTCGTGCAATGGACTGCCTTTTATTTTATAATATGTATTGTAAAGTGATTCTACATGTACTACCATTCGTCTGCTAAATAAAGGTCGTTGCATACAATACTTTTGTATGTATCGCGCGATCGTGCCGGATCGCGTAATTGACGCAATTCGATATTATCCGCGATGTAAGATCACGCATCGCGATGCGATAGCCTTATCGGCTGTGACAGTATTTACCCACTTGAATTGTTTAATGAGCTTCGATTTAGCATAATCCTGTTCTATTATTTGTTTTGTTAGTGTGAATCATAATAGTAGTTATGTTTCGTTACTACATATTACTACATACTTAATTGCAATGATTTATTTTATTATGTTCTTAGTAGTCAAACTAATATGAATAGTTTTCATTATGATCAGATGCGGCTTATTTCCAAATACATATAAACAAAAATAGTAACGCACTCGTAATTAATGCTGGTCCGGTAGCTAATATCTCTAACACGGGCTTTGTTTTACCAAAGAAGACGAACGGCTGCTATGTATAGAGTGATCAAGGTCCGAGCGTGTAAAAGACCGGTCGGACGGCGTTGTAACGAGCGTTTCGTATACAATAGACCTTTTAGCGTCATGTGGTCGCACGTCAATCGCGCAAGATGCGGCGTGTCGCCTGTGAGCGCTCTCCTTTATTGTTTTACGTGATACGGTATCAGTGCCAGCTACAGTTACCTTTATAATCCGTCTCATCAATTTACACTAGTGATCATTCCTAAAACTGTTGTCATTCCTAAACATTTGGAGTCCAAATTAATTAAAGAATGTAAAAGAAAAGTAGTTTATGTAATCTGCACGGTGTAAGTATCTGGTTGAACACCGGGCACCGGTGCAGATATAAGTATCTAAAACAAAAGCAATTTACATAAACTGCTTTTCTTTCACATTCCTTAATTGATTTGGGCTCGAAATGTTTTAGGAATGACAACAATCTAATAAATACTCACTACGTTAACCATCTTCAACATTTTTAAAATCTTTTTATTGGAATCTTAACGGTTTAGGCAGTTGTAAATTGATGAGACAATAAATTAAAAGGTGAAAAAATGGTTTTTATCTACTCTCTTGGTTAAAACATAAACGATTTTGTGATACAAAGTTTCACACGATAAACAATTATAAATATATCCGTATTAGGTACGAGACTCGGTTACAACGACTATGATAACAAAAAACAAGTCGAGTCAGTCTGATTCGTATGAAAATAAAACACATCCAGGGGACTGACGTGCGTCCGGCGTCACTTAGCAGCGCTGGAATGATGTGACAGCCCTTGCCGAACCAAATA
Organism: Parascotia fuliginaria; assembly: GCA_963082885.1. Taxonomy (NCBI): domain Eukaryota; kingdom Metazoa; phylum Arthropoda; class Insecta; order Lepidoptera; family Erebidae; genus Parascotia; species Parascotia fuliginaria. The sequence continues at coordinate 6,051,472 of OY720176.1, read as the reverse complement.
CCTTTTTATATTTAAAATTAAAAATGAAACAAAACTGAACCAACTTTCTGAATCTGTTCCATTGTGTTCACGTTTTGGAAAAATTTAAATGACCAAACGCTGGTCGCTTTTTTGAGAGTCGGAATTTCGAATTCGGCGTTTAAATACATACGGATTCGCGGTTTAGCGCCATGTTTTTTCCATTTTCTGCACATTTTGGCGCGACGAATGTGCAGCGATGCGGTAGATTTTGCGCGATTAAACGCGGGAGGTCGATAGAATAAGTTGTTAGTGTTAACGATCTAAATCGTTCGTAAACACCTTCGTCTGGTGTAATTTTAACTCGATAATTGTAGTTATGGGCTGAAATTGAATACTGAATTAGATACCTAATAAATTAGTCATTACAATTGTGGGTGAAAATGGGAACTGAAACGGGACTACAGAGTGTAATTAAATCAGCAATAAAATGTAAAAGTGTATAATGCCATGGGTTTAATGGATGATCGTCTTTTTTATGTTGCTTCGGCATTTGAGAAGCGTACGGAGCATCGATCGCAGATATTTAGAGTGGCAATATGAATGTATTTATTCAGAGCTGAGGGCGGCCTCTGCCTAACAATGCTACGCTTGTCGCTGCCGCCACGCCGCTCGTTCAGGGCTGACTATGGTTGAGGCTTCATAATAATGGGTAAGTAGGTAGGTAGTGGTTCGTACTAAAATAATTATTTTAGTACGAACAACTGTTTATTTTTACTATGAAAATTTATAATGTTTCAGAAGTTAATTTATCTGTATGATATACAGTCGTTAAAAATGATTCAACTCTTGGAAGGCATAACTATATCTATTGCGTTTAATAAATAATTTATATTATGTAACAAAAAGTAAAAAATAGACAATTAATTGTTTAATTTTTATTTAATTAACCAGCTTTTTATTGTTTCATTCCCTCCGAACGTAGGTATAACACAAGGGTGGTTAGCTGGTAAAATTACGTGTAGGCAATTAAACTGCAACTTGACAACCCTATATTAGCCGTCAGTGAATCAAGGGCTGTCGCAGCGTGGTGGTCCCTGCGTCACAGGCCGCGCGTGCGCCCGTACAGTTCGCATGTATTTCAACCCTGCACATTTACATACAACTGCACATGCACGGATACAAAATTGTTTTCATTAGCCTTAAGTATCTACTTGAATTAGCTATATAAAATATTCCCTATGATGCTTGAATAAAAATTTTTGAAGAGGTGTTCAGAAATATGGTATGGTAAAAGAATCTATCAAAATAATGGATTGTTGAATACTTAGTGGATATATTACGGCAGCCACGTGTGTACAAGCATATAATTCCTCAGCGAGCGCTCTACTTTTGCTCATTTTGCACCCGTTTCCCATTGTGTTTACCGCTTTTACCATTGTTCGAGGCCCATATAAATTGGACCGCGATGTTCTACACTCGTGACAGGTATATTTGAGTCGTCGATTTCGGCCGATAATTAATCCGTATTGTTAACTGAAACGGGCCACCCTTGTTTACCAATCGAACATCCCGGCCCTTTGTCCTGTTGCTATACTTAGGTTTTAATTTGTGCGTCCTTTTTGCTTAATGCTTTCTGAATTCATAATACATTCCGACGGATCTAAGGTATTTAATATCTCGACGGCAATAAACGGCCAATAAGCGTACGTCATATAAATAATACGATCGCAATTATTGTTTAATTAAAACTGATATATTCTACTATTCGCACAACATAAGTTTTATGATTAGAACGATACATGCAACCTATGTTATCAATTAAGAAGCATACTAGCCTACTTCAAGTTAAAAATGATTGGATTAAAAAGCTAATGATTAGCTTATTAGTTGAATATGTACGATACCTACTTGCCTCTATCATACACTGCTCGCACGTGCCTAGTAAAAACTGAAAATATATTAATTTTTTAACAAGAAGGATTAAATTACATTAAGCGAATGTCATTTTACGGTCATTTAGGGCACACGAAGGTTGATTTATTTAGTTTTTATATTATAAGTCTCCTCAAACACAAGCACCTTTTTAATTTTATTATTTCATGCAAGTGAATTGGTTAAAGAATATTGTAAATTGCCCGATATTTGATGACTGAGTGTTGTGTGTTTAAGTATTTCTACTTCAAACCTTAGTTAATACTAGAATTGTGTTTAATTTCTAAAAGTTAAAGGTTCTATTTTAAATAAAAGTTAGTTATACTAATATACAGCACAGATTGCTTCTTCGACGACAGTTTTTTGTTGACTCACACAGTCTAGTAATTTGAAGATAATTTTTTTTTCTAATCTTTTTTGCTGATAAAATAGTGTCTAATTGACTTACAACACGTTTTGTTCTAAACTGGCTAACCAGCACAAAGGTTTTGCATAGAACCCAATACTGGTTAAGATTAATAAAAATACTCTACCACAGAATATTATACATCAAAATGCCATGTGTGGTAGTGCTAGTTAACGATGATTTTACGAATAAAAATCTTTTAAATAACTACTAACTAGTGTTAACGTCTCAAATGATAAATAGGTTAAAATCAGTTTCTAACTAGTACAAAGTAAAAATGTATCATCAAAATACTTAAGGTACACTAGAGTAAACAGAAGACAGAGGTAGAGGGACGTTAGAGTATTTTTTTATAATAGATTTTGTACTTTATAAATAACAGTTATAGTTACCGTAATATTTTATTATGTGACGATTTCAATAAAATGTATAAAAGCTATGATTCTTTAAACCTTAAAGTGTTAACCTTAGGAATATATACAGATAAATTAATACATTTACTATTGTTTGGTGAGATTGTGTTATTTTATTATTTTATTGTCGGATTAATGAGTATACTGAACAGGCGTTGTTTTAAATATGATAGCTATGATGATGTTACTATCAAATATTCAAATAGAAAATTAATCGGCCGGTCGATGGGCAAAGTTATGAATGTTTTAATTTTATTGTATATTTAAAAATATATATCATAAAATTTACAAGTAACACCCATATCATGAACATTGTATAAAGCTTGCAGTTTTATTTTCTTGAAATAAATATCTATATATAAATAGATTTGACCAATGAAGATGAAGATAGATGAAGCAGCCTGACTTTACTTGTGTTTTCACGCTACCAAAAAGCGTACCTAAATTTTATTATTATATTGCTTAGCTTGGGACTAGACGACAGTGTGTGATAGTGTCAAAAAAAAAAAAATAATAATTTATTTATTTATTTATTTTTTTTTTTTGTCAATTTCGCTTGACATATGAGATGTTTAAAATACGACAGTTAGATCAAACTGTCTCAGATTAATACATGATCAATTCTATCGTCAAACCATCATTTGTTCATTTTGTATGGAAAGATATAATTATCTAGGTATATGCGTAGAATAAATAATAATTAACCTTTGATAACAAGTGACTAAAGTCGAAGAGAGAGACAACTATATTTTCCTTAGGAAACTTTATCCATATTCTGGTAGATCTTTGTTGGTTGGTCTCCCACTCTATCGCTTTTCATTCTCTTATAGAATAACCACCTATCAACGCGGTTTTTAGAATTAATTTTATAAGCAGACTCAATTTTATCGGCTGCTATAGTTAGGCAAAAAGAAAAATAGGCACATAATGCGTCCGTCAATAATTGAGCAAAATTCACATTGTGACAAATAGAAACAATTAGATACGTGCATGTTTAAGTTTAAACTGATGGACTGTTCTTATTATAGTAGCTTCTCTTTCATGTTATATTACAGAGTATGTAAGCACCTGTTTAAAGTATTACGCAAGTACATTGGTTTAGTCAGTGTTATTTTATTTTATTGGTAAAATGCTAAATGAGAGCGATAAACCAAAATGCCATCCACCTTGGGCGACCCACCTGCCCTTGTACCTTTCTTCAATGTACGATGGTACTTATTCAATCAGCTGTATACTATGACCTCATACAATTACAATTTTCCTCATAATCTATTAGCAATATCTTTGTTTTTTTTATTGCCGACAGTACATTAATTTATGTTTAAAACATTTAAAAAAAAATGTGTTTATTAGGTCTATTGCATTTTCTTGTTTTTAATCTCAGTCAACGTTGTTTGATATAAATAGGTAAATACGTTAATTTGTCAATGGAAATTTCGATCTTATGCACATAGTTTTAGAGTCAACTTTTCGCATAATTGTTTCTTTCAATTCATAGTCATAGCGTTTTATGTGGGCTTCTATATATTCTATTGTTACCTAACGTAACAATAAATCATTCTAATGCAGAAACTGACGACATTTATTTTGCTAACTATACCGAGTAAGGTTATGTGGAAAATAATATTGCAACATTGTTTTGTTGACCCTAGCAGCATTTATGAAATATTTACTCTATTTTAAAAAATATAAATATCTTGCATTATTCTCTTCTATTTTTACGCATTAAATCGTTTTTGTCCATAATTTATTGGAGTCAAGTATCGTCTATATAGATTTCATAAAATGTCTAAAACAAAAAAAAAAAATAACTAAATTATTTTAACAAAAATATTGTTGAAACGACTACTAGGCATTACACTAAATTTTGCTTTTTTAATTCTCTGGTTTTTATAGAATAAAACCAGTTTAAATTTAGCATCTGATTGGTTCTATCGTATTAAATGAAATGTACCGGTAGCTTAAATACAAAATCTTTAAAATCTTAAACTTTATAAGCGTTCTATTGCAAATCCTGTTCATTACTCATATTTATTACACAATAGAATAAAACGTGCATAAAGTAATTTACATAAACTATGTTAAAGCGATCTATTCAATATCAAATATTGAAGATTGTATTTTATCTTTACGTAGCAATGTGTTTGTCAAACGGAAAAAAAAGGAAGTTATTCTTATTTAAATGTATTATATTATAATGTTGTCTGTTTATAAATTATTATCAATAATAAACTTTACATTGTGATAAAAGTGCTACCTTTATGAGCAGCATGTGAAGAACTTTATGTAGAATTTTACATAGCAATACTTGAAAAATGAGAGCAAAACTAAATTAAATTTAGCTCGGTTTATTTTAAATTCAAATATAAGTATAAAAAAATATCATAATATTTATTTTTACTGATCTATACGTACACTGGCCACAAATAATATAGGTACCTAACACAAATAAAACAACTCCAGTCTCCACATTCTAAATTCAAACAAGAAAAAAAACGAGTATCGCTGGTCACTCATTACGCAGCGGCTGTACAAGGGAATTATTAAAAAACTACTCATCAACATTATGTCAGTACGAACTGCTGTCAAGAGTGAGTCGGCTGCCAACTACCGACCGACAGCTCAGCTCACGTGGAAACCCATGACCCTAAGGTTAACGTGCCGGAGAATGATTAGCTTGTTGTTAATATAAGCCTAAATTAGTTTATGTGCGGTTGCTTTACGCAAAAACTTTCTGAAAATACTCGCACATTTCTTGCGGAAAACTGAAACACAATATTTCATCTCGAAATGTAGGTAATGCACACAAATATCCGCATTCTAAAACCCATAACACAAGCAATAATATAATGCTTTGGGTCTAGACGGCGTTGTGCGTAGTTGTTGTGATATTATATTATAATTATTAATATTTTTTTTAAAACTGAGATTTTTATTAATTCAAACAAATTATTGAATTGTAAAGCAAAGTAGCATACAATAAAATCAACAAAGTATAAGATAATTTTAAATTAAACGGCTAAAATTTGACACGACCGTAAAAGTATGGGACCACGTTTAATGCTTGTCTACTTTTGATCATCTCACATGTTATACGTGACGGAGTCTAATGTTCACATTCCAACTGTGAGAACCGATTATAAAGAGTCAAAAGGCCTCCCGTACGCTAGAAGCCTTGTGCCGTGAAACTCTGAGAAGTCTTTTGTATCAGGTTTATACAACCGCACATAAACTCAAGCAACTAATTTGCGAGTATGATCGATCGACCGACGTAATGATCTCGTCTCCTGCGTGATCGAATGTTATCATTTCTCGTTAAAAATGATCCAATTAAACGGTCCCGCACAGCTTCAATAAGTTACCGAAAGCGAGTTTAAAATCTCTAGCACACCCATTGTAATAACGCATGCGCCCTCAATATTAAATTTTAACAAGGTATTAATTAAAAAAACTAAAGCGAAATATCTTTAAATTTTCTCAGGACGCGCTCGGCCCCCTCGCATTATTTTATTTTTAATTCATTTTATTCGGCGCTGGCCGAGCGGCTCGATACGCCCACCGGTGATTTAAAATTTTGATTTATCGACGCGGGCGCAGCGCGGGAGAGTGCCTAGCGCGCATGTGCCCGCCTGCCGTAATTATAAATATGACGCGGTGCTAAACTGTGCGAACTGACCCGTCGACCCGGCAGACGATCGTTCGCACTCCTGCGCAATGCGCACCACAGCTCTACGTGCGTCCCAGCGCGCCGCGCCGTGCGCAGATACATCTAGCGTGTGTTCTATCAGAACGACCTCTAACATAAAGTGTTAAATCAGATAAATCGTGTGATTCAATACTAGAAACGCCTTCAAATACCCACGTTTTATACACTTGCTTGTTCATATAGAGAAACACCTTGTTCATATAGGTTATTGCTAAGTTAAATTACCAATTGGATGTTAATGTTGCACATTTTCAAATAGTGCGTACAATTCTATACAAATGTCAAATCATCAAGTGAAGGTAAAACTGTTTATTAAGGGTGAGAGGCAGCTGCCATCGTATTTACGACTTCCACGAGCGCAGCTTTAAACAACCCGGGGCACTCACTTGCACAGTTTTGTGCACCTGTTTCACTTGATTAATTGCTACAAGCAATCCGCCTGTCATATAATTGTATCATTATGTACACTTTAAGAAAGAACACTTTAGTGTAATAAGGGTTTTTTGACAATATTTCAACAGTATTTAACAATAGTAATTTTCGTGCCGACATGTAGGTTTTAGTTACATTTTGATTTGAGAGTTGAAAAGTCCGGAACTTTTATAATTACCTACATTCATCGTGTAGCCTCTTATAAAGTTGTAGTACTTTATATAATACATATTTTCATCACTGTTTTTAAATTGCCTACTAGTTGAACTAAAAAAACAACTAAAACTGCAAGCTTAACAATAGGCCATTACAGACAACAGTTTTTCTACTTTAATATCTCATTGTAAGTTAAAATACTCTGTTAAATTATTCATCCTATTTCGTATTAAGCAAATATGAATTACGTCATTTCAAATAAGCATTTACGTTAAGCTAAATCAAAGATTAACAGTCGTGAAGTCTACAATCGACTAATAAATTCCAAAAACCTTTTCCAACAACCCATTGAAGAAACACAGTGTTTGAAGATGAGGTCAAATATGTTGGTAGTAGGTGACATAGCGGCACACGATATTCCGTGTGCCTAACTTTTATAAACGCCCGCAGTGTCCTTTGCCATTCAATGCAAATTCATACGTTATAAGAAGCGTTTCGAGGCAGAATTATCAGCGTTTAGTCGCCTCCAGGACATAATTCTCAACCTACTTTGTAATTTTACAGAGCTGACGCCTTGTTTATGTAATTTAGAAGCGACTTGAATTTGTTTTGAAGCATTACATCTGTCTAAAGTGTTAGATAACGCCTCGGAGCAGTTTGTGCACTTGGCTACATGAATTATTAGATTATGGTAATGTACGTGTCTACCTCTGCGGTTTAATTAATTTATTATTTTATTAATAAGCTAGCTATGAAAGGTAGTTATAACATAGATGGTTACCAGGGAAATGTGATTTAATAAAAACGACTCCTTTAGAAAAATAACATAGTTGCATTTTAGCTATATTTTCTAATGAGGAAATATTTTATTACTAAAAACAAATAATAGTTGGTTTTTATTAGTTAACGTGCCTACTTATATATACCTAGGTATAAACCAGTTCTAAAACTTTATAAGCTTATTTTAGAAGGTTTTTATTTATACACTACGGGTACATAGGACATGTTTTATAACCTATTAATTTTAAGGAATGAATAAACTTGTGCAAATAAACATAACACAGCCTTTTTTCCATAAAGGGTAGGTAGAGGTGGTTCCTATGTAACTGAAGGTTAGTCTGTTAATTTACCCACACTGATAATTTTTCGACAGAAAATCCCAGTGTCACTTCACCCAATCCGAGGATCGAACCCGTGAACCCTGAGACAGTTCGTACAATCTACCACTAAACAACTACAGACTTTTGCAAGCTAATTATAGCATACAATAGGCTTTCTAAAGTATTAAATATAGCTTCAGTGGCCTAAATCTGATTAATGTATATTTAAAATAATCTGATACATGGATTATAAACAAAGGGTGTTTATCTAGTTAATAATATGTTAGGGTTAAATGTTTAGCTACCAGTCGTAGTCGGTCGATTTACTCTGTCCTTGGTCAGAAATAGACTGAACGACTCTAACGTGTAGTGATCGGTACAACTCGACTTACTAAGCAAACGAATGAAATGAATAGTATGTACACACGCAAGTTTTCTTGTTTTAAGCTTTTTAAATTTTAAATAAAGAATGTTAAAAATCATTTTTGAAAGTTTCGCCATTTTTGATAGAATCTAAACCGTTAAATTCTCAAATTAAACGGTTTAGGAACCATTACTCATCAGCAGTTTGATGTGACTGCTGACTATGTTCTTTGTAGAGTGTAGGTTTCTAAACCTAATTGGTTTAAGTAAGAAGAAATGGTAATGCTAAACAATTTTAAGAAATCGCATCCCACCTTAATTTTTATTTAGACTGTTCTGCTCCGCTTTTGGAGAAAACCTTACCTTAAAAATAAAACAATATAAAAACATAATCATGCTTTCAAATAATAATATCTCTATTTAATGTACAACAATTAGGTATAAGCAGAGGCCCTAGACTAGTTACATAGATTTCTATTCTATTTATAGAAGAGATTAAAAAATTTATGGGAATGACATAAACTAATGACAATGTTGGCGTTAGGTTGGTGAAATCTATGCCACTTGTCTATGGCCTCAGGTTCACTTAAAAAATTTAAAGTCAAAGCTATCGTACATTTTCAAACGAATGCCAGGAGATAATAAGTCTTCAAACTATGCTTAGCTAGTAGTTATTCTAATAATTATTATTTCATATTAAGCAATTTAGCAACATGGTAAGTGTGCCAGGGGTGCCTCATCACAATAGTTAGATACGAGCGGATTCGTACTCACGAACCATCGATTAGCAGTTCATAACCTTGCCTCTGGGCTTTCAACACAGTATTATTGTAATACTTAAGCTTATCTGGGATATTAATAAATGTGAATTATTAGTACTAATTATACTTTAGCTATTATGGCGTTGATCGCTACGCAATGTTGCATAATCTACAAAGCTTTGTGATAGGTAAATATCGACATCTTTGCCGGCCGGAAAGCCACCGTTAATTTAAGTTTAGAGAGCAATAATTTTTTGTAAATAAATGTTTAAAAATTCATATCAAATATTTAATTATTAAAAATACTACAAAAGAAAACACTTGAAACAAAGAAGTATCGAATATTTTCCGTGTCTCGTGAATCAAAATAAGCATAAAAAGAGAGAAATTATTATTAAAACATTCACATTATTAATAAGATACATGGGCTATAAAAATAACCGTACATAAATTCATAGTCACACTATTGCACACACTTAGATAAAGAGAGTACCATCAGACAAATTTAATGTAGCTAATATATGTATGTTAGATTCTTATCAATGTTATTGTTTCGCTAAGTTCACTTCATAAATTTAATTTATTTTATTAATATGCATAACCAAATGCATTAGAACTCGTATATAATTATGTATTGAAATAGAATCTTGACTCTATATAGTGATATGAGTGAGGTATGATGACGTCAATGAAGCTTTTATGTCACTTACAATCTTATTCCTATTGGCTTACCCATTGTTACTACTCAACCTCTAGAATATAATATAAAAATAGGTAATAAATTAATTATGGCGAAGTTTATACGTTAAATTGAAAAAGATTTACAGTGATTCCCTTTCAAGTTTTACTGTGGAATCTAAAAGGTCTCGAACTAAACGACTCAGCACATTATACCTTTGTCGTTCAATTATAAAGCCTGAAACTCTTTATCAGCGCATGTGTTACCATTTAATTTTAGTTCTGGGTCTTTTAAGCGTGGCGTGAAAAGCATCTTACAAATCCACCATAGCGAGGGCCACCATACCCAGCAGTTTCAAACGATGGCTTTTGGAAGAGCGGCCACTGCTTCGGAATGCCGCTGCCTGCTTATCATCAGGCAAACTTGAGTCACTTTGGTAGGATATTATAAAAAATAGATGCTCCATTATCAATTTCTTTTTTTATAGGTTAATATGTGTACTTTCATACCAATCTTCAAAACTTGGTGAATACATCATACAGAATATTGTAATGGCCAGTTTTTAAGTACGTTCTAGGATCAAATCTATCTAGTTTTATTTTTTTAATCTTATAGTTGGGGTAGTTTTTAATAGGCTAAGTCAATTCGACCCTTAGGAGTCTTGTTCTTAATTTATTACCTACTGTATGTCAGTATTGTTCAAGATAATCTAGGTTGTTAAGATACTTCTTTATCATCCATCCTTTATGGTTCGTTTGTTTATTCACCACCATCATCATAATTTTAACCGAAAAACGTCCACTTCTGTACTTAAGTCCTATCCAAGCATTTTTACACTATACCAGAAATTTATATTGATAGATCTACAATACATTTTAAATCCATGAAGCTTCTTTTTATCTCATAACTAGAGTTCCGCCCTCGCTTTGCTTCGGTATCAAAAGTTTCATTCGATCTCACAACAAACTCCTACGAATATTATTAAAGCAATAGTGTCGTATTGCATCGTTCAGAATTAAGAAGGCGCTTAAAATATTGAAATCATGAAAATCTCTGAAAAATTGTTAAACATAATAAAATATTGCCTAGAATTACATTTTTTTAAATCGGTAACGTAGATTTTAGTTAAATCTTTGCACGCAAACAAACATACAAAAATACACATCTTTTCGTTTTATAATATTAGTTTAGATAACAGCAGCGTACGTAGTGGGCCAAATGGTCAATGTATTTAATACGTAGACGTAGCCATATATCAATGTGTACGGTGTACAATTATTTTCATGAAGCTGTCTAATATGAAGTACAGATTTATATAAAGACTGATGAGCTGAATAAGATGCGTAGTAGTAATCGATTAACGTTGTTTATAAATGTTAAACTAGAAACTATTTATGTATTGTCATAAGTACGGTCTTGGTAGGTAGGTACTGCTAATGCTGACAGACTAACAAGTCTCTCATTTATGTAGGTACCTACCTCGAAAGGGTCAAAAACCAAAATTGGCAAAGTTTCTAACGCCTCCTGCTGCCTGCCACTGCCAAAGAAAGGTAAGCATTGTACTCGCAGCCGAAGGCACAATCTCCGCTATTGGCAGTACATACTTTGGTTTAGGACAACTACAGTACGGTCTACCTATAGTAGATGTATATTATAGCCAGTTTAATTATGTTTATGCCTGAATGTTTCTATCACTGGTTTTCTTTCTAGTAAGATTTGGCAGCATCAATGATGCTGTACCGTGACGTCGGCGTGTTGATTACAAGGCGAATGTGTTTTGATGGTAATCTCCAACGAGCGACTGGCGGTTTGATGTGTCAATCCAAGCGAGCGTCGATCGCTATCATCCGATAGCTTCTATTGGGCAACCGCCACGCTTTGTTATCCTAACGAATTTATAAAATTCGACGGTCCATGAACAGACAGAATGGACAATACCGTCCGCCTTTCCAATAAATATTTCAGTAAAGCCTCTATTTACATAGACATCAACCGCGACAATAATAGGTCTCAAATGAGCTTGAAGTGCGTCCTATTTCTGGTGGTAGCACGGCAATCGAGTGCGCGGCCGGTCGACGCTACGATCCGCACACAAATAAATCGTTAAGCGAATTTCCCAACATGGCTTCCGCGGATACGGCCAATGGGAGGTAGGGGCGGCGCGGGGGAAGGGCGGCGCTGCATCTTCGTGTGAAAATTTAAAAAATTACGAGCACCGCTTTTATTTTTATAAGCGCCTCGACGATGCTCGCTGGCTGACGGCAGCACTCGCTGACTGAACGGGACCTAATAAAATATCGCTGAAACACGATGGACATCTATTAAATTACTTTATACCTTTACACATTATTTATATCTTTATTTAACATTTACCTGCCTTGTCATATAAATTCAGCAATAAAAAACGGCAGAAATCTACATATGTTCACTATAAGTTGTACCTATATTTTTAATAACATCCTTTACCTAAATCAGTGCAGTCCACAAAGGGTTAACGTGTGTTATGAATAAATAAAGCAGGATAGCGCCTTCAAAAGAACTAACACACAACATCAACGTTTTGTTGACCCCCGCTCTATTCTAAGAGCCCTTACATCTATACGTACGTACTCGTAGGTAACCGTGCCTATGTGAACGGCACACACAACGAGACCGCTATTACATTTACATTATACTACACAGCTGAAACTATCATAGTGTGAGTGAACACGATGAAAATCTTTATTTTCACGCTCTATCTCTCTTTATCTAATCGCCCCGGTCAGATAAGGACGGAGTGCCGGAAAAACTGGCGCGGGGTGAGGGGTAAAGGCTACATCGATTCCGCGCTTTCACTGCTAGGGGCCGTGTAAACCTTTAAAAACATGGCTTTTGCCGCGCGATTGTCATCTCTAACTTTATATAGATAAGAGGAAATTTTCAGTATACGGTCGAGTCTGGTAAATGGATTGCCTCCCCCTTGGGGGTTCTCATAGTGGGATCTAGATGGTGTAGATATGCTGATAGGCGCGCGTGCATGTGTGCGGTGTGACTGTGTTGTGTCTGCGTGTATGCGGCGCATAGCTTTGTGTTTTCCGGCTACGAAATCGTGTAGGTATGTATTGCAAGAGGGCTGCTTCCGGGCTGGATAAATTTTGCTTGTGTTGGCAAATATATGAGGGGACGTAGGTATCCCTTTTTGTAATATAATTTTACGTTGTAGCGTAGATAGGTAGATAGATTAGGTAAGACGGAGGCTGTGATTTGATTTGATTAGGAGGTATTTGCATTAGGGACGGGGGAGATAACGCTGATTGGATCGCTCGGGGGGCGCGGGTTTATGGAAATATGTTTTTAATGTGGGTGGTTTATTGAATTAGTGAGTTAGTGTGAATTGACGCGAAATTAATCCGTTTGATGTGTCGTGTTGATAATTAACTGAATGTTCAATGGTTTGGTAACATAACGTTGATATTTAATAGGTAGTGTAATCACTTTGTAACCGCATTCATATTTTTCATACGTTTTATTAGAAGCTCCTTTCTTTTAAACATTCTTTAGACGGTTATAGCACATTTTTATAGCAGTAATTGTTGTTATTTATCCGTCCCTAATATAGGACGATGTCAACAAGGTAAAGGTTACATAAGATTCAAGAGACGTTTTTCGGCCATAATAACTATTATTGTTTTAGAATTCTGATTTAAAGAAATGCAAATATTATATTCTTTTAGCTTTTTGTTATCATTGACTATTGTATGTGATGAGTAGTCATTAGTATCAAGTGGTCATGCGACATGACCACTTGATACTAAATGGTATAATTTCTTTTATAAAACGTACAAAGGCGTTGTTTTTTTTCGATCGATGACAATAGAGGTTCTAGTTGTCACAGCGCCGTTTATTTTCCACTACACTGAAAATTAAAGTACTACAAACAATGTGAAGAGTCTGTTTGTGATGCTTTTTATCTTTACCGGCGTGTGTTTGGTATTTTTTTTTTGGCGTGTGTGTAAGATATCGATCCGAAAGGAATGTCGTTGACAGTGAAATGGGTTTAATAATTAATATACCTCTTTGGGACGGAGGACAAGTGTTCACATACTTTGAATTCTTTATATTTATTATTCGGTATCGACTTTTTAATGTTAATATGCTATGTATACGAGTGCGATTGATTAGATCTTCTATGTGAAAGCATTTCTTTGTCTAAATATTGTAATGTTTGTCAACCATAATAAACCTTTTATATCAGTGTACTGTAGTAATTCATTCGAATCGTTTCACTGACAAGGTCCGCGTCGCTAATAAAAAATGACCCAAATAAAAAAATAATCCGGCTCGTAAAATTTACGACTTTTCCAGTCGTTTCAGCTTTTGAGGAGAGAAAGTAATTCGTTCATAAAATTACGAGTAAACAGCCGTTTTTCCACGGAAATAAAACCACCCGGGGTCTAACCAAGGGGTGAAGTGACTTCTGTAATCGGCTTAGCCAAGTGAACCCCCTCTGATTTAGTTTAACCCCCATCCGCGTCCCCTGAGATCATGCATGATGCACTAACAGTTATAACTTGATGGGAACTCTTATCTCCATATTATATAATCGGATTCTGGTAATTGAGTTGTAAACTAGTGCAGTTAATTCTGATATTAAGCGAATATGCTGCTGATATTACTAAAGATTCGATCAGACCTAGTTTAGCGTTATACATTTACCCGTTAGTTAAGTATGTATAATAATGTTAACCAACTACAAGTAAGTTTTGTTTTAGTATTTTGGATTTATAACTGGGTAACAGCAAAGCAATTAGTCTCTCCATTTTTAAATACTGCTCAGACTTTATTAAACCAGCCAGTAGTTATTACGAGTAATGACTATATTATGCTACAGATAAAAAAGTAAAATAAAAAAGTCCGCAACTCGTATGTCACAAATGGAACGTCTACGTCTCGAGTCATCTTACCCAATGGGAAGAAAAAGTGTACGTTATAGGCTCGGCTAATATGGCCAGCTCTAATCTTATTGAGCACAAAGGAGCTGCCATGACGCGGCGAATATTGACGCAAACCATTTAATATTTAGGTATTCCAATATGCAGTAGTACTGTCGAGGACAAGTGGGTTACATTATTTAACTTTTGAAGCACAATGATTTTATTTTTAAACTGGCAAATAAAATTAGTTGGGTCCCTACTAATTTTATTTTGCGACTTTAACTTGCTCTGTTTTGGAGCAGTTTTTACTATACTTTCTACTTTAAATGAGTTTGTTCTTCATGTAAAACGTATGTAAACTCTTTAGTGACAGATCCACTACTTATGCTTGGTTTCACTTTGTTTGTTTGTTTAGTGTGTATTTATTATAAAAGTTGAAGTATTTGAGTAGAAAACTGAAATAATATTAACAAGTAACGAATAAACAACGAAAATGTTTCTCAATAGCGAAACATAAAAACATGTAGTCCAACATAAGTGCTGTGTATAGTATAATGCGCATAATAACAGAAGATAAAAGTATTATCAATTACAACACATTAGCCAAAGGTACACGCTATATAAATCAGTTTGTTACAAGACTAAATTTATAAATTAGCGAAGGTTACTAAGATAATGTTATCATAAAATCAAAATTGTGTTAAGTGTTATCAGAGCAATTATTGAATTATTATTTATCCGTATTGCAACATATTGGTCGTGATAATGAACATTGAAATGATTCATTTTAAATGATTGGGAAATAACAAAATAATGACCTGGTAAAGTTACCTGTGTCTATTTGTAAAGTCTACTGCCACTCGTATAAAATGGTAATCTGAACTATTGTAGTTTCATTCAATATTAAAATTTTTGTGATTGTTTATGTACATTATGCTGTTCTATATTTGTTCAGAAATGATGATTCTTTCTTAGCATTCATTATTAACACTTGTGCATTAAAGTGTACATACTTGTATTTCGAGACCGACAGTCACTTATGATATTAAATCGGACAATACGCCGCGCGGTGCGGTCACGATAATCTTTGGTAGTATTCGATTCTAGTTACCGAGAATCCCGCAGCCATAGCCAATGTCCCGAATAGTTTTCAGAGTTTGATTCTCGTAATGTTTTACGACCTTAATACTCTTATTCGATAAATGACATGACAAATTAATGGATTTATTATGAGTCGGGATTGTGCCGTCTCTTTTTATTTTCGTGTCGGGTTAGGACGAATGCATTTTTAATTGAGTGAAGCACTTTTGTGGACTGTATAAAACGGCCACCGCATGTCGTGGATATTTTTTGTTTGATTGACGGGTAGTAATGGGCAGGTGCGTAAGAGTGCCCGTCGATAGCTACCTCGCTTTTTCGATTCGATATTCGAATATTCAGTTTTTGTTTGTTGCCCCGTTTTGCGAGACGGTCCTCAGTATTTTATGTTGGTTATTGTAACATACATTTCTTTAATAGGATGGTAAAGTTTCTGTAAATATATATTTTTTTTAAAGACAACTGCCGTACTATGGATCGTGCTCTGTATCGTGGGGAACTTACAAATTACAATAATAATTACAGATACAAAGTACGCCTCAACTCCCAAGTAAAATATTTGTGAATCATACGAGTATTTGTGGCGAATATTAATGATATTATTATGATGTCACTGCCACATTAAACTCTAGACCGCGCGTACAGTCAAAAATATGCTTCAGGTTTTAAAGAGAATTTTGTTTATAATTGAAATTGCTTTAAGGAATGCCTAATTACTTCATACTGATGCTATTTACGCTATTTGTATGTAAGGCAGCTAATAATTGCTAATCGTTATTCAAACATCATTCTGTTTTCCTATTCAACATGTTAATAATGGCTACTTCTGTAGTATACTAAACTACAATATTTGTTGAGCAAAATTACCTTTATTTATGTGTTTTTTTTTTTAAATTGCAAAATTTAGGACAGTAGTTGTTAGTGTAACTTTTTAAGTAAATAAATTTAGTTTTTTGTAAATAAAATATTGCATAAACAATGCATGAGTGCGAAGTTCACATTTTTAATTAAATATGTTCGTTTGAATGTGACTATAAATTGTAATCATTGCCACATACATACCTACTGTTCAAAACTTTACTACTTTTATCGAACGATTAGAGAAAAAGATAATTATCCTACTATTATTATAAATATGAAAGTTTGTGTATGTGTGTTTGTTACCACTCGGCGCCTAAACGGCTGAACCGATTTCGATGAAAATGAGATGGAGACAGATTCGGTGCCGGAGACGGATATAGGCTACAATTTATCCGGAAAATCTGTCTGTTTCCCGAGGGAGACAAAATGACTCTACTAGATTCTTTAACAAATATTTTTTTGATCCACATTAAACCAGTCCTTGTAGAACGCGTCTTGGTCTTTTTGGACCTTCCTTAAATCTATCCATTCTCAAATATCCACTGTATCCACACCTCTGGGGTCATCCTACATACAACTAACTTGACCTGACTAATCCCATTTTAGCCTGGCGATAGCCCGTTGAGATTATAGATGTAGAAAATCTCTCGCTATTACCTACTATTAATTTTGTGATTTGAAATATAAAATAATTAACATAATGTATTAATTGTCAACAGTCCCTTCAAAGTGCGGCGAGACGAGCTGGAACATCATGTGCGAACTGCAAAACGACAACCACGACGTTGTGGAGACGCAACCAGAACGGAGAGCCTGTGTGTAACGCGTGCGGACTCTACTACAAACTACATAACGTAAGTATTTTTAAAATAATAACATAACAATACTAGCCTGTTACCGCGTCCCATTTTTTTTTATTTTTTTTTTTTTATATTATAGCCTACCAAAGTGACTCCACCCCGCCTGATGGTAAGCAGTCAGTGGAATCCAGAAGTGGCGGCCACTATACCAAAAGCCATCGTCTTAAACTGCTGGTATGGTGGCCTCCACTATGGCGGCTGGGAATGGGGTTAGAGGAAGGGAATGAGGGAGGTGAGGAAAGAGGAATGGGGGGAAATTGGGCCTCCGGCGCTCTCACTCACCGAACAAAACGCAGTAGTACGGATACTACTACTCTTAAGTCGATCTTCTATGAGAGGGTAGTACTTCTCCGGACGATCCGGCCCATTCATGCTGCAATCAGCGTGGATCTACTACCCATTGTAAAACAAAGGCCTCTTCACCACTCTTGCTCAAGGTGGATCGGCAATATTAGACGGACTAAAATAAATATTTAAAGAAAAATAATTGAGATCAGTTTTTACATAAACTAGTAGCAGACAAAAACAGAGTAAGGTAAGTAAATCAGACATACGTATGTCAGTTTAAGTAAAGTATACCTTTTTAATATGGATTGTATAAAAAAAGATCCGTAATGAATGATTTAAATTGAATAATATCGAAAATGAATATTATAGAAATTATTTTGTTTATTTGAAAAGAAAATTTATTTTACATGCATAGGTACTGTGTAAATTTTCCATACTATCTATGCTTTTTTATTTAGATTTGATTCTGCGATGATAATCATATGTATGTAATAGTTATTCTAAGATGTAGATGTGGTTTAATAATCTGAAAATTATAATATAGAAACACCTTTAGGCCTACTAAACCAACACATTTGAATATTAATTTGTTTATATTATCACTTAAATCAATCGCTCAGAATTTTGTTGTATCAAGGTAACATGACTATCGATCGTTCGAATGTTAAACAAAATCTTATTATGATTTAAATTTGTAGAGTTTCAATCCCAATATCAAGTGATACCGAAAAGGGATCTAGGCGTATTTCACAACAACCCATTCAAAATTCAAATTAAAAACCAAATAACCATTTAATAAATGGGGTTATTAAAGAAGAAATATCTAACCTCGCAGTTAATCTGAGGTCCCTCGCGATTGACTCCCTCGGGACGAGTTGACGGTATCTTGGTGACAGATAGCCAGAGGGTCGGGGCCCCAGCTAATGCGTCATAAAACCGAATACGATTGTCTCAAATGAATTACGATGTCGATACCATCGCTAAACGGTTAAACATCACTACTGGTAAATGCGATTAAATTATGTAAAAAGTTAGTTAGTTTTCATAAAGGATTACTTACCTACTTACATTTTTTCTAAATATTACTGTTATTTTTTGGAATAATATATATTCATATTTCAATGTAGACTTCAATAATAAAACTTTTATACAAAATAAGTGTTATTGTTATAATACTTATAGGTAGGTACTTAATTATGATTACGATGTTTGATTTATATCATTCTCAATTTTCGTTATTTTCAAACAAAGAAATGTGATTGTCTTTTAGAAACCTGATTACATTTAACTTTGTAACGTTATTTAATTAACCTTATTATATAAAGCGACTGCAGACAGTGGCAAAAGTTAAAAACAGTGCGCAGAGATAATTCGTAGATATAGTGTTACCGAACAATTTGAACAATGGTAGTGTTTTCAATATCCGGCTCATAAAAATACCAGTTTAAGATGTAACGAGATGTTGAGATTAAATGTCAAGTAGCGCTAAGTAACTATTCTCACGACTCTCAAAACTTCGCCGCGAAAACAATACCAACCCTCACACGATTTCATTCGCTGAATGATCCACAGAAAAAAGCTCAAACGCTCGCGAACAACAATGACAAAAATTAACTGTCAAAACGACCCTTCGTTGAGAGCTCTCCACATTTTTTTGCATTGAAATGTATACTTTATTGCCGAGTACAAGTATCAGAGCGGCAATGTTGTTTGCTCTAATTATTCGGAAGGAGCGACAAAGAAGCGAATGGGAGTGCCTGCTACTTCAGACGTTTGAAGGTATAATGACGGGAGCACAATACGGTAATGCCAGTAGCATTGTCGAGGACTGTGCCCACCTCTCCATACATATTTATATTGTCCTTACTTATGCATTCACTACAGATTCCTCGCGACAAAATCGACGATATAATAAATAATTTATCTTAATACATTTGCCAAAATCATGTTTAGAACGAATAAATCTATTCATAGTGATGAGATGTATTCTAATTTTGTTATTGATACTTTAATAAATATCGACGCTAGGTACGTCGATATCACTAGTTAATTATAGATTAGGCTTTTACTTTTAACTGTATCAACTAGGGCACAATCTGTGAATAGTTTAACAAATATGGATGTATGCAGTATTTGGCTTAGAGATTTTTTGGGTCATGGTTGGTATAAAGATCTTTGAACTTATTGCTGCTATGTGTAAAGTAGACCCATTATTCCTTGTTTGGTGTTTATCTTTAAAATTTGCAGAGCATGCAGCAGTACAACTCTCAAACCAATCAGTATATTGTTTTAAGAAATTTGATTAATCTTTTTTGAATAAAGGGGATTAATACGTTTATTTATATATATATGTATATTATATAAACAAACGTGTTGACCGTTGCCCTGTTCCTCGTGTACATACCACCTTTTCTCAGCGACACTTTAATTTTATTGCTCCATCTCTTCACAACAAACTACTCAGAGGCCCTAGACAAGTGTCAAAAATTTCTATTCTATTCATAGAATAGATAATAAAATATATGAGATTGACATAAGCGTTGGCGTTAGCTTACGTCAATCAGAAACATTTTTTAATCTATTCTATGAATAGAATAGAAATCTTTGCCACTTGTCTAGGGCCTCAGTATACATAAAGATTGTAAAAAGTATAACAATTTTAAGTTACGCTCGATAGTAACGGATTGGCTAAATGACTTCACCTATTACGATATTGAAAATATGTTACTCAAACAAATCTAAAATGACGCATCCACACTCTCTCTTACACACACAATCACACGCACACACACACACACACAGAGACTCACACGCACGCGCGCGCGTACACACACACCCACACCCACACACACACACACACCCACACACACACACACACCCACACACACACACACACACACACATACATACACACACACACACACACACACACACACACACACACACACACACACACACACACGCGCGCGCGCGCACACACACACACACACATTTGTTCACGCATTTCTTTTTATTATTTTTATTTTCTGTTTTCTGTATAATTTCTAGTACTTAGTTTTTGACATACTACGCATTTTTGGTACTTACATTTAAAGGCGAAGACACTGGCTCCTGAAATACAGTTGAGTTGATACCTACTAGTTCGGGGACCAGAGAATTCCACACTTTTTGTAAAAAGAAATATGTCAATAAAATTATTCTTATTCTTATTTACTTAATTATTTTGCTTTGCTACTAGTATGTCGATCGGTCGATTAAGTTTTCACTCAAGATAAATATTTTTTGTGATTCCTAAATAATAGTTTTATAGTCTCTGTGTCCTTCGTGTTATCTGATTTTATGGTTGTAATGTCTTCCGTGAGACAGGGCAAGAAATAACCTTTTACTAGAAAATGTACACATCAATTTAATTATATAAGATCTAAGTTAATAGGTATCAACACTATAGATAACTAGAATGATATGGAAAGAGATTCTGCATGCATAAACTAATATATTTAGTTTTATATTACGATTAATATAATTCCGTGAGAACAAAAATTGAGACTGCTTCATCTGCATACGTATGTCTTAGGAAATCAGTGGCAAAAAAATTTTGCCAAATATCGTTTCTATTCTTTATGTTGTGTATAAGGAATAAAACTTTCAGTTTGCAATTCCTTATATTCTAACCAGTAGCAGTCGTTTGATATTCTTATGTACTTATATATGCATCCTATCACATGCATCTCATTGATAGATTTACACGTGTCGAGGTAATTATGGAATCACGTGACCATTTCTGTTTCATGTATTCCTGGTATTAATAGTCAACGCAAACGGTCACACTAAAAGCCGACTACAATAAAATTCAGCAAGCCCGTGGTTTATGTAATAACTAATATTACAATTTTAATAAAAAAACACTCAATTTTATTATGCAATTTGCAGTGACAATATACACATAAAAAACTAAACTGAGTCCCTATATCAGACAGTTAAAGCGGTTTCGGAAGCCGATTGTGAAGCATGGAGATTTTAAAAGCAAATCTAAAGTAACAATGTGTAAATAAATACTGTATAATATTAGCTTGCCCTCGAGGCGGGCTTCGTGATCGATTTCACTCAAAAAACGCAATTCATACAACAAAGCACAAGCGTATTGTGATCTCGAGCAACGTCACCCTCCTACGTGCGACTACAACATCTTGATATTTTGATTTTTTATGCTAATTTTCTTTTAAAATATATCAATCGTTATAGGAAATTTGATAGCTGATATGTTTCTAAGTGTAATAGGTGCGAAAATATGCAATTTATTACATCTATTAAACGAACTCTATATATTCTAACATGTTCATTAATGTATATTTTTATTGCCTATATTGACAGGCGAGCAATCGGGTTCACTTTATTAAAAAATGTGGTAACCGCCTCTCATGTGTTTAAAAATTGCCTTAAGTAAACTATACTCCTGTCGTGTCCCCCTGGCTCTTCTAGAACTTAAAAATACCGTACTGGTGCTAATTTTAAAGTCTTGAAAACTACTAGTCGCCGATAGGATACAAAACTATCGTGGTTCTGCTGTGATTACGATATTCTGTAAACTTCTCCAGAAACAAGTCTCCCTAAAAGAACTATATGAGTTCTTTTTTTCTCTACGATCATATTTTCTAAAACACATTTTGTCTTTTCTTCTACATATTTAGCACAAATATATTATTCCCGTCACTTAAATCAACCCAAAAGTCCAACATCAACATTGTTTATGCGGCGTATTAACCAAACAATGCTCAAGTGTGTTTACTCAAAATATATCCTTTAAAGGTCCTTATTGTGTGTAACTTAGCTATAAATGCCCATAAGAGTCCAAATAGCCCTCATACCGTCCGTATAGACGCCGACAAGCCTCTTGTTAACTCCATATAGTCTTTGTTTCATGTTTTTGAAAACATGTTATTGGATTGTGATACTGTTTTGTTTTGATTGATGTGGGAATTTGTTAACGTTGGAAATGTTAATGCTCTTGAGTTTTATTAGCATACAATCTTTTATGCCTTTATACTTGAAAACAAGGTCTTGCTTAAATTTTATAGTTTAGAGTAGTAAACTAATTTCATAATTTTAACTAACTACCTAAAAATGTTGTTAGCTTTGTTTATTTATTTTAAACGACACGTGAGTTTGGATATAACGATTTCTGCGAATAGAATAGCATCTATGTATGTGTTTTATAGTTTATGCAAAAAACGTTTTGCGAAAGCATTTAGAATTTTGTTTTGAATATTTTTATAGAATCAATTTTAAGTAGTCTATGGATTTAAAATAGACTTTTGGCATATAAACAAGATGAATATTTATCTTCAAAGTGGTTTTTTTGGTCAGGCTTTTGAGGACATTTTAAACTCGCATGATTGTGCAGTATTTAACCTTTGAAACTCTCCCACAGGGATACTTAACTTAATTCAAATGGTACCAATAAGTGATTGAAAATAAATTATTTATTTGGCCATCTACAATAGTCGGTTAATAGGATTACTGTAAGGAGCGTGGGTTCGAGTCCCGGTTCCTCCCACCGCAATATACCTTAACAAAGCGATCCGTCTGTCCGTGTAACTTTTTATAAATTTGTTTATTTAATTTATCACGCTCGTTT
Organism: Parascotia fuliginaria; assembly: GCA_963082885.1. Classification (NCBI taxonomy): domain Eukaryota; kingdom Metazoa; phylum Arthropoda; class Insecta; order Lepidoptera; family Erebidae; genus Parascotia; species Parascotia fuliginaria. The sequence continues at coordinate 6,027,908 of OY720176.1, read as the reverse complement.
ATACGTTACTTCCTTCATGTTATACCCGATTAGGTTTTTGTGGTTGTATTCATTTTTTGCCTCCAACCTTTTGCTTCCAATGAATTGGTATTAAGTTCTTGCTGCACATATTGATTGTTTCCAGTTTCTTGCTCAGTTATCCAGTAAAGTGCAAAGTTAGTTAGTATGCTATTTTATAATTGGTGACCCAACTTGCTAAATTATATGTTAAAGTGTACTCGTACAATACTTATTAACTCTTATTCTTCCTGTCCTTGTAGCATTCTTGAGTATTGTTCGATTCACTTCTTAAACACGCTAGCTAATAAAACTTTAAACAAATTAATACCCATTTCACATCGGACGTTCTGTTACTAGAGCGGCACGTTAAGTGCCTGCCATACAAAAGTATTGGATTACCAGTTTGTATGGAGCTAGAGAGAGAGGGACCATAATAACAGCTCAAATGATACATTTGGAATACAATGGGGCGATCAATTCAATTTTTGAATCGAGAACGCTCTTCTAGTTTTCTTTTTTATATCGTCTAAAGTGCTGTTTTGTTCAGCCAACATCCGAGGGAATTTGACAGTCACTGTTTTTTCACCCGTTTTTCTCTGATATTAGATGTAATGTTAGGTTACGGATACAATGTTTTTGAGATAAGGATAAGGTCACGACTTAGCCAGCTACCCTTTATATATACAAGATATCTATATTTATTTGAAGTCGCAATGGCGCAGTGGATAAGACATCCGCTTTGTAAACACGAAGTAGTGGGTTCGAATCTGGGCACGTACCACAAGTATGTGATTTTTCAAATCATATAGTACTTACTTTTCAAGATTATCTTGGACATTTCCAAAACATCTCTCGATGTTTTCGTTCACCGTCAGTCAGTAAACCTCAGTAAACCTGGACTTAAAAATTTGAGGCCTTGGCCCTGCAGTGAGACAATAAAAAGGCTCAGGCAAAACCGCATACTTAAATTAAAAGAAAAACATTTTATTTACTGATCAAATCACGATAGCGTATGTCTTGTGTAGGCAGTTATAGAAATTTTACTAAGCAGTTTATATTCAAACATGTAATCTATGATTTATATTCTTGCCACAGTTCACTCGCGAAATGAAGTTTGCATTTCTGCAAGCGACTTAGGTTAATCGCATTAAACATGCGAATGTTGTGCTTGTTAAAATTCTCGTCGCAACCACCGAACATCGCGGAACATGGCCACCGGCCGTCAGGGTAGGCTTTAACTCGCGTGCGAGATAAAAAAGGAGGTAAGTTTAATTTACTCATTACGTTAACATTACATATTCGTTGGTGCGGCTGGCTAGCGGCCAAACGGCCGACGCGTTTGGCCGAATGTTATAATGACATCAATTTGAATATTCAACATTGAACAGCTATCCCATTTACATAAGTTCGACCGTTGAATTTTGTGGCGATGCAAATGCTATTCGCTACACTAATTGTGCTGTTCATTGTTCCAGTTAACATTTTCAATGCAAGTTCATTATTCCAACTTTTGATATTTTGTGCTTTTCCTTTGTTCTCTTCATATTAATACATTTAGATATTTTCGTTGCATCACATTGATCGTATTTGTTTACACTGTTTACCAACTTGTTTACTAACTATTTTCATATTAGGTACTTGTTGTATCATCCAACGATCAATGTAATACGTATAAGCTATGATATGAGTACTTTTCTTACAATACTGGATGTTTTGGTATTGGTACCTAGTCATTATCATTAAGCTATTGTTTATGCATAAATTGAGTACAATACTGAAAGGCCCTGTTTCAATAATGCTTTATTTTTATAACAAATGTATAATTTTGCCAAAAAGTGATCACATAAAATAAAAGAAACAAAGCGGGCGTTCGCGCAGTAGGCCGGAAAGATTTTATCTGTTGGCAATACAGAAAAAATGGCGCCCACCGGAAGTGTCCGAGCGGCGCGCGGCGCGTTACTATTTTTCTTTTTTTTTTGTTTTAAATGGCTTTTTCCCGGCAGCGTTCGGCCGGAAATGCGTTTGCGTAGAACTACCTTACATTGCCGAAAAGCGTTATGTCCGATAAAGTTTATAAGTTATTTTGATACTTGCTACTGATATATTTAGGGTTACGAATCGCGTGTGCAACTTTCGGTCAGATGTTTCCTACACTTGAAGACGTGGTGAGTGTAGCGCTAAATAGGATGTTTTTATTCATGAGCCTTAACTTCCCATTTAGTTTAGTAGTGGGTCCCAGCTGATTTACTGTCTTGGATATAAATTTTGAGAAAATGTGAGAATTATTCACAAAACTACACTGAGACAATTAAAGTCCAACTTAAGTGTGTATTAAAAGAACTTTTGTTTTGAAAACTAGATTTAACATTGTTCTCGACTTAGAATTAAATTCTTTGAACAATTGAGTTGCTATTTTGGTTCAGCAATAAATATAACAACATACAATTATCTGCTTAGTTTATAGTTTATCATCAGGTAACTGTATGTAATTTGCATGATGATCTGAGAAATAGTGGACTTCTCATCTTTTAAATTAGATCTATGTATTTATGCTTAACTAGCTGTCGTCCGCAGCTTCGCCCGCGTGAACATCGGTCATCGAGTTTTTCATGCAATCTTTCATATTCCATTTCAACAACTTCTAGCAATTTTTTCGCGTTAAAAGAATATAGCATAAAATTCTCATCAAAATCGATTAGGTATTTTAGGCGTGAAAGCGTAACATACAGACAGACATACAGACAGTGTTTTTTTCGCATTTATAATGTTAGTATGGAAGTATAGATGAAAGAGAGCTTGTGTATTTGCATAAATTAAAAAGAAACAAATATATATTGTCAAAATAATTTCTATTTCCACGAGTTTTATGGGTAGATATAAAAATGGAACTGAAATGGCAGCTGCACGTCAGTTGAGATCGTTGGCCCGATAATTCCGTGTCCTTCTACAAAACAATTACTGCGCCCGCGCCGGCTCGAGATTTGCGCAATAGTCATTGTAACGCAGCCTTTTGTCGCTTACTATTTGTAACTATCGATATTTCTACTTCTTTATATTATTATCTAATATCGTTATCGATTTTATTGTTGTTTTCTCTTTAAATGTTTCGTGATCCGGATGTCGTGGTTTAAGATGTTTGAATTGTGGTTGACGATGTTTGTTGAAGGAAAGGGCCTAAACGATGACCCATATTGTTTGTTATTACAGAGCAAATATTTAATGTTACCTATAATTATAATATCACCAAGTTTTATATAGTAACACAGTAACAGTTTCTTTGCATAAATGAAGTACCTACATCACAGGCCATTAATCACATAAGTGTCCACTCGATTAACAAAAAGAAATAGTAAACCTAATAGAGGCGAGATCAATTCCCATGATAAAGTGTAGGTTAGCAACGTGAATGTCTTGTAATTAGGCGATGAAACGCTGAGAATGAGATGATCGTAGATCTGGCGATCCGCCACCCTATCAGCGCCATCTAACGTGATCTACGACTACAGAAATAATCTACGCTAACATTAAATATTATTTATTTTTGAAAATTAAAAGTCATATTACTTAACAGCTCACAAACTGAACGATTCATACAAAACAAAGCAGATAATTAACTAATAGTGCATCAAACATATTAGTGTTGCACGGTTGATTGCATCCACAAAAGATGTCCGGGCCGTTACCCCTCCAGTAGAGTACATCTGTAAACATCTTCCAGATAAACATCTGACGTTTGACACAAAGCGCGGTTGCGGGAGATACTATCTCAAAACTATCCCTCCCCCTCTGCCCCTCACCTCTCCCCAGACTTCCTCTCTCCTCCGTCTAATTATTTATTTATGTCCGCGTATCACACCATCATCGTTGCGCTTGAGTGCAAATCTGTGCGGGCACGTTTACACGAATTCATATTTAGAACTTGCGTTTCGTTATCATCTAGGTAATCTCCGTGACAGTTTTAACTGAAATTAGCGCAATGACTACATTCTCTTGGGTTATTTTCTAAAGAGTTCAGGATTAAATTAAACCAAAGTGCTTCTGTTTGTGACAAACTTTTGTGTTTATCTCTGTCTATTGTTCAATACGCAAATCCAAAGAAACTCTTTGTCAAAATCTCTGTGTTTAACAATAGCTTATTTTAATCCTTAAGTAGGTACTTACATGAATATTTGGCAACATTTGTTACTCATACAATGTTGGCGAAAGAAAATAATGATGTGAACAATGAACCCAAGAACGTATTAAACTTAATTATTATGAAGACCAATATCTTTACCCTAAATATTTTTTTATAAGAAATTAATAATAATTGATAATGTTTCGTTTTACAACGGCACGCAACGGTCAGCATATAATTGGAGTAAAAAAAACTTTATGACATCTCACTCGTACAAAGTGGCCTGGCCAAGGTGTAATTTGATTGAAAGCACCAAAAAAGTCGTAATCATATAATAAGTGGTGGAATAATTAGTGGGGGTTTAGAGCAGGTGCTAGCAGCGCACGCGCCGCTGCAGCCCGCGCCACCACTCCACTACCCACCGAAAGACAAATGACTATTACATGATATAAGATAATGGTTTTTAGTGTCTTTTTCATGCAACATGACCGTGTTTCTTGGCATTATAAAAAGCTTATTAAATATTGTTAAGTAATAAAAAGTTCGTACTCCTTTCACAGTTGTTTACTTAGAATATAAGTAAATAATGTCTATGCAAATAACTGTTGTAAGCAGTTAATAAAAGTGTCCATAACTCAAATCCTAATTAAACTCGTACTTACGTATGTATTGCAATATTAGTGGTGTACACGAGAAGTTATCGATAATCGAGAAGCTGTTAAAGTTTGTGTCTACGTGGACAGTTACGAGTCTCGTTGGCGGGCTCGTATGAATTAGTGTAGCGTGGTAGCATCGTGAGATTTAGTGCGGTCGCCGCCGGTCTCTAATTGGACCGGGTTCAGTGCCACAGGCGCGAAACATTTAAATTTATTGGTTTCCATAATTGTTTTTGAAGATCTGAAGTTAGAGCTGCCTCAAACACTATCTTCATTACATTGTAATCCTTTAACAATATAAAGTTTTACTAAATAAAAATTATTGAAGTATTTGTATAACGGTACTTACCTATTTGTTATTTTATTTATTACAAAATAGTTAATTATAGAGATAAGCAGTTATATTTGGAATTGAAAGGAATAGTGATTCATTAACAGAAACTCTGTTGTTTTTTAATAACTGCGCAACTATTTCTAAACACTTATCTACAACGGTTTTAATGAAATGTCAGCAAAGATACATTATCACATTATCAAACTTAAAATTTTATTTTTATGTCTGCCTCATTGATATTTTTATCTCCACTTTATAGTCGATATAATAGCAGTCGATAAATCCGTGATTAAAATATATATAGTATTAACGAGATAAGACTTAATCGTAATGATACTTTTGTAAACCAAACGATTTATTTTGTGTTGATATCAAATTAAAATTATCTAATACTATAATTGCATTTCACTGATTGTCTTGTTGAAATTATAAAAGTGACATTTTGAATTAAGTCCGTTTAATATCATAAATTTCATATTGAGAAATCTCATACTTTCATGGATTTATCATCATTTGAATCGCGTTATACATAAAATGATTGAGAACACAGCAAAAATGAAACGTTACAATAATAACCGATGCATAAGGCAGTGCTCACACTATAAATCGTGGATGTCGATAAATTTGGCGGGTGTATAAATCGTCGTTTCAATTATCCCTCGGAGTAGCAGCTGTCGGCGCGGACTCGACTACTGCCCGGAGTATTTATTTTAATCACTCGCACATATCAAATACGACCGTGTTTTATCGACATGTCTTCGAATACATCCTTAATTTTATTGTAAAATCACTTATTTAAAAAAAGGGAACTGCATAATTCTATTTCTAGATTATAAATATTAGATTGTTACATGTATGATTTTAGCATATGGTGATTACCTCTAAGTATTTGTTACACTTTTGTTATTAGATAAATAGATGTATCACTATGGTAATGTTCAGTGTAAACAAATGTTGGTGATCCATAATAAACAAAATAAAAATAAAATAAAAATTTCTAGTCAAGTGCTTGCATGTAATGTGCATGTTCATTGTAAATGCGCTTAATGAAAAAATTAAATTAATGTAGAGTTATAGTTTGTTAATATTTTACTTAATCAAATATATTGCGTGAAATGCGGGGTTGTGCATTTACCTACTGAAGCGACACACGCTTAAAGGCAACCGTGTAACTGTGTCTTAGGTTATTCATAATTGAATTTTAATACTTTTCACGTTGTACTTATCCTATTAGCCTATTGTGGGTTAAAGGTAACATTTTTTTTTGTTTTATGACTTTAGTTGTATAATATTAATGAAATACTTTTAACAACAAAATACACTTTATCTTATTTTTGTCCAAAACTCCTCAATGAATCGATAAAGAGTAAAGGCTATATTTTAATCTTTAACACTTTCCGGGACAGTAAACGGGTATGGCCGTGATGACAAAAAGAAATAATTGTGTCTACAGTACAGTGTCCATGAAAGGGTTACCTACATTATTTGGTTTACCATTAAAATCTTTGAAGTCATCTTAATATCGTTAAAAATACTATATTTTTTGTGGGTCAGTTGTGATGGCCTAATGATGGTGAAGCCCATGAGACTAATATTACTATTACAGTTATATATATTTACCAAGTTAATTTTATTTTATTAGCCTTTACTAGCAACTTAGACTATGTCTGTTTTTCAATCCCAAGGACAAAGTGTTCTCACGTATCTGGAAAACATTTGTTGTGTTTCTATGTATGTGCTTGTGTATGTTCTTTTCATATAATTTTAGATAGAATTATGCTTAAAACTTTTGTTCAACAAACTAAAGCTTTACGTACGTACAGCTATCGCTGGTATAGTCTCGTAGTAAGATAAAGTTTCCATCACTGCGCAGGCGCCTGTACGCTCGATTGCCCCATCTCTAACTATGCGGAACTAATTCTTCAGAGACATTACCACAGCCGCTTTTTGTCATTACACACGTCAACTAAAATATACTTTTTTGAATTATGTTTCAATGGCGCCTAGACTTTTACTAAAATAGATTTTCTAGGGATGGTTTAAAAGAACCCTTTCGAGACACTCACTTGAATTTCGTTCAAGCTTAACTAAAAGTCTTTTTAAATCCACCGCTCATTGCCAAATGTTCTAATTAGATTAAAAAAATAAGATTTACTTAAATGTTATGTGTTCATTTACTATGACTATATGACAGATAATTAGTCAGAGTCGTTTAGTGAAACTATCTGCCTATGCACTATTTACAAAGAATAATAATAATAAGAGGTATGGTTTAAGTCACTATGCTAACGGTTTGCCATGATGCTAATTGTATTAGTGTTCATTATTCCTGAATTTCACTGACTGCTGAATCAGTTATAAAATAACTTTTTAAATTAAATTTAATTTGATCGAATATCATATAAAACTTATATTATTTATTATTTTATATTCATATTCAATGTAAGTAAGTAGGTAGGTAGGTTTCCACGTAGTATCTGTGTGGGCTCGTATTCGCAGGCGTCCGCCGCGCGCAATTGACATCCACTTGTTTGTTTGTTCGCTACGCCACATATCCCCTTCAAACTTTTAATTGCTACTTTCAACGCTCACATTTGTCCATACATTCTTTCTGTTTATATTTCTTGAAATCACGTTCGTGTATTATAGTAGCATATAAAAATATAATTTTGCATACATTAACAACGAATTCGGTAGCCTTACAGAATAAATTAAATCGATTTAATAATAAAATAGAACTTGACCGTATATTGTAACGTTCGTTTAGGTGTTAGCTTTAGTTCATTGGTCTTTAAAGAGAATATTGGCATCTATAACACAAGTGTTTATCAAGATTAAACGCACAAGTTATGGCTAAGTTGTTAATATGCTATCGTGAGATAGACTTCCTTGAAATGATCAGTTTAGAGAGAAGTAACAGTGAGAACACGTCGCTGATTACGTGATTGTGATTCCTACACGAGATTATTTCTTGTTACAATTAACTCACAGATTTGTAGATGAGGAATACAGTTGGTACCTAACAGGCGAAACTGTTAACCTGTTTTTATTTAAACCTAAATAAAGAGAAATGGCAATAGGCTTATTTTTTTGCTTTTACTAAGTTTTGCCGACGGGAACTAAATCAGGCGAATTGTAAATATTTTACTTCTTATTTGTTATTGTTTTATTGCTTTCAGCACTATATTGTATGCGTGTTATATTTATCTTGTGCCAATAAATGATTTTTATTCTTCTTTATTCTTTATTCTGTAGTATCCAAGTGTTTTGATAAATAGCAGTGGTCACTTTTTAACGATCTATTCCGATGCATACTTATTTATGAATTTGCAAACAGCAAACCTATCGTCGAGAAATTAATGCATACTTGTACTAGGTATCTACCTTAGAATTATGCAAATTGATGTTTACCAAAATCTTCATGCAAAAGATTATAATAGAATATGCTTAGACACGATGCTAAGTCGAAATGGTCCAGTGGATAAGGCACCTGCTTCGTTAACACGATGTAGTGGGTTCGAATCCGGGCAAGTACCAATGTGATTTTTCAAATCATATGTACTTTCTAAGTTTATCTTGGACTTTTCTGACTGACGGTGAAGGAAAATATCGTGAGGAAACCTGGACTTAACCGTCTGAAATCGCCAATCCGCATTGAGCAAGCGTCGTGATTAATGCTCATACCTTCTCTATATGAGAAGAGGCCTTTGCCCTGCAGTGGGACAGTAAATAGGCTGATATTATTATTATTATTATATGCTTAGACAAATAAAAATATCTTAGCTGTTGTTTCAAAGAAAAGTTTACTCAATTATTCCAAGACATTTAATCAAAGTCAAGTCAGCAAATAAATAACGAAACGGGACATTTTGTTATTTATTTTGTGTCGTTTGTTTGAATATTTTTCACGAAAGTAGTTTAATAAGTTTTCTTCAAACAACAGCTGGAATGTTTTTTTACAAATAATTATTTTACAAAATGTTATTGTGCGCAAATTCGCAACTAAATACGAACTAGTATAAATCTAGCACTCGGTGCCTTGGATCGTAAAAATACTCTTGTACGAAACAAATGCAAAAGACAAAATGCGTGTGCCACGCGACAACATACTGGCGTTACATACTGGCAATTGAATTATCTGGATGGCCACAGGTTAGCAACTGAAGTAAATACGAATTACCAGCTGCGGTATTTCCCGAGCACTATGACATGTCCTTCTTCAAACGAGGTTTAAAGAGAGCAATAATATCACGGTAGGCAGCGGCTTTGCAGAGCCCCTGGCATTGCAGAAGTCTATGAGCGACAGTTACCACTTACCATCAGGTGGGCTGTTGGCTCGTCTGCCACTGTAGGCAATAAAAAAACTTCTTGCTTAGAGCATTCGTCATTTCAGTCGGTCTTTTGCTGTAGCTTTGATTTTACTCTCTTATTTTTTTCTTAAAATTCTAAGTAAGGCCTAAGTCGCGCCTTTGTACGCCACAAAGGCGGAATCTATGTCTTATAAATCACAATCTATTATAGTCAATAATTGCTTTCGAGCCTGTAGTAAAAATTATAACTCTCACTTTCCCAAGCTTTTATCGCGTCATTTATTAAATGCGACAGTACTTATTTCTTATTCAACTAATTTAAGCTTGCCGTCACATTGTACTGAACGCAAATTTATATAAAAACACTTTCTCGCCCACTTCGGAACTGTCAAAGGTGGCTCTCACAATTCACACGTTGCAAAAATGCAGCCCGAACGGTTACATTCTATAATGAGTTAAAATATAAAACGCGAGTGAAAAACTTGCACGCGATGCTTAAGGTGTCGCCAACTCGCAGCAAATTAATAAGACAATGTATCGGAATGGCTGTGTATTATTTATCGTTTGACGTATACCATATGACGTGACAATAGAATCTTACCACTGGTTTTTGTTGAACATGTTTGTGAGCTTAATATACCGCCATACCTAAACACGGCATCCATTTAAGATAATAGTAGTTTTAAATATGATACTTATTGAAAGTATTTTTCGAAACTAGAATAAGACTAAACGATACTTTGTTGCACAAATTTGTAGACGTCGCCTTAACGATCTTAAGTGAAGTGTCACTAATAAGTCTGTTACATGATACCCGCTAGTCAGTGCGCATAACTACTGAAAAGATTTTTTATCTGTGCCATCGGATTGACACCTGTCTTGTTGCTATAAATAGCGAACTTTCATATTTCGTGAATGGTTGCTTTTGAATTTTGAACGCGAGATTGTTAGAATTGTTTGTTTCTATTATAAATCTGTGATATCCGGACGAACCTTTGTTTTACTTATTGCCTTTAAATTAACGAATCGAGTTATATTTGTCTGTTATAATAATAATAATAATAATAATAATATTCTACCACATTCACACAGCGCCATTTAGCCCCAAATTAAGCAATTATATTTTCTTGTGTTATGGGTACTAAACAACTGATATACTACTTAAATACATTTTTTTTTTTGTAAATCCTTACATATTATAGATAAATTACACCCAGACACAGAACAAACAATCATGCTCATCACACAAAGGTTTGTCCTGGGTGGGAATCGAACCCACGACCTCCGGCTTAGCAGTCAGGGTCACTAACCACTAGACCAACAGGCCAGTCAAAGTATTATGATTGAGACCTTTATTTTTATCAGCCACCTAATCATGTTTCTTTGGATAAAATGTTGTGGCCGGTCATTAACTGATCGATACTGTTTGCCGTTTCCTACAAGTAGGTATACTTCATTTATCATTTGTGTATACGTAATTTGGATTTATGTCATCCATTCATCCAGTTACAATTTCTAAAGACGATTTCCGAAAGGAACGAACATTTTATAAATTCATTCGTATGAATGGAGAAAAAGCCGTAGGTAATTTTCAAAACTTTTGACAAACATAAGCTGATATACTCAAAAGCAAAACCAACTACAACTCGCAGTTACAAACCTTTAGGTGAATACTGTTCAGAAAAAATAAAAGTCCCACAGATAATAGCGCTATCGATTTCAGTACAGCAATTGACTAGTTTTTGCTTGTTAATCGGTGTATAGTATTTTTCTATAATTGGTGATGATAGTTTGTCATAAACTGTCGTTTAATTTTTATTCGATGTTTATCTATTGATTTACGCAAGTTTACACGCATTGTTCGGCTTTAGTGAACCATGTTTTCTTCATTAATGGTTGATATATTGATCAGTGTAGCTGCTGATATATATAATTTATCATTGACACTTGATAGTTTATCATTGAACTAAAATGTTGTTAATGTTTAAATGAACCCTAGTTATCATGTCTTCTAAAAGTAGGTATTACATAACATTGGTCTGTTTTTAGAATTCGGATTATGTTGCTGTTCAGTATCATATAAAAGAATATGATTGCCAGGACGTGTTTTCTCGTTAGTTTAGAAGAAGTGTTAGAAGATCTCAATCAGATCACAAATATGAGTACTTCAAATCGATTTAAATAACGTAAAACATCCGGAAATACACGCAAATAAACCAATTGGAACGCTACCCGCCCCAAAAACAGCGATTAATATCAATTTAATCGGATGTCCTAACTACTTAAACATATCTAGATCGCAGATACGTCTTAACGACGCTTTGTTTTCCACAATAAAGTGTCAAGTTTTATCGTACGACGTAATTTTACTGCTTCACGATTGGTTCGCAGTTCGACATTCCGTTTCATTACAATATTTATGTCCAATAAAAGATACGTTCGCAGTTTTCCAACAATTAACGACATAATAAAGCTTTCTAGCGGTTGGAAAAATTACAGCGAGGGGCCGTGAGCAACATTTTCCACGGCATTGTAGTATGAGCCTGTTATTTTCCCATTTGAGCGGTTTTATGGCTGTGTTTGTGGAGATGAGTGCAGATAGCGTAATAAGCGCACTCTCCGTTCTAGAAACGTAACGTAATTATTTGCACGCACAACGAGACGCAATATGCGTTTGTGAACAAATATTTCGCTTTGTCACGAGATCATTGCGTGTTTTTTTTAACAGTATTTTACGTTAAACGAGGTAAGCAGACTATGTAACATGTGCAGCTACAAAAAAGAGACAGTCTCTTATTTTGGTTGCGCAAATTGGTATTTATATTATATAGTGTAAACGCCCACTGCTACCTTTTTATGTGAGTTATTCCATAACATAAAACTATAAAATTTATACAAAGATTTAAAATATGAAAATAACCATAAGCCGTTTAGTTTTAATTAATTTTATGTACTGCTTAACGTTAGGCGGAAAAAAATTACAAGATACAATAATAAAAATATTTAAAGATCGGATAAGATTTCTTTACGCTTAAATCATACACTATGAATAAGAGTAGGTACTATTAATAATACTTGTTCGCTTGGCAAATTTTTTTTTTTTGGAATAAAGTATTAGAAAACTAGAAGTGAAAATTGTTTCTCTATTTTTACAACAAACTATACATTATGTAACTATTTAATTAAAGTAGTCCCTTAAGGTCTTCTGTATAAACAAACATTAGAACAATGAACCTAACATCATTTATAATTACATTTTTATCGTAAATATCTCTAAAAGCCATACATCAAGTAGAAATCGGAGCCTACAATTCAGTTCATAGTTTATTCAGGATGGCGTGTTGTACCGATATTACATTGACATCCAGATGCATGTACTAGTGCATGCTAGCCACGGAACACTAACCCTGAACTGTGGCACGAAACATGACAGAATATCGTCATTTACAATTATATGTACGTTTTATTTATATTAGTTTAACCGATTTTGTGAAGTTGGCGATGTAAGTAGCATTGTACCGAGGCGAGGATATAATGCATTTTTTTTGGATAATCAACAAGAAAAACACATATCTACATATGAAAAAATATCTGAGTTTTAAGACATCATCAAGCATGTTACTTCAACAAACATTTTACCTGATTAGAATAAAATTACTTTTGAGTTACTTATTTCTAACTAATTGAATTTAACTACCTGTCTATGCAAATAAAAAAATAGTACCACCAAGACTTATGTTGAGATATAATTTTACCACAAATTGTATAATAATTATATCTATTAATGTGAACTTAAATGTAGTCTAACAGTCACAAACGCCTAATAAGTGTGCTAAGAACAAGTTATGAGATATAAACTACTTTAAAAATTCTTAACACAACAATGATTTAATTAGGTAGTTCTAGTGTTAATGGATTTAAAATATTCCTTTACACGCGTATACTTGATAAATTGAATTTACCAAGACTATAATAGTCCAAGCTTGAAGTTATATGTATTTAAGAAGTAGGCATACTTAAAACACGTTTAAATAGCCACAACTTAACACCGCATTAATGTATTAAATCACTAAGCTAGGTCGTATCGTGTAACCTAAAAGCATGAAGGAAATATAATAATACTGCCTGACCTTTTCACAAAGCGTGATTTATTATGTACTTTATTTGTTTAGCAAAACATATTTATGAAATTATTTTCGAACTAGGTACTAGTCATTTTGCGGTATAATATGTAAGATTTGTAAGGTATTTATTTATGACAATACATGCATAAATATAGCTAAATAAATAATATTTGTTTGTGTTTTTATCACACAAACCAATGTCCGCCGACCGACATATTATGCAAATTTTTACATAGCGGTTTATGTCAAAATAGTTTCTAATCATATACTAATTATAGATACGATAATGTTGTTTTTTATTGTAGTAGGAGTAATAGTAGTTAATCGTAGCCCTAAGCCCACAGTAGTATGTAGATATTACTATAACTACCTGTGATCGTAATATGTATGATTACTATTGGTGGCTATTCTGCAATATCACATAATTGACGTTTAATATAATATATTAGCTGGAGTACGTATTGGTCTAGTCTATCACACTTAGTATCGTAGCATACTTGTCTTGAGCGCAAAATGATTAATTGAATACGGAATTTTATACTAAATCTGGTTAAAAAGAAAGTGGTTCTTAGGACATCTATAGATAAATTTTACACCATATCCGGTATACCTGAAACTCCTACATATATCACCTGTCCTGACGTTGCATGTTATGTCCGTTTCATTGCACTACGACTGTTCTGTATGAACATAATCATGAGTACTCTGTGGAAACTTTGTGAACTCAGTGCGAATACTAAATAGAATTACAAACAACAAAGAGGATAAAATAAATATATAAATTAAGATTATCTAAGGTTATTATTTAAAAAAAAAAAAAAACAAAATATACAGAAAATTTAATTGCAAAATTCTTAGAAATGTTTCGGTCTAGTAGCTACTATAGAAAACAAACAGTTTTATGTATCAAGGTAACTTATTCGTGCGACTTTAACTTATTCGCAAGGGAATAGACTGGTAGCAGACTCTAATATAGATTGTAAACTGTAAAAAAAGGAAATCACAGGAGACCCAAAATCTTAAATCAAAGTAATATTTGTTACTTACATTGATATTTATCTAGTGCATCATGTACATTTTAGCTATCACATGTACCATCTATTTTGCATAGCTACTTAGTAAAATATAACCTATTTGCTTTAGGTATATCTGCCTTAATTGGTAGATTAACAAGCTGCCATTTATAGGTAGCATATTAGATACACAGTTTACTCACAGTAATATGTGAACCCATCTAAATACAGCAACGGGAGTTGGTACAAGCAAGACGTAATTAACCTGACATAATAGCCAGTTATTAAGCAATTTCAGCGGCAACATGGCGGATGTCTTGTCGACAATATGCAGTATACCTTAGCTGTACCACAACCACCTATGGATAAACATTATAATCCTTAGGTAATTTTTTTTAGCACACTAAGTAAACGCTATTAAAATGCTATCGTTATTGTTGAATATGTGCACTAATTAAAGGTAAATGTAATTTTGACTGCATTGATTTATTTTCAAATTCATAATCAGATCAGGTCACATTGATGAGGAAAGTACCTAAGAATCATAATTATGAAAGAAATTGCGTAAGCGCTTTATGTATGAGTATAATTTATCGTTATATAACGTTATAGTTTTACATATTTTACGATGAAGATCATAAAAAATGATGTACGCAACTTTCTAGCAAGGAACTAATTTGCTTTAATTGATAGGGAAAATAAAAGCTACCAGACCGTTTTATGCGCGCTTGACTGGTCAATTATAAAAATAGATGTAAAGTAGTAAAGGCTTTGCAATGACCTAATTATTTGCAGTCTAAATCTGCCGGCATGTGCAGTGATGTTAATGCATTTTATATTGGTTCAATTGAGAGGAGCGACGGCGCGGTATGCACGATGTGTGGGCGATTCGCGGGAACGCATTAGGGACGTCGGGAACTGGCACGCACTGAACTACGCAGTACTTTAGCTATAGATTAATGAATTAATGAAGTTTTATCACTCGTCGTCTGGAGAAATTGGACTTTGTTCACATCTTAGATTTGTTTATCCTTTTACGCGGTCTATAATAAAACAAAAAACTTGGATACGCGGCGATTTGTTACTTCGCGCTTTAAAAGATCTGTCGGCTGAGAAGGATATTTATTAGGGTTGCCTAAACATTGAAGTGTAATTAAAACGAATGTAACATGCCAAAAACAAACAGAAACAAGGGCAGGTCATGCGCATGGACTGCGTCGAGCGGTGCGGCGCTGGCGCAATGCAATCGTGCGTTTAGGGCCCACATGCCGCCGCCAAGTTCCCTGGAAGGCGATGAATAACTCATTGTCCGTCCGTCCGTCCGACTTCGTGACGCACGCTTCTAAGAAACGACACGATGCAAAGCAGAAAGTGACCGAGATAGTTGACCCGAGAATTTTGGCAAAGAAATTACACATTTAAGGAAAATATAGTCTAATCAGATTCCGCCGGCACGTTGGTACTCTCTCGGGCTATCATAATCATCCATAAATTCGCATCTGGGTATTACTGTTTGAATAAGTACAGACACGTTACCCCTTATTTGCGCTATTTTAGCTTTGACATTGCATTGAACTCCGTTTGTTTCGTAATCCCGACTTTGGCAGTTCAATGTTAAGGACACACACGTTTTTAGAAAGGAAGTCAGGTACCATATATTTGGCGGACCTTAACCTTATAACTGGCATCATCGCAGTTTCTCACCGGTCGTTAACGAAATACAGCCACAAGTGCATCGGTGCAGTAATTAGGATGCGCAGTGTGACTCCGCGTCGTCGGCATCGGACACCAAACAGCTGAATATTCGCACACGACTATTGTTGGACCATTTTATGGTTTCGGCCTCCCTTTATACTCTGTAGTTAGCATTCTAAATTGGTGCCGCAGACGTTTTTTTATACCGCTAAATGTCGTGTCAGAGTCATAAAATGGCATACCGGCCCGGTTAGCAAAAATTGTGTGATTCAACATGAAACAATTACGATTTATATTGTGATGTTTCAATTATGAGAAATATTATATTCAGAGTGTATAATTTGGCTGATACGTGATGCGCTTGTTAAGATATCCTAGTTGCTTTGTTTTATTTAAATAATGCTCGTTCATGTCATAATGTAATTCTCATTCAATTATGGGTAATGAGATATGTACGTCGGTTTATTGTACTTGTAGATGGTAATGTTTCTATTTCTTGTTTATATCGTTCGTCATTGTATGACGTAGAATCTTAAGTAGGTTGAACGAGTATCTCGGATTTAACATCAAATGCACATTTGCAATTATGCCGTTAGTGAATCAGGAGTTTCGTTATTACATCTTCACAGTTATTTCAGCAAACATTAGACTAAATTAGAATTATCCTTGTTAACAGGTGAACCGGCCTCTGACGATGAAGAAGGAGGGTATCCAGACCAGGAACCGCAAGCTGAGCAGTAAAAGTAAGAAGAAGAAGGGAGGCATGGGGATGGGCGGTGGTGGAGCATGCGCACTTGCGCTGGGCGGAGTCATGGGAGACATGATCAAGCCGTTAGGAGACGCTACTAAAGGCTTTGGAGGCTCAGCTTTCCCCTCTGCTATGGACTTCGGTAAGTCCGCACTAATTCTCTAACCCTTATTTTCTTTCTTTAACTGCATCTTTCTTGCCAATCTCCATGGTATTCTTCTACTATCTAATGTAGCTTTCGCAATGTTTTTTCTGAATTAACATGAATTATCGCCGGCTGGATATTTAAACGCCTTCATTCTAATCTAGTGTATATTATCTCTCCCTTCGAAAACTAATTCCGCCATCTACTGTCAGCTCTCCGAATATTAACAGCATACCAACCAAATAACTTAAGTTGTTTTCTATATTATAGAATGGTATCCAAGTTAACTAACTAAACTTTAACTAAACTCCTGACTTTTTGATTTCGCTTTCAAATAACCTTTCTATGAACCTCGAGAAAATTCGTAAGGTTATCGGGTGATAAGTAGGTCCAAAGTCTTTCGTTGTGTTGGTTTTTAGCCATTGTCTAAACTAACGCCTTAATGGTCTGAAATTCATTATTTCAATAAATATTTCGGCAACAGATTTATTTATTAAAAGTTTATGTAAATCCAAATTTCTCAACGATAACCAAAGTTTTGTTTATGCAACCTAAAAGCGATGAATGAAAAGAAATATCCGTTATCTTACAAGATTTCTGATCCTTATCTTATCTGACATATTTATCGTTTCACTACAGGTTTCTAATCACCGAAATTTTATTTGCATTAACTTTTCCTTTTTATTTACATTTTGCAGTAGATACTACTAATCGTTTGGCATTGGTAATTAACAAAAGTGTAAGTGGCTAACTGACTTAATGAAGTAGTAAGTTTAATATATATGATAATTAAAGAAAAATATAGGGTGTATTAACAAGTTATCTTAAGCTAACCGAGATGAATAGGCCTCGGCATCGCAGACCAAGATTACGTACTCAACCATTTATTGTAATCTCTACACCCGTTAAGTTTTAGTACTTTATTTTAAATGACTCTGATACACTTTTAATGCTTTCAAGATAAGATATAAAATTTAATTGACTTTTGATTTTAAGTAATGCATGTTTAAATTAAGAACACTTGACTACCGAAACGTTATGTTATGTAATTACTGTCACTTATATAATTAAAATTTTAACTTCTAGAATTAATGTGGATTTGTTTTAAGTTTTGCCCAACTCATCCCGCTATGTTTTTCTTAGTCTGTGTAGTGCGACGCCGATTCGTACCTAGTCTAAGGCATAATTTGACAAACTGTAAGTTAATATTTTTTGTATAGATTCTGTGAATAATTGCAATGTAGACACAAAAGTTGGTTTGTTAGCTTATTGGTTTTGCTTGTGTCACCTTTCAGTAGCTAGCCCTACATACTAACCTGAATAACAATAAGGATTTAGTTAGCTAGCACAATGCAGTTTCTTGTGCTGATAATCTTAGTATTGCCTATTACGGTAGGGAATACTAAGATTGTCAGCACAGGATGAGCACATGATTGCTGCAACAATGATCGAGAATGATCTACTGCTCGAATATACATACAAGCATACCTTAACGTTTTAATATATGCGGTATTATGTTTAACCCTGGTACCTATTGTATGTTTTTAACCGAATTCTAATGTGCCTGAGTATAATTTACACAGATAAGGGTATCAGAGGTTTTGACAGTGAAAGTGTCAACAGTTATCTAAATACTTTCTTTTATGGAAAATACCTTTAATAGATGTCAATTTGCATTTGACGAGATAAGTAATCAGTCGTAAATTTTGATTGAATAGATAAAGCTTGTATTGTAACGATGTTTGCCAAATAAATTGGATATAATTATGCAAAATACAAATAAAACTTGAAAGTGACATGTCAAATTCACACGCTTTGAAACAAAAAACGTGTTTAGAAAATTTGCATCATCTTTTCTAATTATTACATGATAAAAATTGCTTAGGAGGCGAGCTTCATATGATTTTTTTCCATCGAGGACTAGTTTTCGATGTCACTAACTGTCAATTTGATGATTTGTGTTATATTTATTACCTTAAGTTACGGGGTTTCTAATTTACGAAATTACTTAGTGGTATTACTACTGTGAGTACGTAGCATTGACTGCTGGATGGTCTGGTATAGGTGGTGAGCATTCAATGGGTGTTTTGACGACTCAGGTTCAGTCTAATTGAATACGCTTGGGATTGCGGTTATGACAAATACCTTCCAAATATAATGTAGATAGGTATACTTTAGCTTTTAGAAATGGACGTAGATATTGATGAATTTAATGTTAGCCAAAACAAAGTTGATGCGCAATTCTGGACGCGTACAAAACTTCTAAGAATTAAGGTTGTCTTGTCACTACTTTTACGTCGACTGTCGTGAGTGCCTTATATGGCTTTGATTCCCAAGATAAATATTTATGGGATTCATAAATATTTGTTACGAGTCTGAACTTATTTTGTGTATAGTACCGTTAATTGTATGAGTATGTTTATAAAGTCCCTTAAGTTACTGGGCTTTTTCCTATGACGCGACGACGGTAATTTGCAATGGGACATGTCTTTTACAATGGGACAATAAGTGTACATGATAAAAGGCGTGATGCCTTTTATCACATAAGCAGCGTGTGTTACATACAATCACGATTTGCCAAATATATTACAATAACAAAAGGAGAGAGCCTATTACCATATTTAGAACATATCTGAAGAAATTTATCCTTAGCCATCTTGTAAGTACCTATGACATCCACAGACAAAAAAGGTTCGGTCTAAACTCCTATTCAGCCACCAGATTTATAATAATATTTTGTATGAATAACTATTATTATGAGGTTAACATAGAGTTTAAGTAATGAACTAATCAATAAATTTCCTTATTCATCAGGTCAGCATCAAGTAGGACTTGTGCACCCAGCGGCGGCCCATATGTCGCACTGGTACGGAGCGCCTCATCAGGGCTTTGCCCCACCACCCGCGTCGCACAACCCTTACCATCATCATCACCTCGCGCAGCTCAATTCTATGGTAAGAATACTATTGTTTTACGGAGTCTACGATACCCGACGACCTCAAAAGACAGTCGATGGATAATAGTGGTCTGCGACCGCTCAAGGTGTTAAAAATTGGGGGAAGCCCAGTCTTATACGTTTTTTGGCTAATGTGATGATAATGAATAATAACAATAATACAACAACTACATAGTGCTATCTAGGCCTAATATAAGTATATATTATAACTTTTAATAATTCATCAGCCCTTTATCCATGTTTGTAACTGACATCATGTAACCAGTTGCAAGAGAAGAATTTATTTTCGCTATTTGGTAACTAGTTGTGAGAGAGGAATTATTATTCCAATTCGATAACTTAATTCACCTAACTAGTTACAAAAAAAGTCTGTTCTTACGTTGTTTTGTAATTAGTTATGAGAGAAGAATTATTAATCCTATGAGTCACTGGATGTACGTGTATCACCAATTTCTTCAATTTAATGAAATTATATTATTGGATCTTAAAACCATACCTATAAAGTTAATATTTGTTTAATCTTGTTTTAAAGTTATGGTTCGAGTGCCTCCGATGAGTCAGAGTAATTTGATTCTTTGTGATTTATGACACCTTTTGTTTTACTCATCCCCTAGATACCTGAGTGGCACATTTATAAGTCTTACCCACAGTTTCTGAAAGGCTGATCAACGAAAAATTAACTAAACACCTGTTAAATCTCATGTGAAGTACCTAAAAGTATGGATAATTGGTTTAATTTGATCTAATTAGTTAATGTCTTTGTAGGGGATGTGTGAAAGCACTAATATTGTCTTTTTAAATACTATATGTAATTAAATTAAAATTCATTTATTTCAGAATTATTTCCATAGTGTGTTAGTACCAATGATCTTACTGACTAATTGTAGTAATTAAATAAATCAGTTACAATAATTATTAATTATGATTGTAAATTATTTATTTAATACATTTATGTTCTGAATTCTAAAAATAAATCTTGATAGTTCCCACGCTATGTTGGATGTACGAGTATGCAAAATCAATCTTTAACAAATGCAACGTAAGATGGTTTCTAAATATTTTCCCACGAAATTCGCACCCAGAAATAACAATATTTACTTCCTTATGTAACAATTTTATCTAACAGACCTCGCACCGATATTGTAAAATATGTTAATTCGTTCATTATTGAAATTACCTATAGCTACTATCTTATCACTAAATCAAATAACACATTTCTTTATCATCAAAATCTAAAATCATGATTAGAACCAGCTATTAGTTATCTAATCATTATGTAAATTTAAATTTTTTTTATACACTAAGCGTGCTTAGTACACAAATATATAAATATATGTCTCTGCTGATGACATTTTCAAGACCACAGGCATATATTTAATAATATCTTAAACTAAGTAGCACTAACAATGCCATAAAAATAACATTCTACAAATAGATGTCGAAATTCGCGATCATAAAAATTTATCTCACAAGGCCGCTAAAGCAGAGGCCACCAAGTTTTTCTATAAGAATAAATGTAAAACAAGTTGATGAATTACTCGATAATAACTGGAATGAGAACAACCACACTTTTGATCCTGGGTCTTTTAAGCGGGGCGTGAAAAAGCATCTCACTAAGCCGCCATAGTGCAGGCCACCATACCAGTAGTTTGACTTTTGGAATGGTGTCCGCCAATTCTGGATTCTACAGACTGCTTACCATCAGGTAGAAAAACACGTGGATTAAACAAACTGCTTGCCAGGCCACCAATTTGTGTTAAAGCAACTAGGATAGTGATTACTATCGACTAAACGTATTGCTTATCATTAAGTCAAATCTATAATAAACATAAAAAAAAGAGAATCTGGGCAATAATATAATAGGTGCGAAGTTTATGCGTAGTACCTATATAAAACGCACATCATGTAGAACAATCTGCTATATTCGCATATTTTGAAAAGTAAACTATTATTTATATAATAAACTACTGATACTGGTTTATTACATTACATATTTGAACATCTATAAGTGTCTGCCAAGATGGAATAAAATATTCTCATTAATCTTATAAGCCATAAAATGAATCTTTATAAATTATACAGCTATCGTTCACTGTGTCACCAAACTGTCAACATTACACTTTGTACACGTGTGGTTTAATGGCCAACGTGGTCGACTTTACAACTGCTATCAGTCGCGTTTTCGAAATCCACTGTATAAAGTCTATAATGTAATGCATATACAGATCTCTTAAGAGTTTGTTTCGTTTACGTGTGTAAAATTTTCCGCAACACATTACCATTAGGAAACAAATCTCAACTCACGGAAAACATGCCAATACTAGATAATTTAATATATATTTAATAATTTAATATTTTTCCATTCTATTGTATCTAGTCGTACATACATATATTACGCACGCTTCTAATGATTTGTGCGATTCAAAAAATCTCTGACACTCATTATTTTCACAGACAATGTAGGAAAAAGTAATTAATCTTATTTTGTTTGTTACAGACTGGCTGGAGGAGTGAGTACACGTGATAAGTCAACCAAACACAAGAGAATCCATTAGATATGTCTTTCGTAAATAGTCTCGTCCATCAGAAGGACAATATTGACCTTACAAAGAAATCAGAGGCAACAAAATACGCTGTGATTTCATAGAATGAGTATTTACTCATAGTATACACTTGACACATCACATTAATTAATAAGACTGTGAACAGAATTGACGTTTGTACTACTATACAAACAAGGGTGAGGTTGTATGTGAAGACGCGGTGTAATGTATAATAATGGATACCTCATATGATCGGCGTAAGGACATTACCAAAGGCTCTGTGAGGTACTTCGTCGCCGCTTTCTGTTTCACCACAGAACCTCTCCCTTCCAGTTTAAATCGAACTGAACATATCCTGATTTTGAACTTGAAAATTGTCCCAGTATAATATTCCCCAATGAAAGACTTTGATATACCACGATCAGTTTCCTACAAGTATTAAAATTAAGAGTGTTTTACATGAAGTAACTAGCGAAATTGTACAGTATTATAATATTAGATAAGGTCGGTTATGAAGTCTTAATCGTATAAGTATAGTTCAAAAAAAGATGAAATAATTTTGTGTATTTTGTACATATCTCGATAAGTTATATTCCGTTCCTGTGTAAATTTGATTTTATTTTTTATATTTAATTCAAACGATTTGTTTCGCTCTTAGAGCATCTAAACAGGAGACAGCGTGTGAGCACTTTCCTATCGTATTGCTATACTTTGTGTGCGTAATTTGCACTTGTGTTTGTTTACTTATGTTGTACCGACATTGAAGATTTTATTTTGTGTAAGTGAAGTTGTTTACGTGTGCTCTCCGTGTTTACCTCTCTCGCCACTGAAAGTGGTAGAAGTATCTAATATTTAAATCTAACACAGTCGCTGTGTCATGTCGTCTCCAGTCTAAATGCTATAAGGTTTCGCTATAGGAATTGTGATGTGTTCAGAAAGTTATCGCGAAAAGTTATGTGTTTTTTTTGTACATTTTATTATTTGTGTAGATGATATATGAATGAAATGCAATAGTAATTTATGTAATAATTATACACGCAATTTGTAAATAAATAGCATTTTGAATAGTGACATTTTGCAGAACTAATTTTGTTAAAGCATAAACGTGAGTATAGTTTTGTTATAATAAATTATTCAACTGGTCACTAAATCGAATTAGCTATTGAATATTTATGTATACATTTGTTTGTCACAAGGTGTAATATAAAGTTTTGTATCACATTACCGTTGTAAAATTAAGAATATTGAGTGGCCATAAATTTTAAATGACAGGGTTTTGTTTATAGTTGTAACTGATGATACAAAAAAGCTCAGTTATAATTTACTACCAACCACTTCATACTTTTCACATGTAAGTATGATGATATATTATTTGCGTATATTCTCTATTCATTGTTCCGCTATTGTAAGTTGTGCAGCTTCAAATTTATGATCATTGTTCTGCGTTACAAGCAAAACATCAAAATTATATGTTACAACAATAAACATAACACCTGCACTCCAAAATATGTAAATATGAAATGTAAATGAAACATGTAGAAAATAAATGAAAGCATTATAAGACTATCAAAATAAAAATGTAAATTAGCGATCACTGCAAAACAACCTATAACGATATCCCGTACCTAAAGTTTTTAGTTTTTAAAACAAAACATTGTGAAGTTGTGTATTTTAAATGAAATTGTGAATAAATTATCAATATTGATATTAAATGTTTATTTGATTTGTTCACCCCAACGCTCAATTTTATCGTAAATAAATTGAATAGCGACGCATTAGGTCCGGCGCCCCTCGTATGAACAGAGCATAGACTAAAAGGTCCTTTTAAATTGGAAAGCAAATCAATTGACCATCCAATTACGTCGTCTTCTACATCGTCCGCCATAAGTCACAGGATCAATTCCGCCATTCCGTAGAAAAAGTCGTCCAAAAGTCGCGCTTATCTCGCGGCAAATTGAAAATGCAGCCGGCCGTGTGATTGTGACGCAACGGCTCCAATGCCGGCGACATATGGACCTATTCAATTTTAATCGCATTTGAGAAGAATGGACATCGGATAAAAGTACGTATAAAACGCTCTGCGACGATAGGCCTTACTTAATAACTTGGTTTTATTTGCGGTTTATACCCGACGGATTTTAAGGGTGCCATTGTGGGTACACAATTAATGTTTGCTTTTGATCTTTTTAAGTTGTATGGTTATTTTGCGGACGGGACGTTTATGCTTCGTTAGATCTGTAACCGTCCTTAGCTGATGCATTTGTTAGATTGTTGCAAACTTCCTTATGATTTTTGTCAATGTTGATACTTGTATAGTAAACTTACCTGATATATTTACGCATTGCCATAAGCGTAGTTAATAGTAGTAGGGACGGATTTCAGACTCTCGTAAAGACATTCAGATAAAATTGTCGTATAGGTGCAGCAACCGCATTCCTTAAAATATAAGTCCATCCTTTGTATTATATCGGGCGTCCTTTCCCAAAACAAAACAAGAAGTGGCTTGTTTGTAGTTTTTAAAAATGAAACGGCATTTTGCTCGTGGCTCGACGGGCATAAGTCACCGGTGCCGGCCGCTCGAGTCCACTGTAGTGATAAATGCACCGCTAGCGCGGGAAAAAATGTCGCGCGGCAAAAACCGCGGCATCACTCCCACAGATTTATTGCTCACGCTAACACTGCGGAATATTCGAGAGTCGACACTTGGACGAATATTCTTACACCTAAAGCGGTATGCGAACGTACCCCCTGAGGTGACAGAACTTCGCACTTGGTTAAATTACGAGCGTATATGTACCGGCCGGTATGTCCGTGCCATAAGATTTATATGTTAAATTTTATTGAATGACGGCCGATATATAGGGTAATTGTGTTAAATATGGTTTACTACCTGCGCCTGCGTCCCACGGCTTCGCCAGCTCGTGAAATTTGTTTTGTATCCCTCGGGAACCAAACCGATTTTTGGGATAAAAAGTAGCCTATGTCCGTCTCCAGCACCTAATTTATCTACATACCAATTTTCATCGAAATCGGTTTAGCCGTTTAGGCGTTGAGTGGTAACAATCACACACACACACACAAACTTTCGCATTTATAATAATAGTAGGATTCCATCAAGTCCTACCAGTAGTTTGATAGTTGAACTGTTTCTTTTTGCATATGATAGCCCAGTTTTCGAGGAAGGCTATAGGGACGAGCGACGGGAGCAGAGCAGTAAGCAAAGACGCGGGTGAAACCTCACTGCGGCAAACTAGTGAATAATAAAATGTGTATGTACTAGGTACAATAGACAAAAAAAATTTTTTTTGTTTAATACTAGTGTGCCAGAAGTTTGTAGGTAGTGATTAGGTAAAGATTTAAAAATAAATAGGTTTTTTTTTACAATTACACCTCCTGGATGTTTCTGCGATCCTGGTACTTTTCATAAATGAATTACTGCTAAGAAAATGCTGCTTCCTTCTATGGCAATCGTGGATCAGTGAAACGTAACAATTTCTTTTATAAGTATTTAGACTAGCTTTTCGAAGCGCGGTTTCACCCGCGCTAAGTTACATCTTTGGTTACTGTTCCTCCCGTCGCTCGCAACGTGATGTTTTATAGCCTATAATCTCCCTCAAGAACTGGGCTATCGAACGCATATAGAATTATTTAAATCCGACAGGTAGTTGTAGAGGTTAGCGCGTTCGAACAAAAAAAAATATACAAACAAAACTCTCCGCCTTATATAATACCTAAGTATAGATCCTACAAACCTACAACCTTCTGCTACCCTGGTACTATTTAAAAAAATATTCATTTCTTTTGCCGATTGTACCTACCTACACATTATAATAATAGTAGTTCTATTTGGAATAAAACTTGCGTTTCCATTATGTTCAAAATGCCAGTCTATCAATTTGAAAAAAATAAGTCCACACGGCCACACAGTTCGACTGTCGAACTACTGACAGGACTGGATCTGCCACGAACGACTACGGCAATAGAATTGGTAAAGGTTTAAGGGTAAATTTAGTGTTACACACATACTTTTTGTATAAAACTAGTAGTAACAATACATAATACGACCCACCGAGATGATAAGCGGTTAATGAAGTGCCAGACGCTCTGAAAACTTTTATTTGCAGGCAAACAGCACATAAACACAACTCTAACTAGACAATGCTATTTAACTGGGCTACTCTGTAATGTAGTAAAACTTTTTTAGTAGGAATGCTTAATACGAGCATAAAATCTCACTATAACGGTCTGTGTTTGTAAATATCGACCAATTGTAACCTCTACCAAAGCATAAACCTCTACCGATTTTCGTCAATTTTTTTTAAGTAATAATTTGTTGAATTTAAATCTCTTATTGACAAAGCTACTACCCACATAATATATAAACTACTAAAGAATTAAAGGTTCAAGTTACCAAGTTATTTATTAAACTAATGAACAAAATACTCTTTGCAAAAACGCAGCTTAGTAATACAGCAGCAAGTAAACTAACAATGTCGTGTAGATAGGTTCATATTATATTTTTGTAAAAAACAATATAAAGATTTTACTGTATTCGCAACGCTTGATAGCAACAAAACTTTTGCACAATATTCTCAATGCTTACAAGTCATAAAATCTCATATAAAACATGCTAATTGGTACCAGGCTCACATTCACACGCAGGAGTTTGCACCAAATAGGCGAGTGACGCGAACAATTCATTTTAGACAAATTGCAAGCGCTTGCGAGATAAAATTGAAATGGCTCATTGTCTAACATTTCTGGTTTCCACACCACCAGGAAGAGTACGCATGTAGTAACAACTGAAAAAGCTTTTGACAATAGCTACGCAGTTGGTACAAGTAATTATTGTGATGAATTACTCATTAAACTAATCTTACATGTAGACAAGTAGTTGATGTTTTAAAAATAATGTTCTTTTAAAGTAGCTATGAGTATATGGCTTTTAGGACTGTCCAATGCTGTTTAGTGCAGCTTTAAAAAAGGTATCGTGGTGTATTCCGTAATTACATTGTAATAAGAATGTTGTAATTGTACAGAGTTGAGTACCTACATGATTAAATTGGGTCTGTATATGAAATTAACAAAAATATCGTTGAAGTAACAATGTATATCGTCTTAAGAAGATTTTTATGCATGTTGTGTTGTATTTTTCCTCATTTTCTTATAATAGATAGTTAACAACCAAAAGGTTCCCAATATACAGCGCTATCCCTACAGACATGATCAGAATAAACCACTATCTCGTGAAACTATGAATTTAAAGAGGTAAAATAGTGACCTCACAAATCCGTAAGGACTCATAGCATTCAGTGAGTCGTGAGTAAGGGATCGTCTACACTCGAGCGGGCGCGACTATCCGTCTGATCCGGGAATCAATCTCAGACTTAGTCCGCGTTATCTCACTGACCCCGCGCCTGACACTGTCACGACACGTCTGATTTGCTTTTCAATTTCGTACTGCCCATTCTTTAAGGCTTTTCTTCACACTTCATTGCATCTGAATTACCTTTACGTCAACTTCAAATAAAAAAGAAACATTAATTTGAAATAGAAGATTTCGTTTCCGTTAAATTGACATTCATTCCTAATTATTATCATAATTTTACAAATAATATTATCAATTGTTGTAGCTGTAAAATAAACTTAATATTAGTTATATTAATGCTATTTGCCCAGTAACTGAGTTAGGACTTTATCGCTTGGTTAGTATTTTATTGGCTTAGTTTGGAAAATGGGAGTTCTGAATGAATGTATGAATATTATTTCGCTTATTAGGATATTACCAGTAATATAATGCCGATTGTCGATGTTAATCCAGTTACAACTGCATTGTGCAATTTATACCTATGCATCATAGAATATGACCAACTCCAACTATATTTTCTTTACTAATAACATCGATAGCAATTATTGTTAATATAATATTTCGGATTGCCGTATTGTTCACGATAAGGCGACAGTGACCATTTCGAAGATTTACCCATGTATTTCTCGATCAAGTGTGTTCACAGCTTTAAAGCAATCTCGGTTTCTGTGTATGAAGATTTTTTTAACATAATTAATATGCTGAAATCCTGTGGCATGTTTTACAGTTAGTTCCAAATATTCGATCATTAAACAGAGAAATAGATGGTAAGGGAACCAGTTCTATTAAACATAGAATCAGAACATTTAGTTCCTGGAACTACTCCTATTAGATAACAGATCAAAGTTCATTTAAAATAAACAGAAACGATTAACTCCC
Organism: Parascotia fuliginaria; assembly: GCA_963082885.1. Lineage (NCBI taxonomy): Eukaryota > Metazoa > Arthropoda > Insecta > Lepidoptera > Erebidae > Parascotia > Parascotia fuliginaria. The sequence goes on along the minus strand of OY720176.1, from coordinate 5,999,020 downwards.
AGACGGAATTCGAAGTTGAGCGGAGGCGACATTACCTACGTATAAAATACTTTATTAAAATGATACGGAGAGAAGTCGTCGACAAGCAAATACGACGTAGTATAAGTACACGTAAATTATTACATGTTATAATACATTATTTACGTACGCCGCTCATAATAATAAACATAGTGTGTGGGTATTGAGTATCTGTAACTTAATAACGTTGGTCCGTGCACCTGCCCGCGCCCTCCTAGCACATTAATATTTTAATATATACAAAGAAAACGACCCTTTAATACATTCGGCAGACGAACTGCTGTAATTATTATTTGGTGTAAACGTATTGAATATTAAGTCCAGTATTGGGGGCGAGTAATAATCTTTTTTGAGGCCAAAGTATGCTAATCGCGACGACCAAAGTAACGGACGAGCGTCCAAGACAGGTGACAAGGTACGACAAAAACTGACGGAATTTTGATGAAATGTTGCAGTCATATTTTTGAATTGTTTATTGCAATATGATGAATAAAAAACATCCTGTCAAACTGAGTAGTTGAGTAAGTAATGCGTTGTTGCAGGAAATATTAATTTATGTATATTCGCGTTAAAAACATTTGTATGCAAAACACAGTTATTCAATCATATTATATTTCAAGTACTTTTGACGTTATTTCAAAACAATATTATTTAAATTAGTTTGCATTTTATTTCAATTAGTTTCCGTTGCCCACTTCATTCGCCGCAGGGTACTAAGTAAGTACATTACCTAAATACAATTAGAAGTATAAAATATACTGCCTTCTTATTAAATAATATATGTTTTATTTACATTCAGAACTAAGAATCTAGTTATCATCATAGTCTGAATAAGTACCTAATCATCTTGTACCTATAGGTATATACCTAGTACTTATATAGTTTTTATACATTTCTTATCGCTTTAATTACTTACATACTTGTGAAAAATTGTAACAAATAGACAAATAAAAAGAGTAGCCTGAGTTTCTTGCTAGTTCTTCCTCATGCTCCACCCCGTCAGCGAACTAGCTTTATGTTAATTTGTTTCTTATTAACCGACTTCAAAAAGGAGGAGGTTATCAATTCGGGTCGTATGTTTTTTTTTTGACATTCGTAACTGTCACCTATGTTCTAACTGAAATAAAATCTATTCTATTCCATTCAATATAATGTTCTAATTTCTCTGCAGATAGTTGCAATACTACCGCGAACTTAAGCAGATTTATCCCTTTGGTTAACCTAAAATGTTTTCAAAATTTGTGGCGGCACGTGTGCACCACTTGCTTATTCTAATCGGATATGTTGTCAGAATTTCATTAGGCTATGCGGGTTTATAGTGCTTTGTTAATAAAAGTAAATGTTAATGAAGGTTTCGCTTTTTTCTGACGATTCCATAAAGTTTATATACTTTGCTGTTGGCGTAGTTGTACGCGACTGCAAATAAAGTGATTATAAAATACATAATAATGTATAAATTCTTTAACAAAGACATTTGATTTACAATCAAAGAACCAACATTATTAAACACAAATAAGGCTTTCATCGCAAAAATAAAATGTTTTCTAATAGGACATTTTTCCTTTTAATCCCAAATTCTAGTTGGTTTAATGTTACCACCTGTGTGGCAAGCTGGCAGTTTGGTGGTCGGTTTATTGGGCCGATTGCGCGCCTACTTCCGGCCCTCTAGCGGAAGTTACCCACGCACCTTTTAGTGCCTTCTACGACGTTGACCTGATTACAACCGACTATTTTGTTCACCTTCTTTTGTTTTCGTGTGGATTTAAAAATAGAATCGTTAACGATTGGTTAACCAACAGAGAATTTATTTTTATTTCTTGGGGCCAGTTCTAATTGACTTTACGCATAAAACATGCATAAATTAAAATGTAGTACTTATTATTAAAATGACTAGTAAAACATGTTAAAGTAAGTCATAATTTTAAAACAAAAGATTCAGATACTATGAGTGTGTTTGTTAGTATCAAAATATTTTACAAACAACGCCTCTGGTATACACACACACAGGACAGGACCTGTCAGTCAGTTACCTGGGAGTAGAAGTCTGTCTTGCGGCATATATTATAAAGTAGGATGATTTTTTAAACATTTTAACGAATTGCCGCTTTCATGTAAGAATATTTTAAAAAATAACACTGTTGAAGTAGTTCACGAAACAATCTATCTTGCGACCTTAGTAGCAGTGTGTAAGGCTATTCACTGACAGAGCTATTACTTTCTAAATATTTATGACATCCAAATAATTATCACATCAACCACACCTTTATAGTTGGTATAACATAACTTAGTGATATAACTATACACATATTAACAACTTTAGCACGATTGCTAAATTGATAAAATATTTTAATTATAATTAATTAATTATGTTAAATAACATTCAAACAAGCATGGATATAGGCTCGATTATACTTAAAAAAACATTTGAATATTAGTTACTTTTCGTCAGATCTTTCTGAAACAATAAATCTGAGAAATAACAGTTTATGACTTTGATAAAAATGTAGTCAATAAATAAAAACATTTTAAAACAAAAATTATAACAGTTGCTTTTGCTATTTAACTCGTGTGTGTTATATTTAATATCTATAATTATAATTTTGTTTATTTTGAGTGCCATGGCAAGATTTTAAGTTAGTTATATTGAGTGCAGTCTTTTTTTTCTTATGGTGTGTTGTGGTTAGTGGTCAACTCAATATCAGGATTTATTTAGGTCGACCATAATTTTATAACAGTAACAGGTAGGTAGGTAAGTGTAGTTTATCTAGGTAACGCTAGGGAATCGCCTTACCATGCCCTAACTCTCTTAAATATGCCTTTTAAGAAACCAAGTAATATTGCTAGTAAAATATTCAACTACTAATTTATTAGTAAAATAATTTAAATCAAATCTAATCTTTTAAATTAAATAATCGTTTATAGGTATTCGATCGCTATCAATATTATACATTAATAGGTAAATTAGAAAATTAAAAATACATAACACTAAACCTACTAGTAGTTTCAATACATTAAATATATAATTAATTTCTAATCACCTATTTGGCTGGTAATATATTCTATAGGGATGTGTAAAATACATGAATAGAAGTTCACATTGTGTTGTGAATGTTTACAATTACAAAAGTACACGAATTTAGACTCGTAGTTCTGTATTTCTTTACCGCGTAACCACCGCTCGTATGACTAGTGAATCGTGTATTAATTATTATTTTAATATGTGACCCTGATTAGTAGATAAAAATGCAAATTCAAAGTGAGGTAATTAAATACCTCAATCTTTTGTGATTGTATCCGAAATATGGCAGAAATATACCTTTGCTTTGTATATCCCAAATAACGCCACAAAAATACTTGAAATATTAATCGCATTTAAAATATAAGAACGTCCATGAATAATGTCAACGACTCATTAAACAAAGGGAGAGTCAACTGTCTCTTAAGGTTTTTGTAATAATGATTAAATTGTAAAGATTTTGGTTCTTTAAACAATACCCTCTTTGACTTCGGCAGTCGGTTAAAAACAGGTTAACTGTGGTAAGAGAGAAGAGATCAAATGCAATACAAGCGAGGTTTCAATTAGACACTAACCTCTTTGTCACGAGGCCGTGCAACTGCAGTACGTCTTGTGGAACAAGCAAATTTAATGTAAGAACATATTCAGAGCATGCCACGGTTTGCTGCGGTGCATATAGTGGCATGTTGTTAACAAAGTGAACGGTAATCTGTATCTGCAGTAAAAATTGTCTTGTTGAGATAGTTGCAGAGCATGCTACTAAGGTTCGATTCTAAGCGTAGTCTATTTGTACCGAGAATTATTGGTTGAGGTTGAGGTATGTAAAATCTCCCTTAATACAGACTTTGTTCCTTAGTGCAGGCGTCGTTATACAAAAAAGGGGAAATGGCTATCAAAGTCCCAAGTTGCCCACTTTTATACACTAGCTTTGAAGGTTTAGGATTTTAAATGAGAGAGCCTTAATTTCAAACATTTCACGAGTAACGATTTCATGAGATTTTGTTATTTTGTCGTAAATTTAATTCTGTAATATTTAAATAAAATTCATTAAACAATTTACAAGCGAAAAAAAAATAAACTACGAAATGCAATTAAATTCTGTTATCAATGCTCGCTTTTAATTTCTAATTACTTGTTCGGGACGTAATTGAGACCTAATCGCAAGTACCTAATCAATAACGAGGTATAAAATTGACACCTTTGGATATAAGGAACACCTGCCTACAACGTTTGTATAGGTACGAGATTGTTGGACGAGGATGGTTGACGCTTATAGTGAAATCAAGTAAAAATAATTCTAGTTAAAATAATAATAATAATATTCTACCACATTCACACAGCGCCATCTAGCCCCAAATTAAGCAATTATATTTGCTTGTGTTATGGGTACTAAACAACTGATAAACTACTTATATAAATTTTTTGTTTGTAAATACAAATTTAAATAAATTTTTTTTAGGAATCACACCCAGACACAGAACAAACAATCATGCTCATCACACAAAGGTTTGTCCTGGGTGGGGATCGAACCCACGACCTCCGGCTTAGCAGTCAGGGTCACTAACCACTAGACCAACAGGCCAGTCAGACTAGTTATATTAGTATAAAACAACATTCAATTTACACTTGGTATATAGATTTTGTGGCGTGATTACTGCAATTTCACCAATATTATATGCAATGGTAACGACTACAGTCAAAAGTTCTAAAGTTCTTTCTATTCAGTTAGTAAACTTGACAGTAGGCTTCTGCTCTTCCTACATGGACAGTCACAACCAAAATAAATCTCTGTTTATGCTAGGTGATAAACAAAGTATACTCAAGGCATTAATGTCCTAAGAAGTGGAACTGAATTATTTTCTATACCTAGGATATTTTGCAACATTTTTTTGGCAGAAGTACACATGTACCTATGTACACATAACCTTAGCAAAATGAAATGATACAAATTGAATTGGACTTTGACGCTACTCAAAATTGTGAGTCCATTTGCCCGATTGTCGAAATCCACAATTTAGTAGCATGTAACGCGATACAGATGGTGTGGACGCAGCGTCTGTTCGTCTGAGGTTACACGCATGTCAAAACACCCACTTCGCGCGTGCGGTGCTCTTGGTACGGTTATAATAAGGCGACGGTAAGTATATGTGACCTTGAGTTTTTTTTCCATTTATTCATAACAAAATTACATTTATGTCGAATACATAACTATTGATTTATAATAATAAACAAGATAAATAATAAAATACACAATATCATCTATACATATAATAAAAATGTAACCGATCGCTGTCTGTACATGCAAAAAATAATAAAAAATACTATTGGGACCTTTATCAACGCAAATAGAACCCAAAACAATGATTTTTAAAATTTTTGTCTGTTTGTCTGTTTGTCTGTGCGTTTGTGCACGCTAATCTCAGAAACGGCTTATCCGATTTAAATATGGTTTTCACTAATATATTGTGGTAAGCTTCACTTAACATTTAGTGTTTGTTTCATGTCAATCGGTTCATAAATAAAAAAGTTATGCCAATTTAAAGAATCACATCGAACATTCGTTAATTTACTACGAAATCTTATAGAAGCAGATATTTTAACAGGTTGCGGAATAGCTGATAGTATTTTTATTCCTCGGATTCCTGTCATTCTAAACAGTCTTTCATTTAGTTTTAAACGAGTCCAGTTTCCAGTGAGCCTATGTTTTGCGATGACTAATTAAAGTAATTAATTAGTTAAGTAATTAAAGTAAAGGTAAGACACTAAAAGTTGTGGGTGTGAATCTAAGTATTAGCTGTTTTTCAGTCAGCTTTATGTGGCTCTATCACGTGTTAGCATTACTAGCAGCCTGTATGCTTTGATCCCTGATGGCTATACGTCTAATCCATACATCCATACATATTATAAAAGGCTTTGTCCTGACTGACTGACTGACTGACAGACAACGTAAAGCCTAAACCGCTGGTCGTAGCGACTTGAAATTTGGAGGGTGTATTTGTCATAATGTCTAGAAGTGTACAAAGAAAGGGTTATTAAAAATTCAACCCTTAAGTGTATGAAAAGGGATGAAATCGATTGTATGAAACGTCTTCATTTTTTAAGTTACAGCTTTGAAATTTTGTTTTGGAATACTTTTATTTAAATAAAAAATACGCTCATAATTTTTTTCTTACTGGTGTGGATTTATAGGAGTGAAATAAGGGATGAAATATTGTATGGAAAAATCTTTGCTTTTGAAGTTGGCGACTTGAAATTTGGAGGGAGGGGGAAGGGAGGGGGAGGAAGAGGAAAGGAAGAGAGAAGTGAGGGGAAAGTGCGGGGTTAGTGAGGGAGAAGTTAGGAGAAAGGGAGGGGAAAGTCAGGGGGAAATCGAGTTTCAAATTCACGCTAATCTCAAAAACGGCTCATCCGATTTAAATATGGTTTTCACTGATACATTGTGGTAAGCTTCACTTAACATTTAGTGTTTGTTTCATGTCAATCGGTTCATAAATAAAAAAGTTATGCCAATTTAAATAATCACGTCATACATGTGGTATGTATTTAGCTTAGGTTAGTGTGTTTTTAAGTTAGGTTAACACGTCTTATTTCTTTATTAAAATGTAAATACTTTATCAGTTAAAATGTAAATAAAAGTTAGATTTATATTTTTCTGGACTTATTTTATTTTTTATGATAAAAACATGTTAACACGTCTCATTACGGAATAGGTGGAATTAAAGTGAATTACGAAATAGTAGTAGTCGATTTACGCTGATTTCAGGATGAATGGGTCGGATCGACCAGGGAAGTACTACCCTCTCATAGAAGATCGTTGTAAGAGTAATAGTATCCATATTATTGCGTTTCGTTCGGTAAGTGCGAGAGCCGGAGGCCCAACTGATGCAGAGATGACAATCCTCGCAGCATGTGTGGTACCAGCTGAGTATCCGTGGAGTCATTGTGTGGGTGGTGTGGGTCAACCCGCCGGCCAGTAAGACCCGTATAAATGGTGGTGCCGCTGGACGCCCGCGGCATTGTACAGGGGCCCAATGAGACCTAACCGTAGTATTAAGGTAGTAGATCCAAGCTGGTTTCAGCATGAATGGGCCGGATCGTCCGGGAAAGTACTACCCTCTCATTAAAGATCGACGTAAGAGTAGCAGTATTCGTACTACTGCGTTTCGTTCGGTGAGTGAGAGTGCCAGGAGCCCAATTTCCCCCTTTCCTTTTTCCTCACTTCCCTCACTCCCCTAACCCCATTCCCAGCCACCATAGTGGAGGCCACCATACCAGCAGTTTAAAACGATGGCTTTTTGTATGGTGGCCACCACTTCTGGATTCCACTGACTGCTCACCATCAGGCGGGATGGAGTCACTTTGGCAGGCTAATATATTTTAAAAAACCTTATAGCGTTTTTATTCCTCGGATTCCTCTCATTCCAAACCATTTCCCGTTTAGTTTTAAACGAGTTCAGTTTCCAGTGAGCCTATGTTTCGCGATGACAATTAATAAAGCCTAAGGTCAGACACTAAATGTTGTGACTGTGGATCTAAATTTTAGCTGTTTTTTGCATGGTCAGTTTTATGTGGATTTGTCACGTGTAAGTAATCCTAGCAACCTATATGGCTTTGATCCCCGATGGCTATACGTCTAAAATCGTATATAGAGAAGCATTTACTGTAAAGATTTTTCTTATTCACCTAAACGAAGATGTTTATAATTCAAAACAAACCAAAAGATATATTAAAAAAATGCTGTTCAAAATCACTATTCCACGCGGACGAAGTCGCGGGCACAGCTAGTAAATTAATAAATACAATCAATTGAGAAATGATGTCAACAATGATCAATGTCAATATTAAAAAAAGCAATGTCATAAATGAATTTTCCAAAATAATAATAAATCAATGAATGTCTTCTATAAGTTTTGCAAAGCTGTTCCTAAACTGCGAGCACCTCTAATGCTGACGCGACTTAAGCCCTTGATGCATCACACCAAGGAAGCTTCAGGCGAAAACGTGTATTATAGTTTCGTTGACCTTATTCTATGAAAGGTTTATATACGGGTATGAAGGGCGATGTAATAGCTACTGGGGTTACTAATCGTGATGTGTTGTAACTTTGTTGCGACTGATATTAGTATGGATAACCACCGACACCGTTTGTAACAGTTGACCAGTAAATTATGGGGAATAGATGTTACATTCACCTAGTTTACAGGTAGAACTATCTCTTTTCACTCAAATTAGAGCTACCTGGCAGGGGAAGCACCTTCACTCTACAGAATACTGTAGTCGTAGCAACACTACCTAGACAGTATTATGCTCTTACTGCCGAGTTGTAGTTATAGTTCCTAAAGCAGATATAGTCTAAGGTGAAACTCATAATTAGTTGTACTTAACATCAGATGGAAGACGCACCATGAAAAATAGTGACTTTTACTCACATATGTTAAGTGCAGCATTCTCGTCCAGTATGAAAAAGACGTAGCTAATTCTTGTTACGGTTTCTTTAGATATTTAGTTTTGCTTTTATTTTAAGCTAAATGACATCTTTTTATACTGACAATCCCCAATGAGCATTTAAAAGTATGTATGTGAAATATGTTTAACTAAGGATAAGCCTTTTAGGGCCACCTGCTACGCAAAAAACTGACATTACTAAATGTCTATTTTCATTACCATAATGTCAAATAATTATTTTAAACAGTTGCTAATGAAGTTCGTTCATACATCTATCTTCTAAATTATTCAGTACGCTTAAGATATCACAATAGACAAATGCATTGTGTCAAACTGACACTTACCCCCAGTTTCTGAAAGGCTGATCAACGAAAAATTAACTAATCATCTGTTAAATCCCATGTGAAGTACCTAAAAGCATGGTAAAAGTATGGATAATTAGTTTAATTTGACCTAATTAGTTACTAACTAAATTAAATTAAACTAATTATTCATGCTTTTAGAAACCCAATTGGTACTTCACATGAGATTTAACAGACGATTAGTTAATTTTTCGTTGATCAGCCTTTCAGAAACTGGGGGTAAGACAGACATCTATCGGCCTATTTTATTGTTCTGCGAAAGGTTCATAAATTAGTATTATGACTTGTATGTAATGAATGAATGGAACAGAATTTTTAAATTATGAATTTCACTTCAATTGGAAATGGTATCACCTTGTTTGAACAAATACACCTGATCGATATTATTTGTTGCACCTTGTTCCAAATATATAACCTGTATATACAGAAATATACAGAAGGTTAACTCGGTTGTAACCTACTATAAATTATTTGTTTTCTTTTTAATCTTGGTCAGCCATTCGTTTTATCTATTTAAGTTACGTAAACCTAAAATGTAATTACTGTAGTCACATTACGTATGCATTGGGTGTGTAGCCGTTAAACACTACGAACTCGTCCCATATAGACGTTATATTATTTTTTTGTCTTTTGTCATCTCATGCTATGACATGCAATGATGATGAATGAATGATGACTTATGAATTGATGTAACTTTAAATTTAAGGTATTTTTCCGCTATGTAAACAATTTAAATCTAATAATTTAAATAGAAATAAAAGAGGAGTAGAGACTTCTCCTTGGGCTAAAAATGTACAATGTGCAGCTAAACTGAAAAGTATGTAAACTCTAAAAATCAGACCAGCACAGCAATATCATTTAAGTAATGTATTTAGTTAGTTAGAAGTAAATTTTCTTTGTCAGTAAAAGCTCACAATACAACGCGAGCAAGACTACTGTGCTGTGTGTTTATTGTGGTTAGTCTAATCACTCCATCACATTCATCAATGGGTTTACAATAGGCGTCTCGTTTACACAGAGTTTTGTTGTGTTATCTATAGTTCAAGTAAGTTACTGTTCACTATAAAATTGGCCGCATAATATATTGACGATAAGTGTGATGATAGTAGGGCTTATCAGCTACTTATAAAAATGCATAAATCATAATTGTTTTATACTAACCTAGTTCAGTTACAAAAGCAAACAAAATTGTTGTTTTTTCTTCAGTTTTATAACATTAGTTTTAATAATTAGATATTTAATTTACAATCGACATAAATATTCTAAAGGCTTCACATAGTAACATGTCTAGAGAATGTAGTGTATTTAATTTAGTTTATTTAAAAATAAAACCTCATAAGTCTTTGTCCATTCGTACTTTGAATTGTTTTACCTCATTACGTGCACGAATATCACCAACGTTCCTTCGATCTGCCTCCATTGCTTTTAATCGAAATTCAACTTTGATTTGTAAGTTCTTAAACTCAATTCTCAACAGCGAGTTTCGCATGCGGGCTTCTGTGGAAGAAAGTAACTACACAAATTTCAACTTAAAACTTTGGGCTAGAAATTTCTGAATTGCCTGATTTTATATCAGCCCTGATTATAAATTGAATCACAAGGCAATTCGCACTTTATGGCGATAGCAGTTAGGGTGATATTTGTGAAAATACTGTGGTATTTCTAAGGTGTGAAAACAGTTGCTGACCGTTTGTTCGAACTAAGAGAGAATGCAACAATTTCGCTTATTGGAATACAGGAGTGGGACTAATGGTTTTACTTGTCGTGTCATAAATAAAAGCTGTTTTAGGCTAAGCTAATTATAGTTTTTATTATAGTAAGTACAGATAAATATCTAAAATAAGACTCTTGTACAAACTTCGAAAACCATGCGCAAAACTATAGTTTTGATATAAACTGGCAAATTGAAGTCGTGGATATAGAGAAGCAAATCAAGACTATGATGACTATGACAATGTTTTACGTTTGGAGGAGTCTGAAATCTTGGAACTACTATGGACATCTTTAGACTGATGATGTGAATAAAGTTGAGAAACTGAACGTCATGCGTGCTTATTACACGTTGTTTGGAATTATGAGAAAGTCTTGTAGAGACAGGCATTTGGAGAAAATTATACTCAATACATAATCAAATGCAAGTAGGCAAATTAAATGTGAGAACATTGGGCATTTCGCATATAATTAAATTTACATAATATTTAATTAATATTTCTCATGACATTAGGACATCGACAACTGACACATAGCTACGCAACTATGTGTGTAACTTAATTAACACGACATCATATTAAAAATAACTGTCACAAACTTTAATTAATTGAGAAGTTTCAGTAGATGCGTGTAAAATTTGCATATACACAACGTTCGCTATCGCAAAACAAAAACACGATTTTGAACTCGGAGCTCACATGGAATAAATCGAATAAAAAATCGATTTTAAACGTTCGATCTGCGCTGGAGTGGGTGCAATTAAAGGGTTCCGAGAATCGATGCTCGGGCCTGCACGGAGTCCGCACGAATATAGTTACACCATTGGGGTATGAGGGATAAAAATAATTGTACTGTGTATGTATGTTATGTAACAAACCTATATAAAGCTTAGTCGTGATCTTTCGATTTATATGATTATAACTAAGTGCCTATTATAAGGCTCTTCATTATGTACATACATAAGAGATAACGACGAATATATTATATTTACAAAATGTGTATGGTATGCTATGGATAACATGAAATTCGAAAACAGATCGACATAGATATGTAAATTGATATTACAGGAAAACACATAATTATATAGGTAATCTGATTTAGATTACTATTTATTAATAAAATATGGTTATCTCTGCTGCTAGCTGCATCAAAGTTCGTGTTCCGACCTCAAGATCGGTAAAATAAACATACCTTATGTATAATGAAGTTGTGAAAACAGTACAATGACCTGATCATTGCTCTAAATATTAAAAAGAATGCAAACAGAACGAATTTAATAAATTTTTTTGTTCTATTATAGTGATAAAAATGTTGAATTTTACAACAGAAGAGCTGCCTACTCTGTATATTTATCAGGTACACATATAAGTATTTCTTTTTCCGTTGGTTAATAGTTGATACTCAATCCGTAGAGTACTTAAATAATTAATTCCATCACAGTATTATGTCCCAAAGTTACAGCGGGTTTAAAACAGAAGTTACATTTTACTATGACATGTGCGACATTTTATTATGATCATAGAAGTGATTTGAAAACATTCCAGCCTTCAAAATGATTTAATCTTTTCATTTAATTTCATGTTAGCTTCTGTTTTGTATTAGAAAACAAATAGTTCATAGAATTTATAAAATCTCCTTAAATATCCATTAAACACTAATAAGATTGTATCATATTTCTACCCACACAATATCATCATAACCGCCAAAAAGGATCGAATGAAATCCAATATCGATTATAACCGATAACTCGCATTACAACCGAAACTTTATCGATAACAAAGACGACTGAACAAGGTGTTTACGATCCAGATTTTGATCTCAAGAAAAACGTGGCACAAAACTAAATCCTCAGCGAATAAATTATAAGGAGAGCCGGGTGCTTCGCTTGTCCGGCTTTAATTGGGCCATGTTGTGGACCTTGGGTAAAAACTGAACATTTGTTAGGTATTCCAAGAATTATACACTTGTTGCTTTCTGTCCGGAGCTCGGTCGATGGCCAGTTTTATTTTCACCGTGCCGTAATGAATGTTCTAACGAGTGGATAGATAGATTGGAAGCGATACGCGTCACCTCTGTATTAGGTACCTACACGGTGTTTAAGGTACTCGGGACACTATATGGAGTGATCTATATCTCCCGTAAGGATCAAGTATTCCCAGTTCTTATATTCGTGATAGTCTGTATATGCATAAGTAGTGGACGCAATCGCCAAACGATAAACAGCTTTAACCACTGGCAACTCGTTAAATCTTAAGAAAATTATTTTTATTATAATTATAATAGTCACCGATTCAGAACATAAAATCGCATAAAGTTTATTACAAGTCCGATTAAATCAATTAATATACTGTTCAAACCTCTAATTTGTTTTACTAAAATACGACGATAATTTTAAGAGCCTATTATCTTATTTACCTAAAAAAACTTTAATTAATTACACATTTTTACTCAAAGTTCCAACAAATCTCACAAATAATCCTGAAAACTTCAAAGATTATAGTTGGTGACACAATAGCCCCCGTATTACTAATGAACGGCATGGAATACTGTATAATCCCGAAGGATTACACGCGGGATCGTACCATCGAGCTCCAGAGCTGCTGCTGACAAATTCATTTGTATGGCTACTTTTAGTTTTCGATATTGTACTTTATTACATGAGTGCTAATTATGTCTAATAAGTTGGAGTATATCCTCTCTTTACTTAGGTATAATAATGTTTACTATTTATTGCCTTTTTATCTACAAAGCTTTTTTTCTTTTTGTCTACTAAAATGACTATACTCTGTCTGGTCCACTCTATGCACAGAGTGATTGAGGGAACTTCCTAAAGGCTTTTAGCTTTATTTAAACTGTTAGTTATTCATCTAAATGTTGATTCTTTACTCCACAATCATTAAAACAGGTAATTCTAATACCTACTAGGAAACAAGTCCTGTATCACCAAGAACTTCTGTAACTTCTGGGGCGTCTTATTGCTCTTAAACTGATCAAATGTTCGTAAAACTATATTCAGACGTCAAACACTTAGCATGTGCTTTATTATCGCGTGTTTACAACTAATCAAACTTTATAGGTTATAAACGCAGACGCCTTTTAATGTTCGTAAACACTTCTAAGCTTAATAACTAAACATAGCTTATATGAACGCTGATGGCAGACCGCTTTAATTGTTAGCCTATAACTTATTAATATGGGCTACTAGATAAAAGTTAACCCAACTAAAAACGGTGTTAATTAGTAATAAACGATTGGAAATAATATTGGAAGATTAAAAGAGTCAAAACTTTTAATGCCTTTGTGTATTGCAATCTTTAGTGGAAAAGTGATATAAAATGAAAAATGTTTTTGACATTCTAAAAATTTACTATACTATTATATAAAGTAGAAGAGTTTGTTTGATTTTTTGTTTGAACGCGCTAATCTCTGAAACTACCAGTGGGATTTGAAAAATTCTGCGTATGATAGCCCGGTTCTCGAGGAAGGTTATAGGCTAACATCATAACATCACGCTACCGGCGACGGGAGCAAAGCAGTACGCAAAGACGCGGGTGAAACCGCGCCGTGGCAAGCTAGTTAATCTTATATTCACTAAAGATACGACATGCATAATTATTTTGAGGAACATAAAGAACCTAATATTTTTATTATCGGTAACATTAGACGCAGACCAATAAACACCTCTGAGTTTCGCAGCTCTTCGCAATTAGTTACTCTCAGCTGCATTTTACAAGTCACCTGATCAACATCCTTAATACGTTAGTTCGCAATATGACAAGTAATAATAATCATCTATCTCTTTAATGTCCTATTTTACAGAACGATTCATTTTAATGTCCAATAAGGATGTCGAGACGATTTTAATTAATATGACGCCTCTAGACTCTAACATTCTAATTCAACAACATTGTACCGATGTGTTTAAAACCCTAACCGATAGAACTTTTAACAAATTACACTAATAGTAACTATGTACCTACTTTAAAAGGTTAAAAGTGGGAACTCAATCGAATCATAGATTTTTTATTACCTGCATTGTTTATTAATTATAGGTACATAAAAAAAAATGTTACCAGCATTTTATGATCATGTCTTGTAAGCCCTTTTTTAGATTCTTTTTTAATTGCCATGTTCTGGATTCTCATTACTGTGAAAAATTAAAATAAATATGAACGAATTGGCTGTAGGCCATGGTGTGCTCACCTGTCCGCTACGTGCACGAACGTTCACAAATAAGATCGGTCCAATGGGTTCTGAGGTGGATAAGTTAACTGTAGGTATTCGAGCACATCAACATCAAATAGAACGTAGGTTAAGAGGTTAGAAAAAAGTTGTTAGCACGCTGTTTTTTGCCAGTCTAATAGGTTGCGACGAAATGTCATCATTTTACAAAAAGTTATTCTTACCCTAATCTCTACAAATCAATAGACAACACCGACATGGTTAAACCTATGTTAAAAAATAGTCAGATGTCTGATTATTCATTACACATGGTTGTATGGCAACTGGAATCAAAAGCTTATCGTTTTCTCTGAGACATTAAATAGTCTCGATATGTATTTTTCATTCTGACCAAACAAACTCGGCACCTTGTCTTTTTTTTAAAGCTAAATATTTACCTCTGTACATAGTCACATTTTATACTTATTCTTAGCGTAAATTCCTTTTAAAAATCTGCGGTGTTTCTTAAAGTACAACGGGCGAGATCGCGCGTGTCACCGAACCTAAATTGTTTATTATTTTTTATGAGATTTTCATGAGAATCACGGCGGAAGCGACTCGTTAAGGCTAAAGCTATTATTGTTATGTATTTGATACTTTCACCTTTGTTTAAAAAGAAAATCAGCTTAGCTCGTACATAGACTACATCAGTTTTAAACAAGATACACATTTTAGATTAAGTTTGATGTGAACCTAAATGGTTTACATCAAACTTACTATAATAATTGTCGTTTAATGTAGGTACAAAATTGAACCAATTATTTTTATGAATACATTGGACAATTATTTTCCTAATTCGGTATTGTAGTAGTGATTGATATTATAAACAGCTAGCAGAACTAATGGACATTGGCGTAGAAACTCAGAATAGTTCTGCGATACAAAAATCTCAGCAAATAGCTGATAAAGAGATAAGCTGATAACAAAACAAATATTTCTGCTGCGAGCAACTTAAGAGTAGTTAAAATGAAGGTGTTTTGAGAAAATCTTATGTCCAGCAGAAAAAAAATTCATTTAGCTTATACTGATTAGACAGATATAGATTTGTAAATAATTCTTAAAACAGCAAACTAGCAAAATGTATTTATTGTTATTGATTCAGTTACGCCAACGGTCTCATAGTTCAACTGGGTACATGATAACTGTTGATACCTCGCTTATATACCTATACAACAATTTGTATGCGGCCCTTAGAACTAGGCAGACTTAAACAACAGTATCTTTACCCAATAAAAATGCCCTTGACTACTGATCTAACTATCACGTAAGGTTGCTCAGTAATTCGATAATAAAACAAAGGTCAAATAGCAGTCACATGGTAAGGATATATCACTCTGAACCCTGAGAGTAGGTCTTGATATAGCTGAGTAATGCCCTGGTGGACAATAATGATAATAACTCCTCCAATCATTTTAAAAATAAATCTATTTCAACTATTATTTTGTGTAAAAATAACATCAATCTACAAAATAAGTCATACAAAAAATACGAAGCAAATACGTAAATAATATTAATTTTGACTAACATTACCTGAGCGCTCAGTTCTCAAAAGCAACTTAGCCGGCTCGATGGAACACAAAGGCGAACCCCGACCACCTACATTTAGTTATCATGGCTGCTCTCATAATACAAGCGCGCATTTTCCACTTTTCTACAGATTTCCCGAGGTGAAATCGCTAAGCGTTGCCCTGATGTTTGAGGATGAGAAATGAGCGGAAGAGGGAGTTGGTACCGACGGGGGTGTATTGTAAACACAATTACCACCCCGCTGTGCGCCCAGGGCAACAAATGGCGGCTAAACGACCCATTCGCTTGTGATTTGTTAGCAATATGCTTGAGATTTGGAACAAGAATGCCTTTAAAATTCGTTTTGCGTACTCTCTGTTACGTATTTTGCTGGCACTGTAATATCATAAGAGACCTAATTTAGATTGTTATATCAATGATTAACTGTATGCGAAATAATAAAGAAGGAACAACACCCGCCTTGTGTCTAAACAAAAGACTAGTTCATCTTTTCTGTGTCTGTGCTTAACTGAACAAGTTCTATCTACATAGTTTACTTGTAAAACGAACTTGTACAACATAATCCGTCACACTATTTAATCCTTTCCTTATTTACAAATACACTCTTAGGTTACACCAATATGAATATATTTTTCAGATCAACCATACTTAAAAAAATGTTTGTATTATATCCACTATTGTTTTTTAAGTACTAGGTACCTGATTGTAAGTTTTGAGTTACACGCATTTATTCATTTAGATAGAATCTGAAGATGGAAAAACTCAATTTTCAGTCATTCTGCTTATGACTATTTTGCTAAGGTAGAGTCATCAGAAGAACTAGTAAGAAGCGATTATATAAATGTATTGTGAGTTACAATTTTAATAGCATACAAAGTGATTTTTTGACTATTTACGTCTAATATGGTATTAATCCTTTCCGGGACAGTAAACAGATACGGCCGCTATGACAATGAAACATCACTCTACTACATCTGTCTACATCACTGTCCGTGAAAGGGTTAAATTTCATGTCCAATGTACAATTTACGAAATCAGTACACACTCAAAACTCACTTCATAAAAAGGAAGAAATTCCTTGGTCAGTTAATAATGACTGAATAACACGCATTTCAGCTTGAAAACTCGAAGAACGTTCACAGTTTTTGATTGAGGAAGATTGCATTGCAGATGTGATGCTGAACAGATTCGCAAGTCAATTTTGATACAACAAATAGGGTATTTTACTCTATACGAGAAAAATCTAAAAATATCTTATTGAGATAGCTTAGGCAAAAAGCAGTCGGAAAACGTTAGTTTTAGTTCATAAAATAGCAAACTAAATTTTAAACTTAAATTCAAAGTTTTCAACTTTTTAATCTGTTTCATAACACCAATTTAATCAATTTATAATAGTCGCCATCTTAATACGTCTTATCGCTGTATAAACTTACAGTGTCAACTGTCAACTCTAGATAAAGGTAATAAATTCTAGTTAATTCGTACCAAACAACATAATTTTTGTTGTAATATTATCATGGAGGACGGTTTTGTTCACAAATTTACCAAGAATATATTCTTTGACGGTCGGTAAATTCTTTGCTGCAAATCCCGATTTCTGTTCTGCTGAGTTACGGAATGTTAAAACTTCGATGTAAGTAATGCTCTCTAAATCTGTAACACTGATTAGAGCAATTTGATAGCACTATGAGGTGTTTAAAATTCAAACATACACTAGTATTCTTGCATACAGGAACAGCACACCAACGATAAGTAGAATAATAACTCATTTTAAAAATATAAACATTTAACTTAAATAAAACATACAAAATAACACTGCATAGTGCATTTGTTTTCACAGCTAACTGACGTCTCACAATATGGCGTCCGCTGCTTCCAGCGATTTCGTCAAATTACGCGCGAAATTTAAAAATGCAAATTTGAAATGCATTGGCACATAACGATTGAATAATTTTTTTTAATTTTTTTAGTGGTTCATAAGCACAAAAGAATCTAATTGAGACACTTTTCAAAAATGGGTGTAATACCCTATTTGAGCTGTTTTCGATATGTTGTTTTAACGCAAGGGCTTGAGAATAAGCAGAGAAATACAAAACTCAGGCTTGTATTGATTAATTAGTGAACTTTTGTACTAAAACAGCTCGGCACACTGTATTGTTCTTTAGCAATTCAATTTCGTTGAACAAAACGTTTTGATGACTTTCAGACATATCGTTTCATTAAGCTTGATATTGAGAATGAGGTAACATTATTAAGTTGATCGTATTGTCATCAGAAAGATATTAGATGAACTCAAGCAGAAGCGGTGGTTATGACTAGTCTATCTATCATTCTGGTGACAACCACTGCCAAGCATAACAAACTTAAAAAAAATGTTATTAAATAATGACTGGCCTGTTGGTCTAGTGGTTAGTGACCCTGACTGCTAAGCCGGAGATCGTGAGTTCGATTCCCACCCAGGACAAATCTTTGTGTGATGAGCATGATTGTTTGTTCTGTGTCTGGGTGTAATTTATCTATAATATGTATGTATTTACAAAAAAAAAAATGTATATAAGTAGTTTATCAGTTGTTTAGTACCCATAACACAAGCAAATATAATTGCTTAATTTGGGGCTAGATGGCGCTGTGTTAAATAAAGAAAAAAAAAAATAAAATAAATAAATAAATATTATGGGCAATTCCCATCGTCATGGCGTAATGCGTTTATTATTCCCTTACCTAAAATTCCCATCCCTACTAACCTAATCAGTTTAGACCTATATCCATTCTCCCATTCCTATCAAAAGTAGTCGAGACCTGTGTACAGAAGCAGTTGTCTGAGTACGTATTTCAGAATAATTTACTGAGTCCTCTGCAATCTGGATTCAGGCCTGGCCACAGCACGATTGCCGCCCTTCTGAAAGTGACTGGCGATATAAGGGCAGGTATGGAAGAAACGAAAGTTACTATACTGGTCTTAATATACTTTTCAAATGCCTTTAATACCGTCAGTCACAACATCCTTCTGTCAATCCTCTTCCATCTTTTGATTTCTCCTGATGCGCTGGAATGGTTCTCAACATATCTTCGGGGACGTCAACAATCGGTTCGCTCAGATGATTCATCGTCTACGTGGCGTGATCTCTTCTCTGGCGTACCTGAAGGCGGAATACTTTCTCCATTATTATTTTCTATCTTTATTAATTTCCTGGTACCTAGTCTTCAATGTTCGTATCATCTTTATGCCGATGACTTGCAACTGTCAGCTAAGGCCAAAGTGGATGATGTGACGGAAGCCATCGCTAATATTAATTCTATCTAGATGCTATTAAGTGTTGGTCTAAGAAATTTGGCTTATTAGTGAATCCCTGTTAGTGTCAGGCCATAGTTGTAGGTAGCCAACGTTTAATAAACAGGCTAGATATTCAGCTCCTACCATCGATCATTTTTGATGGGTCGCCCATTGCATTTAGCCCCGTGGTTAAAGATCTTGGATTGCTTATCGACTCCAATCTCAATTGGCAAGCTCAAACAACCAGTGTTAGTCAAAGAGTAACAGGCACCCTACGTGCCTTATACCGCCTGAAGAACTTCCTTCCAACTAAAACCAAGATAATGATTGTGCAGACTTTAATTTTTCCCCTGATTGATTATGCTGATGTATGTTATTTTGACTTGAATGCAGATCTCCTCAATAAATACGACCGGCTTCTTAATAACTGCATTCGATTCATTTTTAATCTTCATAAATATGATTATATTTCGTCTTATCGTGCTGAGCTAAAATGGTTACCCATACGGCAACACCGAAATTCGCGTGCTCTTACAACTCTATTTTCGTTTCTACATTCTTCCTCAATTCCTAGCTATTTATCTCCCTATTTCGTCTTAAACTGCTGGTATGGTGGCCGCCACTATGGCGGTTGGGAATGGGGTTAGGGGAAGGGAATGAGGGAGGTGAGGAAAGAGGAAAGGGGGGAAATCGGGCCTCCGGCGCTCTCACTCACCAAACGAAACGCAGTAGTACAGATACTACTACTCTTAAGTCGATCTTCTATGAGAGGGTAGTACTTCCCCGGACGATCCGGCCCATTCATGCTGAAATCAGCGTGGATCTTCTACCGTACAAAATAATTTATATGTATATATTTATTTATTTATATATATTTATAGTATAGTTATATATTAGAGTGTGTATTAAGTATGTATGGTATAATATATGAATACAAATTTATTTATGTATGTTTATTTTATACTCTTTGTAATTGTTTGGTTAAACGTGCACCTACCACAATCATCTCTGCATCACCTAAAGGTTGGCTGGTAGAGAATGCCATTTGGCATTAAGCCCTCCTATGTACACGTAGTGCATAAAGTTTAAATAAATAAATAAGTAATATTATTTAAATAGAGACGATAATCTATTTAGTAATTCTAAGTAGTGTCTAAACCATTATGAAAAAGTTTCGTTGTCTCAGAAAAGGCTTAATTAAAGTCGTTTATGGCTCTGCGACACAATTCAATATTTTCTTATAGTTATGTTTTTTTAAAACAAATTATTGGTTAAATGCCTATATTGAACTTTTATTCAAAGAAGCTAAACTGTCAAAAGCTTACAACATGACTCGTTTAACGTTTTAGTAACGGCAAACAGTCGTCTATGGTTATATATAACTGTCATTTAAGTCCTCACTGTGTATATAAATGTACGCGTATAAAAATAAAGACAATCATTTCAAATGGTGTTCAAAAACAGTCATAATAACAAAAGCAAAGACCTTATAAGTGGTAACACAGCACATATCTTGTTAATCCCTTACGGTATAACTGGGCGGGTGCAGCAAGGCGGGGCGCATCGCCTCTCCCCGCATAAACAACTCATGGAACAACATTTAATTATCGCTGTTTATTAAACCAGACTCACCTCAGATATGAATCATTCAATGATAACAAGGACCAAAAATTTAGTACACACTTACATAAATTATTTAATAGCAACAAGTTATAAAAACTACTGGCGAACCAGTGTGTTTCAGTGAAGGAGATATAGTCATTGTCAACATCGTTCACATATCTTTGTTTTTAGGAAATATTAAACACTAGGCTTCTATGTGTGAACTGTCGCCTATTCCACATAGAGTGGCGCGAGAAACAGTTTATTAGGTTTAATTGCCACCAACACTATAGCAGAATTAGCTTTCAGCATTTAAAGGGAGAGAAAAAGTTCATTTCAGAACTTACACGTACCCATGCAACACGTAGGTACGTGTAAGCTCTGAAATAATCTACCAGTGTTGCCATAACCAGTGATATCCTACTTCGAACAAGCTAAGTGAGACTTACTTAAAGATAATGATGCGAGTTTTCTAAAGCTCGTATTGTAAAATTTTATAACCAGCAACATCTGTTAGGCCGTTAGCTTGTCTGCTACAGTACCTAGTAGAAAAAATTTCAAAATGGAAAACGTAACGCGCCACTTCGCACTTACAGTATAATCTATAGTGCACTAGGCACTGACAATGCTATAAAAGGATGCAATGCAAAATTGTTTTGATTAAACATATTAAACACCTACGTATAAGCGAAAATTCCCTTTTTATTGTTTTTGTATGTGTCAATTTATTTCATGCTCATGAATGTGACGCTACTATAAAAATAAAACCAAGGTAAGAAAATTGTTTTTAGAGGTAAATACATACCACAGGTTATTTTTCATTTTACATGTGTTGTCATATACGGTCGGTATAGGCGTCGGGAATAAATATCAACTAAATGATGGCTATCAAACTTGAGGGCCTGGACAAGTGGCATTAATGCTAATAGAATAGAATAGATTAAAAAATGTATGGGATTGACAAACTAAAGGCCAATTAAATTACAATTAATCCACAATACTGACTAATTAAAAAGGAAATATTACATACTCATTTACATAATTATTCGTACTTAGTAATCAAAATTCAGGAAGAAGGTTATGACGTATATTGTGAAGTAATGTGGTGTTGCTAGTCGTAAGTATAACTTGCTAATGAGCTTGTCGATCCCATAGTTTATTTAATCTATTCTATTCATGCCACTTGACAAGGTTCTGAACAGGAGATAAGAAAATCTTCCAACACAGGACATGCACTAGCATCCTATAACAAGACTGGCACTACTACGATTTTACAGTAACTACAGTTTGTCTGATTGCCTTGTTGTTGTTGGTCCAGTGGTCATGAGAATCCCGACTCACTCAAATAGTTAACAATTGTTTTCTCATTACAATTTTAAATTGAAGAAGTTTTAAATTCAACAGAATTTTCACTTAAGCTTTGACATTCTAATAAAGCTGTTCTACGTCTGATCTATCGGCAGATGTGTCGAATTGCATTCTTATCGGACTATGGGATGAAGAAAATTGTAACATGTTTGAATAAATACTGTAACATTACTAAATATTACGTAGTTGTCTGTTCTTCATTGACTTGTCGTCTTGTCTGAGGTACGACAATATTGATGATTTGACGACCCTATGATAGAGTGATGTCTAAAACTCACTGGTGTATACAATTCCTTTAAAAAAGAGTGCATCTTCCATTTACATATATTTATTTGTTTCAAGTTTGAGCGAACTTTGTCGTCATATATGTTTGTATAGTCTCGACTACACAGGACTAGTTCCTTGTTGCCTTGCTGATTGCAATTCTAATTGTCGTTAGAAGTGACTACGAATACTAAGAAGCCACATAATTGACTGTAGCCATACATGCACATTAAATATCGCCTTACTGTGATCTCTAATGTATCTGCTAAGCATAATAACTATTTCAAACCTCTTTGGTAAACGCTTATAATCAGCAGTGGACTCCTGATAGATAGATAGATAGTTACAAACATAACGAATTTTTTTACATACATACATGCATACCTTCACGCCTTTTATCCCCGAAAGGAGTAGGCAGAGGTGTTTAACGACCCACTTGTTGCAATTTTTTTATTTTAGGACCCATAAAACAGAGGTCGAGCTTGTTGCCATTTATCGAGCATAATTCCAGACTCTGGGCTAAAACTGTTAATTTTTCGAATTTTTTAAAAGTTACTATTTGTGTGTTTCAAGTACATGTCGATACTAACAAACGATGAAAGAACAAATAAAAATTTAACTTAATAATATATGTCCATTAAAATTTATGGCATTCAGTCTAACTCTTGTAAATGTACCTATAAATGTAATTGTACGAACGTTTTCCATTGTTACCATAAAATTCACGCCCATAAACGATTTCTACCATCATATTTTATATCATGAAGGTTTGTTATATTTATGTGCTTAATCCGTAATAGCTATGTATCCATATCGAGCTATTTCGAGACAAATATCCACCATTGCTCAAACGCTTGTGATAAAAAGCAAATCAAGTATCTACTTTTAGTAAAAGATTGTTTCCACTGCGAGAATATCCGATCAAGTAAATTTACAAAGGTGGTAAACAGCTTTCGTTCATGTTATTGCTATTAGTTAATAACATTTTTTAATTATGTAAAATTATTTACAAACCTTTGAAGGGTAATTTAGGGAAATTAGGAATATGATTAGTAGTATTGATTGCGTATTCTATACTTTGTCTACCAAAGTGACTTGAGCTTGTCTGATGGTGGAACAGCCGGTGGAGTTTACCGGGATGGTGACCACCACTCCTATACTCAACTGGATACCTACTGATAACGATAACTACTACGACTTGTTTCATTCTTCGATTACTGATTTACGACAAATACAAGAACAAAATACATTCGCACAGAGGGACTGAACCCAGCAAAAGTGCGCAAAGCAGAGCAAGCGCCGGCGGGTGAGGTTCGGACGGGCCATTTATCGGCGCGCGCGCACCCGCCCCGCGCTCGCGGCGCGCGACTCCGCACGACCACCACGCCCCGCCAGGAGCGGACCTGGAAAACTATGCGTGAGGAAAATACTGACACACTTATGAGTTACCTTATGCTGTTATTTATATAGACTGAAAATAATATTGCGTATCAGTAACTCTACTATAAATAAACGTTGTTGATGCGTTTGAATCATAGGTAAAAGCGTAAAACGTTTGTGTTAAAAATGAACAACGTCTCCTATAATTTATTCTGAGTACTAATTTTTTAGTAAGACATGCTCTAATCTTGTCTTAGGGTAGAGCAACTTTATTTCGAGCAAAAATTAAACTGGTCCTTTCAAGAGTTAAGAGTATTTCAGTAAAGATACTTACATACAAATATATATTATGTTTAGCAGTGTCTGATGATTTATCATGATGATTGACGATAGAAAGTAGGTGTAGGTATGTTGCTAGGGCCATTAACGGAATTTAAACCTATTTCATTCATAGCTCAACGAACAATGCAAACATGTCAAACATGCCTAATGAGAGAATATTAAGCAGTATAATACTATACGAAAAACATAGGAACTATGGAAACTAGTAACTAATAGTAACTAGTATTATTCTTATTATCTGTATAGACGTATAAGTATAATGTTCCGATAAATAATATATTATTGAAAATTCTTACTGCGGCCCTGCATATGCACCCCAATACATGGAGGGCGCGTGAAATACCGGCCCATCTGTGAGCCGCCATTATAATGAGGCGTTATTTATTGAACAGCGCCTTACTAATCATCTCTGACAAGCAATTATCGTACTATATGTATATGAAATTCTTAATCTAAGTTCCTTTCATGGAAAGTTAATTCTGAATGTGCATGTAATATTTAGGCGATGCATCATGATTATCGTAACCCACAAGGCGGGCCGATGACCTGGTAAGGGTGGCAAGCAACAGATGGATGAGAGCGACTTAAGATCGGTCAAGGAGGCGAACTTTGGGGGAGGCCTATGTCCAGCAATGGACGTCTTTTGGCTAATATCATCATTTCGAATGAATAATAAAAGCATTTCTCAAATATATGCACTTTGATCGTAAATTTCATTTTTCAGTTAATGGCAGGAGTTCATTAATATTTGTTAGCCTGTATAACTTAGCACTCAAAACATTCAGTAGGCGAGTAAACAATGTCTTACTCGATCTAACTTCAAACGTCGCGTAGGAATACAGATTTACAATTTCCATGAAATAGCTAATAACTGGTCTTCGTCCACATAAACCTCCAGGTTTAATTACAACGCGAAACGAAGAATATTGTCCCTTTTCCATGGTAATTATTAAACGTACCTGTTTGTAGAAATGGAATGCTTAGAATGAACTACCTATTTGTTGTTATCTTGTCCGGAATTAGTCCTTCGTCAGTGTGATTTAAAAACTCAGTTAATGTTTAAGTAACTGAATTTTTAAATCCTTTATGCAACTTGATTAAAAAGTGTCGTTAAAGGCAAATTACGAAAATCTTTTAGCAACCAATATTTACCTATTATTACAACATTATTTATCACTTACAGTAAGTGGTAGGTAACAACACATACTTTTTTCGATGGCAAAACAACTATGTGGCGAATCTACAACAACCCAATGTTATCTAGCAGTTTGCTCATAGCTGACAGCTGCTTAAAAAAAAGTATATAATATGTCTAGTCAACCACATATTTGCTTTACCACTTTTAACAAAAAATTCCATCAGAATTAAAATTCACTATGACTCATTATGACAGTGACAACTGTCACTGTACTGAGGTTACTTGCAAGCAAAAATAGTCACTATTATTTTGTGATATGCAAACGATATTTACTCTAAGAACATGAATAATAATAAAATTGGTTTAGTATACCTGTCATGCCATTAATATCCATGTTCATTACGGGATTCAGCGAGTACACAGTTTTGTGCTACGTGATACGTGCCTGCCACGGTTTTGGGCGTCGTCGCTAGAATTACTTTAACATACTGGAAGCAAAATATTTTTTTATGCAAATCGCAAGAGGCGGAGATACAAAATGGGCAGTTTTATAATATGTTTTGGTAAAAAAAAATAGGTGAGAAATATTGAATAATGCCTCTTCTCTCAATTAGGCATTATAATTTAAGTTCTTTAGATATAATTTTAGAAAGACAATATCTTACACTGAGTTGCACTTTTACACAAACACATTTTTTACTGCATGGATGAATAGAGAAATTAATATCCTATATTTCATCAGCGAAATCAAGTCCCATGTAACTTAATAGGGACAAGTGTAACACGGACATAATGCCAGATTTCAAGCTGATGGAATTCTCAACATTATTAATGAATAAAAAATAAAAATCTGTTTAATATTTTTAAACATACTTCGCTACTTACTGTACATATATGTAATAATAATAATACCAGCCTGTTTATTGTCCCACTGCAGGGCAGAGGCCTCTTCTCATATAGAGAAGGTATGAGCATTAATCACCACGCCTGCTCAAAGCGGATTGGCAATTTCAGACTTTTGAGTTCAGGTTTCCTTACGATGTTTTCCTTCACCGTCAGTCAGAAATGTCCAAGATAAACTTAGAAAGTACATATGATTCGAAAAATCACATTGGTACTTGGCCGGATTCGAACCCACTACCTCGTGTTTACGAATATACCTATAGGATATAACTAAAATAACAAAATATGTTTAGTAACGTACTCGTAGTTCAGCTTAATCATATTTACGACAATCACTTCCCGTCACGCTGCGGCTCCTAATAAGGCATGGACGTGGACGTAGTTTTCCTAGAAGCGAATACTTTGCAAAGCCAAGGTAACAAGTTCACTGAACTAGTACGAAGATAGTCATAGAAAAATATTTTTGGTAATGGTACTAGTATAAGCTCCACAAATTTTTAGTTTTACTTAAAATTAAGCATGCAGGATATTTTCACATTGTTTTTTTTTACTAACTAAAAGAGATAGATATACTAACCACCTAACCAGTTATTAGTAGAAGATAAACCGACGACCTGGAGATGACTAAAAACCGATAGATGAGCGTGGCTCACAGTGGAGACGTTTGACTAAGGCCAACAATGGACATCATGAATTGATGATAATGTAAAAAAAAACTTTTAAATTGGGATCTTATTTTATTGTTTCTATACATGCATACATAATTTCACGCTTGACTCCCATTACTGGGGTAAGCAGTGGCTATAGAACGCCATTTGTTGCGATTCAAACATATTGTTTCTATTGAAAGTCTTTAATAAATATAATTAATTAAACTGCCATCAATCGTTTTCAAATATCCGTACAGCTATAACCAAATAAATCAGCAACATCATTGTAAATAAAAAACTAACAAGGCTAACAAAGGAATTAAATAGAGTCAATTATAAACTATACGAAAAAGTTATTAGCAAGCTGCATTTTGTTCATTGTAGGCTGTTAAAAACTGGCATCCAGATAACTATTAACAAATATTGGACTGTCTCTGTGGTTTATAATAATAATAATAATAATTTATTTTTCAAAAAAGAACAGTAACAAAACAAGTGTAATACTAGGTACTAAAATTTACCGTTGAAAAATAACAATAATTTTATCATTTTGAAGGTAGTATATTCATACATACCAAGAATACAAAAAGAAAAACCATTGAATTTGCGGTACATTGGTTATCTTATAGACTACGTTTTAGTTACATATTTAGTACCCAATAAAAAAAAAACGAAACAGAATAGTTGGGTGTACTTTTTAAAGAGTAAGTAGGTATCCATACATTTTTGATATAAAGTAGGTTTAGTAAATAAATCAGACTTACATCAGTTTTCTGGCTTTTAACACAGTTCATAATTAACACTAATTCATAATATTAACACCATTTTTTACTGACACTATCACTACTTTTATGTTCTGTTTCTAAATATCGTTGCAATGCAGTGTAATAATGGTAGTGTTTTACAATTTTATTCTAATCACAATAAATAGTGTTGCATATTATTAAGATTAACTGTATCTACACACAATCACAATGTAAGTTTAAAACACGACACCAATACTAGCTCCAATTTTAACATTGTAAATTAAATATTATAGCTACACCCAACTATGATAATGGCGGTAATCGTAGAAAGTTCTTTACCTCCCGTGCTAGTCGAAACTGTGTTACGGCGGGGTAAGATTCTCACCACGACAATAGCCAATACATCTTAACGCAGCGTTAATAAGGTTCCTAATAGTAGGCTTATAATTCAGATAAGAAAGAAATATAATACGGATTGGCGAGTATTTAACTTAGACAACCATAGTATATGTAAGACAAAGAGAATATTTCTTTATTTTCTAAACATTTTTTTTTTTTTACCTTACGTCGAAAGTAAGATGTAAGTAATAATTCTAACTCTGATTAGATATATATTATATTATAGATATTATAGATTTGTAAATATAATAATATATTATTCTGTAGGTATTTATATTTTTATTTTATTTATAAACTTTATGCACAAATCGTACATGGGTGGGCTTAATGCCAAAGTATATATGTAAGTATAGCAATTTTATATTATATTTGTATGTATATAAATACTTATATTACATAAATTTTATAAGCTTTTCAGTCCCCTCATAGTCTAGATTTCTCAAAAACCCTTCCAGCGCCCTACCACAATTAAACCTAGTCAGATCTCTAATTGGATTAGTTTTACTAATGCGATTATAAAGAAATGGTGACAGAAAAAAGGAGAAACCATTTGCAAAGACTGTATTACATTTAGGGATTATAAACACCTCATGTTTTCTTCTAGATGATATTAAAATACTATTGCGTTTTAAGCGGGCATGTTGGCGAAGAATAGTTGTTTTGATAAATAGTTGCCTAACGTTCAAAACCTCAAATTCTTTATATAATTTAGTCGTCGGATATCTAAAATGTTTAAAATTTATTACTTTTAAAATACTCCTTTGGGCTCTTTCTACTTTGATGAGAATACTTTTTCTTGCTCCACCCCAGACTGTGATTCCATACGTAGTTATGGATTGACATAAGGCCAAATAAATAGTTTTATTGATTTTGTTATCTTTTAGTTTTCTTAGTCTTTTAAAAATTGGAATAAGTTTGCGTATACGAGATTTGAGATTGGTGATGTGTTGCTTCCAGTTAAGATTTTTATCAATTTCAATACCAAGGTACTTGACACTATTGGTCGACGATAGAACATAGCAATTGCATTTTTTTGAATCAGTACAAATATTGTTATGGGCTTTTATGACAAAATCAGAACTAGGCTGTAAGTTATCTTTTATACTAAATGTTATATATTTGGTTTTTACTAGATTTAATGTTAATAAATTAAAGTCAAGCCACTTAGTTATAGTTTTAAGTCCATCTTCAGCCAATATTTTAGCCTTTTTCCGTGTATCATCTTGAAACAAAATAACTGTATCATCAGCAAAAGTAATCACTTTTGCATTTGGAAGTTGAGTGTCACAGAGATTATTTAGATAAATAGAAAAGAGGGTAGGCCCGAGCACGGATCCCTGAGGAACTCCGAAATTTATTCTTTTCTTGGAACTTAGAGAGTTTCCTACTTTTACAGCTTGTGATCTATTACTCAGGTAGTCTTTAAAAAGATCTAAAGGGATGCCGCGTATACAAATGAACTCCAACTTACGAATTAGAAGAGGGACAGAGACAGTATCAAATGCTTTTGCTAAATCTAGAAAAATGCCTATACATTTTTTTTTAGAGTCAAGGTTTTTGGCAACTATAGTAACAAGGTTCTCAATTGCATCTGTAGTTGATATATTTTTTCTAAATCCATACTGATTATTAGATATGATGTTATATTTTTCCAAGTAGCTTAGTAGACGTACATTTATAATTTTTTCTAGTATTTTAGCTATTGTTGACAATAAAGAAATAAGACGGTAATTTGTGATACTGCCTCTATCCCCCGACTTAAAAACAGGAACAACAATTGAATCCTTTAACACGTTAGGAAATTTACCTAGAGCTAGACATAAATTAATTATATGCATTAAAGGCTTGGCCAACAGAACAATAAACTTTTTTAAAAATATTGATGATATGCCATCCCAACCAGTAGAATGGGTATTTTTCAAGCTCATCACTATTCTAACTACCTCCTGTTCATCAGTTTCCAATAGGACAAAGGAGCTCAATGAAGAAGTACTCACCCTAAAGCTTTGAACTAGTTCATTTTCAGTAATACGAAGTTTTTGCAAAATGTCACTTGATAACTTATTTCCTATGTTTATGAAATAGTCATTGATGAAATTAACTGAGTCTTGAGGATAAGACTGCAAACCAAGTAACTCAGAAGAAACCTGGGATCTCGCCGATGTTTTTAAGTTACAAACTCGCTTTACAGTTTGCTAGGTTTTCTTAATATCTTTGTTATTAGTCTGCAAATCTAATTTGTCGTGTTAGTTTTTTAAATTATGTAATATGTCATTGCAGTGATTTCTATATCGTTTATAAACGATTTCGTGGTTTTTATCATCGGGAAATTTTTTGTGCTGTCTGTGTAATTTATCTCTAAACCTCATACATTTCAGAAGACCGGGCGTTACCCACGATTGGAAGGTTTGCCTTCTATTTGGTACCCGTATCGTGATAGTACTTTTATTAATAATATCTGACAAAATTCCAATAAAACGACTAGTTGCAGTATTTGGATCACTTATGAGTAGGAGAGCATTCCAATCAATCTGTGTTAGTAACTCGTTAGCTTTGAAATTATTAAATTTCTTTGTAGTTGCATTCTTACGTTTGACATTGGGGCATGGTTTTATCAGAGGTATATATAAATGCAAGCTACTATGATCAGTTATTGCTGATTCACATACCGCTGTCGTAATTAGATTATTTGATTTTACAAGGCAGTGATCAAGACATTTGTTAAGACGAGTAGGGAAAATATGGCTAGGTTAAAAGCAGTGTGTTGCCAGTAAGTCCAAATATTCATCTGTTTTTGTATCGTCATTACCCAAGCTGATGTCAATATTAATGTCACCAGTTATAACGACGTTTGGTATGTGCCTAAGGTCAATTAGCAGTTCATCTAATTGGTTGGTTGGTTTGATGGTACTTTGTATGGAGTGCCACGCAGAGGTCGCGGGTTCGATTCTCGCTCAGTGCAAATATTTGTGTGCATGAACATGTCTATTTGCATTAGTCTGGTTGTTTCTATATGAATGTATTTAAAAAAAAAGTATTGAAGTATGTATCCGTATTCTAGAACCCATAACACAAGCTATAATAATATGCTTACTTCAGGTCTAGATAGCGTTGTGTTTAGTTGTGGTGATAATATTACAATACATGACGTGGTAAAAGTGGCCTTTGTCTTTATCATTTTTTTTGTAAGACCATGGTGACGAAGAAGCATACGGACCGTCTCATGGTAAGCGATTACATTATATAGTCTATAGACGCTTGCAACAACAGAGGCCCTAGACAAGTGTCAAAGATTTCTATTCTACTCATAGAATAGATAAAAAAATGTATGAGATTGACATATCTGCTGGCGTTAGCTTATGTCAATCCAATACATTTTTAAAACCATTCTATGAGTAGAATAGAAATCTTTGCCACTTGTCTAGGGCCTCAGGAGTATTACTTGCGCGTTGCCGACTCTGTTAAAACCTTTAACTGCTTGTTGTACTTTCAACTCCTTGTTGTAGCTTCATAAACAATTTTACATCGCTTTGAAGGTTTAACTATTAACACTAAAAGGCTTAATGATGTGATATTATGTTTAGCAAAGATAGATTTTATACGGTCTTACCTCGCATAGAAAATCGTGATATTTCTTGTCTTAAGATGAAACGCCATTATTAAGTTAGGCCATTCATGGGGGACCATTTGCCAAATTCACATCGAATCGCATTGAGTCATCGTGCATTGGAGAGCATAACCATAGTCCTAAGACTATGTTGAATCATCATTTTTAAGTATAACCATCAATCTGTATAGACTGTGGCCAAGAAAGAATAAAGTGAGGGAGCTAACAGTCAAAAGTCTGCTACTTCATTGCTTAATTTGGCAGTTCTTCGGCTAATTTTGCAAAACTATGCATGCAAACTTATAATAAAATTGTTATATTTTTTGTATTTAATATAATGGTCGTCATCAGTTTTTAATTTAACGTTTCTATTTGTTTGTGTTAATTCACTAATATTATTATACTTTTGATTTTTTTTTATTTTGTGTGTTATTTAAAAGTCTAAGCTAAGTCTACCCGATATAAAAAAGAGAAATCTTTGACATTTATGATATCAGTTACAATTAAAGTCTTGTAGCAGATATCATAAAATAACTTACTATCCAGAGTAACTCTTTCGTAACGAAGTATATCAATAAATTCTACTTCAACATCGCCTCAAGCATTATTACAAGTTCTGTATAAATATCACTACAATGTAACAAAGGGTGTGAGTAAAAGTGCGTAGATATGACTGGCACTCTGAAGTTCCAGAGGCCCTAGACTAGTGGGAAAGATTTCTTTTCTATTCATAGAATAGATTAAAATATATATTGGATTGACATAAGCTAACACCAACGCTTATATCAATCTCATACATTTTTTATCTATTCTATGAATAGAATAGAAATTTTTGACACTTGTCTAGAGCCTCTGGTTTGTTCTAGTTGGATTCTTTAAATCGGGTACTTTGACAGATAGTGCCATTCTGTAGGGACATGTACCTACAGTATACATTTAAATTTTAGAGTTTGGAAATCTATTTTATTAATAAATAGTCTCATCGTCTGCAAAAAGGAATCTAATATATCTGACAAATGTGGCTGTAAAAAGTGCGTCTATTCGTCTCTTCATTGAAAAGGTTTATGTTAATAACAATACTGGTTATTAAATCGATTGAATGTTTCTTCTATGATTTCTAGTTTTAGCACAAGACTGAGCTTTGCTAAGTCTTGTAAGAAACATGCATGACATTAGGCCAGCTACTAATCTGAGTCTACACTTCTACAGTAATTTTAACAGCTGCAGCAGTTTGAGTAAGGTCTTTTTAAAACAATTTCTTATTTGTCACTTAAGGGATTGATTTAATGTAGGTACGTAACATGAGTTAATATCCGTTTATTCCCCAGTACACAGTACGTTATGTAACAGCAATATGTATATCAAGCGCTCCTTGTGTTTACGCTGAAAACTATTTTTTTATGTTCATGTATGATGTCACAGGTGAGAAATCACACTGATTTCTGAAAAATATGTCAGTTTTTAAAACATTCCAAGAACGTAGAATTTTATAAGATATACCACTATCGCAGTTTACCTTATAAACAATTTTGTATTCAAGTCAGCGAGTGATCCACTGACCGTGTATGTGGTGACGTAAAGGTCCTGGGAATATCCGTCAGTCAAGCACAAAATTATTTGTTCTAAGTGTTAGTGCTATATATTATTATAATTATTATTTATCACCAGCTTAACTTACTATATTAGTTCTTCAGCTTCGTTTAAATTGTTTTAAATAGGTAGTTTCTCTTCAAACAGCAGACAACGGCTTGGTAGTGTTTTCATAGTATGTTTAGTACCACTTCATGAGTTGTCTCGTATGCTTGTTTGCCATCTTTGCCATCTATATAAAAAATAATCTCACTTGTAATAGTACTAGCCTTCTGCAGCGCGGTTTTACCCGCCTTAAGTTACATCTTTAATTACTGCTCCGCTTTTGTCGTCAATAGCGTGATGTTACATAGCCTATAACCTTCCCCGAGAACTAGGCTATCATACGCAGAAATATTTTTTAGGTAGGTAGTTCCGGAGATTAGCACGTTCAAACAAACAAACAAACAAATTCTTTCGCCATATATAATAGTATAGGAGTATAGATTGATGAATAAGTATTTGCGTAGGTATATTGGCTAGTAGAATCGTCCTATAGCACACCATCCGGGATGAGTCAGCATTGGTTCTCATGTTCGCCGCTAGATAGCACCATACATACTAATTTGATACCTGGGCCATTCAACTGTTTGTTTTTTTGCCAATGACACACTACTATCAGAAATGTATAAGTATGCTATGAACAAAGATACGAATATACGGATCTAAACAATGTTAGTAGCATTAATTTTTTGTTTGAGTATTTAAAATGTATTATTATTGGACCTGTGAACTTTCTATAACGATTGGTAGATACGTAGCAATTAAGTAAGACTTACTTGATGGCAAGTGCTTAAGTAATCTACGAATATGACATTTTTTTTAAATTTCGATACAATGCTAAAAACAAAACCAAATCGTTGTTGATTGTCCGAGAAATGATAGAATGGAGAGAAGAAAAAGATGCAGAAACGAATATTATAATTATGAAATGAAATGAAAATATATTATATTTATTTATATAGGTTAATTAAATTAACACTTATGAACGTCAAAGCTTACAAAATGTCAGCAAATTAACCTACAGCTAGTTCGCTGACGAAGTAGAGCCATTAGAAGAACTGGCAAGAAACTCAGATCACTCTTTTGCCCCAGCCCTGTCGCTAATAAAACGTAACGCTATAAGACTACAATTTTACATCTATCTTTCTTCCATATCTTAGCCAGATAGTGAGAGATACTCCAGTTTAGTATGTAAGTCACATGAAATAGAGACAGAAGCTATTATATATCATTTATATTTTACCCAAGTACAATTGCAAATTTAAAAATATAAAAAGTAGACGACCGCCCTCGCTTTGCCTACGGAAAATGTCATAGCAATAGTGACGTATTGCATTATTCAGATTTACAAAGGCTAAAAAAAATATTGAACTTTTTAAAACGACTAAAAAAATATGATGGACATAGGCATATTAAAATCAGGCTGGTTGGTCATGTCATAAGGCAACGCTTCTCTACTTGGAATATGCTAGTTTTTAAAAACAGTTTTTCTTTAGGGTCCTCTACGAAACAGAAGGTCTTTTAATATTCAACCTTTGGCTTATAACAACTAAATAAACACTAAACAAAACGTAGATATTAAAACACTCATAGCCCTTTAAACGTTCCCATAGCACAACAACAAATATAAACGCAATATCCATTCACAAAACCTATTATGTTAATTTAAAACACATCAGAGGACGATAAGATCGGGTTTTGTTCACACCACACCTCCCGAAACAATAGTTAATAAGATGATTTATATCGTACCGAGATATGCATTCGACACGTCTCTACATCGCCTTAGCATAATCTGTGCTTCGATCGTGCTATATCGATCGGTACAGATGTAAGGCACCCTTGTTGTAGAGTGTGAAGGAGTTGGTGGCTACAGATGGTGTATTTTGAGGTGTCATGTTGTTATTAGAGTTTAATTTTATCTTTATCTAATCGTTGTGTGCTTTAGCTCAGAGCAATTTAAACTTAATAATTTTTTAAGGTTTATTTTTGGTATAATGTAGATTTCGCATTGTTTTTCTACTTTCAAAGAGTCAAATTTTGCTTGGCTGGTGTCGAATGCTTAACCTTGAGCACAAGAGGTGGATATTATATATATATATGAAAGTCATCACAATTCTAAAGTTTCAATTATTAAACGAACTGTTTTATAAGTTGCAACTTGATTATTTAAGACTATCCTTAAACTAATACAAAACAGAGTCCCTACAACAACCTCTTATAGCAATCTTATTATAACCTTAATAATAATAATAATGTTACCAGCCTGTTTACTATCCCATTGAAGGGCATAGGCCTCTTCTCACATAGAGAAGGAATGAGCATTAATCACCACGCTTGCTCAAGGCGGATTGACAATTTCAGACTTTTAAGTCCAGGTTTCCTCACGATGTTTTCCTTCACCGTCAGTTAGAAATGTCCAAGATAAACTTAGAAAGTACATATGATTTGGAAAATCACATTGGTACTTGCCTGGATTCGAACCCACTACCTCGTGTTTACGAATCGGGTGCCTTATCCACGACTTTTATAACCTTACTTTGTCTCTATTCACACGGTATTATAATATAAACACGGTAGTAGATCCATGCTGGTTTCAGCATGAATTGGCCGGATCGTCTGGGGAAGTACTACCCTCTCATAGAAGATCGACGTAAGAGTAGTAGTATTCGTACTACTGCGTTTCGTTCGGCGAGTGAGAGCGCCGGAGGCCCAATTTCCCCCCTTTTCACTATCCTCATCTTCCTAATTTCCTTCCCCTAACCCCATTCCCAGCCGCCATAGTGGAGGCCACCATACCAGTAGTTCAAAACGACGGCTTTTGGTATGGAGGCCACCACTTCTGGATTCCACTGACTGTTTACCATCAGGCGGAGTGGGGTCACTTTGGTAGGCTAATATAAAAAAAAAACACACAATCACACATCTGGCAAAACGGTGATTGGCCGCAAGACTGGACGGAATCTGTAATTCTTCCGCTGCACAAGAAAGGATCAACCAAGAGCTGCGGCAATTATCGGACCTTGTCTCTCATCTTACATGCCAGCAAAATCTTGCTTCACATTATTAACAATCGCATCCGGTACTGCCTGGATTGGCAAATACCGCAGGAACAAGCGGGTTTCGTGAAAAGCAAGGACACTCGAGAGCAGATTCTCAATGTCAGGCAGCTCGTTGAGAAAGCGTACGAGTTTGATACGCCCGTGATAATGTGCTTCGTCGACTACAGCAAAGCCTTCGACTGTGTCAGATGGGATTGCTTGTGGAAGGTCCTACAAGCGCTTGGAGTACCAAACCATCTCATCGCCCTACTTCGCACCTTGTATGCCTCAAGTCAGGGAGTCGTAAGAATAGACAAAACAATCTCCAAACCCTTTAAATTTCACCAAGGAGTGCGCCAGAGGTGCATTTTATCGCCCATTCTGTTTAATGCCTATGGAGAGTACATCATGAGACGTGCCTGCGAGAATTGGGAGGGAGGCACCACAGTTGGTGGTGTAAAAATCACTAACCTGCGCTACGCCGATGACACCACTCTTCTTGCAGCAAGCGAGTCGGAAATGGCGGCACTTCTGGATCGAATGGAGCGGATTAGCGGGGAGATGGGACTCTTAGTGAACAGGTCTAAGACCAAGGTCATGATAGTAGACAGATCTGGCAAAGTCACTTCGGTCACATCGCTAGAAAAGACGGGGAAAACCTCGAGAAGCTCATCGTGAGTGGCAAAGGCGACGGAAAAAGGCCTCGTGGACGTAGCCCAATACGTTGGTCCGACCAGATCCGCACCGCTGTTGATTCTACGATGCACAACGCCCTTCACACCGCAGGCGATATAAACGAATGGCGAAAGATCATAAGGGAGAAAGTGATGCAGAAGGGAGGTCACGACCCTCAGCACTGAGGAATATGACGCAAGGAGGAGGATAAAAAAAAAATCTTGTTTTTAATAGTACCGACACTCGAAATACAACGCAAAGTTAAACCACATCTACGTCATTGTATTTCTTTATAATTTGAAAATAAAAAAAGTATTTTACTAATTCAATGAAACCCCTTTTTAAAATGCGTCATCTGATTTGGGCATTCCTCCACTAGTTAGTGCATGAGTGAGTTTTCACTTTTCGTGAAAAGAACCTGTTATTCACTGTAATTAAACTCCACAGTGGTGAAATGTATGACGTAAATAAACAATCATCAAGTCTTTATAAACAATTCTGACTACCCTAAAGGGCTAGCGAGGTTAGGTGCATGAGAATAGGCTTTTACCCTGCAGTAAGACAGATCAGGTGGTTAACTTATTGTCAAAATATTTGTTTCTATGATCGATATATTGTGGTGATGAGAGTATAATTTACCCATTCTGGAAATCAACCGATAAACTTTGTACCTAATACGTCACTTAATTTTACTACGAAGGTATGGTAATAAATTTTAACAAAATCTACAAACAAACAAATAGCCTCAGCAAAATCCTCATAATTTCATACTTTGGACAATTTTAATGCATTTACAAACGCATTAAAGCTAATACGATAAATTCTAATGGCGACTTAAAGTTTATCGTTACCCAGAAGAGTAACAGTTAGTCGCTGTACGGAACACAGTGCCTACTTCGCAGAATTGACAATACATCTACAGACTTGGTCAGATTGACGCTACCGCCCAGAATGGGGCAATTAATTCGGTAAGAGTTGGTTATTTGCCGTGGGCCAGCATGACATGGAGGTTTCGGTCGCCCTCTATACGAGTTATTATAAAATAATGAAAGGTGAACCGCCCGCTGAGTTCTACAATTGCCCTGCTTAGCCGCCTCACCACCGTCCGTTTAGCTATTTTAATTTTTTAGTTTGTACACTAACGGTGTATACTCTGTAGTGTTTCGTAAGACCTTATCGGAAAGCAATCATCGGTTTCTGCGCTTCAGTCCGCCTACATACGGTTGCTGACCGTTTGTTACGATATTAAATTAATTTAAAACCCTGTATGTAGACACACCTCGATGTTTGATTGCCCTCTTGTTCTGAGATTCATTATGTGATGTTACATCGCTCCTCCCAGCATTATTACATGGCACTGATACACTTCGTTATTTTACGAATATGTTAACATAATATTTTATGTTTTTGTTTATGAATTATTTTGTTTCTATATCAGTTCATCGACAAACTATCAATATTCTATTATTACTATAATTATTATTCTAAGTGACAAAGTAATTTCTGATAGGTACCAAAAGAAGAGATATTTGAACAACCTGTTAATACCCTAGCCACCAACAAGAACAAATCACTACATAGGTAATGTTATAACTACCTTCCGGCGATCATTAGTATTATACTAACCCGGCAAAACCTGTAGAGTAGGTTATATTAAATTTTATGCAAATTCTACCCTACTACGTAACTTCGCAGTTTTACAAATATGAATATCTTGGAGCATTTAGGCTTCACATAGATTTATGGCCTAACATTATTTGGACTGAAGTAACTAGCTATGCGAAGTACTCTACCACGAGTCTAATATATTATGACGCCCCTTATTATCTGATTCTTTCCTATAAAGTAGAACAGAGGCGTCATCGCGAGAAATTGACAAATTCATGCAACTGTTGAATGATACTTTTCAAGTGTTGATAGGCTTTGATTTAGTATTATAGCTTGTGTAGAGTAACTATAATGTACTTAAATGCAGCTTAGGTAATATTTATTACCTGTAATTACTTCATTCTATTTTATTTATTTAAAACTAAAAAAAGTAATCAAATCTAATTTCAATTATTGTATTTTAGAAGTTACGATTCATTTCTATAACACATAATTGGCTATTAAATAGAGGCAACTAATCATGTTAGGTGCGAGTGTGCGAGGGGGCTGCGGTCGCACACGCACTGAGGGCACGCCGCGTGAAGATGGTCCGATAGCCAACCGCCGCCGCCGCCAAGCCGCCGCACCGCCGCCCGCCACATGACGCTGCGCCCGCGCTTCGGCGCGGCGTCGCACCTCACCGCGCATGCGTGTCGCACTCGCGAATTAACTTTCTGTCGTAACTATATTTATTTTCTATTTTATTGGGCTTATATTTCTTTATATTACAGAAAATTTGTTATGCAAAATGTTGCTGCATTCACAAATGAAATGGAATTTGAGTCTATAAATTATGCAGGTATTTGTTATCCTATTGAAACTTATACATATAGATTCATATTAACTGAAATCTCAGCAATCAATAAAAATATTCAATTGTAATGACTAGTTTTGACTTTGATAAAGGCTTTTAATCTGTTTAGTCGCAAATCTACAGATCCACGCACTTACACACGAAATTAAACAACAGAAAACGCAATGCTCTCTATACACTACTACTATACTAAACATACATAATTTTTTGTGAAGAGAAGAAGAGAGAAGAGAGAGATGAAAGCCAGTCTTCAGATCTTATAAAGTCTGAAACATTGACTTCGAATCAGATTTGGTTAATTCTTGTCTTGTGCTCAGAAGCAGAATACATCTATAACATCTAAAGCCGTCTCTTGATTCTCTTTAGCTGAAATTTTTACAATTTCTTTGCGAATATAAACCTTTGTGATGCCTTAATTGACCCATTAAACTATGTGGACGATGGCTACGTCGCACTTTACAATCACTTATGAAGCTTCTTCGTAGTACATTGTATCATTTTGTTTAAAGTGCTCTTCAATTGAGTTCTTTAGTGACTTACTCATTAACTGTAATAATTTTCTGGTTCAAGATACGCAACTTACTTTAACAACTTAAATATTATTAAGGATTTGATACTACATATGGAAGATTCTGCGACCCGACCTCTACAGAGCAAAAAGCGTGCGAACTCAAAGACATAAACAAATTGATCGGTGGTACCTACTTCTAAAGAAACAAATCCACAAATCAAAGAGAACGTGCGGTTAACATGAACTTTAATCAATGAAGTTATGTCGGCGTCTTTACGGTGTAACTAACCGAACATTGTTGGGAGGTACAAGCACGATGGCCAATGGATGTGGCATGAAACGTAGCTGTGACTATGTAGTTCTATGTGCATTATAATGAGGAGAAATAACGCATGATTGTCGCCTGTTTAACTGTACTTTCATTTATTCTATATTTCTTTACTGTAGTATCACGATTGATAACATAGATTTTTAGGGTAGAAAAAAAAAGTAATTATTACTAAAGATACATGTCTATGGCATATTTCTAGTTGCTAAATAAGAACAAAACATATTTAAACTATTATATTTCGTTTAAAAACCTGATAACATAGTGTCGTCTAAGTTTAAATATAGACATCAATATAGATTCTACTTCCTTAATTTTTCAGGCATAATAGCTAATTTAATTCGTCAACATTCACATAATACAATTTTTCTCTAAACACTTATGCACGGACTGTAAACCATACCTATTAATAACCATTAGTATATATAATAATTTTTCAGACTGTGGGTGTCGTCCAGTCCGATAAGTATAGTATTTTCTAAAATCAAAAAATAGACAAGTATTAGAACATTTAAATAAAGATATAGCTAAAAGTTACCCACTTATTTTAAAGGAGTTTTAGTTTTTTCCTATGTAAGTTTTCTCTTATCTTTAAAAGAGGCTACAAACTTAGCAAATTTAGTAACTTTTTCAAGTTTTTCCTGACTACATAATTTAAAAACTTTTTGGTCGGTGGAATTAAAAATATTTTTAACAAGTATTGCTAAGACAATCGGTACTTTGTGATACTGCTTGTAAAACTTTGAATTTAGATTAGGTAAGGCAAAAACATTTCTTTTTCTGCCAGCGTTTGCCTGTGCAAGATAAAGGCGAAAAGATATTAGCTATACTATGGCCAATATTTAAGTGCATCGTTTAGGTTATATTTTTTTGTCAAATCTGTAGAGAAACACGTCGGTCTATCGATTCGTCGTGCGTTTGAAGAATACAATATTCAAATAACAGTATTGCATTCACATCATTGTAAATTTCCTACAAAAATAATCCACATCTTATTTCTTCTAAGAATTGTTGAATGATAATTTAAAACATAGTTTCTTACTGTATGGTTGCACGCGCAGCTAGTTACAAGCGACGATACTTGCTGACTCAGCGTCTCCTCTTTAACTTTTCCCAGTGATTGTTCCATTCGGCATTGTCTGTCAATATCAGACCCCGCCACCCCGCTACCCCGCCCGGTACCTCCTTCATGCCAACAGTTAATTACTTTCATTAGACAATAACTATGCAATGTTTAGAATAGCTTGTGAAATCATTTGGGTGTTCCAGATAAGGCAAGGCATACGGATATTATTAAGAAGTTTGTATAGGTATTTTTTAGATTATTAAAAACGTATTATAATTGTGTTTTAAATTAATATCTGTGGTTCTGCAAAAACCTAACGTGTACCAGTGACAGCGTAAAATACTTAAATGAAACACGAACAGCGCCCCTAATAATACTCTAAGAATTAAAATTTCTCATTGTTCTATGCTGTCAGTTGTCACAAAACTGTTTAGATAATTTCATTTTAATTAATCAACCATCTTTTATACACTGTAAATAACGTAGTATATATAATAATATTAACAAATTATTAACTTACGTTACAATAAAAGAAATCGGCCTACTCCACAAAGTAATCAACGGTGTCAGGTCAGTTGTACAGCCCCCGCTGATAGTAAACTATTCGCAGTTCATAACCTTGTCGTTGTGTCAAAGGTTGAAGGCAAATGTGGGTGAAAGGGAAACTAAGTATATTGTTCTGTTACGAAGTGGCCACTGAGTATGAAGCCACTTTAAAGTTGTTTACAGAAGTCTAATAAAATAAACCAATAATGAAGTTTTATTATAAAAAATAATATTGAAAAGTACGTTTTGCCGTTCATCTCGCTCGTAATATAAGTAAAAGTCTATGACCGATACGAGTCAGAAGACTAAGAAGTGTAACTATTAGTACAATAATTATTACTAGATAAAATATTCAGTAAAGCTGCATGAATTATCATTTCCATGACACTAAAACGCAAGCTCATGGACATGTGTATATTCCTCGTTTAAACTTATGGCGCATAGACTTGGTCTTTGCCTAATATTCAGAAGTCCATACTCAAGGTCTGCCAAAGAGCTATAGAGCGCAGTATACTGGGTGTTAGATTAAGTGATCACATTCGGAATACAACACAGAGCTCAAAAACTCAAATAGCTGATGTGGCTCAAAAAGTTGCCAAACTTCAATTGGAATGGACAGGACATGTCTGCCGCACACCCAATAAACTGTGGGCCAATATTGGTCTAAGTTGGTGCCCTGAGACAGTGCAAGGTCGCGGCAGACCGAGAAAGAGATGGCAGGACGATCTGGATAGTTTCTTGGGGAATTGGAAGAAAGAAGCGCAAGACCGCGAGGAAGGGATGGAAGGAGGCCTTTGCTCAGGGGTGGGACAGAAATGGCTAATAATAATAGTAATAAGAAAGATAGACAAAGGTTGAAGATTCAAAATTCGGAATCACATCTTTTTTGGACGACGGAGGTTAATCACATCTACTATCTACCAGGTCCGTTAAGTGTCATTTTATATTGGTCTACTATCAATAGAATATAATATATACATTCTACATTTCGCAGAAAATAGGCTGATAGTACATTTTACAACAGAAATACTCAATCAAAACCGAAAATTACTGTTAGTCTTAGGCAAGCTCTCTGCCGTGTTCTATCTTCTATTCCACAGGAGATAGTCCTTTATAGTATAAATATAACAAGACATACTAGTAACTATTTCTTTCAAAAGCACCTTATATTCTAAAACTCATAACAATATGGTTAATAAGGTAATAAACATACGTATCTTCGAAACGTGAACATGCTTTAATGTTCGATCATTATGCAGCGCCTCGTCAATATCACGCGACAAACAAAATTAAATTTCTGTTTATCACCTGTGTTATGAGGTAATTATGTTAACGCCTCATTTGCGCATCGCTAAAGGCGAATGTTTAATTGCTTTATTCATTTTTGATCTATTGGCCAACGTACAGACGTGGAAATCATTCGTCGAAATCATTCATAAATATATAAATAAATGTACCTATATAACAATAATATATTATAGGAATATAGATGCTATATCTTTAGATATATTTTTGTATAATAGTATAATGACCAATGATATTAGTTTATAGAAGATAGTGCGATTTTTCTTTAACTATTCTGAAGTAGATTCATGTTGGCTTCAGTTGACTGGCCTTGTGGCTTTCAGGTTAGAAATATCAAACGCGATTCTCTCGACTCGACTCTATTAATATCGACATTAAGTTCTAAAACCCATGTTGTCGCATTTCGTTCGGTGAGTGAAAACGTCTGTAGCTTAATTACCTACTATTTCTCTTCTACTACCTATTCGGCCACGCCTTTATTGCATTTTTTAACAATGTTTTCGGTTACGGTAGCTTCTTACCTTTAAACGGGACGTATGTTTGTTTGCCATCTTAATGATACTAAAACCATATAAAACACTGAAAGCCCAATGTACTATGTTGGCTGCGGTAGGCGAAGAAGACATTGGAATAACCAACAATGCCCCTGGCGCTGCTCAAGTCCATTAACTCCGGTAAAATTTCTGCAGCAAGAATATGTAACTTTTCATAATTGCCAGTCTCAAAAACTAATCCCTACAACGATGCTCCAATTTAAATATTTTATATTTACACAAGGCAGTCTATTTACTTAAACTTTAGTATATAATAAACACACATAACATTAATAATGATGTTTACGACGTGTCAACACTTTCGAAGCTACGTACTAGACATTCTCACTCCCAAATCTATTCAACGAACAGATTACCTTCAAAACGAGGGTCGTCGATCACGTTATCTTTATATCATGTAGACATATACGTAACAAGTCTAAGGGTACAGTAGTGGTCGTGTTCTGACAACATTTACCTCTTCTATTTGCATAGTAATCGGCCGACCCGGTCATATACCGGCCCGCTTTTAATTATACAGCTAGAAGACTTTACCGTTTGCTTCAATAAGGCTTCGGTTTTGGTCGTATAAGTGGTTTTATTGTAGAAGACATAAAATAAAGTTTTAATGTTGTGGAGTAATGGGTGGATAATTATTAGGGTTGCGTGTTTTTTATTGGACGATTTGTATAAAGCACACCTAGTGAAATGTAGGTGTTACTAAGATACTTTCACACAATTATCTACCTATCGTAGATAAATAAAATTATTCCTTACTTATAAAAAATTTATACATTAACTTTAATAGAAATGTAGTTTAAACCTCT
Organism: Parascotia fuliginaria; assembly: GCA_963082885.1. Lineage (NCBI taxonomy): Eukaryota > Metazoa > Arthropoda > Insecta > Lepidoptera > Erebidae > Parascotia > Parascotia fuliginaria. The sequence continues at coordinate 5,954,123 of OY720176.1, read as the reverse complement.
TATTTAAAACAACAGAAATGTTTAAGTACACAAAACTAAACAGTATTTCTATTATTAAGAATTTTTTTTACGCTTTAATGCTGATGCTGGCTTGCATTTAAAAAATATTTTACTAAGAAAATTAGGTTCTCAGAATAAACACCAGGGACGCTTATCAATATACAAATACTTTTGCACCATGCAAAGTAAAGCACTCATGGCTTAGTTTAGTTTACCAGCCGCTAAAAAATAGCGTTAAATTTCCCATGGTAATCCTGGTATTTAATAAAGAAACGCATAATTATTGTTTTATGGGCACATAATTTAATTTAATTTTTATGATCAACCGAAAATTATCACTTATAACGTAAACACGAACGCTCGAATAAAAATAAATCTCTCACTGTCAAGTTTGAAGCGATTAAATAGAAAATTTATCCTTAGTATTTTCGTGACAACGCCTACTGTAGCTACTTGAGGTTTCATGCTAGCCGGCCGTTGTACCGTCCTAGGCTATAACAATTAATTAGTAGAATGTATGGTCGCCTTGTAGTGGCCGCTTCGACCAACTGCTCAATGTCATAAAGGTGGTAAAATACTAGTGTAGCTGTGACGTAATTTGACCATGTTGGTGAGTTGTATGAAGCATTATGTAGTTACTAGTTAGAAATGTGGTTAAATACGCATAGTACCAATATGACTCGTTTATATATTATGGTATTTGGTATTAATGGCAGCTTTTAATCTTTCAGAATCTTTTTTATGTTTGTGAACTGTCTATAAGTATTTGCTTTCTATTTAATTACTGGGTAACATCGAATACGCTGTTTAGATAAAAAATGAGACTGTTGATCGACACAGGACAGAGTTGCGGTTTAGCTACATGTTCCTTAGAAATCTATTATAGGAAATCTATCATTTAAAATAGGTAGTTTTCCCGTTACCTATTGTAGTGGAAACCTACATAACTGACAACACTTATTGATATGACAAACCGAGACATAGAATTGTATAAATACGAACGATAATACCATCTAACCCTTTTGAGTAGATCCGATTTTCAATTGTTGCTGAGCATTGTTGTGTAAACTAATGATAAGTGAACAAAAACCACAATTTCACTGTAAAAAATTGTTGCTATTCGTATAAATAGTATTTCTAACAGTGATGTTTGATCAGTTTACGATGAGACTATATTTTTATAATCATTATTTAAATATCTAATGAAGTTCCTTACACATTTACCTAACAACTTACTGCCATTTTAGCAAAATAAAACTTATGTAACGTCGTTTCAGGCACTGATATATTCAGGTACAGCTACTAGCTAGCTACAAGTTTAAATACCGTGTTTTAAATTATAGTAGAGTAGCGCTACATGACTGTCCGCTAGTACATATAGGCATCGGTAATAGGTTGCTACAAAGTGTTAAAACGGTTTCATGTTATAATATAACGAATGAATTTTTAATTTTAATTACCTGTTTTTCATTTTATAGCAAATTTATTGAGCTGATTAGATTATGCAAATTCCTAGCTTGTAATACAAGCACTAATATAAGAATTTACATAATCAATAGGTTAGATAGGAGTAGCGGGCAGTAGCGGATTTTTTTATTAGCGATTATATTAAGCTTATGTATCATAAATTTAAGGGTATAATTCATACATGAAAATGTAAGTATACATGAACGAACACCGTTACAAAGATTTCATCAAACAAATGTCTGAGTCACGAACACAACGAGCACTGTTACCCATACCGCGATCGTAGCCAATCCATACGGGCCAGTCCCGAGTCCCGCCTCTCTTCCGTGAAAAATGCGAATTACTTTTGAAGATCGCCAGCGAGTCAGAAACTCATTGTTGTTCTGATAACGATGTTCACCGCGGTGCCACTCGTGAGCGCTCATGTCGGCGCCCATAGCTCGTGAAATTATTATGGTTGTGGTGAAGTGGACACGTTCCCTCATATTTATATGACTTATTTCATGTTTTTAATTTTACAGTAATTGCATGTAAAAACGGCTTTATGATATAGTTAAATTGCCGTTTATCGACATAAATAAGATCGATTAGCGTCGAATGATACGAGCCTATCTCGTTGATTGTTAACCCGGTTGCCAAGAGGCTTCATGTGATCGATGTAGGTGCCCTAGTAATCATTCTTGTAAATCAATCGCCGTCACAGGTTATTTTGAATCGATCAATATCCGCCTAAGATATAGTATACGTAGGTTGAATCCGGCAGTATAAGCGATCGGATTATATTCTACAAAACTCTTTTTACGCTTTTACGAAACAGAAAATAGTTGGCATCCTTTTCTTTTCTAGAGAGTTGGCAAAGAAGGGTAGATTTATTTTTATTTTGTTAGCAACTATACTTGTTACAATGTAATTCTTGTGCTGTATTAGTATTCTTTGCTAGAGTCACTAATGCAGAATGCTAGAGTTTAAATTTGCATCCTTATTTGGTGGTCCACATTCTTGCGTAACTTAGTAACGCATAAATTTTAACTATTTGCCATATAGTTTTAGGGAAAGGAAAGTAATAGAATACCTATAGACCAAATACAGAAAAATGTATGCATAAATTTACGATGATATATATATATATATATATATATATATATATAAATATATATATACATAAATATGTAAAATTTTACTGCATCAGTTGGTAGTTCAATGGTGTTAAGTATAAACTGTCACCTCTCGGACTTCCGAGCTGGGTAAAATGATAGTTGGTTTCTGTCGAGAAATTTACCGAATCACCCTGGAGCCTGAGATTGTGCCTGAAAAACGGCAACAGGCTCGCCCTCTGTTGCGGGTACCAAACATAACTGGCGAAGGGGTTCTTATACACCTCTGCCTACTCCGTCGGGACAAAATTTCTTCAACTTAATAGTTGGAGATCTTCCTCAGGGAGGAGTTCCGGCCGAAGGGTGTCGTATATCGCCGTTTCCGCTGCCGGCTACTTGACACCGATACATCGTGTAAGTAGTTTTTAAGTTTTAATTTATATAAAATATAAGTTTATAATTTTTGTATGGCATGATGAAGGGTCTGAAATAAGCCTGGAATAAATTGTTATTTTTATTTTATCATTAAGAAGACTACTCTATAATACTATGTTATAAACTAACCATTATGATAATGAGAGATATTTTAAGATCCATTATATAACGATATTATATAATGGATCTTCAAATATCTCTAGTTGTAGAAACCTAAATTTGAATCCTTTGTTGTACAGCGGGAATCAGAGAATCTTCAATGGCAATATCCATTGACCTGGAGGTTAACGGATAGTGGCTATTACACTTTAATCCAATAGCCGTGATCGTATTTTATTCACTTAAATAAAATAAATTGTTTTAACTCATTGTATTCCTACTGCAGGGTGAAAAGTCTTCATACAGATAATGATGATTGGTCAACAGGCTTGATCAAGGCGGACTGAAGCTTTCAATTTTATTCAGGTCTAAGTTTTCTCACGATGTTATAAACTTTAAAAAAAACCTTATCGGTACTTGCCCAGTTTCAAACCTGTGTAAAGTCAAACTTAACCACTAGGTGACTACAACATATAGGTAATGAATGAATAATTATTATTTATCCTTATTTATAAGATTTAAAAATTTAAACTAAAAAGGTAATCGGATGACTGATTATTTATCATTATGATATCAGGTACCTCTGACTAAAACAGACTACGTATTTGGATATTATTTTCACACCCGGAAAAGTGAGTGTATCTCAGTATAATTACAATCACTGCCAATCAATAATTTTTATAAATAGTTCTTGACCGATCAGCGCCTGTAAAATTTTTTTTTTAAATAAAATTTAAATCTTAAATTAATTTTTTTCAATAGTTAATTTAAACAAAACTATGTTCATACATATGTTTTACAAATTTTGAATTTCAATGTTTAAGACAATGAAAATCTACATAGATATAAATTCAATAAAAATATGTTACTTGACGAAAAATCAAATTATTTCGATAAATAATTCCCTCTCTTAAAATATGCAATTTTATAATCTGCAAGATTAGATAACATTTATATTAATTTAGAAAAAATAAATATTCATTTCAAAATGTTAAAAGCAGTTTATAAGACGACAGTTATTTTAGAAATAACTTTTTATGAGCATAATAACATCAATTAACAACTCATTACGTTGGCACTTTTTCTGAAATACATATGCAATCACAATTACAATCAGCCTATCGCATTCCACTGCTGGACATAGGCCTCTCCCAATCTACGACATTGCACTCGGTCCTCCGCCTTCCGCATCCAGTCTACACCTTTTTCAGGTCGTCTGTTCACCTGGCTGGACTCCTACTTACGTTTGCCAAGTCGCGGTTTCCACTTTAAGACTTTTTTTAGTCCAGCGATTATTAATCTTAGGCAGATTTGACCAGCCCATTGCCACTTCAGCTGGCAATGGGCTTCTTCTGACTTCATCTGGGCACGCCAAGATTTTAACAGGTTAATAATCGCTCATGACAAGTTTTTTATTAACACGTGTTTTATTTCAAAACTTATGATGAGCGATTATGAACCTGACCGTACCTTTTCTTTGCAACAAAAATAGGTGTGTCCCGTTGACGAAAACATAAAAATAATTTAATTTAAATTTTAATATAAATGCGTGTCCATTTAGGACACGCATTCAAATTTTGGCTAGTCCAGTTGACGAAATAATAAGAAGAAAGCCGCAGAAGCTTGGTAGTAAGTGAAGGTAGTTGATTGGGTTAAATATAGATAGACATTGCGAGGGATATAGTCTCTAGCATAGCATATATTCGTAGCATCTCTTATAATCTTTGAAGAAAGGTTTGTTAGTTAGTGTTGTTTGAATAGGTCATAGGAAACGAATTACACTAGTAACTGTTAAACCCATTTTAATAAAGTCAAGAGTCAGTTTAACCCTTAAATTTAAGATATACTTTACATATCACAAAGCAAAACGAAATTTGTCGAAAAAGCGAAAAAGCTAATAGCAATCATAAATTTCATGATAGTTTCAAGAAAATAAAAAGATTTTTTTTTAAATAAAACAATCGTAGTTGGAATATGTTATCTTGTGTTGCATCGGACGGCAGGATGGCATGCGTGTACTCTAAAACAGAATTGCAGAAATTCGGATGAACGATATCGGAGCGGACACGAGTCCACCAACTAGGAACTCATATACACTACTAAATTCTATGCAGTATATGCTTGATGCACAGATGCGAGGAACTGAGGATAGATTTTGGTAAAACAAAATTAAATCTTAACTAAAACATAAGACTATCTACGGTAGAGTGTTTTCTTGGAAGATTTCTCGCAGACTGCAGTATTAAAAACAAACTATGAATAGTTTTGATCCTGCTAATAGATAATAATAATTAGCCGTTTTCGATGTTCTTAGCGAAAACCTTTTACAGCAGTACAGGTTAGGTACATCTTGGATTATAGGTACAATATTTTCTGACAATCAAAACATGTATTCCGTCAAGAGAACGAACTAACTTTTTATTTAGGTTAATAGTTAGTAGTTTCGTGAGTTTCTTGCCAGTTCTTCTCACAGCTCCACATCGTCAGTGCGGCTGTAGGTTATTTAGCTGACTTCATGTGCTTTTGACTTTTCATAAGTATCATACTTCATGATCAAAATTAAATAAATGCTTTGAGGTTGAGTTAGTTGCAGAATGCATCCTGTCAAATGGATGAAGGTCGCGACCGTATGAGTGCCTGAAGCAGTAGCGAAGAGTCACTTTTCCGAGGAGGGAAGCCGGTGAGATTAAAATATTTTGAGTTTCGGAAGGCTAGTTAGTCTTTGAGTAGACACGGAAGCAGTGATAGGTATAAGGAGGTCAGGACATATTTTAAAAGGGAAGCCGGCAGGAATCGTGTTATATGGACGCTTCGCCACTGGCCTGAAGACAGGTATCGTCACCGTGGTAGGCCAAGAAAGCGTTCGCGGTATGATCTTAATGCCTACATCTGGACATCGTTGTCATCAAACAGAGAGGTGTGGAAAACCATGGGGAAGACCTTTGCTCAGCAGAGAGACAAAGTAGGTTAATAAAAAAAAACAGTTACAACTCCTGTTGTAGTAAGCAATTAGAGCAATTAAAATTTTTAATTTTAATATTCTTATTTATTCACGTAGTAATTTAGCAATACAGTAAATTGATCGGTTGTTTTCGATTGTTCTGCGCTATCAGCCGGTTCGGTTCCACGTGTTCGGGCTCCAATCGTTAATTGACTTTTGGCTCCAAGTGTTTCGGCCAGTCATCGTTCTAGTTTTGTATTTTTGGCGCCTATTCCAATCCTAACAGCCCTCTATATTTTTTTACATGGCAGATCAATTATGATTCCGAATTGGTTTGATGAATCTGAATAAAATCCCATTGCTGTTGTTTAATTGCCTTGTTGGTTGTTTGAAAAATGGTTTATTCAATATAAACGCTTTGTATAGAGACTACAAGTGGTTGCAAACTAATAATAGGTTCTATTATTTTTGTTGAGGAAATGACTTGTATTATGCTAGCAAATTCTGAATTTCTTTCAATTATAACTCATGACTAATTTTAAGGGGTATTCCTCAAAACGCATCAAATGAAGTTAACATATACCTCAATTTTAATAACTAAGTAAATATACCTAAAGTGTTATCTACCCTGTTAAATACTTAAAATGATAACGTTAATTGTAGAAAGCATCACGTATAAAATATTTTCATAAAATTAAATTTGCGACGCCTATCGCCAACCAACTTTTGTAAGGCCCTTAATGTAATTGTAAATTTTTATTGCCAAACGTAAAGTCGGCGACATCGAATAAAAATACAAGTTGTTTTTTATTCTCACGCGAAAACTTTTGTAGATATCACGCGTTGAATAAATATATTTTAGCATAATGAAGTAGTATTGTGAATTTTAATTGGACATGCGCATTGAGCATGCGTGTACGCACTTGCAAAGCGGACGCAGCACCACCGTAAAAAAATTCAATTTCAGATGCAAATAATTATGAAAATTATGTTAAACGAACATTTTCGCTTTCGAATACGCGATGCCATCGCGGGTAATTGTCCCATATCTATCAATCGACGCTTATAAAAACTTAGCGGTACATCCCGAGTGCCAGGCCGATTTGATTTGAATTTTGATAAATATTATAACTAACTTCCTTCTTAAGCTAACAAGCTTGAAACTTTTGTTTACGTGGAATAGCAAGCAATAACATGCCTTTAACAGCAACAATTACCCAATCTATTAGAAATAATTGTTAGTAAATATTTAACAATGTTATAAGTCATTACTCTTAAAGACTAAATATTTATTTTTAATAGAGAACAGTAAGAATAAGACTAGTAGTAGCAGTAAAGATTTTTAGATCAAATTTAAACAAAATTTGACTAGATGATGTTCTAATAATGCTGCTGTAAAAATTATTGTTAAGAATAGTGCAGTCCAAATTGTATCTTTTAACTACCTAAATTTATTGCTCTATTTGTTTGTAGGACGCGCTGTGTTGAAACTAAGTAGTAAATTTAGCCTGCATTAAAAACACCATCACACAATATAACGTACTATGTTCATTCGTATCAAAGTGTGGATCAAGATTCAGAAGTCCAGTTCCTTGACTAATTAGTTAAAGGTTAACTCTCGATACCCTTTTATAGATGGTGTGATAGATAGACTATCATAGAATGCTTTAGCAGTAGACTAACTATAGCTCAGGATATAGGTACAGCAAATGACGTCCTTGTGAAATTACATGGCTTTTAAGAAACTTTATGGTGGCTTAAGCTGGAGCGTTTGATCGGCTCTAAAGACCACGCGTGAGCTATTGCTAGTGAGCATTTTGGGTGTAGATGGTGACTGCTTCTGGGTTATGTAGCTCAATATAATGCTATATTGTAGCAATATAATTAATTCCACGATATCGAATTTCCCAAATATTACACTATACACAAGTTAGTAAAGTTAGCTATTTAGGATTTAACTACCTTGGTGATGCAGTAAGATATCCACATAGCATGAAAGAAAACTTTGTGTTCTAGTTGTAGGTTTGTAAAGCTCTACACGTCACAGAGCGGTACCTTATCTAGTTATGTTATGTTACGTGGTGATATCAAAGAACTAGAAGAAGTTTTAACAGATCTGCTACTTCTAGGCTTAAAATTATCATGCAGATTTCATTGAAATCTACACGATCAAGATCTTAAATGAACATTACAACTTGTCAAACATAGATCACCAACGTCCATCTCCGGCTGGTGGTCTAATGGCCTAAATTATGCACCAGCTTATCAAACAATAATCTTCACAAACACTTCTTGAGCAATATAATAGTTAAGAGTGGAACAAGCTGCCAAAAATAGTTATATGAAAAAATAATAGACTGGATGAACATATATTATAAAAGTGCAAGATATGAAAGTTGTAGAGAATAACAGGATACAGGCACAATCAGTTGTATCAACTGCCTGCCTGTTAACAAATAATAAAGATGGATACCAATATAATAATATAAATTAGCCTATCCGTGTGCCTAGTTCAATGGTTATGGCAAAAGCCTTGCATAAAAAAATAATGCTTTGGGTTGGCCTGTTCATTAGTAGCCAAAATCTATGTCTATAAACTTTGGGAAGTATGAACCAAAAGCCGACCCTAGCATGTAGGTATGTATGTAGTACATGTATACACGTACTGAGTTGGTGTATAGTTCTTACTTGGCAATGAGGTATTAATTCGCGAGCGTTTTTCTTCTACATAATAAAATTGCTTGCTTAAACAATAGGTATTTAATCATCGCAAATTAAATGAGTCACATGAAAATTAAACCATTGAACTGATATCATAATTAAAACTACGTTTACATGGCATGTGTGTGAGATTGTGTGTGTATTTGTTTGTGTGTGGAGTTGCGTGTGAATTCATTATTGTGCGAGTGTAATGCAACATTTGAGTTGGAACGTCGCCTCGGCGTCGCACTGGGGCGCATGGCAGACGATGCAATCGCTCACCCAGTACCATCAGCAACAGCTACAAAATATATTATAATAATTTACACCTAATACAACGTTGCTTAATTAATAAATGCTGTTAAGTATTGATTTTAACGAAACTAAATAATACAATCGTGAGCAAATCAGAAATTTTCACACAGATATTCAGCAAATTACAAACTTAAAATGACAGCAAAGAGTGTAAAGAAATTCGCAAAAAAAAAACTCACTCGAGTCTAAGCTACTGGCTAGAAAATTGTGTAAATGAGAAGGGGGCTAGCAGAATCATGGGAGAGTTTCGTAAGGTTCAGCTCGCCAGTCTAAAATAAAAATTATTTCTAAAAAAAAGTTTGCGGTTGGATAGAGCACTGTTACTATGCAAAGCTTATCCTCTACGGACGCATCATCAAACAGGTATTTTAAATCTCTTTTGGTACTAAAATTTTCATCCTCGTTCTAAATAATTTCGTTGTAAACCATCGCTTTACTTTATCTATAATGTTTCTCACTGCTGGCTGTATTTTCGCAAAAAGCCTGGTAAGTTCCGATGCTATCAACACGTAACTATGTATGATTAATTAAAAACAATAATAATTTTAATCACCAACGACAACCAGCGCAGTTTGTATATCTCTTAACAGTGGCCACTCAGGTGTGAAAAATGTTCATTACTAATGTAATATTGCCAATGCAAATTTTAAAAACGCACTTTTAGCTCGTGAAAATAGAGTTGATAAATAAAGTGTACAATTATGGCATAAGTTTGTATTAGGTAACGAGAGGGTACGTCAGAGCGTAGGCAGGTGTCGATTGTAAAGTATATCGCGATTGAGTGTCATATTAAAGATTAATTAGTTTAATTCAATGATGAGTAGATATGCTTTTGACACAATCTGCACGCAAATTTGTAAGTATTTTAGTTGGTCAACAGAAAATTATTAGTTTGAATGTCATCGTTCAGAATATGATACATTTTAAAGATGTTTATAGTATAGATGCATCTAATAAACAAGAATAGGTAGTTATTCATTTTGTATTAACAATGAACTGCGTAGAAAATACAAATCCGTTAAAAAAATTAAAAACCACTTTTTGTTTTGATTTCTTTGAATATCATCTCAATAATTTGTAAAATGCGCTCACACCAGAACTTAGATTTTTATAATATTTTTTTCTTGTAGTTATTTAGGTGTATCACTATTTGGTGCAGCTGTGTCAATGTATAAACTTGCATGGAGGTTGTGTTTCATTATTTTTCACTCTCGTTCTCTATTACAAAAAAACAAAAATATCACCGAAGTGTAGAGAAAAATCTTTACCCTTCGGTGATATTTAAAATAATAAAAAATAAAATATAAAATAAAATCATGTACCACTAACATTTTTTTAAGTGTGATTAATTAGTATAATTTAACGAACGCTTGAAGGTTTTAATTAATTACATATACAAATATGAAACATCTGTATATTTAATATCAATTTGAATTCATCATTCTTGGATATTAAATACTGAAACAGTGTTGCAATACTATCACTACGTAAGCTTAAGTTCACACACTACGTAATCAATACATAGTATTTTAGCTTAGCTTAGCTTAAACTACAAAATGTATAGAATCGTTTGTCGCAATTACTTTCAAACAAAGCATTAACACCAGACGGGGCAGGTGTTTTGGTAAAAACAATAACTAAATAAGACAAATCATTCAAAATTAAACATATAAAATTGCATACCCATACATATTTATTTAAAAAAAATAGTACATATATTATAATTCATAAGGACTATAGTGCTGCAGTACCTACTTAACTCTACAATACGTTAACGTGCATTTTTCTTATCAAGGTGACAGAGTAAGATATTTTTATGAGAAATGAACAATGCTCTTAGTGATAATGAAGTTATACCTTGATATCTTATGGTTGTATTGCATCTGTTTTTTCTTGGTACTCATTCCCTAAATATCTCAGTAAAAGACAAATACAATTTTATCTAGTTTTGGAGTTCTAAAACTCATTCTTCGTATTTTCATGTCAACACTTTTCACTTTTATGAGTGTAGCCTACTATGTTTCCAGATTTCATATTGGCTTCTATAATTTTGTATCAAACTCACAAAAATAGAATTGTAAATTTAACTTCCAAGAACTTTATACATAAAGATTTATTATGTTTAAAAATAATACATGTTATTCTAATTTGAATAGGAAATGATCGATCAACAGTAATCACAATATGTGTGATGGCAGTTGTGGCACAACGACAAACGTTGTTGCGTGATCAACATGATCAACTTGATCACCGTGCGGTTAGCAACCGCAACAGTGTTGATATCAAATTATTTCTTATTGATTCAATTATAGAACTAAGTATTGTGTTGAAAGCTTTATTTTAGTAATTTAGTATGTGGTTATGAGAGCAGTCGGTAATATTTTGTGTAGTCAATATTTTTTTATATGTATGATAGTCAATTTGCATAAATTTCGTTTCACTGTATTTTAATAAGTAGTCGGTACAATTTTAGGAACTGAGACTGAGTATTACTTATTAAAAATTATTACCACGTCATAACCTATTCAATAGCAATTATACACTAAAATTCGAAATAAGAGGTTAATAAATTTTAGAACGCCTACCAAGCTTTTCTCAAAAACTGCTTATTCGAATAAAACTCACAACAGTAACAATGTAAATACTATCACGGAATGCAATTAGACACAGAACATGCGTGTACTTCAACTAAACATTTCAAGCGATCGCATAATTCATTCCTTACATTTCTCGGTGCTCATAAATTTTGCAACTATTTCGATAACACGGCAAATTTAAATTTATGCTCAAGGTATGCATTTTATACATGTAAAGGCAAGCTTGGAGTAAAAACATGGTACGTTCCGTACGTCGGTGTCTAATCTCACGTGATCTCACTCTGGTCTTCTTTCAGACATACTTACAGGTTTTATTTGATTGTAAATGCCAGTTATACGTATGCTAAACTGATAAGAAAGTGTCTGAATATGATTTATAATTGATTTATTCGCTTTGATTATATCGCACCCTCAGTCAAATTTTAAGTAAAATATTTTTGAGCAATCTTATACTTTGTGGCAATCAGCAGTTGATTGACATTTTTTATCATATGTTTTTTTTCTGATTAAATTTTAAAATTGTATGTTTTATGTTATTATATTCGTAACAGGCGCAAATACGATAGATAAACTTCTTAAGTTATATTGAGTGTAGCTTAAGAATACACTCGCAAAGATTTTAATAGTACGATTCTACCACAAATTATTATTTGCCATTTAAGGTAAATAGTTCGCCGTGTTAAAGCATAAAAGGTGCATGAAAATTTTATAATTCTTTTAGACAATAAGTATTTTTATTGATTAAGTATAAAAATTAACTTTTGAATGAGTTTTGCCTCTCAGGCTTGACTTTCGGTGCACAGGCGCTACCGCGATAATAAGCGGGATGGCCTGTTTCGCCGCATAGGACACGCCGGCCATATTTCAAAAGAAAAAATACTATATTACCTAAATTGATGAATTATTGTAATGGAAAGAGTATGCATTACATTTGAGCCTTCATATTTCGCCATGGTCCTTAATTTTTATGCAAGAATATTTTACATTCCGTTAATTACCATAAAAATGCACGTATTGTGTTTACAGTGGCATGATATTTTCAATTATTTATAACTTAAATAAGCGAAAGAATATGAAGCATGTCATGTTGTTTTGATAGTATTTGATGCATTGCTTTCTATGGTGAAATTAATTGATGCAATATCTATGCGTGGTTATAATTTATTCGTACAATGACGAATATAGGTGCCGGTGAGTTTGCAGCTAATATTTTTAATGTGCTCGCTTCATTATCAGCGTGATGGCGATCTTTGTGACGAAACACGCGGCAAATATGATGCATTGGCGAGATCACAGATAACACAAGCTGTCGTTTAAAGTAAATCGGTTGCTACCTCTGAAACGACCACCAGGCTAAATTGAACTTTATTACCTTTAAGATAAGGTAGTTTTACTATTTATAATTTGGTCTGTAAATGCACCTGTTTTGTGGTTGTTGTTTCACTATCGCAATTAGTAATATAGGAAAATCAATGACGCCTCATTTTGTAGATTACTCGGCTGCATGAAATGAATGATCGAATCTTTGTGTTTATGTATCTTTATAAAACTTTTTTATTTGAAACATATATAGGTACTTAGCTGGTGCATTTGAGCTTGTCAGTTATTAATATTATTGAGAATAGACATATCTTATTGTAATAATCCTTTGCAAATGCATTAAAAAGTATGTTCTAAATTAATAAGGATTTTGTTAGTTTAGTTAAAAGCTTAAAGTAACCAAAATTTTAGTTTATAACTCAAAAACAATTTTTGTAAGAAACGATTCATCTGCCAAAACATCACAAGATAGCTTCTTGTCACAGATCTAAATAGTAAACAATAATATCACAGTCAAGTAAATTTTACGATTACGAGTACTTTGCAAATGTATATGTAATCAGAATCAGTAACGCATAAGTGTTGCCATTACTGCTACTGTTACCCAAAATCATCCATAAGTGAAATCACTCATAGTCCACAGTAATCTCAGGCGTACTCGGTGTTAAAATAAACACAATAAATTGCGTCTAGGTACAGTTAATAAAATACAAATTGGATATTATAATAACATTAAGATTTTAATCTCATTTTCATCACTAGCTAAAGGTCCTCATAATAATTGAAGAGCACAGATTTGTCATACGACCTCCCAGGAAGAATTTAAATGTGTAATTAAAAAAGCAGAACTAGACAAACTAATGAAATATTCTAATCAGTCACTGTTGATTGTAAAAAGTACGGTGGCGGGCGCTGGCGATGTGCGATAAGGCCGTGTCACACGGACGCGGGGCACAAACGAGCGATTGTGCGCCCGCACACGGCGCCTGCGCGCTTTGCATAACAAAGGGCGCAATTTGGAGGAAAAATGGCCGCAATCTCAGAACATCTCGGACGAATTCGAGCGCTCTCGGCCCATGCACCCGCGTCTATGACTCCAATAATATCATAACAGTAATGCGAGCTATTATAATGTTTATGACTGTAATATTTCAAATTGATGTGTCATTATAGTTTTCGAAGAAGGATGGTAATATATACTGTTAATTTAAATGGGAGTATGTAGGTGCAACAAGTAGGTAGATACGACGTGGTGGCAGTAGTAAAATAATATTTTCTTACGTATGATGCTGCCCATTTTCTTTAGTTACCTTTTACGACATCCAGGAGGTAAGACGATACGGCCAGTTTTTACAACGTCTGATAGATCGTAAACAAAAATGTTCTTTTCTTCTAACCTCAAAAATAATATCAGTATGATTTGTGTCAGTTACATACATTGTAGTTTTCCGGTCTGCTCTCATTCATGACGAAAGATTCCAGAACTAAGATCCTACTGCACAAAGTATTCCAACCACGTCCGAACCGATATAGATTATAATATGACGATATCTATCTAGATATTTGTTATTCAACTCTTGCGCAGCACGACTTGCATTTCACCTAATGAATATTTTACAGACTTACAGTTTCTGTATAAATGTGAAACACGACTTTTGTTTTGTCTATCTAGTACAATAAATGAGAATTTTAATGACAAGACTTTACTGTAGGCAAATTATAATTCTATTTGGTACAAGTACCTCAATCCTACTAAAAGAACGTATTCATAGCAATAATATCTTCTATTTTCTGGTCTGTAGTGATTTGTAGGAATACAACGTTGTGTTGGCATCTATTGATTTTTTTCTTTACGTGGTAAAAGTCGCTTGCCACTTTTGTTCTATGAGCCTCTGTTGCTGCTGAGCAGCATAGCAACCAAAAATCTGGCCAAGGTATGTAGTACGAGAGACGGTTATAAAATTTGGCTATAAAAATATTTGGTAGGTAATATTAGGTTAAACCTCGAATTGATACTGAATGGTTCTCGTTGAAAAAAAAAATATTCACTCAAATCCGGGATTTCAGTTATGAGGATTTACGCATCATGAGTGGCAACGTTGCAAGTCATTTCGTGGTTTTCAATTTTATTTTTATCATTTAATCGGAGCTATATTTAAAAATATGTTCTGTTGAAATGCTAGAATTAGGTAAAAGCTGTGTATAGAGTAAGTAGTAGTACTTAGTAAATATAGCTCCGATTAAATGATAAATATTGAAAACCACGAAATATGACACTAAATTCTGACGTTGCCACTCATGACGCGTAAACGCTCCTAACGTTTGTTTGATATGTGACAACGTAAAATGTTAGAAGAAACCTTTAGTTCTCATAGAAAATGCTACAGGCGCTTTTAATTTTTCCAGACATCCAAATGTACAGAATTTTTTGTCCAACTTTGATATTGCTTGCCATCAATATTTATCAGATAGTAAATTCTTGTGAGAGGTCTGCCCATGCTGTGTCATTCGGTTTTGGTCTCACTTAAAAACTTTTCTGCACCAGAGGCCCTCAGTTATGTGATTTATGTGAGCCACTTTGGCTCTACTGCAAATTTCAAGTCCTGCTCTAAGCACCTAATTAATTTTATAATTATTTAGTCTATACAACTATTTAAATTTTAATGTGACACAGGTACCATGGTACTTTCACACTTAGGTACTGTCTACTTAGGTACCTTGCAACACGATAAGTATCTACAACGTCATTTTCAGATTAACACATCAATGACAAATAACAATCGACTATACAAAGATAAAATTAATAAATTCTCATTCTCACTAAAGCATTTTGTTTCTTGTCTTGATTGGTATCGTAAAATTGTACAACACCTGCAGACAGTTGCCTAGTATTTAGCTTTTATTAACAAGTAGCAATATAGATAAGCGTTTATAATGAGACCCTACCAGTTAATACTAATGTTATCTTTATCAGCAAGAAATGTTCGGGCGGACATTGTGAGTGTTGAAGCCTATTGTAGTTAACAATGCGTAAGTACCTGATGTAATTAACATTCATAATACAAATGTTAGTATCACCGGTAGTTGCAACAACGCGCCGTTTGTTTTTCATAACAATGTTGTGTTTTTACAAAATTTGCATGCGGCCCCCGCAGAACAATACACGGAGGAGTCGACTTGTTAATATCATTGAGAATTAACCGGGAGCGGATTGTCGCGCACTCGACCACTGTAAACAATACAAAACGTCGCTGAGCAAAAACAAACTATAGAAACGGAGCCACAACAAGAAGAATAGGAAAATTGCTTTTGTTTAAAAAAATCTATTTGTTCGTGTCTCGAGATGAACGCGCCTACGGTGCGTCGGCGGCGGACCAATCGCGCGCAGGCCGTTTCCCGCCCCCGCCGAGCGCACCAATGGCGGCGCGGGTACCAGCCGCAAGAGCAGTTTCCTTTTTTAAAAGTTTCGCCCTCAACTTCCATCCGATTTCCCGCCTCGACTTCTTAAGTTATGGACGGTGAAAAAATACGTTGATTTATTTATTAAGACGCGAGTTTTTGCGATGTTAAATTATGATGTCGACTGAAGCTGCAGTTTCCACTCTCCTCTAAACGTTTCACAGTTTTTACGTTCTGCCCACCCGCTCTGCGCTCGCGACTCTCATATATTTTAATTTTATTGTTTTTTTTTTAATTTTTTGTGTACCAGTAATGAGATAACCTGACAACCCAACCTCTTATCCATCTGTTACTCTGACCATCAATTGTATTTATTATTAAGAAATTGAGATACCGATATTCAGCATTACACTGTATTAGGTTGATTGATTTAAGCTTACAAATTAAGTCCATTTGGCACTAAAAAGTTTTAACCTTTCACACATATTAAACAATTACCAAAAAAATGAAAATAAAATTTCGAATAAAATATCTGCTAGTATATTTGCAATCATACAGTAGTTGTGAATACCTATACCACTAGGTGTTTATCATCATTTTCACCAGAAGATTTCGTCATATAACTAACGGAAATAGGTTGATCTTAAGCATCTAGATATTGACCAACACTTGTCCTCGGTTATCAGAAACCACCACGTCTACAGATGCAAACTTAAAGGCACTTTTTATTAATTTTCTGAAACATAGTTACATCATATAGATGAGGGCAGCTTAGAACCAGGTCAAAGTGAAGATGGTTGAAGAAATCCTAACCTACAATTAGAAAGAAAGAAAAAAAGAAAAGGTTTTATTTGGCACGCATATTTAAAACTTAAATAAACCTAGAAGTAAAAGCAAATAAATAAAACAAAAGAAATAATATAAACTAGAAGGATTTGGAAAATGCAAAACATATTTTAATTAACATTATTTGCCTGATACCATGATGATAAAGCAGAAAATTTGCTCGATTTCTCCATGATTGTGCTAGAGTTTAGATAGACATGTGTAGATAAAATGAATACGTAATAGATACTAAAAATATTATCCTCCTTGAGTTCGGCTAAAATACAAATCATAAGTAATTTAATTATTTATTTATTTATTTTGTTCGCCAGCAAGCAGCAAGCACCTCATGCACCACTATGAGGCTATGACAAGTAGGTAGTATAAAATTAATCAAGTTTTTATACGACTAGCCTAAAAACAATGTTAAACACTTATGTTTTTAAAATTGCTGTACCATTGAGTTACAATGCTTTAGTCCAAATATTATTGATTTATGGACAATTTGCTAAATGCGTGCCTTACATTTCGATGAAATTTTAGAATATAAACATTAAATATATTAAGAAGTCTATTGTGCTCATTTGCTAACTTAATCATTCGGAGTATTGGAGAATTGGAACCAAGAACAGATTTTCTTAATGATGAATAGAAAAGAGTGATATGGTTTCGTGGAAACCAGGCTGGAACCCGCAATTTGATTTTAGATAGAAGTAGGTAAGTACAGTCTATTTTAGAGTTAACAAGTTTATTAAAAAGAGAGTCTAAAGAGAAAATGATAAAATGCTCTTAAAATCAGGTGATTGTTTAATTAGTTCTCTTTATAGTCATAATAAATATAAGTATATACCTATTTTATTGATCATATTAAATATCGATTTTATTTTAAAAACATAAAAAATATACCTAATGAAATAAGAACATCAGCAATTTAAATATATAGGTACATATGCTATAAAAATGCTGCATAAAACTAGTATAAAATATAAAAAATATTTGTTTTCCAGTGTTTAACAAATCTCTTAATATCTACTTAATACTTTCAAAATATAAACATTTTAGTCAAGCGCTGAAAGATTTTGCATATATACGCAAATCTGTGGTCTTCACACTAGGCAAGCCTATATCGTGCAGATCCAGGTCATATAAACGGTAGTATAGTCATATAGACGGTAGTAGATCTACGCTGGTTTCAGCATGAATGAGCCGGATCGTCCGGGGAAGTACTACCCTCTCATAGAAGATCGACTTAAGAGTAGTAGTATCCTTACTACTGAGTTTCGTTCGGTGAGTGAGAGTGCCGGAGCCCCAATTTCCTGCCTTTCCTTTTTCCTCACCTCCCTCATTCCCTTCCCCTAACCCCATTCCCAGCCGCCATAGTGGAGGCCACCATACAAGCAGTTTCAAGACGATAGCTTTTGGTATGGTGGCCACCACTTCTGGATTCCACTGACTACTTACCATCAGGCGGGGTGGAGTCACTTTCGTAGGCTAATATATATAAGAAAAAAAACAATACAAAAGATTGCAAAATTTTCTTCTTCCACAGTAGTAAATATATTAAAACAGATTTTATGTCTATAAAAAAGGTAATAGTGATAAATAGTATCAAACACCTTATATATAGCTCCACCAATATAAATAGCAAACATAACAATAAAACAACTTCGGAGTGATTGCTCATATCATAAGAAATAATTATGCGTCATTATCACTAATATCATACGTACTAACGTTAGAGATTTGGGCATAGCTGTAGCTGCGGCTTTGAGGCGAGATTATTAAAAATTAAAATTTATGCTGCAGTAGAAGCACAAAAATTTCCTTATCAAGACACCATTTCTAAAAAATATCCCAACACGTAAAGTTAAAATTTTTGTCACAGACTAAAAAGTAAATTTACTAAGTATCATTTATTAAAGATCATCTTTATCAGGCACCTAGAGAACCTATTGTTCATTATCCTTCATAATTTCTAAATTACATTGAATCGCCTTCAAGTCTAACCCGTTGGGACTTATTTATAGTATTATAGTTACATGAAGGAACTGGCACAAATAAATTCTTAGAAAACCAATGTCAGAGTAACAACAACAAGCAAATTAATTTCTTTGTTTTTAGAATTCTGCTCTTCAAATAATAAATTAAAAAAATACTTTAGGTATACTCGTATTTCTATAGGTAAGTCAAATCTTAGAGCTTAAGTGCGCTATTGCCATTTGAGATTAATCTTAATTTGATTTTGACTACAGACACAATTGTACATCTAAGCTACTCCTCTTATTCAATAGGTACTTATTACTTACTTATTGTGAAAATACTATTAAATAATATATTCATAAATAGTATATTGCTATTGCCTTCTTTAAAATTATTTTTTTTGCTACTACGATCATGTTTTTATATGTTGTACAACAAATTTTTATTTGGCTGGCAAATAAGGAAAATGCAAACATATTTTAGGCATACCTAGCTTAATTTAATTTACAAAAAAACCTTAAAATAGACGTTACTATGGTAGCATTACATGATGATCTCAGATCGATCACAACACGTTTATAAATCAATCAGCAAATAGCCAAGTGCTATCACGCGCCTATCTTTAACAGAAAACACATATCATTTGCCTAATTAGATTGGGCGTTAAATCGCCAAACAACCATTTATAATCTGTTCATTTAAAAATAATGCCGCATAAAAAACTCGTCAAAGATATTGTCAGGAGATACCGGCCGAACTCTGTTCGCGGGCATCGGTTAAAAAACTCGAAAAAAACTCACTCGAGGCGATCCGTGACTCCTATTTTTTTGTTTTATTATTTTTAATTCATATTATCGTACGGCTATCCCCTTTAATTTTGTTTTTAAGTATGGCCCTCGGTATGCTGGCAGCTACGTTTATGGATATTCAGAATTCCGTGGCGTATCGTCCACGGGGCGATTTCATTTTATGTAAATGTGATGTGAAGGAGTGCGCCCGCGCCTTGCCGCGCCGCCGCTACACCTGCACCTCCACATAATTGTGACAGATGTACGTAACTAACTCGACCAAACAGATAATTTATTTACAGTAACCAGTGTTTAACCACGAAGTAGCACTAAACTGCTCCAATAATCAGACACTCATTACCCACAATTACCCACTGTAAACCTCTAACATTATTTTCATAAATAAAATGAAAGGTGTACTACAGATTGTTCTGTTAAATCGTTCTGTAAATCTTGTTAATAATTTACGAACGTATCAAATTACAAACCTCATTAAAGTGCCATAAAAATAATTAGGTATAGATGACAAATATTAGATAATTGTGATGCCGACATTGCAATTACATAAACTTAAAGAAACTCTATCCTTCCTATTAAAATGTCAAACCATTAATTTAGATATATACACAGATAGTTAGAACAGATGCTGTGTGTAACAGAAACAAGATAACAAAAAAGTAATGCACCAGTCTTTACAAATTAAATAGACGGAGGCGGAAGCGTCCGATCTTTCTAAAAATCACTACCAATATATGATAATAGGCTTCTGACTATCAAGTACGTTTCTTATTAAGATTTTAGATAGAAGTGCACCTGGTTGATTAGCTAAACTAAAATATTGGTTATGAGGCAAGTCACTGACTAAATTTTGCTACTAGCGTGATCGTTGCTGGTTTTTATATAGAGTTAGCAGCAGGCGTAAAAATCAGAGCTAATGCCGCTGGCATATTCAGACATGATCGGCGGTTACCACTTACCAACAGGTGTGTGCTTGGTCCTATTACACCATTGACAGTTTAAAATACTCAGATAACGTTTTACACCTAATCTGCCTACTGAATAAGTCTTTTAAACTATCATCGTCTCAAGTCGACTCTTACTACTTTATAGATAGTATATAATATAACAAAGATATTGTTGATTTAACAAACGTTCCTATATGGTAACGGCTGACCATTAGACTATGCTAATTTGCATCTTATTCGTGTAATAAAAAAAGTTACATTAAACCGTAAATAAATATTTTTACGATATGTTGTAAGAAAACTAGATAGTTTGCTTACATTGGTCATAAAATTATTTTGGTTTTCTCAACTGCTATGCTCGTATTACTGACGTTTATATGTCGTTTTGAGTCCGGGATACGATCCAAGAATCGAATAAAACAATGTTAAGACTTTAAAGAAATGTCCACCTGGGTAAGGATCTAAAACTGTCTATGTCAATTTAGGCTAAGGTACGTTAGATGAAACTGAACATAGCTGTAGTGATTCCTTACAGTATTATTTCAATTACTTCTAATACATCATTACAGTGTCCATTTCTTTTCTCATTCTAAGAAGGGTAGTCATCTTTTTAATAAGGTGATATGGCATGGTGATGTTATTTCACCCTTCGCTTAGTTAATAAGTTTAATCACTATTTTAGACTTCCTTTTTCCTTATATTACCTATTATGTATTCTAGCTATAACTATTTATGATATTTTCAATACAAAATAAAATATAACTAAATTACCATAGTCGGCCGTCCAGTAGCGAGATGGGTGTATGATATCCCAGCCGTCGCAGGCTGAACATGGATGAGATTGGCACAAAAGCGTGGAGTTTGGTACAAACAGAATTTCTCTGTTTGTGCCAATTGCCTTTACCCAACAGTAGGTAGATCCAGGCTGTAAATGATGATAGCCAATAAGGACTGATGCCTCAATAATTTTGCTACAGTGAATTTCATTGATTCGATTGTCAACATAGACAAGTATTTGTGAAATCTATAATTATTTATTTAGAGTGTGAGTGTAATTTTCCCTGTTAGTTGCATGTTTATAAAACCTCTAGTACGTTCATCGTGTTAGTAGATAAGTGTTTGCTAATTAAAAATACAGGTTCATTTGATCATTTAAACTTGATGACGTATTAAGTTGTTTAAGCCGTTGTATAAAGAATTATTGCAAGTGTGCTTAAGCCAATTTACCTGTTCACTGCATTCATAGGGCGTGTAATTGTGCTATTTTTGTAACTAAATTCCTAATTATATTGAATACAATTTGAATTAGCTAATTACTTGATTGATAATATGGCATTCTTAAACGCCATATTAAAACACGCAACGTCTATGTGATTGTAGTTGATACACGTATATTACTGGATTATAAGAGACATAGAGCATAGCGAAAATCGCTCTTATGTTTATTGTTGGACATAAGTCTAATTGAAATTTGACGACTACGGTACTACTACACTCCGCTTAGCAGGTTAATTGGTAACCGCAGTGAGGTGATATTTGCTACACAGGTTGCCCATTTGCGACATTTACGGCAGAGATGGTTTCACATTCTAAACCTATACGATACGGCATTTTAGTTCAACTATTAGTATTTGAAGCGTATCGCAAATAGGTAGCAGTTCCATTACTTTTAAATCAATCCTTGATGCAAGCACAAACAGGACTGTGTATTAAACTAGTTTTATTTTGCCATTTTCGCAGACAGCGGCACAGGCTAGAAGTATCATTGACTCTTTTCTTGACACCTTCGAGTTTCATAAGCAGTTATACGACTTAGGTCCATCACCTCAGATGCTCTCGTCTACCACTGCAGGTAGTGAAAAAGTAGGTACCTACCTACTAACATCACTTTTATTCTTTAAGGTGGTTAGATAATTATTAATAAGCTTTTATTATAATTTTCATATTCTGGCAATTGCGACGGGACTAATCGATGAAGGCGACTCAGAAGCAGTCAAAATGAAGATGAGTTGGATAGACCTATGCATAGCAGTTCGGCATTCAACTGAAATTATAATGTTGATGTTTTTTATTTTGTTATGTTTATTGTTTTTTTATCCAAAACACTGTACAAATCGAAATAACCCTATACAGAAAAGTTGATGTTTAAAACAGCCAGTTTTCAGGTACCACCTGGATACAAATAATTTAAAAGAAGGCTAGAATTCTAAACATCTGGTTGCTTGTAACTATTGCAAATCATACTATATATAGCTGAAGAATGTAACTAATCATTAATGATGAACAAAATATGATTAATGAACATGACTATACCAACATCTTTAACAGTCCAAAACCCCAAACTAATAAGTTTACTTTCACATTTAAGATGAGCGTCTAAACAAGTTACATTATTGTTACAAGAAGTAACCGACATTGCTGACCACGATGCTCGCCAGATAACGCTGACTTGGATTTAAGAAATCAACATTTCTTAAATACTCTACTTGCGATAACAATCTACTTAAAGATTCTAGTTTTGTTATATAACAAGCTTTGAGTTCATCTTTACATGTTTATGTATGGAGTGCTTCAACACTAACAACGGATACTATAACCATTACCCTTTTCATTACGTGTTTTATTATGATTGAAACTGACTACAAAAGTTTTACTATAAATATGGTATTATAATATACCTCATTTTACACGAGCCGTTTTATACATCTTTCATATGCATAATACTCATCAGCTTCAAAACAACTTCTGCTTTACATGGAGTACAGGGCTCTCGCAAAGTGAGAGATTGCCCAAACATACCTTGAGTGATTAATAAATGCAGCCATAAATAAGTTTAAATATTAAAATTATGAGATAGCTGCGGCACACGTACGAGTAGGTACTAATCATGAACCTCGTACAGATCGTTACTTAACTCTATATGATCAAAGTACAAGGCGGAGGCGCGCAAAACATGGCGTCTTATAAAATATAGTTAATGCAATGTTAACGAGATCTCGGTTATGTAAAGCTGCAATATTTTGCATTTAATAAGGACCGTACATAGTGAGGCCGCGTGGCCGTCGGCGAGAGATGGATCCACAGATACTAAGGCACTTCGATCGGGACTCGTTCACTATGAAATTATTGGGCAACTCGATTCGTGCTCGATGCATCTGCCTGCGAAGAAGGCGCGCGCGCCTTGCTAATGTTCCTTGCAAACGATCCGAGAAAACCAAGTAGGTTTTAAAGATAAATCTGAGAGATAGGAAAAAGACTTTCTTACTTCTCGGTTGCATATACTTAGAAAGTTTGCACTGATATTTATTTGAAATTTAAAACAGTTTATTTAAATTTTATAAAATGTATCTTTGCGAAATGCACTCGTATAATATGTACATGAGACCCATAAATTAATAAAAGAGTATTGAAGGTAACATTGGGGCTGACACGTAAGTGTGTGGGCCTCCGGGTGGGGCGTGCCCCGGCACCTGTACCGATCATTTGAGTATTCCTCCCAAATCGATATTTCATGTGATCGCAGTTCATCTGTAATTAACGTTTGGATTAAAGTCCGTCTTTCGAGTGGCCACGCTAGGCGCTATTATCGACACTTTTGTATTGGTTTGTATTATTTGTTTTTTGTGTAGTGACAACCCGAGCCGTGGGTGGTAACGTCAATCAATTTAATGGTGTTTTGTATCGTGTATTTTGAAACTAACTTAAGGCAATAACATTTAACAATTTTAAAAAAACATAAGCACTCTGATAAAAAATATATTTAATTCATAGATGAAAACTGTTTAAAACGCAATGAGTATAAAGTGCCTATTGAAAATGTTAACTTAACAAAAAATAATAAGATTCCTTATTCCCTAAAGGTGTAGGCGAGAGGTGTACAAACACCCAAGTTTCGCTGCTACATCGGATCCCATGTAACACGAGACGAGTCTGTTGCTACTTACACAATTCCAGACTTCGAGCTGATGCTAAGAATTTGTAAACAAATTCGAGATCTAAGCAAAGCAGCCCATACACTGAACCACTAAACACCAAAAATAATATAAAATACATAATTCAGTTTAGGTTGTGACTTCTTGAACTTCGCCTCTACAAAAAGAATATAAAGATACATCTGAATTCCACATCATCAAAAAAATTTTGGGCAAAATTTCTTGCAGTTTTAAAGGCATCTTGAACTCTTTAAAAGCATACTAAAATTCTCTTATGCAGCGACGCGATCAAACACTAGCAAGGAATGGCAGAGGCACGTCGCATACAATAAACATGCTCATAAATAAATAAATAAGGCCGAATTTAATAACCAGCCTGGACCTAAGTAATGACCGCCAGAAGGCAATGGTACATATATTATGCCCCACCATTTTATAACTTTTACGCACATTTCTTAGCCATGTATTAAAATGTTTGAACACTATAATTTGGGAACGAGAGCTTAACAACTTTTTTTAGACGAATCAAATATTTGGGAAGTTTGGGTAGAATCAGGCGACCGATAAGTTTAGATTTTCTAAATCTATATTCAGTGTAGTTAAACATCTTTGTATCAAATAAAAAAAATCAATGGAGTATTTGCGATTTTGCAAAAGTTCATTTACTGAATGACTTACAATCAATAGAAAATTGGTGCGATTTGACCTTTCAAACTTTTGATGTATAGACATGCGAGTAAATAATGCATTATTTTACAAAGTACCTACTTACATACAACAGTAGATTTTGATCATTGATTATTCGATCTCTTTTCACATTCTTCATGTAATTCGGAAATAAGATGTAAATATAAGCAGTTCACAAACAGCTTCATACCAAAAACACAAAAAACTGAATATAAAGCTTACATCGCTCGACAAATTACTTATCCACAAATACGAATCGATAAAATTACAATACACACCTGGGTTATGCGAATCAGACCATAATAGCTGATTGTGTTGCAGAAAAACGAAGAATGCTAAACCATGCTGTGCCATATTCGCCACGGTTGGTGACGGATCCAGGCCGAAATAAAAACGCATATCGCATTCCAACGAAAACAATTGGACTTCTTGTGATTGTACAACCATTTCAAAGGATTTTAGAGCACCAGCTACGTCCGAATGTTGTCTTTGCACAGATAAAATGTTGTAGTCCGAACGTGAGAAGACGATAATGGATGAGAAATGTGAAACGTGTAAGAAAAAGTTAGAACAATGTTATAATAATAACTCCTGGTGATGTTATGAAATGTTTTTTTATGACCTGTTATTTAATTGGATTTAATGGATTTAGTCCGTGTGAACATTGCAAGCTCGTGTGTTAAAAAGCACATTCTGCGTACTTTTTAAATCTACATTGTTATAACCTTGTCACTCTATAACAAGTAAACTTATTAACCCCAACTTTGGGTATGTGCTGCTTAGAGCTTGATGAAGATATGATAATTTTGGCATTTTTAGGAGTAACTGTGTTTGAGGTTTACTCATACCTATTTTAATAGAAGTCCTAGCGGCGTAAGACTTACGTTGCAAATTGGAATGCACTGTATTTATCCAACATGAACTAGATGATATTGCCAAGCTATCATTTGAAATCCATATTTACTTGGTTCTGCTTTTTGACAAATTTATTCAAAATGTATAAAACTCAGCATTGTACCTTATTAATAGCATGGGGATATTTAGAAGACAAATAAACGAATTTTTCTTTTCTCTTAATAAGAAATATACATAATTGTGTTGAAATAGATGTGATTTTGAATTTCGATGCAACATTTTAATCACATCAAATTATAGTTTAATTTAAAGGTGCTTAAATTATATTATATTATTATAACTGAAATGTCATAAACGTAAAAAAAATTAACATAACACCAAACTATAAAGCGCTGCGAATATCAATATAACACTACGTTTAAAGAAATAGTTCTATTCTCACATAACGTTGTCAGTGATTACAAATCTAACATACTTTATTACCGTATCAAGCGGAGTTCGTAAAACAAACGTGGTGTGCAGTAAATTAAGGCATCGACAGTCGCGCGATCGGTCTAGGATGCCATCACGAGCGCTCAGCGGAATAGTTTGCGATTACGCTACGTTTTTCAAAGGCATACCGGGCGCGGGTGCGTACATCGCATGTGATGACTTTATCCGTCGAGTGCACGTCTTTGGTGTGCGGACGCCGCGATCTAGATCAACGGCGCCGGCGACTCGGCGGCACGATGGTATCGTAAAACGCGCGCGACAATTGCTAACACCGGCGCCGTACAACAACGCGAATTATTCAAGCCGATGAGGCATCCCTGTGAGCCGCCGACTCTCCCGCCGGACCATTGTTGACATACCGATTTCTACGCAATGTTTAACGCTTCACTTAAGCGCTTTCATTAATCAGTGTTCTTCAATATTACAATAAAATTATAAGCCTGTATATTTTTAACCCTTTCATGGACACTAGACTTGTAGACACAATAGATTTTTATTGTCATCACGGCCATATACGTTTGCTGTCCCGGAAAGTGTTAATTGGATTGATTTATTAGAACTTAGGTTGAGCAAAATGTGTTCTAGATTTTTGTGTCCGACAATGCTCAGTTCGACCCGTTATGATATCATAGTGGATTCGGGGCAAAATAATTTAAGTACAAATGTTAGATAGATGCTTCTGCGTTTAATTATTTACCTAAAAGAAGAATCTTTAAGTAATTTATATATTATACTCATTTAAATTCGTCTAAGACCTTAATATTCACACACTCAATTCTCTAAGCTTACCATTCCACCATATTTCAAGAAAATGTCAGTGTAATATTATACAGCGAAGACAAATATGACATGCTTGAATTGTCGGCCTCCGTACATGGTGAGCTTTTATCCAACAGGTATATTTGATAAACCTTAATAAGGTTATTCACGGAATAGGTCGTAAAAATGCCAACGGCAACATCTAGGTAAGATAAAGCATGGACCGCTCGAAACGACTCACGCACGGACCATTGCGGACTAACGTTAGACTTGTATTAGACGTGGAGACATGCAGACGAACTCAACTAGATATCCAAGATGCTGTTGTAAGTTCTGTGAAGCACTGTTTCTTAGAAGGAGGGCGTCAAAAGGGTAGGTTGTGCGGGGTGCGGGGTGAGATGCCGTCACGTGCGCATGAGCATCAGATAGCGCGACGCCGCGCCGCCGCGCCGCAGGGACAAACCTCGACACGCAAATGCCGTCTACTGCTCAGATCTTTTACTTGCGAAATTAAAACTAGGCTTTTTGAAACTAACTTGGTAAACGAACATACGATACACTGTATGGTAGAACCACTTACCACTTACCAGGTTTATGCTTGCCATGAAAAAAGGCAAGGACATAACCCTAAGGTTACCGACGCTTTTACTCATAGATTAAACGGAGGAGTAACCTACGGAACATTGGATACTAACTTTTATATGGATATTCTATGACAGCAAAACTTCAACAAAAAGTCCAAAGTACTTAATCCAAAGTCAGAGTACTTAGTTTCCACGTGAGTGGAAAATTAAATGGCTGACATTTTCACAATGACCAACCACCGTTACTAATGAAAATACACTAGAACCTAGATACATTGTTGCTACGAGTATGTCTTATGGTCTACCGTCTACAAAATTAAACCATTCCACCTTTTTCTATAAATATCGTAAGAAATAGCTAAGGAAATATACCACATAACATTATCGATTTAAAACTCAGTTTTCTGGCATAATTAGTGACTATAGCACCCCTTTCTCTGTATGCTCAGCAGAGGTGTGTTAAATCATTAGTTTATTGTTAAAGTATCGTAGTAATAATATAATTCGTATAAATGGTGTGCGAATATATAGATAAATAGGTAAACATTAGACTTCAAGGTATTATGAATTTTTAATATCAACTTCTACATAACTTTGACAAAAAAAATTATAAGATTATATTCAATAAAAAGGCAAAAAATAGAAAAGTGTTTCTAAATATAAGTAGCCTATGTAAAAAGCGCCTGGCTATGGCGCATGCATGCGCAGACCGCCGGACGCGCCCGCGCAGCATTCCCGCCTTTTTGCCTGTCACCGGTAGACGTATTTATTGCAGCATTCATAAGCGCGATTTTTGGAAACATTGAACGGATTTAGGTACCTACTATTAGTGGTGAAGAATCTAGCTGTATCTGTTGTCGACAATTAGATGATTTTATTCAATTACATAGGTAATTGTTATTATATATACAATTATGGTGGATATCTTAATACAATTTCTATTATGGTAGCAGCACACTTTCATGTAGGTATTCATATCCCGCGTCTTAGGATCCATTCTGGTTTTTACAGATTTTTAATTGCGCGGAATAGCTTTCAGGCGAATAAAATACTGCGCTATTAGAACAATAGCACGTATTAGCAAACTTAGAGTCCGTAACGCCTTTAGCATTGCAAGGGTAACTGTTTAGGTTACCTACTATGAGGCGAAAAGAAATACAGATAGCATAGTTAGTCAATCTACTTAAGCTAAAGCCGTTGTAAAAGGCAAATTGTGCAACAGGTATGCAACACACGATGTAGATACAAACTCCTGAAACTAAATAAAATTAATCATTTTAACTTATGATTGAACGTAATAAACAAAAAAGTAAATAAATAAGCAATTAATTACAAAGACTGATTAAGGTGATAATAACAATACATAGTATGACTTGAATTGACTGCCTTTGTGGTTTCGGGGTACCTACTATGTACGTACTGCTACGCAGAAGTTGCGGTTTCGATTCCCGCTCAGTGCAAATATTTATGTGCATGAACATGTGTATGTGCATTGATCTGGATGTTTCTATGTATACGTATTATGTATGTATTTACAATAAAAAGTTTTTAGGTATGTATATTCTCATTCTAGAACTCATACATAACACAAGCTATAACATAATATGCTTACTTTGGGTCTAGATGGCGTTGTGTGTAGTTGCTGAGATATTGTTGAGATGTTATAGTAGGTATGCGCATCGAATCTTTTTTTTTATCGCCTACATTATATACACGACATACTGGCAAAAAGCCCACGTGATGGTAAGTGGTAACTGTCGCTCATGGACGACTCAGAGTCTCTAGCATTGCTCCTTCAATGCCATGGACTCACCGAATAAAACGCAATAGTACGATTACTATTATTGGCAATTTGTGAATTTACACTGTATGTTAGTTTTAATATTAGTCCCTAGGCTCTCTGTAAAATAGAATAAATAAATAAATAAATTACTTCCCCAGTTGATCCGGCCCATTCATGCTGAAACTAACGTGGATCTACTACCGTATTGAAATTAAAATTTGATAATCTTTAAATGACTCTTTGCAGTGAATTTTTATTGTATTTCATTCTCTTTTAATCGAGCAATATTAAAAATTTTGTGAAGAATACTCAGCATCAAACCAAACCCAGAAACCTATATTGTGTTTCGTTCCACAAAGGGCGTACCTTGCCTGATACTTAAGATCCGTGAAGTTGGTAAAGCAAACCTTTCTTTAAGTAAATATATTCACCAAATACAATTCTGGCATTATATAGTCACTGCTTAGTTGTTTACTGGTTAGTTGGGTATATTGTAACTGCTGAATTGAATTTAGCAAAACTTATGTAAGGTAATAGGAGTGTTCACCGTCAAGCGGCACCGTATTTGGTTTAGAACAGAGATTCTGATTAAATAAGGTTACGCTTATCAATATCATCTGTTGTTTACGTAACTTTTAGACAAGCAGAATTTAGTAATAATTAATATTAACCAAACGAATTGCTGGAGAAAAACATAATATATGTCCAGCAGCTTCTACTGGAATGATAAATGAAATTAAAACTACTTTAATCCACAAGCCCTAACAAATTGTATGTAGGTCTCTAAAACTGAGTCCAAAACTTAGATGATAAATTCAATCCTTTTAATACAAAAGAGCAAATATTAAAATAACTGAAAAAATGAAAGGTTTGGAACATAAAGCTCACGAGCTCAACCTGTCATCCCAAAACAGCGCAGTGGCGAAGAGGCTCAATATGAATAAATTGCATAAATATTTATCGGCGCGGTTTATGCCATCGGCGGCGTCTACAAGGGACACACACAACACAAAACGATGCTATAGAATAACATAATTGTTTTTGCAGATTGCTTCGGAATGTTATCAGGTTTGTGAACACCGTTAGTGCCATTTCTGAGACGTATAGATTCATATCTCGTTAACTTTTAGATGGACGACGCATATAATTTTTTAGTTTTTTGGTGACTTGGTTATTCGGTTTGACGATTTTGGAATTTAATAGCAGATTATAATTGTTGCTATTCAATTAAAAAGTAGCTCATTATAACATTCGTTGGTTGGTTATATTACATTATAACGTAGATGAAGAACGACAGCATGCCATAGCTCTGGCTAACAATGCCATGACGTTATCGTGACGGCTGATCTAGAGATCTTGAGTGAGATTTTAGGAACGCAATTAGTTGATATAATACAGATTTGTGATTCTTTTAAGCTATTCGTTTTATTGGACTAGAATATGAAACTTTTGATCGATTGATGTTAGTTTTCGAGATAAGCTCAAAGGACTAGGCAGAATGTGTGTTATCTAGAAATTACCAGTTATGTTAAATCATTCTAGATGAGTCTCTTCATTCTACATTTGCTGCTGTGCTTAAATGGTGCATATCGCAATGTGAAAGGCACTTCTTGTGCAGAGAAAGCACTGGCAAAGAGTACCTACAAGGCGATTTGGTGATTACAGAATTTTCAGTCCATGTTTCCTTATAAAACTTTTCTTCTTCATAAAGACAGTAATTAATGTCCATAAAACAATGAAAGTGCAAATGACTTTAAAGAAATGCACACAATATACAATTTTCCAATAATCCAAACAAAATGTTTGCATAATTCAGTATGAGGGATCGTCATCATTGTCATGTGTTGACTGAACAAATACATCAGGTGCGTCATGTTCCTATGCTCTGTTAAATAAATCAGGCTGCTCTATGCGCTCGACGTCCTTCAGTCGCGGCGTCCTGCTGTTAAACCTCACAAATTTACGATCGCTCCTACCACTACAGATGCCAATCGTTTTCTCAGCGTTATTTCAACAAAATGTGCGTGATTTATATGAAACATACAATTCGTAATACTACTATATCTTATATGACGTAAAACTTAAATTATTCACAACAGAAGTAGGATTGGAGTGATCTGGTTGCAATTGTTTTATTTATGCAATATTTATGAGGTATATTTACTTTCTCTTCAGTTGTGCTAGTATTTAAAGTATTTCTCAAATTATGCACATCCTATTTTGTAATATCAAATTAGTCTTCATTAGGAATTGCAAACAATACATACCTACAAATGTGATAGGTATTTACACAAGGCTAAATAGTGCATTCGAACGTTGAATCGTATTTTTCATCATGTGTCGAATTAGCCTATTAATTTTTATCAGCTGCTGTACTTGTCGTCTAGTCTACTTCACCGATGCCTCTCTTTAAGAAGCCGCAAATGTATACCTAGGTACCTACTTGGATTTAGTATTATTATTATTTTTATTTAGATTTAGTGTAGCATTTCTCATTTAATTTATTATATATTTTTATTACAACTATTTGCAGTTTACTCGTAGAACCATCTTATCGTGCCTAACAAGACAGAGGCTTTATAAGACAGGAATTTATACAGGGTTGGCAACGTACGACTGACGCCTATGGTATTCAAGCGCGAATCGTAAAACAAAAACAAGAAAAAGGACACAAAACTCCCTATAGGTATTTATTTAGTTATGTGCTTGGTGAGCATCTTATAAAAGGTCAGTGTCGTGTCTACCTTGCGTCTACAGAATACGTGAATATATCAAGGAATCGCAAACTCCCAACGTCAATAGCCCAACACGAATAAATATTCCTTTTATTCCAATTTGTCAGCTAAGCCACTCTCAGCGGCGACTTATCTCCGTATTCAACGGTAAGCTCCCGCCAAAACAATACGGCAGTATCGTTAAAAAACGTGCTTGAATACAGCATTTATCATCGTTGATTAAATACCATTGTTTTGTATCGGCAGAGTCGGGGTCCCCGTGCGTCGTGCTCCTTTTGCGTCTCCCTCCGTGTCTCGCATTGTAGCCGCACGGAGACAATAAGTCTGTTAAATTGGCCTCCTATACTCGTTATATTATGTGCCCAGCGAGTTTGTATTTATGTTCGCTGCGGACGCGTGCGAGCCGCCCGCCGCCACCGCGAGCCTTCGTCTTGTACATTTTTGCAAACCAATAAAATTTGTATTCGCTACAATTTTGTTATGATTTTTTCTAATATTGCGGGCTATAACATTTCTTAAAACAACATACACATATACCCACCGTACCTTTGTTACTTAGTAGAACGCAGGCGGTTTAAGTTTCTCTGTACAATATGCTTATCATATTAGACTTGAACATAAAAAGTTCTTGGAAGACAAAGACGGTATCAAAATAGGCAGTACGCCCACACAGCGTCGTGGTCGCTGAATCACGTTCTGCAATTTTCAAATCTAGATTTAGAAAAGAACGAACTAAGCCGTGTTCTTGAAACAAAATGCATTTCAAAGAAAAAACATCACGTCTACGTGACACAGCTTTGCCGGTGAGCTTCAATGAGCCAACGCACGTGCCACTTTGTTTTCTAGTTTTTCCACTAACTAATACCCGTTGTGTTATATTACATTACACCAAATGGGTAGGTATTCAAGCAAATAAAGAAAAAACTAGATCCTCCATTAAGATTCGTAGTCACATTATTTTGAGCAAATGAATAGGTAGTTACAACAACATGTTTAACAAAGTTATATAATTAAATTTATATTGAGGAAAAAACATTCACAAACAACTCCTCATTCATTATATATTTATTGTGAAAGCAAATGAGATAAAATAATTTTTAGAAAAAAAATGAAAACCGACTTCAAACAATACCTACATGTTCAACCCTTAACTAAAAAGTAGAAAATAATATATTAATTACTTCATACCTATAAAGATCCTTCTTGGCTGGCACCGACTCCAAAATAACTGATTAAAAACTATAAATAGTAAAGTATTATAGGTATAAGGATTGCGTTGATTCCCCTTTAATGTTCTTTGCTATGAAGTAATTAATATATTATTTTCTACTTTTTAGTTAAGGGTTGAACATGTATGTATTGTTTGAAGTCGGTTTTCATTTTTTTTCTAAAAATAATTTTATTTTTAAACTTTTAGTGGTAATTAATTATGTATAAATATATTCAATATAAGTAGACCTACTAAACGTGCTGCGCAAATGAGACAGCGGCGTGCCGTTTGAAATAAAGTAGAGCCGAGAGGTAAGATTGTAAATAGAGATATAAAGTCCTTGTCAACACTTTTGCTGATCGCTAAACCCTGAATCCCAGAAACCACAAATCAAAACAAAAAAGTGATGATCTACTAACAATGAAGAATCATCAAAAATCATAATTTAACTGACCGAGCAATCGCTTAACAGATAATATACAAAAAATAAACAGTGTGTAAAGGCAGGTTTAAGGCCACCCGTTGCTGTTGTAATTTCTCACGACCATAAGACCTCTAACTTGGCTTTAACGACTACCAAATTATATTGATAACCATAGTCCCCTGCTTCTAAAGAATGAAGACGCTGAAAATGAAATGACACAAATGGTCACCCATCCAGGGTCACTTCGTTTCTAACAAAAAATTAATTTTGAATATCACTTCGCACTTGTAGCATGGACATGTCAATGCCAGAAAATTCGTCACAAAAGACATCGACGTGTTGCTTTACACGTCTTCACTCCTTGCATACGTTTTGTTACAAAATATAAAATTGCAGCCAAACCACTACACCATTCTTTATAAAAAAACATGGGACCCGATTTCAGAGTATACCTTTTTAAATAAAAGAAGAATTTTTCAAATTGGTTTATAAATGACCGAGTTCTGTTGTAACAAACATACAACTACTGAACCATTTCTTATAATAAAAAAATGGGACCAATTTCAGAGTATACCCTTTCAAATAAAAAAAGAATTTTTCAAATCGGATCATATATGACCGAGATATGAGGTAACAAACATACAAAAAAAAACATACGACCCGAATTGATAACCTCCTCCTTTTTGAAGTCGGTTAAAAATATGACATAAATTAAGATCAAACGCCAGTCCAGTTCAATCATTGTAACATGAATGACAGTCATAACAGAATCCCAATTAGGTACCTTGTGGCACATCTCGGAGCTCATAATTAATATCAATGAATTATTATCGAAATATAAACATGATCACAACGAGATCGTACCATATAGAGACCGTACCACAAAAAAGGGAGAATGCTGCATTCACAATAAAAATTAGGCTTCAGACAAATACAAACGTGGCACATGAAAAACTGGAATCTTTCAAGCGTAGTATTAACATGGTTAATTAATTTATTAATTAGCATCAATTAATCTGTAATACAGCGGCACGGCGAACCCCTGGACACGCCCGGATAGCTTTTCCGGCGAAGTTTAGTTTTTAAATGCCGATTCCCGTACTTGCCGACAACTTAGTTATGAAATGTTATTGACTGTTCCGCAGGAAAAACTCACTGCGACCGATACAAACAAAGAAACCAGCGGGATTTCGTTTGATTTTCTTATTGTGTATTTCTATGAACAATAATAGGTCTATATTGTTTCAAGACGAACTTGTGAAAGCGAAGCGTGTGCTCATTGAATACTAATTCAAATATTTGCAACGGATGATGAATCGGCTTGAGTCAAGTAGACATTGATAAATAAACAGCTGTCAATAGTCTGTCTGGGCGGCGGCGAAATTCGAAAATGGTTCGGGTTCATTAATAACCGGAATGGATCGTAAGTCGCGAGCGAGATGATGGTGATACGCTACCTGTGTTCGTGATTAGCCGCCGATACCCACCGCTATGTTCCACCGTGCTTATGTAACCACTGCATCAATACACACTACAAAACATGTTACAAAATCTCTTCTGTAGGTATCTGATGTACTTACTTACCTTAATGAATTCTATTTACGTATAATGTTTCATTTTTAAAGAAGGTGATAAATCAATAGAGCGACGCGCTCATGCAGTATCAAATTCTCGACGATTTATCTGTCGTTTAACTTACGATGACAGATTTTAGGAGTCATGTAGGCACACATTATGTGGTTACAGAACACCACCAGTAACGACTCGGAGGGATCCGACGTGTCCACCAAGGACTTATTTCAAGTATATTTGCATGAACTTGTGAGCGTCGATTAAAGTCATTTTATTGTGGTATTTTATGTTAAACGTTATAAATATTGGCAGTTTCTTTCTCGTGGGTATTTGCGCGGTCGATTACGACTTCAACGGCGCGGCACTTGTCGACTCATTTATGGATACTTAGTTTACAGACACCGTTTTAGATAACGGTATATTAATGACTTTTGGATTAGCTCTTCAGCATAACGTCTTAAGGCGATGCTGTGTAATAAAATTAGCTCGTCGTATTAAGATTTGTCGCGGGCGGCTCTTACGAGTCTTTTATATGAGTATCAAATCGGACGGGCGGAGATGTCGATGGTCATTAGAATGGAATTCAATAAAGTAAATGGTGTATGGTATGAGTGAGTGTTCGGCAGGCTTCCGTGGCGTATCAGATTCAGTAGCAGGCCCACTATCTCGCCCATTACTTTATCATCTGTTATCGCCGCCTCGGCTATGTTCGGTGCCGGACCGACCCACATGTATCTGTCAATACTTAAATATCATAAGCGGTTATGGGACCAAAAAAAGCTAAACAGCTACTATCTCATGATCTGTTTGAGTCACTGACTAGAGATTAGAATTCAAAGATTCCGTATAAAAAATAAGAGATCGTTAAAGAAATACTTTGCATGTTTCATTTGAGATATGACCAGCAAGTGCTTAAGTCAAGGTAAAGGTTGTAAAATGTTCTAAAAGTTCTCACATTAGAGTTCATTTTGCAATAGTGAGACAATGGTGTAACATTTTAATGACATTTTATAATAGTTTCTACCATTGACCTCTTAAACAATGTTTATTTGCGTGATTTATTTATTTCCTAAAACATATAGCATATAAGGGTTGTATAGATTTTGGAACTTTACGATTAATGTCAATGTTTGTAAAAGTTTTCTTTCAATTAGGATCTCTTGATCTAGGAAATAGACCTTGTGGCGCGAAGGACAAGGTATACCCAGATACGACAAAAATATTTAGGAATCACACAAAGTTTTGTCTCGCATGGGAATCGAATCAACAATCTACAACTGAAGCAGTTAAGTTACATTATAAATATATTCTACCTAGCTGTTTGTTCTCCTAGCTATTTTTTCACGATAAAATATAACCTATGTTGTTCTCCAAGGTCTATTCTATCCCTATACCAAATTTCATCAAACTTGGTTCAGTGGTTCAGGTGTGAAAGTTGAACAGACAGACAGACAGAGTTACATTATTAGTATGGATTAAGATAATAACCATAACTTCTTATGATCGAAAAGTTGGTACTTTGGACAACCTATCTCTAAATGTTTGTAACGAGTCCAGTGTATACTTTGTGTAAAAGTGCCACACAATAATCGCGATAAAGAACTTGTAGTTTAGTCAGTAATCATACTCTAAGATAAAATTCCATAATACTAATGTGTTAAAACTAAATTAAAAGAAGCATTGGCAGTAGTTTAAAAATAAGTCTAACGAATCAGCCAAATAAACGTAAATAACAGTAAGAAAAATAATTAAGTGAACAGGTTTGTACTAACCCAAATCTGGTTTTAAATTAATTTATATTAATCACAACTACTTAATCATAATTATATATTGGTTTAGTAAGTGGCAAGCCTGCGGGGTGCTGGCGCTACCGCAGACCCTGACCTCCAGGGGAGCCCCTGACTGTCCCACGGTCTCTGCGCTCCTAAGAATGTCATTTTAAGACAAAACTAAAATATTTTTTGCCTCGAACACTGAACGGAAGTGATCCATAGATGTTATCATAGTTTTATGGAATGATATTGGTAGATCTTTATTGTTTTAACAATATTTATGATTATTCAAATAGATATTTTGGTTTGAGTTGATGTAGGTACTAACATTATATTCAATAATGATTTATAGTATTCTAAATATATTTATATTTAGTTAGTTGATTAAGCAACCTTACGATATGAGGTCTAATTCAGTTCTCCCTTCACTTTTCCCTTCTCTTCATAGTCGACAGTGGTACCTATCTTCGTGATATTTTTTCATGAATGCTCAGAACATTTGGTCAGTCATGGTACGTGATTACAGTCCAACGTATGACTATTTATTACTGCTACAGTGCTTTTCTTAGGTGCACTACAAATGACTCATAGATAGATCCTCATGCCAATGATGCTGCTTCAAATTGAGCCAGCAATAGTTTACAGCTCATTTCCACAATATACCTAATATCTACCTACGATACTACGTTCTTAAATTTTTCAAAAACCTAAAACATGTACTTACCTAATTAATGTCACAATAAATATTACACGTTAGAAGGTATATTATATGTTTAAGATTGATCATAATAATTGTTTTGTCATGACTTTTGTTAATTTTCTCCTTCTCAATTGCAGAGAATAACTTACAAAACTGCAGAAATAGGTACTTTTGCAGGTTTCAAAAACTACTTATGTACGCAAAGCGCTATCAATCTTACTTAAACTTAAACAGTATTATATATACTTATCTTTACAACATAAATCCATGCCTTATTATCCAAGAAAACCGTTTAAAAATTACCTGCCTAAAATAACCTACTTAACTTAAAAATTCATAAGGCTATTTGACAGATAGCTATTATTTTAAACCCTTCAAATCACAGATGTCCAGCACCCATTTTCCTGGAAGCGCTCGCTCATAACGACTAGCGCAGTACAATCACTCACAGCTTTTCACTTATAATGATGTTAAAACGTTACCTAACAGACTCTTGTCCACCCATTGTACTCAATAACAAATAAAAAACAAGTTAAAAATGACTTCCAATTTATTTGGAGTATAAAAAAGTCACATTTCCCATGACACCGGCTTGGGCGTTCTGTTCACCCATCTTTCTTACATATATCTTTTTCGTTTTTTATATGGATCGCTTTGACATTTGGGAGTCGGGTCACTTATTAAATTAGTCTTTGTATTTAAATGAACGATTAATCTATACGACCATTTATACCAACTGCTTCTGGTTTGTCTTATGAGCTTGTTTTCTACGGAAATTTTACGTGATTAGTGAGTTTTTACACCGCGATGTGTACCTAATAAATG
Source organism: Parascotia fuliginaria (assembly GCA_963082885.1). NCBI lineage: Eukaryota > Metazoa > Arthropoda > Insecta > Lepidoptera > Erebidae > Parascotia > Parascotia fuliginaria. The sequence goes on along the minus strand of OY720176.1, from coordinate 5,914,868 downwards.
TTTGCAGTTTGTCATTAAAATAAACCTACATTAAATATGCACCATGTGGACTGCGATAGGCTGATTGAATTGAATTGAATATACATACGCAGCAATTAGTTTTGATTAAAATTAGTTAAGAAACGTAAAATTATTATGCATACTTACTTTTAAAATAATAGTCTCTGGGTTACTGCTGAGAGCTTATTGTCAGAAAATACTATACTCAATACATACACGTAATGGTAGTTTTTTCCCAACATCGTCGTCGTCTACTGCTGCTGCCTCGTCCAAGAATTCTACTTTACCTAAATAGACTTCAATAAAGAGCCTACTTTTGCTATAAACTATAATACATCAACAGAAGTTGAACAGTGTCTATGTAACATTCTATCTTTACTTGTCTATTATGAAAAATGTAAAGAGTGTATAGACGTATATAATTACAGATCTTTGTTATTTTGATGATATTTAATATGTGTCCCTACAGTATAAATTAGATAACTCCTTTATGATATATTTTGCATGATGTAAATGGAAAGGTTACCTACCTTATATTTGTCATACAACAGGCAGGCTCTATGAAGGTTGTACCTCGTGTTAAAAATATTGTTAATATGATACTCAGACATGTGTTACGTACGACTCAATATTGATATAATTTAAAAATATTCTTTGTACTTCGTAACAGCCCACTTAATAAACTTAAAAATATAGATATATTTAAAAGATTTATTGCCACAAATCACGCGATTTGAGTATGAGTGTTTTGTTTCAGTGTATAATTTGAAGAATTATAACTTGTCGACTCTGTGCATAATTTTTGAAACAATTACGGAATTTTAGTAAAAAAACAATTTGACTTTTTAACATACAAACCTACCTTCTTTCACAATTGATTGCTATTCATGTAATTTTTTTCCCTTTGAGGTATACCTAGCTTTATACATTGATAGTCTGTTTGTTTCACTAATTTCTCGATAGATAAAATTTTACCTACATGAAAAATTCATTTTACAAAAGAAAGTAAGCTTAGAGGTACGATTGTACTTCTATATCATATCAGCCGAAAGACGTCCACTGCTGCACATAGGCCTCCTCCATTTTTTGCCACCTTGACGAAAATAATATATATATACAGTTCTATATCTTATCTCAAAAAGAAAAGTATATATCTGGTTAACTGAGGCCTAGCTACTTCAAAGTATTTTCACAGACTTTATCAATTGCCACACATGGTTTATCGCCTCGACCATTACAATGACTATTCCATAGTATCACGTTACTAACTGAACACCGATCATAAAGCCACGAGCCTAAATAAGCAAGGATATGTGACAAGAATGCTTTTTTAGTAAGATATAAATCAAAAGTGATCAATCATTTTTAATGTGGAATACAGTAGCAAATACATACGGGACAGCTTTAAGACAAACTCACATTTTTCAACTTTAAACATTACAAAACTAACAATGGACATTCTATACAAAATCGCGTGAGAACAATTGTACAGCCTTCGAATATCCCAATTCTCAGTATCAGTAGATACTTACAGTGGTTGATTTACAACATTAATCCTAATGTACGTTTAGAACGTTTGATCTCGACAAAAATATTTGAATGCGTCCAATAAAAGTATAGTGTGGAGAAAAAGGCGGGTCGAATGTGGCACGGTGCTCGGTACCAGCACACTTCTGGGAAACCATCGGCCACTGTCATATCACGACTGTAGGGTTGAGTGTAGCTGTGTATTGTATCGATACTATTATGGTACTTTGGCGTTCGACAGTTTATCAAGAATTCTTAAAACGTATGGAAAAATCTTTGAAATATAAATAGAAGATAACAATTAATATTTGTACTTACGTGAATGTTATATAATATGAAAAGTAGAATCGAACATTTTATGTGCATATTTGGAGCAATAATTAAAATATGTGGTCTATGATTTCGAAACTTAACATAAAGTATTTGATCCAATAAAAATAAATAGAGTTATCTTAAACTAAATGTGATGAAAGTACACGAATTAAAATGAAATGATTGAAATAAATAGTTAACGCAATTTAAGTTGTATTAAACATGGAGATTAATCGACAACGTGGTATGCGATCACTTGTTCCCTCACTATACGGGCATAGAGGCGCAGGCGCACGACAGATGATCAGTCATACGCGAGATGCTGCTCGATAAGCCAGCGGTAGCCACTCATTAATCTACCCACTCCCCTCTCGTCTCGTCTCAAACCCACCACTTCACCAATTAACCGGACACAACGATACATAGGTAGTTCCTAGAACCGACAAATAGATAACCTAAAATCAAGCAATCGATGTGACAATAATATAAAGATTTATTATACATATTAGCTCTCTAATATTTCATAAATTCTTTTAACAAAAAACTACTGCTACTTAAATTATGTTCTTGTATCTAAAATAGATATTAAGTTTATGTTGAAGATATGTGTATCTTTAAAAATAAGCGATTCAATTCGCTTAAAGGTTAAAACTTGATAATTATGATTGATGCATGCAAATATGAGTTCGATATTAAATATTGAATGTATACCTCAGCCAGTAGCGTTATTTTATGAGTTCTGAGATTATAAACATATTTTAACGACTTTCGTCACTTGTGTTCGAAACAACCATAAGGTAAAATTATTATATCTATATACGTAAAAATGGACATAGAATATTATATGAAATTTATATTTAATGTAGTAAACATGATAATTGGCTATACCTATTTAAGACGACTCCGTCTTTTGACTATTATGACGTTCATAACTAATTCAGATGATCTAAATTAATACTAGGTACATAATGAGCTTGATTTTGTCTATTTAAGTTCGATTGTCACCCGAGATAAATATGTGTGATTCATAATATTTGTTTTCTTGTATCTAGTTGTATTTTGTGTGTGATAATTATTGTATCTTTTTAAAGTCTTTGGACCACAGCTCTTAATGATATTTCTAATTTACTTGATATGTATCTATAATGCAAAAATAGAATTGCATAGAAATATGTTGATTTACGAATTATCATAATTATTTTAATGGTTAACTATTATTGAACGTCTTTCTTCAACTATATAGGTTGTCTTCTAGTTTAACCGGTTGCGACTTAATAACAATATTTTACAAGGAACTTCTCTCATCTAACTTCTAGATCCCAGTTTCTAGGTGGATGGTTAGATGAAATAACTAGTCTGATTTCTTAGATTTCTAACGTTTACGTTAAATTCCTAAAATGTTAAATGCACTACTCGTAACGATAGACAAAATACTGTTATCCTCTCTTATGCTATAATATAAGACACAATATAAATAACATTCCGTCTTGTGTAGATCTACTCCTAACTCCTGCACAAGATGAGCTATTTTTTTTTTATAGTAGCCTACCAAAGTGACTTCACCCTGCCTGATGAAGCAGTCAATGGAATCCAGCAGAGGTGGCCGCCATACCAAAAGCTTAAACTGCAGGTATGGTATGGTATTAAGCTAAGAATACTGAGCCTGATTTGTCTTGATGTGTTTTAGACAATAAGAACATGGATGAACTAACCATCATAAACCTACCTTATTGAACTGATCTAAAGTACATTATTTAAAAGTTGATTGAGTATAATTGGATACCTGTAAAGCTTGCTTAGCCTAGTTTATAGTGTAGAATATTATTTTTTTTTTCATATTTCCTAATATAACTGTTGCTGTGGTAGGAGGGGTAAACACTTGACTCTAACAAAAATTAGCAACTTAAAGCTAAATATTTGGCAAACGGATCCCTGAATCGCAAAATGGTCTTCCTAAACCCTTAATTTTTTTTTAAATGTATTTAAAAACAACCCTTATGATAAAAAAATAACATCCCTATCTTAGGTCGTACGGGAGATACACTAAGAATGATATATTTTAAGTTTTATACTACTTTGTTAGCGTGATTTATGTGTATATTCATGCAAATTTTTAGCTTACTCGTACGAAAAGTCTCTGCGCTAGGCGGCGGACGGACGGACGGACATGGCAAAACTATAAGGGTTCCTTGTTGACTACGGAATCCTAAAATGATCAAGTAGTATTAGCACCTTACGACTTTTTAACATTGCTGACAGATAACGGTTTTGCACTTTGGGTCACGAACTCACGAGCATTGCGAGTAACATGAGCGGTAATGAATTTAACCGAACGTATTAAGTAAGGACATTCGTTCGCTTGGCAGCCATCAGACTTCGTAACATTTGCAACTAACTGATATTGCCAAGTATAAGCGGCCTACTTAGTGATATAATTATGTTGGTGCATTACACGTTCGCGACAATTTTAATATTGTTCGGCAGTAAGTAGTCATTATCTGGCCGACGCTCCGGCATTTACTGAAGAGAATTTATCAATCAAGTGGCGAGTTTACGAGTACTGTCGACTTAATGTCTCAGCAGTAAAACTCTGAGTTTGTTTAATGGAATTCATTCGGGGCATAATTGAGGGAGTAAGCCTCACCACGGGAGGCCGCTGCCGAATTTAAACCTACAACTGTTTTATGACCGTTGTTGACTACCGAATGTATACATTTGTGAATATTTATCATCTTAATTATGCGAAATATGATTTTCTAACACTTGCAATTTTGTTGAGTTATCAGAACAGATCATGATCTTCATGTATTTGATACCTTTTGGTATAATGTTTAATAAAGACAAGCTTGACGACCTTTTTAGACGATTGAACGGAGTTAGCATCGGACAGAGATGGATGGAAAATCTTGGACGATTGTACAGCAGTGAAACAAAATAGACAAAAAACACTAACTGCTTCGGGTGCAAGTAGTGTGTTGTACAAGACATTGTTGATTCGATTATCATAGAACACAAAACTTTGTATGAACCACGTATGAACCATAAAAAGTTGTTTTAAATCTGGGTGTACTTATGTCAGCTAATCTTTTGTTTGTAAAGTCCGCGATCCACGTTCTTTGTTTGACTGCTCAAACTGGCACTTCAGAGAGGTCTACGTTCAGCAGTCACGAAATTTCGTCTGAAATGATGATAATGAGCCTTTGAATAGACAGTAAATAATTATTTTGTAGGCACTGAAATAATTAGTAAACAAATAAAAATACTTAACAACATAACCAAATCACACAAACTCAATAATATTCTCGATAAAAAGTAACTAGTCCGTGCTAGTAGAACCTATATAGAAAATATAACAATAGAAGAAATAAGTTCATTATATTCCCGCTCTTAAGCGCAAGGAGTGATTTATCATGAGAAAACGAGCCATTCATCACTGCACTGGAATAGTAACAGTGGAACGAAACTAGGTATAACTACCCACTTGTTACTAAAGATATGTTTGGTACTATTTGACTATAAGTTAAAATTGGAAAATTGTAATGCATGCATAGAAGTTTAATAAATAAAGCCGAGCCCAAATGCGGTAGTAGAATGCGGTAGTAGGTATTTTACGGTAGCAGATCCACGCTGATTTCAGCATGAATGGGCCGGATCGTCCGCGAAAGTACTACCCTCTCATAGAAGATCGACTTAAGAGTAGTAGTATCCGTACTACTGCGTTTCGTTCGGTGAGTGAGAGCGACGGAGGCCCAATTTCCCCCTTTTCCTCTTTCCTCACCTCCTTCATTCCCTTCCTCTAACCCCATTCCCAGCCGCCATAGTGAAGGCCACCATACCAGCAGTTTAAGACGATGGCTTTTGGTATATGGCCACCACTTCTGGATTCCACTGACTGCTTACCATCAGGCGGGGTGGAGTCACTTTGGTAGGCTATAATATAAAAAAAAAATGAAAAAAAAAATGCAGAAATTGAAGTCCCGAGACGTTAGGCGCGTCGTGACTTCAATTCCCGCTTTCTAACTTCTAGTCTATAATATCTGATGTTTGACCATTTGAACATTACTCTTTCTGTCGTTAAAATTGAAATAAATGACAAAATATTTGGGGTGTGTGTGTATTATACGTGTATTGTTTTTAGTCATTTTTGCAACATTTAACATATTTTGATTAATTTACATATTTGTATTTACTAAAACATGCTTACTTACACATGTAACCTGTTTGTGATTTACTATTCAACTTACAATATCTGTAGAATATTAATATGAAGTAACAAAATTAAATGACAAATCTGTTTCATTCTTTTTGTATTTATAATGCCTGTTTCTAAAGTAAATGTAGAACCAAAAATAAATATTCAAAGACAAGTGTCGGCTTCTTTAATGACGATTGCTTTACAAGGATCGAAGATATAACGTTTAGGAATATAATGCAATACGGCCCTCGTATCCTTATCAGAATCTTACGTAGACACCCAGCCAGTCAAACCAGCAATTAACACAAGATCTTTCAACTCCATTCCATAATTATCATTAAATATATAAAGACCCACAATAAAACACGAAGAAGCTAACACAAATTAATACACATCTCATATTAATAAATACAAGTCAAGCATGCTTACAATGTACTTAATTTTGACGATTTACCGTTTTTAGGATATCGTCGTGGACACTCGGGTTAGGAGATTCTCGGAAGTCGTAAACGGCCGGCGATGCTGCGCGGGCGCGGTCGCTTCGTTTGTACATATTTAATCCAGCTTTCTACGTCGAGACATCTTATGTCGTTGGCTGTTAACATTTCGGTCATTAACTGGAATGTCTGAAAATATGTATCATGTTTTGATTTGTTGAAGCGTCGGAGTAACATTATACTTCATTATTTTACCGAGGTAACACTTAATTAAAAAAGAGAAATTTACATTTGCATGAAAACGAGTTAATTAGCTAAGAAAATATGTAGGTACTTAAATTAATGTAGGTATATACCACATAACATTAAGGCGCATCTAAGACATCTAAGTACATAAACTCAAAACTGTTATTTATGGACTTTAAGAAAGATTTTGATTTAATCGAACCTGAGTATGTGCAGCAGCCTCACCAAAGTAATCTAACCAATCAGCAGAATAAAATGATGTCTGAATGATGCATATCGCAACAATCCCAATATCAGTTTTGATTACAGCTCTCCACGTTATTGACGCATATCTCTATCCAGATTGATCCAGAACAAGGGGTCCAAATAAGCGGGTCCAACTTCAAGAAAGAGGTTAATCTTCGAATTCAACTCGTTGGAGACGCTGTTCGTGTTTGGACTTTGCAAGTCTCTTCGTGGAAAATATGGCAAATAACAGACATAAATCGTCTACTAAAATCTATTACCAGTGATAACTTAATAATAGGCAACACAAGCATAAAATCACACAACGAGTAATAGAAAGATTTGAACTTTTTATAGATAGAGATCCGTAGAAGAAACAAAAAGAGAGTATTGATGGCCGATGGGGCCGCCATTATTTTATGCAACTCGGCTCTTTTATAATCATTCACTCTCACACGTTCAAGTTTCTCATCGACAGCGCATCTGTAGATTGAAACGTAATCCACATTTAGCATGAAACTTGTATCATTAATACTCACTTTTTGCGCTCACTTCGAAGTAAAGGAATGCCGCGAAGTATTTATTCGATCTTAATAATAACTGGACTCATACGTGCTTTGCGTCTAAGTATTCGATTAGAATTACAATGACCAATGAAGAAAATAATTGCTGTTCCCAGTACTATCAAGGTAGAGCTTCCAGTGCCAATAAACGCACATACTTCTATAGTACTGATGTAATGGTTGAATGAACTATTGTTGTGTGAAAGCAGTTCTATTCATTTTAAAAACTACTAAGAATCTTAATAATTTATATGGCTACTTTTCCATTTCTCTAAAGCTGCCATAAAATTCTGTCAGAGAGAAAGGGTTGAAATGATAATCTGATGACATTCATTTATTTCTTGTACCATACCTGCATGCTCATGCATCTACATCCTTAGTAGACGGATTGAAGTCAGGTTGGCCTGAAAAGGACTAGGACAAGGCTGAAATTCAAGCTCAACGTTTGATTTTAATCGATTCATCGATTGAAGCCTGGTGTGAAACAACCTGACAACGAACAACAACCATCGCTCGATAACCTTACTTTTCGATATCCATAGTTAATTCCTTTGACTGTAGTCGATCGATTTAAATCAAAATGTACTGATCGTCAGCAAAGCTTGAAACTTTTGGGTAGGTATCTACCTATTTTAAATCTTATGACAAATGAGAGTTGCGTGAGTGATGCCTCTGGCATTGCTACATTCCTACCCTCCTAAAGCGCTTACTCTGGGATAGCTGTGAGCTTGTTTGCTAGACATTTCACGTTAGACAGTGAGCTTCTCAGGCAGTGGCAAAAATAGTAAAGATATTGCCTTTCGGCAAATATGATGATGATGATTGCCTTTGCTAGACAGTAGATATTATAGAACAATTCTCTGCTAATAACACAAATAAATATAAAGGTATATATTTTTACGAGGTGACCGCGTTACGCTGTTGGTTATTTTTTATATATTTTTACACACGAAAAGAACTAGATAGACGGTTAGGCAATTTTTCAAAATGACAGATTTATAGAATGGTTACTACAATAATGTAATATACATTCCAACATTTGGTAATGTAAACAAGTATAATGTTTTATTCATAAGCCACAGTAATGTCCTACGTAGCGAATGTTCGCGCAATGGCTTGCAAATGTTGTAAATCTTGCGATCCCAAAATATTAAGCATAAAATATATGGTCAGATATTATGTAAATGTGAAATAAAAAATAGAATAAAAAGTATTCTTTTCTATCATGTGATCTGTCAATGTAGAAGAAACTCTTCAGATGTCGTCCTCCCCACATCAGTCTTTTTCTAAACGTTTCTTGAGATAGCGGGTTCTGCAGAGGACGTTTTCCAGCTGATAATACCTAATGATGACGATTATATCTCTACTTATATGAATGGATATGGTGAACCGACGCCCTGATAGCCACCTTTATCAGCCAAGAAAGCCTTTCAAAATGGCAATATTTGGGTTCTTTTTCCAATAATAGATCCAGTAGTCTTACGGCTAAAATTATAATGATGAATGGAAATTAAAATCGAACGGGTAGAGTTTTAAACAATTAAAGATAAGTAGTTTTTAAAAAAATATTATTGCTCATGTATATTTATTTACTGACTGCCTGGTTCGGTGGTACTGTGTATGGATTACCACGGCGAGCTCTCGGGTTCGATTCCCGGGTCGAGTAAAGTGATATTGGATTTTTATATCGAGAAATTCTTAGTATTAATCCGGAGTCTGGAATTCTTTGCCATTATCTTCGGGGATAAAAGGCGTGAAGCTATGTATGTAGGTACTTATGTATATTTTATTACTTTTTCAGGCTCTCTTCGCACGGTTTTAGACAACAAATAAACTTTATAAAAAAAATTATACGGTCAAATTGAGAAATCTTCTCCTTTTTTTGAAGTCGGTTAAAAAGTAGTTCACCTAATTTGTAAATGCGTGCAACAAGATAACAAGATCACAAACATCCACAAGACACTATTGGAGTCATTACCATATTTTGTTTATACTACAGAAATCTAATAAAGCCATAATATAGAACGGTATCAACTATAAAACCTTCCAAATATACAATACAGTCCATTCAAATAAACGATGTCAGAAATCAATGGAGTCAACGAGGGCTTACGGCCAAGTCTATTTCCATGTCATTAAGGCAAGCGAGCGAGTGTCGAACAGTTCTTATTAATATCGTACACCGGTCAAAAGTTAATCGGGTTTAAGTCGTTCGCATCGCCCACGAAGATTCATCACAATCGTCATTATTCACACACAAATTATGTAATTTCAATAAATGGAGCTTATTGAATAGTGATGAGCGTCGGTAGGCCGCAGAGGGACCCCTGCGGAGAGCCTTCTTACCAGCCAGCTACAATGTTTAATGTATCGTATCTCATACCAATAAGACCACACCATCCACTGCTGCTTTCATTCTACCTCTTTCAATCGTCCTAAACTGTAAGATAGCGATGTAATAAGTGATAATGAAACGGTACTATATAGGTGTGATTTAGGTAGGATAACTGGCCCAATAAGCACTTAGATCCTCATTGTCTAAAATAAATGCATTTTGTTTGAATGTATTATTATCATGCAGGTGCCAGCAAAGTTCAGCATGAGTGTTAATGCAACCTTTACGTGTGGAAAAAAGGAAATAGTAGAAAAATGACTATTTATATGATGTATACCCAACAATGTAAATGTATGTTTGTATATAATCTGAAAGCATCTTATGACGAGGTAGGTAGGTATCACTGAATGCCATGTCACAACATGGCCGAGATCAGCTAGTTGCGGATCGTTCCTCGTGATTCCATTACTTCTGTTTATGCTTCAAGGTTCGAACCGGACTGACAGCGATAAACGAGGTAAACGCGATTATGTCAGTCCGTGAGCGGATGATATTTCTAAGGATCTTGATGTTTTAAAGCTATGAAAGCACGTTAAGCATACAGCCTATGATGATCGCTAAGGCTTAACATTTTACAAGTCTCTATGAAGTACCAGGGGGTACCATCGTGTATCTGTTGTACAATATTAAGCCGCCCCTAATCCAGTAGAATCCCGTGGTCCTACATAATATCCGTATACATACAGTGGTACATCTTGGTCTCACCAGTAGCACAAAACAGTAAAGATGCGTGCTACAATTTTGTCAAAGCACCCACTCGTATTGTCGTGTTTTAAATCTTTATGGTTCGACTTTTCGGTGGTGGAATTATTAAAAATAAACACATTTATAAGAAAATATAACATTTATTGAACGTAACTAAACTTCTTAAACATCACATTTTACTTGTAAATAAGGCGTAGAGTAGGTAATATAAATAAAATAACCTATGTTTCTACGTATGAGTAAATAATAAGTACCTAACTAGCTCTGTTATAGTCCAAGTTTCTTCAATGTTTTCCTTCACCGTAAGCCCGTATTGTGTTAAACTTGAAAAGTAAAGTATGTACGTACATATAATAAGTTTGTAACACTATAAGTAAGTAGGTACTTAACTATACCATAACACTGACCTATGACTCTACACGCACAACCATTTATATACCACGACAGTTTGTAAGTAACTAATTGTGTAGTGATCATGTAATTTATCATGTATGAAAGCACAATAGTAAAGCGTTAAATGGTAAGCGACTCCCCACACGTTAGTAATTGATTTATAGGCAAATATTAAAACTGTTCTCACCGAGAACTCGTATGACTAATGACCGTAGAGACAGCTCAAAGTTTTGTTTTCACTATTAATCTCCTGAACACGCGTCATACTTTGATTGACAGAACATTTTGTGCACGACTCTTATTTATAAACTTATTACAAATACAATCGTGGTTATGTACATATATCTTTAGCGCGTCTATTAGACGCGCTAAAGATATGGTCAATCACACTTGTTGCGGTCAGCAATAGTATGAGTGACTTTTTTTAAAAAACATGGAGTGCTTTGCTATACCTCGAGAAGCACGCGGTCAATCCCGGTTGTCATATGAAGAATTGCAGTAAAAAGTCTGACTATTGGTTGAGCCGTAGAAAGTCAGTGTTGTTTAGTAACTGGCTTAGGTTTGCAGGTCACATGACAGACACTTAAGGTAAAATGAGCACTAGACGAAACTATAAAGACACCTCATATTCTATTTAACGAATTGAACAGTACCTATTATACCACATGTTAAACATATTATTAAGTAAAACTGTTTACAACTCTACAAGACAGACTTCATAGTTACTAGATGAATTGACTATCTACTTGTAGGATCAGCTATAAAGAGCATATTAATAGGTATTTAACTCGGTAACTTGTAAGCGATATTTGCGTAACACGAACATACAAACTGCAGTTTATATAAGTGAATGCAATTAATTTGGACAGAGGCATATCAATCACACGTGTATGGTGACTATAAAATGTCAACAAAACGTCGCAGCGCAAGCGCATCACACTTATCAAAACAATACAAAACGCAGGTTGTTGTCGATAATGATCACGGCCACGACAACCCTCTAACTCCATTTTTTTGTAGGTTGACATCGCGCTAATAATACTCATGAGAAAAATGCGGGCCGGACCCCCGTCATCTTCCTTTTGTTTTTAATTTCTATCTCAGTGGCACCGATTTAATTGGGCTCAACTCGAGCGAGCGCACCTTCGTATTTCACCTCGACTCGCTTCATTTGAATATTTAAAGCATTTCGGGTCCCCGTCGTATTATTTTCTTTATTTACACAATATTTATATATTTATTTCAGTGCCGGCGTCATTTATTCGGTGACGTGACTTACCGATGTCGCGTCCTTCCCAGTATCGACATAGTTAACGCGGTGAATTCTCTCGCGTTCCATTTAAAAGTTTGGAGTTCTTTCTTTGGTTGTCTTTTTGTGAACGAGGTCGTAGCCGCGTGTGGCGAGCGCTGCTCTTCGTTGTTTTCTCGCCAGTCCTTATCTTCGACAAGATTGCTCGTTTTTAAATGAAGTTATATCGTCCCGATTGAACACCGAACCACGAAGGCGACGCGAATTTTTAATTAGTTTCCGAAGATAGAGAATTTTAAGGAGGAATGCGGGAGCCTTGTTGCAATGCTCGCGGATATCTTAATTGAGACGAACACACCGCTTCGAACACCGAGCGGCGATTTGTTAAAAACAGTAAGATTAATTATGAATTAAAGACTTAAATCGACACCCGAGAAGTGGTGTACATTAACTGAAAAAGCCGGTATTCGCTAATGAAGAGAATTAATGAATACCATTTTTCCTAGTGCCATATTGAAGAATTGCGTGTTGCTCGCCTCGCACTCTGCTCAGCTCCGTCACGTCATTACTACGCGATTATTTCATTAGCAATGATACCTACTTATGTAGCAAAGAGAATTTATGACTCACATTAACTCTACGTGTCCGCAAACGACCGTCTGACAATGTAATTAATATAATATGAATTTAAAAATAAAAGAATTTAAGTGCTCCATTAAACAAATGGATAAATATTACTGTGTACCGGGTACGAGGGCTACTACGTTAAAGCCGATGTTTTGCGGATCTCGAGCCATAAATTTACGACACACCTTGGCTGCATCTTCAAGCAGATGTTCAGGAGTAGTAGGACCATGGCTTATAGGGTATGCCTTACGTCCATCCAGTTCAAATAAGGTTCCATCACTATGCACAAAAGTAACAAAATGGTTGTTAACAGCTTCATCGGCTTCTCCACTCTCCTCGCCTTCTTTGCGCACAATTTCCCTGTACGCATCCAAAATGGCAGTTGACTGCTCTAAAAGTACACCTTTAGAAGCAGCATCGAGATCCTTGGCCTCTTTAAGGTAATTCTTTAGAAGACCCTCGTTTATGTCTATGGAATTCAGATTATTTGCAACACTATGCACTAAAGCTATGGTTCCACATACGTTACTAACAACTTGCTTCAAATGGAATACGCCTTTTGGAGGTTGCAAGCCCTTAGATTGGAGTTCTTTTTCCTCATCATTGCGATGTTTTTCATACTCATCAGAAAGAGGGAATAGCAGTACAACAGCCAAGACTGGACGTGGGACCCAGGTTAAGGCGTCTTCTTCCAACTCTATGACGTCAACCATACGCCATTTGTCAGATACTCCTAATTTCTGCAAATATTTATTTATAGTCTCAGGATTTGACTCCATGGGTAACGCAACGGCCATTATGAATAATTACCACAACTATAAAGCAAAATACAATTTATTTTACAACAAATTTTAAGCTTAGCGACTACGCACTTTGACTACGAATTGACAACACATGCGATGTCAAATTGTCATATAACGTCATGTTCATGGTTTCTTCTTTAATAACCATAAACTTTCAATGCAGTAAAATATCACCTACTTAGTTTGCATTATAGACATACCTTCATCAATTTTAAAAGACATTGACCAACAGGAACACAATGACCTCTGCCTACCCTACCCTATAACTGACACGACGCGAAGCAAACATCACAGATATGGTATTGAAGTGTTTTATAGATCAACTCCAACCATAAGATAATAATAAACGTATTAGCTGTTATAAATACATAAATAACGACACATAAAGAGAAATATAACTTGATTATAATTTTAGCAAGCGTTCTAACTGCGTTTTATGTTAATGTCTAGGTACAAAAAGTTCCCCTTGCATTATCGTTTGGCATGGTGTGTGTAATTATCTTTTCATTGTATTTAATTGTAATTAATAATTATTGACAGGCTGCTTTAATACTACTTAAACGCCTTCACACATGATGTAAGTTCTGTTTCACTTACCTATGTCTATATTACTGGCCTATAAGTAACCATTAAATAATTGCAAAAACTTCGTATAACTCTTCCTTTGCTCATTGAACTTGTTCGTTCAATATTAAGTATCTTGAATTTAATACATTTTTTATTAGTTTGTAGTAATTAATGTAATGAGCAATGTAATTACGAATTCATAGGTATACTTACTTTTTTATTATAGGACTCACGGTGCAGCAAAACAGTTTGCCGACAAAGTGTATGTTATGAAGGTACTCTTAGTATGTAAATAGTGGATTTTACAAATATACAATTATCGGACATATGGTGCCTTTACCTAGACAAGGAACAATTATTTATGGACCACACAAAATTTTGTTCCTTGTGGGGATCGAACCTACGACCTCGTGCACAGCAGTTGCTTGCGCTCTCACTGCGCCACAGAGGCAGTCATAATGCATGTGTTTAGGTATAATATGTTAGTTTAAAACAACACTAGCTGTTGCGCGCAGCTTCGCCTGTGTGCATGTCGGTTATCGCATTAAACATATTTACTAATCATGAACATGAATTGAACAAACAAAAAAACAGAAATCTGTTTAAACATTGACGATTTTTCATACAAAATTTCATCCCCTATTTAAGAATTTAAGATATAAAAAGATAACGTATGTTGTTCTCTAAGGTCCAATCTATTTCTATACAAAATATCATCTAAATCGGTTTAGTGATTTAGGAGTGAAAGCGTAACAGACAGACAGACAGTAACTTTCGGAATTATAATATTAAGTATGGACGCATAGGTAGGTAGGTACCTACTCAGCATCACTACCTTTAAGGTATAGACCTTACCTAAGCATGCAAAAGAAATGCGGCTAGGTATGAGCTTTTTCGTTAGCTATGCTTTTGTTGTTTGCAGGAGGAGCTTTAGGTATCCCTAGACCAACTAGCACAGCGATTATAATTTTTTAACGGACGTTCCTGGCGCCTTTTTGCTACGATCACTTATCAGCAGGAAAAATAAAAACACAACAATGAGTAGGTACTCTCTCGACAGTGGATAGAAAAGATATCTATATAATTAAATAGAAGCTGAAACAAAGCTGCGTTAAGTAGAAAGTTCTGTCGCTTGCGCATGACAATTTGAACCCGTAATAACTAAATTTTCATTGTATGATAAACAGATTAAGCCATTATTTTAAACAGATTCGGGCGGTATAAGTAACAAAGCTCATCACCGTCACACAATGAGTTCCGTTTCACAACAGCCTACATTTCATTAATACGATCATAAACATTGCGTCAGTGTATTGAATTCATTCGCAACATGTTCAATGGGTGTCGTAACATGGGTCAGAACGTCAGTAGGAGGCTTCCCTCTCATTAAAGTGTCAAATTTTGTCAAATACCGACGTCCATTAAGGGAATGGGCGGTTCTATCGAGAAGTTATCGGTTGCGGACTACAATGGGTTTGTGTAGTAGTGTTATGTCTTAAGATATTATATTTTTGTAAAGAGCACAGAGTCTGCGATATACCCGATAGTAAGTGGTACCCGAATGGGTTGACTGCGCTCCAAAATGTAAACGAAAACTAAACAAAAATAATTACACAACAGTTGTCTAAAGACGAGTTTTTATACGGACGGGACGGTAAATTTCGGAAATAATATAGCAAAAATTTCCACATTTTTATGAAACAATATCGTTTCATACAAAATGTAGATATATGAAAGAGTATATGTCACGGAGACACGGACGAGACGGGAACGTGACACTCACATAATACGTATTATCTTATCTATTACGTGTGCCACGGCCTTTAACTGCTATTGACCAATTCACCAGTAGGAACTACAACAACAATACAGAGGTAGCGTAGCTTGATACAGATGCAACATTGACTCATGTTCCTCCTCTCAGGGCTGACTTCATTCTGTGCAGGTATATGTTGAAGCAGGCACTGCTCTTTACGCATTCATAGAGCTGCTAGAAAGCACCTATCCTTAGTTGCCTTCTAGTGCATTTCCATAATTTGTTTCTCTAGCCTAGTTGCAGAAAACTTGCTAACAGCATAGAAAAAATTACCTAATAATAAAAAAGAGGAAGGCAAATACTCTGGTTTCCCTTCAATACGTATAAATCTTTTTTATTTACCAACGTGACTTTTTCGAATTCAAATGTAGCTAGGTACTTCCTAACTTAATCTTGAATATTATGTGCTGACTTACGGTGAAGAAAAACATCGTGCGGAATAAAAAAATGTTTATAATCGCCAATCCTCATTGAGCAAGCGTGGCGATCAATGGTCATGCCTTGTCTAAGAGGCCTTTCTCTGCAGTAGATTAATAATGGGCTATAATGATGAAAGATCGAAATAGCATTTTATCTACTAGATGTCTAATGGTGCTCCCTCACCGAGAGCATTTGATTGTAATTTAACATTCCAAATTCAGAACAGTATTGTAAAATCGAGCCAAATCTTACAAAAAAACATTACATTACAGGTGAATGTTCGTGGCGAGGGAGCACATTTACAAATACCTACGTAATATAGGTACATAATAATTATATTAGACGCAGTGCATACTTATTGTTTTTTTATCTTGTATTATAACTAATACAAGATAAAAAAACAATAATAGGTTTTTTCTACAAATGTCATGTTAGTTGTCAAGATTCCAATAGCGATCAAATAACAGTAGTTCATAAAAATAAAATGTTTAACAGTATGTGACATCACATCACCACACCAATACGCAAGTAGTGTAAGTATATATGTAAATAGTTGTATTAGCATAAATGTTCTTTGACAAGCGACAGATATTAAAGGAGTGAGGACTTGACAGAATAATTTGGTCAATTATGAATCACAAATTTAATGATAAAGAATACATACTAATATTATAAATGCGATAGTAACTCTGTCTTACTGTTACGTTTTCACGCCTAAACCACTGAACCGATTTTGATGATATTGAATGAAAATGGTACAGGGATAGAATAGACAGGAGAACAACATAGGCTATTTTTACCACCCATGCCCTGCATTGTCATGCTCACTAAAATGTCATTGCTTGTGGTGTCGTATTGGCCGGGTCATCACCTTCCCTCTAATATGGCGAGGGTGATGATGGCTGGCCCGTGCGTCATGCTCGTGAACGGGTGCTACTTGGGATGACTGGTTAATCTTGGCATGGCTTACATTTAATATTCAATCCAGTATTACCTTGTCGTTCAATGTGACCAGGGGGTGCATTTACCAGTTTAATTAAAATACGTAGTCAAATTACCATACTAGTTGAAACTAAATAATTGAAATCCTCGTTTTCTTTCTTTAATCTTAGTATTATATTAATTAGTTAATTTGTAATAATTACTTTGTATGGTTCTTTGGTTGCGTTGAGTGTTTAAATTGTAACTCATTCAAATAACTGTAATTATCTGGCGATTGAAAAGAGTGGCGTGAGTTTCTTGCCAGTTCTTCTCACAGCTCTACCTCGTCAGCGAACTGGCTGTAGGTCAATTGGGTGACAAAATGTAATGTTGACTTTTCATAAGCATCATACTTTATGATCTAAATGAAATAAATGCTTTGACTTTGACTATATTCTATCACGAAAAATTACTTGAAGGGGTTGAAACAGGGCTTCCCAATCCCCTCCCACCCGGGGTTCTCGCCTTGTCGCGGCGGGGGGGCTTAGTAACCCTGGTTACCCAGAACTACGGTGAACCAAGAGGAACCCCAAGGAGGCGCCGCTCCTCTGGGCTTTGGTGGTAAGCCCACGTTGGAGCGGCTCAGGTGGATTGCGGTGCTGTATAGGCGGTATAGCTAATAATCGAAGTAGTAGGTACCTACTTACCTAACTCAGTAGCCTATAAAAATAAATTGTCTAAATTTCTTCCTAACATATCATCAGCGTTAAGGTCCTTTCCAAAGGGTCTAAAGATTCACTGTCAAATATATATTAATACATAGATAACTATTTTCATAGTAAGTAGGTACATAGTCAACTTAAAATTTGTCCATGTTCATACTTGTGGTACCTAAGTAGTTATTATGTTCGCGAAACCTACCGCTTGAAATAGGTAGGTACCTACGATTTCCAAGTGCGTTACAAATTTGTACCTATACCTATTCACAAAGATTTCTACGACTTCCAGATATCTTCGGACTCGTTCGCAGTCGCAACGCCTTTGTACCGAACGTTGGGAGGTGCCTATATTGACTACCTTCAATTATTGACCAAAGAGCGCTTATTATTTATTTAGACATTCAATAGGTAAATACAATAATCGTTTTGCATGACAACGCGTAGCTGACGCTGTAACCACTTTCGGTTTTATTAGCTCTTAATTGCGTAAATAAGGATTAATTGGCTATAAATACAATAGGCCCACTTAATGCCGGCAGACCAGACTCTTCGCTGTATATTTAACTATTATTTAGATTTATCAGCTACGGTTTTCTTAGATAGTCGGAGATGGATTTTCTTGAATCAGGGAAACGCCCTCAAGTTAGATTATCAGGATATCTTATGAGTGTTTGGAAGATAATATTTCACGTACGAAGTTGTATGCAACTACAAAACATACCAAAATTCATCTCATAAAATGAATTAAATTTGTTCAAAATAAAATTGAACTCGGGTGCTATGACCGCTTTGAATAGTACCATGAATCGTAACTATTTTGAAAAAAAAGACTTCGAGGTTTACTAACAACTCAATGTCGATGCATCATTTTTGTAACTCTTAATGGCAAATCTTTTGACAGAATTTATAAATCGACTTAAAAATACCTTACTCTTTTGGATTATCACCATCGTTCGATCTACAACTGAACTTAGGGCCCTCCCAAAAGACAGTGTAAGCCATAGGTAGGTAGTTAAGACACTTGGCAGGCGGGTTGGTGACCACAGTAACCAACGCCATTAAGGCGATCCACACACTGTCTGTTTTCAGTGTGTTGCAATACGAGTGATTTGTATACAATAAGAGATACTTACAAACAACGACGCAAGAACAAGCACGCCCGCACTACGCTCTGTGATGCGGAGCAGTGTGTGAATCGTCTAATAGAGTCTTACCTACCTAATCGTTGACCAACGACGGATTAATATCACGATGTCACATAACCGTATTATAGGAAAGTAGAGTGACGTTAAAATTAAAACAAGATTCATGCATCCAACTAAATATTTATTTCGTCCATTTATATATAAATTGTTGATAAATGGCTACTATATATCACTAGTCAGCGCATTTCACTTATATCATAACTACGATTTGTACTGATTAATTCCATTTGGCGATCTCCTACTCACCTAATTAAATTATATTGATCCTTATACCAATGCATGCGAGAACAGTACAACCGTGTTACAAAAACGGGGACATTTTTACACTAGGGGCCGCCATGAATATGCAAAAAATGAGTTTTCTTTGATATATTGCACAAAGGATTGTTACATTATTTTTTAATAAAAAGTATCCTTAACGCTAGTGGTGTCCCCTAGTAGTCTTTTGCAGAATCTATTTTAAATCATAATGAATATTCATGCGTAGATATTAAATTAATTATAAAAATATCTGAAGAAATTTTTGGTACGATACAAATTAGCTATAGGTTACAATTAGTGTAAATACGAATCTTAACTACTGATAAATATGTAACATTAACATAAGGAATACAATAAATCACGCATAACTGCTGTATCAGTCAAAAATCATTCAGTTTAGGTAACTCAAAACTTGTACATAACTATAATAGAAACATAAATATTCAAGTAAAATATTCGAAAACATCTGCATAGTCTTGCTTTACCAACTCGATTATAACTAATTTTTGATGAAAACTATGTATAAAATTGACAGATATATTTGAATTGGTGAAGCAAATCATTTATCTGTATATTGCTTATAAAAAGATCTGTAAAAGTAACATAGAACATGGTTTAATTATAAAGAGAATAAAACTTGTATATGTGAAGCTTGTGAAACTTTTCGATAACTATCAACATTTAAAACAATATTGGAGATACTAATGTGACACATATTAGCTTAGTAAAATGTTTATCCAAAGTCGAGTAGTGTAACATTAATTTTTACAAGTTTGAAATATAAAAGACATTAAAAAGCTTGTTACATTATAATTCATCATTACGATTTATTTCAACGTCCGCTTTATATAGAAAAATAAACCTTTGTACCATATTAGTGTAAATATTATTACGGTGCAATGTGGACCTATTAAATGAAGATTGATAAAACTGGCTCATTTTTATGCAACTTTGGTGGTAAACAAGCATACAGCTTACTTTTATGTCATTTTATACTACCTTCAAATGTTGATGAATATCGAAAAGCTTTTAATTATTTTCGACATAAAACTAGATAATACAATAGTAAAATATTAATCGAACGGTATATTTAAGATTACACACGAGTAAACACATTAACAGGATGTAAAAGTTATGAAGTTGTTCGTTGGAAATATAAACCTTAACATCTAAAACTTAAGAGCTATAGTTAAAAAATCTAGCGCGTATATGTATGAAAAATATCACTTGGTTATCGGAAAGACATTTGTAAAAGACTGTTATAGTTTTGGAGTAAAAATTTGTATATTTGTGTAAGTACTTATATTCTATTTAGTATCAATGTTTCTTTATTGCGCACAAATGTGATTGAAATAATGTTATTTTTATACTATTTAACAGAAAGTTAGTTGGTCGTTTTTCAGTAACAGAGTTGATAAAATTGTATTTTAATTTTATCATATCTTGCTCAATTTTGCATCGTATTTTAAGATTTATAAGGATAAAATGCATGAACAAAATGTTTATGCGTGGTTGGGGTACAAAGAGATTTCTCTTGTTTCTTCTCGCTCGAGCTCGAGCTCGAGAGCCAGCTTGAAAAGTATCTTCACGCTACAGAAAGCCGTAGTCTGTCGTAGCTACGGTTTAAATAGTGTTACGTTCATGATGTTGAGTAGCGATTTTTAATGATTTTATGTATTTTATAGGATAGAGGTATTTGTCTCGTTGGACAATTGTAAGTCGTAAAATATTTATAGTAGCACAGGCATATATTAATATATTATAATATTAATATTTATCGTGCGTAACTATAGGCTGTACTTTAAATAAACATAAAGTTGCATCATTTTATTAGTAAGGAATTTCAAATATTAGTCTGTAATTTAATTTTTAAATCGGAGATCAATAATGTTTAAAGTATTATAATAATTATTTATTTAATATTAAATCACAATTACATAGACATTATTAAAATTATTTTCATAAACTTTCAAAAATGTTACAGAATTTCAATATAAAATTGTAATATGAAAAAATTGCATAAGAATGAAAATTTTATTTTATAAAATACGATATAAGAATATTAAACAAAACTTGCACAGTTAAAATTTTAATGTTAAATAATTTCAGCTAAGTACTAGTTAATGACGTGCATACTGTTTTTGGTGTATAAAATAGCCAAGAAATTTCAATATTTATAATTCATAATTTAAATATTTAAAAATATATTGTAATAATTATAATTGTATAATTGCTATATTCCATCAATTCTTTAAATGGCAGCATCATATAAAATTAATTTTTATATTAATTTAATAACGAGACGGACTACAATTTTAACTACATATTGAGCAAATGAATAGAGTTCTAATAATAATAAGTAGGGATAATCTACAAAATTAGCTACGCATATTATAATGAGCTGTTACACATTGAAGGTGCATGGGAAGTTAGGATTTAACACTTTAACTTAAAGCCGAAAATTACAACTTAAATATAAATTGTTTGTAGATTACATATGCAAAAGCAATACTGTTTATAATGGCTCACCTACATAAAATAATAGTTCATAATAAAAAAAAAATACCTATAATACGATAAAGTATAATATTGATAATCGTCATAATCAATAACCATTCTAATCAATGTTCCAAATAATACTTTTTATAGGAATCATATCGAGCAATAATTACAATAATTTAAATACAAACAAATGCATCTATTTGATGAAATTTTGTAAAATAAAATAGAACATTTTAACAATATAAAATATAATAATATCATTATTGTAATTATATATTTTTTGCTACTAAATAAAAACTGTGATACTAAATATATGTTAATTTGATTGACTTTTTCATATAAAATTGATGAATATCTATACAATTTTCAGTCTATTGTATAAGTTTTTTAATATAACAAAAAGTAAACATATCACCTGTTTCGTATGGCCCCGACAAATAAAAACTAAATGCATTACGTCAAAGCAAAATTAATCACAAACAATATAATCAGTTATGAGAATTTTATTCCACCCGAGGAATGATATGCATACTTATATAAATTTATTTAAATAAACACATTAATTGCATTAAAAGTTGTATCGTTCTCCTTTGCAGTGAAAGACTGCAAGTGGTACAAGAACGAATTGCTAACATTTTTTAGTAGGCGTCACTGACGAATCTTGAGGTTATACTCAACTTTTTAATCGTTTTCTGTAAAATTACAGTTATCCTGTTTTATAATATTACAATGAATTGTAGTATTATTCTTATTTCGAGTTATTAATTACATTTACCGCAATAAAAGAATTAATAAATGATCTAAACTCGATTAATCTCGTGTACGTTCTCAATCCAAATATATCAGCGTTGGCTAATCGTTATTTTATAGCTTGTATAATACGCGCTTGCATACTATAGCAGCTATAACATAATTATAAATAATGCTTTACCGAAGCTGTTATACGAATAACTAATATACAAGCGACAGAAAACACAAGACCTAATATACAAGTGCACATAGTGCACATCCGATTGACATTTTGAAATATTTTAGTCCGCATTCGCGAAGACTTTAGTCTTTGGCGGTTTAATATAAGCTCAATAACTAATTGTGTATGCGTAACGTCAACAAACATAAGAGAAGTCGGACACTAGCAGTCTGGCATACTGCTGAACTGGGCCTATTTGGCGCAGCCGTGGGACACTGCCAACCTGTTCAAGATATTGTATCTGTTCTTGTGTTGTTGTTAATAACTGTTTGTCTTTTGTCTGTGTCAAATATAACTATAGGGATGTATCAGTGAGGATATAATTATGTAATAGGGAGTATTTATCATATTGTTTTCTGTCGCCTGTTGTTTGTCAGTTTGATTCGAGCATTGAACTAAGTTACACTAGATTAACAACTCAAAACAACTGTCATGTTCCTCGGTTAGTTAGAGCCACTCGCTGACAGGGCTAAACGTCAAAGCGGTTTCCGAACCGCATTACAGTGGTTATAGTGATTAGACTGAGCGCCTTATCTTGTAGTACTATCAAACTAACGGAATCATAAACCACTCTGCTGATAGTTCGGCTAAAACTGTCAAACGTTTAATGCACATAAGCCGTTATTAATACTAACATAACAACAATATACTCAGTAAAATGTCAGTGTCTAATAAAAGGATATCAAGCTCGTTGCCAAAGAAATCTTCAGGCTAATTTCGATCTTTTTGTATTTAGATGGATTGACAAAATAAGCTTATGGTGGGTCATGATTTAGTTGGTTCGATAATACATAGATATCATTGATTAGCAATGTGACTCGCCGTTCTCGTGGTGTCCTGAGTCGAAAGAGCTGAGGTGTCCGAGACCTTTGGGTGGGATCGGCGGCGGCTTCTCGCCCTCGTCTACGCGAAGTGGTTCAGACATCATTGAGATTATTTCCTCATAGCGTAATGAGTCTACCGTTAGGTCGAGATCTGAAAGTATAAGATGTAGTTAGTGATGTAAGCTGTAGTTAAGTGTAGTAGTATAAGATGTAGATGTAGTTTTATGTAACGAGGTATAAATAGTTCGTTTTTAAATTTAAACTTATCTGAACTTTATCTTTACTTTAACTTTACTCTATGTGTTTCTCTTGTTGGTAATCCTAATAAATAAATAAATAAATAAATAAATAAATAATAAACTTTATCATAAGTAATAACTTCTATATTTTATTATTGATCTGTAATATTACGTGTAGGCAGTTGTAAACGTGCAACAATAATTTTGAATATCCTTAATTTTCCTGTCAAAATTGTAAGATGATTTCATATAGACCGGCTGGAAGAGACACGTTTGAGAAAGAACACGCAACCGGAGCCGGTCGGCTCCTCTTATTATTTCACAAAAAGCGCGTTTAAGCATTCTTATATAAAGAAGTGCACAAGCAAAAATAAATCTAATTACAATTATTCAAAACTCTGTATCCAACGTGATAAAACTCTGCTCTCCTCTCCAAGCCAGTCTGTGTGAACGGACCCTTAAACTGCCAAAGCATTATCGGCTCTATAGCCATTGAAATTAGATTGAAAATTAATGAGCGTAGCAAATAATTTTGTAGTCGTAAGTTGCGGGCATGCTCTGTGCTACGCTTCATTATATTTGCACTGACATTTTCTGTGCTATAAAATATAAAATACATGTAATCATAAGTGGAAGACAGGTTTGTACAGGTATATGTACGTGTAGTGTGGGTGTACCTTTGTGCATGTGTCGGTGGTCGTCAGCGTTGGTGTAGTTGTGGTCGACGCTGACGCCGGAGTCGCGCGCGTCGTCCGGCGCGTCCGACGGGCGAGCGCCGCGCCGCGGTATGGCGGGGGGCGCATCCATCCAACACCGCTTGTCACCTACGGAACAAATCGCAGTTACAGAATTACAGAAAATAAGCTAAAAAAGATAATAAGCCTATTATGAAATGTCGATTTTGTATTATTTGCTACAAAGTCAAAAAAGCGTAATCAGTCTTTAGTTAGATAATATGCAACAATAATAAAACAAAACAGTTACCCGAGCCTCTCGGCGGCAGGGGCGGCGCGTCCCCCCCCTCGCTCCACGACGCTCGGCACGACTCGGCCAGCGAACCGTCCAGGGATTCACTAAACATACACAGGTTTATTTTAATACTTGCTATAAAAAATAATACAGTTATATGAATGAGGGACTGTAGGAAAAGTCACCAAAATACAAAATTCATTCACAGTTTCAAATCAAAATAATCATTCAGGGTTATCTATTAAAGATTGAAAGCGCTGTGACAGGTGCCTGGAACTGACGCCTCAGTGCTGCCTCGTAGATGCTATTTTCGGAAACTCTTATCGCACAAATTTCTTTTAAAGTAAAACCAAAATATTTTTACGTTATTTTTGATTGATTAGTTGATTTAGTTATTTTGTTTTTTAATTATAGGTTCTTATAATATTTATAATAACGTATTGAGTTATCTATCTATAATGATATTATTTATAAATGCTTTTGCAATTAAAAAATGAATAACATACACACCAAGTACCACCACACACAAAGTAGTCAACTTTACATAATACACTTAATTCTGTCGTGAAACTAAATATTCTGCCATTTGTGACTTACCGATACTTTTCAAAAGAAGGTCTTGTAGGACTTCTCGGGTCTCCAGACTTGGGTCTGATAGGTAAAGGCGGGGCTGACTTGATCATAGAGTTATCGTCGGGACAGTCGCGATTGTCGACAGGTAAACTGCACGACATTATGCTTTGTTGTTCTAACGGGTCTTCTACGGATTGCTAAAAATATAAATAGGTATGTCATCAAAATTGTACTGGTAGAAAATTTAATATTAATATTTAACTTATTTGTTTATTAAATTTTTTAATAAACAAATAAGTTAATAGGTTAAAATATATTTTATTTGCATTTTAGTGTAAATATTGTAAAAAGTGAATAACACTTTAATCACCAAAGGAAGTTGGTGTATCCGTTGACAATACTCGATAAAAAAAAAGAACTTCGAGCCACAACAATGTGGATATTTTTGTTTTAAAGCAAGCAAGATGGTAACCGAACTTACAGGTTTATCGTACAGATGTCCATCATCGTAAAAGTTATCACTTTGTTGAATACTTTGAGATCGTTTGTCCAGCGCTGGGACTGGAGGTAACGGGGTGCTGTAATTGTAATCATTTCATTTAGTTTATGTTTTTCGTTCGTTATTAATCGTTATATCTACAATATAATGTTAGAAAAGACTGTACTTACTTAACAATGCTTTCAGATAGCTGACGTCGAGCTCTCGCTAAGCCCGGTCCCAAATTCTGTCGAAGCTGGTTAAATCTTTCTACGAGCCGCCTGCAAATTAAAAAAAAAACCGATAAAATTTTATTATTATAAAGTTTCATATATTTTAAATATATATAACATTAGCCCAGATCATATTGGCAACAACAAAAAAAAAATTCTAGTTCCCACTTACAGAGTATATTACTTATTTGTTCTGTCACAATTGATAACGTACCTATGCAAAGGCTTGACTTCTTCAGGCGCTAATCTCCCATGTAGCGATAGCCCAGCATCCACTACAGCTAGTTGTGAAGCCACAAGTCGTCTCAACTTTGCCGCAGCAGCTGCTTCTCTTTGCCCCGCGTTTCTCGCAAACTCCGCCGATAAGAAAGCTTGTTCGTACTTAGTAATCCCCCCTTGTACGTTCGCGTCGATAGTGCCTTGTAACCGCATGGAAAACGGATTGATGTTCTGAGTAGGGTCTGCTGTGTATTGGGATATAAGGCTGCGTAATTCGCGTTCCGTTGATTCCATTGTTTCACAGGCGTACTAAAATGAAAAGGCATATTGTGTATTTTATACCTATCTATTTTAATAGTAAGGAAACTGATTTACTTGAATTAATATTATTGGCGTTGAATTTGGAATTGGCTGTTGGGCCAACAGCGACATCTCATAAAATCTAACAAAGTGAAAGCACAAATTGGTAATGCTTTTAATCGAAGTCCAATCAATAAGTTAGATACACATACAAACCCCAATGACCAACAGTTGGGTAATGTTACAAAGAAAAATCCTTCCAAACCGAGTGTTTCGGTTTGGAAGGATTTTTCTTTACATTCAGTGGTGTCTATATGGGTTATTAAAGTATATTTTGGATATTATTATATTTACCTCGACCGGTGGTATTTCTTCAACAGATCTTGATATAACTTCAGACCATCGCAGTATACCAGGTAAAGCATTTTCTGTCACTAATGTTGTTCTTTCAATCCAGAGACTCTGTAACAAAAATAAAACGAATGTGAGAATGCTGTTTTTGATCATTTATTGTTTGAAAATATTTAAGAAGTGATGGCATTCAGGTGTGATTCGAATCGATCGATGCGTTATATCACCCTATAAAAGAGAAAAGTGTTATGTGATGAAGTGGGTACTAGAAGTTAACACGGCACTTTTATCTGCCAGCAAAAGCTTTAGACACCATATCAAAATAGAATGCAAATCATTTCTGTACATTCCAGCTCTCATCTTTTGTCTTGACAACATTCGGTATTACAATTCGTTTCCAGCGTTTATTCCTTCCACGTACGTACACGCTCTGGAACAAACTACTAGTTGCCGTGTTTTCCGAGCGCTATGACATGTCCTTCTTCAAACGAGGGTTAAAGAGAGCATTAACATCACGGTAGGCAGCGGCCTACAAGAGCCCCTGGCATTGCAGAAGTCCATAAGCGACAGTTGCCACTTACCATCAGGTGGGCTATTGGGTTGTCTGCCATTGTAGGTAATATAAAAAAAATACTTGTGAGTAGCATGCGTACGCCGTCATCTGCAGTAAAATCATTATGTCATCTTATTTAATATTTACCTTAAACTCATTATCCTTGTCGATAGGCGGTTTCTGCAATGGCCGGTCACATAAAAACGTGTCGACATCGTTACAAGCGTAGAAGCGCTTCACTTGTTCAGGAGTACCCGATGGCCATACACGGCGTGACGCTACTGGCTTTACGTTGCAGATTTGTATGTCTGTAATTTCATATACAAAGAAACATCTCGTATAGTTGGGAAAGAAAGGAATGTTTTTTTTATGTACGTAATTACCTATTAGTATTTAGTTGATATTCCTAGGATAATAAATTTGACACATTAATAATTTACCACCTTACACCTCATGACGTATCACATGTCCTGTTCATTTGAAAACATTAAGATCTTGCGTTGACGTTTCATTACTTGTTTAAACCTGACCCCTTCGCCGCATCATCATAATAATAATAATATAATATAATATTATATTCTACCACATTCACACAGCGCCATTTAGTCCCAAATTAAGCAATTATATTTGCTTGTGTTATGGGTACTAAAAAAATGATATACTACTTATATACTTTTTTTTTTTGTAAATACATACATATTATAGATAAAATACACCCAGACACAGAACAAACAATCATGCTCATCACACAAAGGTTTGTACTGGGTGGGAATCGAACCCACGACCTCCGGCTTAGTAGTCAGGGTCACTAACCACTAGACCAACAGGCCAGTCAAAATACAAATTAAATAAATAAATAATAATATAAAAAAACATCACATTCGAATTAGAACAAAAAATGTCATACTTAACTGCCCTAATCTCAACAATGATTTACTTAATTCATGTTTAGATAAAGTCGTTTTAATAGGCAAATAAAACAAAAAAAAGTCTGTTTGTAAATATTAACTTACACTGTCCATCGTTAGCAATAATAGAGTCGTCTGGTGGAGTATTCCGCATCAATATATGCGCTGCGACATATTCGGCCTGTAGCCGTTGTGTAAACGCGCCGATACGTTCATAGTCGTGCCCGCGATATACAAATTGTTTGTTCTGAAAAAACAAAATAGTAAATACAATTATATTAATTATATATTAATTGAATTATAAAATTATTATAAAATATTGAAAATTAAGTGCTCTTGTAATAGTCAGTTTATGGGTGATCATTCGTTTATAGAACACTAAGACATGTATCCAACGTTGACCCCCTTTGTTGTACGAGCGTCTATAACGATTGGCAAGACTGGAGACCCCAGAAGGCGTCAACATTGTCGTTAGCTTCTACCAATCCCATACATTTTTTAATCTATTCTATTCTGTTAGCATTTATGCCATTTATTTAACCCTCTGAGTGGTTCTTATCTAATCATTGGTATCCTTAGCATTGTTTCTTTTTGCTTAGCAAATATAGCCGTTTACAGTCTTTGGCATCCTTAGCATTAATTCTGTTTGTTTAGGGAACACAGTCACGTTTATAGGTAGCCGCCGTAAGCGAGTAACATGTTGCGCTAA
Organism: Parascotia fuliginaria; assembly: GCA_963082885.1. Classification (NCBI taxonomy): domain Eukaryota; kingdom Metazoa; phylum Arthropoda; class Insecta; order Lepidoptera; family Erebidae; genus Parascotia; species Parascotia fuliginaria. The sequence goes on along the minus strand of OY720176.1, from coordinate 5,885,454 downwards.
ATTAATCGTAACATATTACACGCCTTTTTTTGGACTTCCAAGATTTGAACCTGGGTCTTCAGCGTATATTAGTACGCTATATCATTGCACCACGGTAATAAAAATATGTAGTTTAATATATTTTCTTACCCTAACAAAAAGAGGGCATCCTTTCCCATAGAATCCAACCCTGAAGTATTCAGGCTCTGGTCTGAGTTGTTCCATAACAGAGTCAAGAAATGTCGCGTGTGTGCGCAGACAGTGAGCTAAGCGAGGGTAGTCACAGAGTTTTACTTCGTATAACGTTGCTAGTTCACGTAGTAAAGGCAAGCCTTTCTCCCAACACTGAAATAAAAAAAAATATTTAAAAATTGCAAGCACATTCTCAATGAGTTAATATTCAAATTGTGACCCAAGACAAAACTAATCAACATTTCAACAAATAACATGTGTATTTCCAATGTAAAATACATGCCCAACTTGTCCATCAATATGATGATTAATGATAAATGATATTAATTGTTATTTATTAATTTGTTAACTAATTTTTAAAAAAATATACACAGTTCATTCACAGTTACATTTAAAATAAAATCATAATAAACCATAAACTATGTATGCAGAACCATTTTTTGTAGTTGCTTGTCACCTTTATAATCAAACTTAGTTCATTTTGGCCAATAAGTCGTTACCCTTATTATCAACCCGTATTATATAAAAAAACATCGGTTTTTAGATAGGAGTCACCGTGACCGCGGGCAGGTAGGTATGTAATCAATATAGGTGGCAGGAAGTTAAGGGTTAAGTAACAAACAACAAATAATAAACATTTATAAATTGGGCTTTGCTCTGTAGCAACATAATAAATCTCAAATAATAAGACCATACCTTTCCACGATCAAAATACTGCAATACTTGGTTATATAGGGCTTCTTTACGCTTCCATTCCGGCGTTTCGGGATGTTCAGGATCGACGCCTATTAGATCACTTTCCCAACTTAACGTTTCGGCATACAACTGAAATAGGGCAAATTTACATGAAATTATGTAGAAAACTTGTATTTAGCTTACTTAAAGAGGCTTAATGAGATTTTTCCCTGGCATCCAATTCAGCTAAAACTATAGCAGTCCGATTGTAAAATATTTTTACTTTAGGACCACAGTCATAGCGGCACTCTCTCTCTTTCTCTAATCTCTATTTACCACAGAAACATTATATCTCTAGAACTTGTGGAAAAAACTGTATAGGCAACAGTAAAAATCTGCGTTTGGTTGCATCTAATCCACAACTGCGGTCATTCCTTACAATCAATTCAATTAGTAGCTTGTCTCTCATCATCGAAAATAAAATAAAAATAGGTAAATGAAAAGATCTTACCAAAAGTGTACAACCAGCTTCAATAAAATTATCAGACGCAATGTGAAGGTCATGAAGTTTGTATACGTATCGCAGATACATTTCCTTACGATCAATCTCATTCTTGTAGAAATTCTGAAAAAATATATTATCAATCATAATTCAGTACTTAATATTTTGTAGCGTAGGTAATGTGCCAGTCACATTGCACGACGAATGATATACAGTAATTTGGATCGATGGCTTTTGGTATGGTGGCCACCACTTCTGGACCACACTGACAGCTTACCATCAGGCAGAGTGGAGCCACTTTGGTAGGCTAATTAAAAAAGTGACAGCGACATTCGACTTTCATATAGAACCAAAAACGCTTAATTACTGCATCATAAACATCGTATTTCAAGCCGAAAGCGGCGATTAGCGTTTAACGTACATAATCAACGCTATAACATTTTAGCATACATAAATAATAGAAAGAAAGAAAGAAAGAATTAGGAATTTTTAAAAGTAGTACTCACGAGTAAATTCACAGTAGCTGCCATACGTTTATCCCTATGTTCAGCTCCCTGCATCACAGCTCTATAGTCCAACAATCTCTCAAGTAAGCGAGTGACGCACGCAACAAACGCTGCGCCTGCTTCCCGCCAGCCTTCCGTTGATACACGTTCCATCAATCTAATAAATAAACGAATTTGATCTTTAAATTTTATTATCGAAAAGAATGCATTATTATCAGGCAGAATGGAGGCATTTTGATAGCCAAATATAAAAAAAAATATTAGATTGCTGTCAAGCTTCCGAACGTGTTATTTTTCCGCATAAAGAATAATTAATATCGTTCTTATTTCAAATATAGTAGTGACACCTATTTGCGCGAGAACAGCTTCACAGAAAGTTTGTTACAGTATCCTCGTGCATTACAAGTTTGTTTTATAGAAATAACTGCTTAGACTTTATTTGCATAAAATTGTCACAAAAAAAGGCAAAAGAGACAAGGCTCGTTTTGTATATTACAGAACCTCACAAATCACAATAAAAACAGTACCTACGTATTTTTGGTTTCACCATCAACCGTACCACGGGCAAAGAGTGCATAAAAACACTTTCTGATATAAGATATTAGAATCATATCTTATACGTGTAATTATTCAATATAATATTAATTATATTATTAATTATATATAATATTATAACACAAAAATACAAGATATCACTTTAGTGTTCAGTCTTGCCCTAGTGAACTATTACAACAAACTTCTTTGAGCCAAATAGTTACTGCAGTTAACAACTTTACTGATATGAATAAAAATATTTTTCCTGTTTGTGAACTTTATCCCATCGAAATAAGTGTTATTGTTTCATAATCACACACTACGTCACAAAGTATAATTAATAAAAAAACTAGTTTATCTTGATTGTAGTGAACATTAACTAGTAAATATATATTAAGGCTATCACGTTGTTTTTATTGTGAAAATAAATGACTAGTATTAGAGATATTTTACTTACACTGAACTGAGATGTTCCCTGATGTGCATGGACAATAGAATTAATGTTAAAGGTAATTAATTTTATTTACAAAAGGAGATACTACAGAAAAAAAAATATAAATACAGTTGGACAGAGTGGATAGAATGTCATGATTAGGTTTCAAATTCAGAGTTTCATACTCGTTTTAAGCACGTAGCCGCGTATAGGTTCACACTTTGCCTGACACGCAACTCAGACTAGCCTTGACGCGCTTATCAACTCATATAGGCAGAATCTAAGTTGACAATGACATTACCGGTTCGAGCGAACACGTCAGAATAAGCTCGTGTGCGTGCGTGCATCCGGTTTTTAAGCGCAAAATAAAGCGTCCGTGTAAGCACGTATGCCGAAACGACCGTATACGCAAAAAATATACCATAAGTGGTATCATAAATACAGTTCTCGTTTCGGTGATCTGCTAGAGAAATTATTAAAGAATCATATTTTTGTTAAGTAAGTGAGAGCGTGTACTGACACAGTGTCGAAGAGGCGGCGGTAGTGGTCGTCGGCCTTGTTGTCGGCGACGAGCGAGTCGAGCTTGTCGACGAGCGCGGCCTCGGTGCGGCGCGCGTGGTGCGTGGCGGCGCGCTCGGCCGCCATCAGCGCCACCAGCGCGCCCAGCGCCGCGCGCCGCAGCTCCGGCACCAGCGTGATCTCCAGCAGCGCGCCCACGGCCCCCGGCACCAGCTGCAGCTGCGCGGCGCCCAGCATGTTCCAGGCGGCGAGCACGCGCATGCCGGCGGCGGCGCGCATGCGCGGGCGGTCGGGCCCGCGCCCCGCCCAGCGCTCGGGCTGCAGCGCGCCCGACGTCACCAGCGCCACGCCCAGCTCCATGTAGCCCGCCCACAGCTGCGCACACGACATGACTACTGAGCAATCGTGCCTAGATGGAACGATTTACGCGCGAGCAAACACGCGCGCAATCACTCACGCGTTCTCGAGATACTAGAGCTACATATATACTGTCCAGATGCTCTCGCGCGTATCCTCACTTGCGCATATAACGCGTGCAACGAGGATATTAAATGGAATGGAGGAATATGGGCATGTTTGTGTCATCTTCCCCCAAACTTGTAAGCGAAATTTCATCAAAATCGGTTCAGTGGTTTAGGCGTGAAAGCGTAACAGACAGACAGACAATATTATAAATGCGAAAATAACTCTGTCTGTCTTTCTGTTACGCTTTCACGCCTAAACCACGAAACCGATTGTAATGAAATTTGGTATAGAGATAGATTAGACCACGGGGAACAACATAGGCTATAATGTATATAATATATCTTTTACCGCGAAAAATGGCTCGAAGGGGTTGAAATAGGGAATGAAAGTTTGTATTGAAAATGCAATCAAACAACTATTAGTAATATATTTTATGTATTATCAGTATTACATAAAATATATTACTAATAGTTAAAGTAAAACTAATAGTAAAACGAAAAAACGCAATTTCATAAAAGTTGGTAATCATTATTTTGTTTTATTAATTCCTGTAAAAGTCATGTCATGCCAATCATTCAAACCATACTTGTGTGCGGTAGCACAAAACAAAATCTATATATATAAAAATGAATCCCTATTTCCCTTGGTCATGGCATCACGCGTGAACGGCTAGATCAATTTCGTTAATTCTTTTTTTGTTGTGTTTGTAATTGTCAGGAGAAGGTTCTTATGAAAGAAAAACTAAGAAAATTTCGCGGTGATTTAGAAAGTTTAAGAATACTTAACCACAATATTATTTAAACCGCTAAACCTAAACTTTCGGTGAAAATTAGTATGTAGATAGATTTGGTTTCGGGACATAGGCTGCTTTTTATCCCGAAAATCGCTCTGATTCCCGAGTTACATCAATGAAACATATACTAATTTTCGCGCGGGCGAAGCCGCAGGGCGCAGCTAGTTAATTATTATAAAAATAAGTCGGACACAAATGAAAATTTCACTTTCTATCTTCCCCGATTACAAGTTTGGGGTAAGATAACACGAAAATTCCCATTTTCCCTCATTCGGAGGCAGACATGCGGGGGAAAATGGGAATAAACCGGAAGAAATGGTATAATTGGATGCACGTCAAATCGTCGATTTTCTCTTTGTTTACGAAGTTTCCATCGACGGTATGCAAGCCATAACATAACCGCTTCGTCTGCCTTACATGTTATGCTATGTATTTTTTTATGCAGTATCATAAAAAAATAAAAACTAAAAGTTTTGTACAAAAAAAATAAAAAAAAATTAAGGATGGAAAACCCTTAACATTTAGGGGGATGAAAATAGATGTCCGATTCTCCACCCTAGCCGATATGCACACAAAATTTCACAAAATTCGGTCAAGCCGTTTCGGAGTAGTTCAATTACGCACACCGTGACACGAGAATTTTATTCATTAGATGGAATGTTTTGCGACATACCTGAGAATCAAACTGAGGCGGTTCGTCACCCAGGAATCTTTCAAGCAATGGCTGAGCGAGATCTTCGAGAGCTGATAGCAGCACTTTGCAGCTTTGCACTCGTAGTACCATCCAATCTGCAGGGAACACCTAAAAGCACAACACACGTTGGTAGTAAAAATAGGCTCAGTTAGGTTTGTTCGCAAATATAGCCGCGCTGTCGCAACTAATTGCAACTGAAAAGTGCGAGTTCTTTTTACGACTGTAACCCTTACCGCGTTTGGCTCTCTCATTAGTTAGAAACCCGCTCCAGGAGCGAGCCAGTCCGAGCACCGAACGTCATAAACATGTCAATCGCATTAGCATAAAACAATCTCGTACTTAGGCACTATGCTTGAAATATATTAGTGCAAAAGAGTTACAGTCAATATAACAGAACGATAATGGTTAGTAAATTAAGATATTAATAAAAACACTTTTATACTGACGTCTTGTTCAATAAGATGTCTAAATACGAGGAACGCTCGCATTAGGAAATCTTTTAGCGGCTTTCGGTCGTGTGGGTGTGGTGCGAGATGACTCCACAATCGTTGGTAATGGACGGGCTTTAGTAGCTCCATCACACCGAGGAGACCAGCTACCATTGAGTTCTGAAATGTTTAACAGTTACACTGGGGGGTCTTATTTGATTCTATTTAGTCTGCTCGTCGATAACTTCCTAAGCATTATTGCACATTTGCAATAATGATTAGGAAATTATCATCGAGTAGACGGTAAAGCAAAAATTGTTACGCGTATGAAACTTGCAGAATTTTATGTAAGAAATACAAAAGAATCTAATCTGGATAAATTAAAATAATTGTGTATTTTTGTATAGCTGCCAAATTAGCGACATGTATTTTCTTTACTAAAATATAACAGTTGCTATAAATAATGAAAGTCGTATTAATTAAAATAACTCACAAGCACTGGCGAATTTCCTCCAATTAGATGCAGCACAGTCTCTACCAAAACATCTAAGGTATTCAAACATAGGACGTCTACATCTGGGTCAAGTTCGTCCTCATCCATCGGACTATCCGTCTCTTGCTTCTTCCATAAAAGAGTGACCAGTTCACCGATCATTTCAGCGCATTGAGCGAGTTCGTCCCGACGGGCGAGATGGATGCGTAAGTGGTGGCAGGCTGTCGTGAGTATTATGTTTCTTGCCTCTGAAAGCCGCACTTAATCATCAATAACATTTTGTGAAAATTTCATTAATAAAAAGCTTTTATTATTTAAAAAGGCAAACAATACTTTGAAAGTCACTGGTTTGATTACATACGTAAACAAACAGATGAATAATTCTGAAACATTTGACCTGTTACGTATTCTGGAAAATGACTAGGTGTGTACCAACGATATCTAGGTACGTCATACTAGATATGGGGCTCAGTATAAAAGCATTATGTTTCACATAGTCGTTGTTCGAGAACCGCACCTAGCTTAGATGCATTTTAACCTGTCGCGCGTGGCGCTCTGTCTACACTCGAAACATGATAGTTATTATTCTAGTATAACATAATTTGGATGCTCAATGCAAAATTGTAGTAAAACGTTTACGTTTATTTGACATTTTGTACCATATGTTTATCGATTAAATTGCGGTTGGTTTCCACTGAAGGTGAAAAGACCTTGAATGCGTATAGCCCATCGACCACGCTATTGGTAAATCACCAAATGACACTTGAGTGCTGTGCATTGGCCGATTATTTTCTTGAAATAGTGATTAATTGGCTCGAAAATACACATGCACAAACTGAAGCCGCGATTGTTCAAGTTGTTTGCCGGGTACTATACCTGGGTCCTCCCCCAGCGGCCCCTTGAGTATGTCCTGCGTGGCGTGCAAGCGCGCCCGCGCTAGTGGCGGGTGTTGATGCGGATGGTGATGCGGCGCGTCTAGTACATGTGCTGCGGCGCGGGCCGCCTCCGCCGCGCCCAACGCTTGGCACACCTCGCGGGTCACTTCAGCCCACGATGACATCAGCGCCACCTGCCGGGGTTATTGTTCTGTGGCTCATCTATCTGGCCAATAGTGACCCACTTGGAAACCGACACAAGAGAAGACAACGATAACGTAATATTATTCCGTTTTAAATAAAATATTTTTCTTGCATCATAGTCATAACTCAATTAAGATACTGAATGCAAAACTAAATATAAACTGACGGACTCATAAACTGCATCAAAGTTCAGGATTACTTTGAAATGATTTTTTTAATAAGTATGCAAACTTTTTAGATTAAATTATATAAATATGGAGAGACTGGCTCATAATCTCAAAAAAAAGCAAATTTTAAAAATAGAACTGCAGTAAAACAAATGAATATAGCCGGGAAAAGAAAATTTACTCGTAGTATCAGATTTGCGTGTTATTTAGAGCAAAGTTTTAAATTGATTCGCATTGATTTTTTTGTCAATTGAATTATTGTTACCAGCAGAATTGTTGGGTTAGTTTTTTAACTCATCGAGAGTTTTTGAACCATAATATGGATACTTCGTCCGAACAAGCGGCTCAAATTGTAGCACTGGTGCAGGAGGGCTTGGATCAACCAACGATTGGTAGAAATTTAAATTTAAACCAGTCTACGGTTTCTAGAATATACAGAAGGTTTGTGGAGACAGGTTCTTACAGAAGGAGACGTGGTACAAGCAGGACTCGAGCAACCACCGGTCGTGATGACCGATTTATTGTTACAACTTCCCTGCGAAATCGTTTCCTCACGTCAGTTAACATCAAAACAGAGCTTAATGAAGTGCGTGGAGTAAATGTGAGTGCACGAACAATAAGAAGAAGGTTAAAGGAAGCGGATATCACCCCTTTAAGACCAGCAAATGGTCCAAAATTGTCTGTAGCTCACAGACAAGCTCGCTTAAGATTTGCGCGTGATCACCTAAATAGGACAGAAGAGCAATGGGCCTCCGTATTGTTCACGGACGAGTGTAGGACATGTTTATATGGTGCAGATGGTCGCAGAAGAGTCTATCGTCGACGTGGGGAGCGATATGCTCAAAGTTGCATTGAGGAGCGTGTTCCTTTTGGAGGCGGTTCGTGTATGGTCTGGGGTGGCATATCGATGAACGGGCGAACAGAACTTGTGTTCATAGACATGGTCCGTCAAAACGGTAATAGAGGGGGTTTGACTGCACATCGCTACATAACAAAAATCTTAGAAGATCACGTGGTGCCTTGCATGGGATTCATAGGCGAAAATTTTACTTTAATGCAGGATAATGCCCGGCCGCACGCTGCTGCACAAGTTCGACAATATTGCGAAGAGGTTGGGATACGTACAATGAATTGGCCAGCACGCAGCCCGGATCTTAATCCCATTGAGCATGTTTGGGACAATTTAAAAAGAGCTGTTTATGCGAGAAATCCTGTGCCCACGACAGTGGCAGCGCTAAGAACAGCACTTTCAGAAGAATGGGACAATATTCCGCAAGATCTTTTAATAACCCTAATAAAATCTATGCGGAACCGATTAGAATCCTTAATAAGGGCACGTGGAGGTAATACACCTTATTAAAACATAAATAAACCCTTGCATAAAGTTTGTGTCTATTGTTAAAACCATTTTTTTTTATTAAACCAATTTTCCTTAAATTTGTTTTTCTTCAAAAAAGTCTTAAGGTCCTTTCCAGTACACAAACTTAAACTTAAGGATATGACCCTACGCTGTTTTAAAGTTCACGAACCAATCTAGAGGTTTCAATTTTAATCTGTATAGAAAGTTTGCATACTTGGTTAAAATATTTATTTCAAAGTCGTCTATTACTTTGATGCAGTTTATGAGTCCGTCAGTGTATATGTTACGGGTATACACGGCCCGCCAGGCACGATCACTTAGCCTGGTCGGAGGTTCGTACCTTTTGGATGGAGGCATGGTGTGATGCCTGGACAATTCTAGTGTAAAACAATGCCTCTACTTATATCAAAGCATCGTACCTGCGCAGGCGCCAGATGCTCCTTATAGGGATGTTGCGCGAACGCTTTAAGCGCATGCAGTGCGGCGCGCACGTCTCGGCGGAAGCTGTCCTCGTACTGGCCGCCCGTGGCGCGCGCGAACAGGCGGCGCGAGCGCACGGCCAGGCGGAACACGGCGCCCAGCGAGCGCAGGCACTTGCGGATGGCTTCTTGTCCTTCTGCGCTCGCCGCCCATTCTGCGCAGTGCTGGACTGATGATAGTAAGCCTCTGCAGAATAGAATACAGTATTAAACAAACATAAAACATTATAATAAGTCTCTTTTTATATTTTTTTAACCGCACGCCCTCGCTTCGCATCGGTGCTCTTTATTACCGTTTGGCTCGTATGGTGATAGGTTTATATACCAAAAATTATATACCTATTACACCAAACCTTTTTTTGAAAAACGCACAATCTCACAATAAAATCTGCATACAAATCCATTAATTGCCGAGATTAACGATTTCATACAGGCAAGATTGCAGACAACAAAATTAACATAAAGTGATGTGCACAAGGTATTTTTATTTAAGTACAGAGATTATTTAAAAGTCTTACTTGTAAACCAGCGCTGCCGAGAAATGTTCTTCAATGTACACATCGAGTACTGGCCGAAAGTGTTGAAACCGACTTTCGTCTAGTAGGCTGCATATTGATATCAGGACTAGAAACACTGTGCCGGAGTGTGGCGTGCTACAAAAAATATTTTTGTAATAAGTGAATATTATCATGGTAAAACTTAATATTTTCGCCGTATTTCGTATTTTTAACAGTAAGAATTCCACTTTAAAAATATCGAGATTTCTTTTGGATGGAAGTCTTCTGTTCAAAGCAGTCAGATTGGAAAAATACTCACCTTACATAGGAGTCATAATTTCTGATGGTGAATAGTGGTTTTATTTTAAAGATGGGGACATGTTTAGACTATATTAGTAGCAGAAAAAATTAGTTATTTTTCTCTATAAATGTAGTTTCTAATGGTCTATTAGCGAAGGTTATCAGTTACGACTCGGAAATGAAACTGCAGCACCTATATACATAAAAACGTCGACTCAAAATCTGCCAAAATAGGTACATTAGCATACGAAAAATGCGCTCTTACCTGTTACCATCTTCAGTAGAAAACAAAGCAAACAACGCATCCAAAACATCTCTTAGGAACTTTATAAGTTCTTCACAACTCAGTCCGTCACCCAGTCTCAACACTCGTAGTAACGTTTCTTGAACTTTCTCTGGGTGAGCGCGCCACTGAAGTAAAGCTAGGAGATCCTCTGTAAATAAATGTGAAAAATATTAATGTTGGACATTCTTTAGCGCGTGAAAATGATCAACCTAAGTTTAATAATGTCAAAGCAGCATGACTGCAAGAAAACATGATTTATATGGGAGGGATTTGATTATTAAATTCAACTAAAAATTTAAAACAGAATTTGACTAGTATCAAAAAAAAATAGGCACTTAATGCTTGTATACGCTGCATGTATACGTAAATACGTATACGCCTAAATGCGTTAAAATTCGTATCATATTTTACACCGGTAGCACACCACCACCACGCACCGCCCGCATGCGCGGTGTGTGAACCGACGTCTGAGCAAATCATCGAAACTATGGAAAAGAGATAGAATCATAAACCAATCTATACGTTACAATAGCCAGTTGCGTTTGTTTCGCTTGTGGTACAATAGACAACTCATTGCAGAATATTTGCGGTTTCGTTGCTATGGTTACACGACGGATGTGTGTTACTGGCTCGCAAAAATAGAATACATATACTCATTATTATTTTTTAATGTATTTTATACATGAAAAAAAAAACGTTACATTTCTAACAAATTCAACTCTGTACTAACCATTTTGAGTTAATTTAGTAGAACACAATAGAGTAGTAATAGTACAATTTTCTTTGGAGCTTCTTTGGAAGGTAGGCACTATGCCGTTTGAAGGGTTCGAACGAACGTCGTTTGCGCACGAGGGTAATGATAGGTAGCTTGCTGATGTCAATCTGTAAAAAATAATCGAATGTGGGCTTTATTAGCGATATTTCAGTCACGGATACGAAATTTTAAAAAGGAAAAAACAAATGGTTACAACGTGTTTACTTTATATTCACGTTATTCTAAAAAAAATGTATTAAGAATTAGTACTCACTTGGCGGGATCGTCGCATTTATACACATACAGTTCATGAGCGCCGTCCCGCAATGTGGCGCCACTCGCCTCCATCAGTCGCGCGAACGCAAAACCAAATAATTTTCTTTCAGTCTTGTCTCGTGCTGGAAATATTTATTATTCAACTAGTCTCATTCACACTGTTATGTGTCTAAAATGAGCAATTGTATAATTGCGCTATCCTTTTTAGCTATATTATGGTCGACTTATTGACATAGCTATATATCGTCAAACGGAACGAATAGAAAGTTATGGGTGAATAGAAATACACTAGTTAATGTTAATTATTTACAAGAATTGTAATGGTATTTGTTTTTCAAAGCAGGTTTAGGTCTCGTACTGCTTTGTTCTTGTACTGATTGTGTAAAATAAATTATTCAGGACTTTCTATTCATCCCTACGTTTCTATTTACCCCGTTTCACCCGGTACTTATTTTACCAACAATCGCAAAAATCACAACTCTCAAAAAGTTAGAATAAAAGTCTTTTACGATATGAGGAGCCTCAAATCGTAAAATACTTTTATTCTAACTTTTTGAAGTTATACTTCTTTTGGCGCGATTGGGAAAAATGATGAGAGTGAATTTTTACGATGCGCGCGCACACCGACAGTAAAAAGCAACATCCTGAAGTTAGTTGCGAACCTTTTACACCCTGAAGTTAGTTGCGAATCTTTGTGTGTCGTATCAGTACAAATAATCAGTGTGAATAAATAAAAAATATATTGGCGTTTATATCAATTCAAATATTTATGTATGTATGCGTTGTGTTATTATTTGGTATTTTTGGATTGTTACGCTAAAGAAGTATAACTTCTTACGTGCGTACATGAGTACACACACTCTTTTTTTTTATATAAGCGTACCTGTGTGACTTAACTCTGCCTGATGATAAGCAGTCACTGGAATCCAGAATTGGTAGCCACCATTCCAAAAGCTATCATCTCGAACTGCTAATGTTATGTAAGTTCTTACCAATAACTTGTACGTGTGGTTTATACTGTCAGTGTAAGTTGGTAAATAAATAAATAAATAAATAAATAATGGTGGCCTCCACTATGGTGGCAAGGAATGGGGTAGGCGAAGGGAATTACTACTCATAATATTTCACAACTCACAAGAACAATGCCTGAACTCGATCCTGACGTGTGCGTTAGTGAAGGTCTCTAGCGGCACAGTCAGGCGCAGATGTTCGCTCCACGCGGGACTGTTGTTATGGTACAGCACTAGCGACTCGTACGACGTCGAGCCTGTACCACTCGCGCCCCACACACATTCCTGTACCAACCAAATTAAGCTATACAGGGTCTGTCGTAAGTTTGAGATAATCCTTGTGTTATGCTATAAGAAAATCACATTTTTCAATTTTTTGTGTTAGGGTGGCAAACAGTGTAAAAACTGACATAGCCTGACATAGGCGTTGGCAACAGCATTCTTAACTTTCATGGAATCATCATCATCATTTCAGACAATAGATCTTATCTCATCTTATAGGTAACTGCACTATTTAACTTACAAAATGCTATTACATACTAACATTTATAACCTGTCCCGTACTATCATGTACAGTGACAGTTGCTAATACATTCTTCGCAGTACTTTTCCCGCCTCTCTCGAACTCAGCTTTCTCTAATGTCAGATAGAGGTCGTTGCGAACGTCCCCTGGCATAATGACGTCAGGAAAGCCTCTCTTCGCTGTGATAGTCGCGCCTGATGCAACCGCTTCCGTTATGCTGCCTGCATTTGCGAGGAGGCGAAGCGCGACAACAATACCTATAAACAAGATTGTCTATTTGTCTATATTGTTTTTTTTTTATTGATAACAGTGGCAGACGAGCAAACAACTTATGTGATGGTAAGTGATAACTGACGCTCATAGACGACTCAGAGTTTCTGGCGTTGCTCCTGCAATGTAAAGAGAGTGGGGTAGGTCAAGGGAGGTGAGAAAAAGGAAAGAGAGTAAAATTGGGCCTCTGGCGCTTGTTTGTTTCTAACTGGGCCGTGTGGTCTTAGGTCTATAATATAGAACCGATCTAGTGGCGACTAAAGTAATATCGGGTAACGAATGGTAACGTTATCTGTGTAATAAATTTCACCTTTCTGTGACCTTCCAAGCGTCTGATAAAAGTAAACACCCTTTGGAAGAGGTTTATGTCCTACAGCAGACGTTTTTAGGCTGAGTATTGTTTTTATAATGTTATACAAGAATCACCAACAATGAGACTTTTAGAAAATTTTCGCGAACAGTTGGCGCCACTTAGGTGAAAGTTTGATTTCAAATTGTGAATGATCAATAGAATTGTACACGTTTATCTATCAAAGATTAAAAGCGCTTTGGCAGGTGCCTGGACTTGACGCCTGAGCGCAGCGCTGAGGCGTCACAAAATACTTAGGTAATAATATAAACTTTAGAAGCAATAAAGATGCAGGTTTATGTTAATTAAATTTAATGAGTCACGCATCGTTCACTATATTTTATGCTTACAATAGGGTGGTCTTAAAGCGTAAAATGTATTGCCCGTCATTGACCTCTGCATGACCTTGCACAGGTTGCATGAGAGGCTAGCTGTATAGATTATCTGTAATATCGCTATGGTATATTACCACTTTTTCTATGGGAATGTAAGTTTATGAAAGTGGTATAATGATGTGCGCTAGTTGTGGAAAATGCCATATACGGTCGGTATAGAGCTTTAATTTATAATGCACATATTATGTATACATGCCACTTAGCTATCCGTAAGCTAGCCTTCTGCCTCAACTATAAACTTGCGTTACCGAGAGGCGTTTTAGATAACATACAAATATCGGTACAATATCTATATCTATACAATTATATAAAGCGGAAGTTTGTTTGTTTGTTTGAACGTACTAATCTCTGAAATTACCAGTCGGATTTGAATAATTATTTTTGCGTATGTTAGTCCAGTTCTTGAGGAAGGTTACAGGCTATATAACATCACGCTACTGGCGACGGGAGAAGAGCAGTAAGAAAAGAGCAGTTACCTGCAGCTGTTTTTGTATGATAACCCAATCATTTTTTATTTATTTAACAAATTTGGGACGTCAGCAAAATCTCTTGTATCCAGACTCAGTTACTATTAATAGATTAAATATTTTTTGTCATATGGTTATCAAATACACAACACATACCTAACGATGATAGTGGATCAATAAACTTTTAAGTCAAAAGCTGCTTTGTCAATACAATGATTAGAATGTAGATAGACTATTGGTAATCGAGTGTCATTATAAAATCACCTACTAATTACCAGCATTAGATAACTTAATCTAGTCTCAAACTGACAAAAACTAGTTATGTTTCTAAAATGTTCCAAGTGGTTCTATTTTTGTCCCGTTGTTAAGTGTCTGGGTCTTATCAGATTTTAGAAATGTTAAGGATATTATGGTAGATCATACGTGTAATGTGCAGGTCAATAAACATGTCGAAACAAACTACTGTACTGTAAAGCTGGCATGTAATGAAAATGCTATTGAATAAGAATTTTTAGCATTATTATATACTAGCTTCGCTTTGCTTACTACTCTGCTTCTGTCGCCAGGAGCGTGATGTTACATAGTCTATAACCTTTTTCAAGAACTGGGCTATCATACGCAAAAAGAATTATTTAATTATAATTTATAACAATTTACACTAAGGGAAAACATCGCAAGGAAGCCTTACAAAAAGAAGATTAAAGTCGGCAATCCACATTGAGCACGCGTGGCGATCAATGCTCTTGCCTTCTCTGAAAGAAGAGCGGGATAATGATGACTTACCGTAATTAGGTTGTCCAGGCAATATATTACATTTATTCGTCTGCTTTCTTATTAGCATGTCGTGTAACTGGTGAAAGTCTTTCTCTTCGCATTGATAAACCTAAGAACAATGTTTTTATCATTAATGAGCATAAACATTAGTCGGTATTTAGGACAGCTTTAACTAGAACAATAGGTTCATAAAGGTATGCATGCGGGTCTGGATTTCTGAGCCGTTTAAATAGTTTTCTCAATCTCAGCACAATTATTTTATTATATTTGATGTTTCTTTGGAAGTAGGTACTGATAATGATTATTACTGTTGATTTACTGATAATGTCGAAAATGTTAATAGTAGTTAATAGGCGAAGACTCCTTTATATTAAAAGTTGTAATGTTTATCCACGTTTGAAGAACCGCGCCACAACTTTCATCTAATACTTTACAAGAGCTTATTTCTTCTACCTTGTGCTCCATCATTCAGGTACGATCTATTACAGTTATGATAAACTAACCTAAAGTTAGATCAGCAATCACGATATATTTAAACAAATTTAAACAACGAGCATAGTAAGAACCAACTCAAACAACATCCCTGCTAGTTACATTTATTCATAATCTAGCTGTTACCTTGTACTAACTTACTTTAAATGTATATTCCTTTTCTCCAGGATGTTGTCCAGGTTGTCGTAGGAACTCCGCCAAAGGTAATACTCCCGCACCTAATACCCTTCTTGCTACCGGTCCTTTTCGTTCTCCAGTACCCGTCCCACTACTGCCAGCACCCGCCCAACGCCCAACACGTATCACCCACGCGACTAACCACAGTTCCCGAGTTAGGTCTGTTGATGATAGGTCCTAAAAGTATTTTAAAAATATTTTTAGAATATTCTGGAATATTCTTATACTCGTACACGAATAGTTTTAAGAATTATAGGGATAAATTGATTTCTAGGTTCATCCACATTAAAGATTGCACGTGTCTTATGATCCTTCGCTACCTATCCTAGTTAGGTATTCCTAATAGACATTGCCTTCCAGTTAAACAGTCTGCAATTGAATATAGAGGTAAGAGAAATTACAGCTGTTGTATGTATATTAGAACAAAATAAGTAGGTACCTATTTGAGCATTACGTAAAAGATAGGTATAACTGCACACGTATTTATATACAAACATTCTCATTAGAATATAATTATCTGTAAACTATCGCGTAGCTATACGATAGAAACACTTAAAGGTAACGTGGTAAATATATAGTACACATGAGCACTTATCCAAACATTCATTAGAATGTAATTATGTGTAAACAATCCTCTTAAAACTTTATTTTTAAATGCCACTAAAAGTTTTTACATTATTAGCTCATACGTGGATCACTAAACCAGTTTCATTACCTTAACCTCAATGACGTGGATAAGTGATCAAGTTACAATAAAAATGCATTGTTTGCATTAAAGGTATAGAGTACCACAGGCCTTTATTGTCAAAGTCAAAGTCAAAGCATTAATTTCATTTTGATCATAAAGTATGATACTTATGAAAAGTCAAAATTACATGAAGTCAGCTAATTAACCTACCAGTTTGCTGACGAGGTAGAGCTGTGAGAAGAACTGGCAAGAAACTCACGCCACTCTTTTCAATCGCCAGATAATTACAATTTTTTTGTATGAGTTAACAATTTTAACACTTACAAGATTACAAAACAACCAATTAATTTAATAACATTTTAAAAAAAGAAAAGAAACGAAAATAGAGGATTTCCTTTTCATTTGTTTTCATTTCATTGAACAGTTCTGTTGTTGTACTGTCAAGGCTGCGATTGATCATAGTGATGGCCATTTAAGATAAAGCCTAGATAGCAATCTACTACGTATAAACAAATTAGATCTTGTCTAATGATAAAATTATAAGTCTGATTATGCTCGTTGTTAGAAACACTTTCAGAATCATTGGTTAGACATAGATTCGAGAGTTAAGTGAAAAATAAGAATCGTTTTCTTTTATTGGCCGTGTAATCTCTAGTCTAAAATATGGTACAACCTCACCTCTTCGTAAATGTCGTAAGAAGCAAAAGACAGATAAACCACATATCTAGTAAATAACTAGATCAATTTCACAACTTCGCTATCTAATAAAATCAGACAGCATCGTTCTGAATACGGTTGTCATACCGCATCGGATCAAGCCAAGTTTAGAAAAGCCGATGTTAACGATCGACTGCAATGTAGTAACCATAAAACACCAGCAAGCAAGCTAGCAAAGAAGCATACTGCTGGTAAAATTGTAAGTAGCTGCCAGAACTTTATGGGGAATCATCGTATGTCATTGTCGTTCTAAAATACCTAATATTTTCGCACTTAAAAGTCTTTTAATATTTACTCATACAAAATCTAGACAGGGAGATCCATACGTAACTAGGTCATGCGATAGGAAGAGCTTGTCTGAAGAAACACTGTATGAAAAAAAAAGGTTCGGAATTATGGCGAATTCGCGGCCAGTAACGAGTGCTCATATATAGTAATTACATGTAGGTATACTTACGGCAAACAAAGTGCTGTTAGCATGCAGTCGATCCACATAATTAGAAAAACCATCTCTTGCTATTCTTATTCGAAATCTTTCTGATAGCGGTTGAGCTCTTCTAGCATCATGAAGCCATAGTAACAGTTCCGCTTCGTCGCCTCCTGCTGTATGGCCAAAGTCTCTCATACTGCACATGAGATGGTGAGACTGAACAGTAGTGGAGATAGGAGTAGAGGCACTATTGGTTAAGGTGCCCGAGTTGAAGCTGCTGCCTGAACCGCCCGCGCGACGAAGTGTGCCGCGCCACTGTAAATTAAGAAAGAAAATATATAAGTACATTCAATTATATTTAGAAGACAAATACTATAAATAATGTGTTAATATATATTTCTCATAAAATAACCAAAGATAAAAAAAGTGTGACAGACATTGGTGAAAAGCGTGGTTACATCTAAAACACCTATTTTATTAAATAAGCGCAACCCTTTTAAAAAGTTGATAGCAGTACAATTTATATCGTCGGCAAGCCTAAATTAAAAAGTTGTATCGAAATGATATGCAGGTGTTATGAGTAAGTACAACAAATCATTTTAAGATACCTATATTTTTTTATATATTAAGTCAGCTAAACTAAGAGCAAGCAACAGTATAAACTAGGAATAAATAAATCTAAGCAAATACTTCAAGTAAATGCAAATGTTTTGAGATAAAGAAATGCAACATACCGTACTATCAAGTTATGAAATCCGACCACATATTACTCAACAAAGTATGTACTGCCCGTATAAGGATAGTTAATATTTATGGTAAGGTCTGCGAGAACAGATTTTCTGTGCGTGTACAAAAAGATACCGACCATTTATGTTATGAAACTGCCTTAGTAATCTGACAAAGTAGCACATTTGGCGAGTTTAAAGATATTTTATACTACCATACTGAATAGAAGTTTGTTAGGTTTTAAGAGAGTTAGGTAAAAGTCATCTCGCTCAAATTGGTTTATAGTCAGACTAGTTTAGTTGGTCTGTGCCCTTTTTTATGTCGTGAATAGTTCCAGACTCCTCCGTGTCTAGAAAAGCATGTCAAGCCGGCTATACGATCATCTATGATAATGGTTACGTACAGTAACATGTCTTAGAATATTTAGCTAGACTGAACCGGTTAGCTTGCAGCCAAGGTAGTAAGTAGGTATTTACGATGTTTACCTATAGTACGTGTGTATATGGTGGGTTTCTTAGCCGGGGACACGCTTAAAATAATAACGATAAGTACCCTTTATAACTACACACTGTTTATCACCCACCGCGTCGTCGACTGAATATTCTAAAAGCGTAGGTAGGTACTATATAAATTTAGGACTAGTCACTACTTTAAATTTTGCAATACAAAGTAAGGAGCCTTCTACTTACTCCACCTCTAATGCGTATTATTGTTTTTGGTTTATACATTACACGATCATACAATTATTATTTCGCAAAGGTCACATCTATAATATAAAAATGAATCTGAATGTGTTGCTAAGCGCAAATCTCGAGAGCAGCTGAACCGATTTCGCTAATTATTTTTTTATAATATTCCTTGAAGTACGAGGATGGTTCTTACGGAGCGAAAATTTTAAAACATTGCCAAAAAAAATAAGTAGAATCGACTGTTAGGCGGTACGTAGTTCGCCGGGTCAGCTATTAGTACCTAATATAATTACTTAGGTATATGGATATAATAGGTAGGTAACGCTTTCTTAATATTTTGAGCGGTAAGTTTCCCTAAATTATCGGAATTCTGATAATTACCTATAACCATATCAGAATTTCGCATTGCCTTAGATTTTTTTTAAACATTTTTGATGAAGTCTAAGTTTAGTATTAGGTACCTATCTTTGCATATCATTATTATGAGATCGCAATGTTAATTGCGAAATATGGATATATTTCACGACCAGTAAATTATATATACCTATTGGAATATCTATCTAGGCTAGAGATGTCTGTCTGCTTCTAGCATTTTAATCGTACATATTAAGCCGGCAAGTGGCTATTTGCTATAGCAAACACATATAACGACGCAAGTCACCTAGATAAGCTTGTAGAACTTGATTCAACTAAGCTTTTATATATTTTTAATTAGAGACTGGTTACTTCTATAAAAAGGCAGTATCGTTTCCCGTATGAAGTAGGTACATCAGCATTAACGATAGCAAATTAAATGGGCTTGGATATGCGAGAAGTGCACCTACAGTACTTCAAGCACCATTTGTTATAAGTTTATTAGTAAATTAATCATACCAGTACTTATATAAACTTGCACATATTCTAGGAGAAATAAGAAAAATGCACAGAAGCAGACGCTTACAAAAGGGTGCGTTACACTAGTGTCTGCATTCGGCGAAGTATGTAAGTACTATCGAACCAAGTGAATTATGATCCACCATAAGCTTATTTTAGCAATCCATCTAAATACAAGTAAGTCGAAATTCGCCTAAAGACAGATTTTCTTGGCAACGAGCTTTTAATCATTTTATTAGACAGTAGTTCCAGAGATTATCGCGTACAAACAAACAAACAAACTTTTCCGCTTTATATAATAGAATAAGAATAGACAATAGCAGAACAAATAATAGTACGAGTAAATAGGTATTATGTAGATTCTCAAGATATAGTATAAAAATCAAATTTGGAACTTCTAAGTTGCTTTGTAAATCGATGAAAGTAATGTACCTAAGAGCGACAGTTGCCAAAACTGTATGCCAAACTAAAAATTCTATATAAGTAAAGCCGAAGAGAAAAAGCTAAGACACCCATGGCTTAAGTGAAAATGAACTTAGATGTGTGTCGATTACAATATAGTTAACTGCATGTCTGACTAAAAACTGATCTCTGAAAACTAAAAATCGAACGAAACTGTATACAAAGCACTTTTTCTGTAACATTTTAACAGGAAAATATGTCCTGCTGAGTAAAGTTGTTGTAACCCTATATCTATGTCTAGGTAGAGGTAAACAGGAAAATAAGAAGGAGAATATTTTATATTGGAATAACCGTATTGTATTATTTAGCTTACAATTTCGTTTGATAGCCAGCCTACTCATTGGTTTTTAGTAAAACAACAGGATACAGGATAGTAAATATTGAAATTTTATACTAGGTATACAATATGCCCGTATGAATTATTCCACTTAAGTCATCCCTTGAAAGGCTTCATCAACATCTTTACAGAAATACAATTATCGTGAAAATAATAATTATCGTCAGCCGCATTTTGATAACTATAGGTACAAGCACTTCATTCCATTCATTCCTACTAAGAACGCTATTTGATGGTTAGATAATGGTCCAGGCATTAAACATTAAGGCAAGTCAAAAGTCTACCTTAATGTTTTTTAATTACTACCCTCTCATAGAAGATCGACGTAAGAGTAGTATCCGTACTACTGCGTTTCGTTCGGTGAGTGAGAGCGCCGGAGGTCCAATTTCCCCCTTTCCTCTTTCCTCACCTCCCTAATTGCCTTCCCCTACCCCATTAACCTTTGTGTGATGAGCATGATTGTTTGTTCTGTGTCTGGGTGTAATTTATCTATAATATGTACGTATTTACAAAAAAAATGTATATAAGTAGTTTATCAGTTGTTAAGTACACATAACACAAGCAAATACTTAATTTGGGGCTAGATGGCGCTGTGTGAATGTCGTAGAATATTATTATTATTATTATTAATTCCCCGCTGCCATAGTGGAGGCCACCATACCAGTAGTTTAAAACGATGGCTTATGGTATGGTGGCCACCACTTCTGGATTCCACTGACAGCTTACCATCAGGCGGGGAGGAGTCACTTTGGTCGGCTAATAAAAAAAAGTCTGACACAATAATCAGGTTTCTTACTTCCCTCAACTTTTGTCTCGAATATTTGTATCACCGTGCACTGCAAGACAGGGAACTATTGACGCACGTAAGAAAACGGTGACCGTTGCATAGACTACACGCCTAATAAAAGTATTTCTCATATCAGTTGGTAAATATTGACTGAAAATTCCGTAATATTTTACCTAACTAAAGTGTGACCTGCTATTACTCTTATGTATAATGCAATGAATAAGAATAACATTTTCACGAAAAAAATAAAACATTTAAATACACCCGACAGAATTATCATTATGAATATCTTATAATGATATCTATGTGGCCCTACCTCTGTAGAAAAAGAATTAAATACGCCAGTACCACAGCTAAGAGACTATTCTACCATCTTCATTGCAGCTTTTTAACCTCAAGTCGGGTCCTATTTCATTTTTATTTGTGTTACCGCAGAACTCGGTCATTTATGAACCGATTTGGCAAATTCTTTTTTATTTAAAAGAGTATATTTTGAAATTGGTCTCATATTTTTTTTATAAGAAAAAGTTCAGTAGCTTGGGTTTAGTTTTATATTTTGAAAATGTATACAAGGAATAAATAGATGTAAAACAACGCGTTGATGTCTTTTGTGACGAGACAGTTTTGAGGTCGGTTTTTGTTTTATGTGTAAAATTTAATTATTTCGCACTGAAAACAGTTTTTTTTTGTAACAAATAGATGGATTTGATCCTCCACAGTAGATAATGCGCATTTACCTCAAGAACAACTAAAGAATATACCAAATCGCTTTAATACTAAATTTGCAGCCACGCGAGCTTGCGTATGTACGAATTGAGATGCCGTAGTAGATTTTTAGACAAGTATGGTAGACAGGTAGACAGGTAGTGGTAGGTATTTTTTAAAGAATAAAAAAATAAAAAATTAAAATGAATAAGCCACTGACTCAGCAAGGTGACCCAAGGTATATACAAAGTCCTCAAGATTGTTGAGACACTGCATACTTATGTATCTTACCACAATTAAGCACACCTTTTGAAACGTATTAGGTATTAACATTAAATATAATAATTATAGATAAATAATTGGCTGACGTGATCTTATTTAAGTTACACAAGTGGGTAGTATTCGCAATGTCATAATTTAGTATCACCGTTTAAGTCCCTAGCTGCTAACATTAGCAATTATTTTGCTTAATTTAGCTAAGCCATGGTTACGCACGACTAAAGATTAGTCAAAATAGAAAAAGTACAATTGTTGCCTAATAATCATGTATTTATTATCGGTATTAGGCAGTAGCATGTAAATGTGTTAATGTAAAAATATTTTTAAATTAAAACTGCCATCAAACAGGAGGAAACTAAAAAGACAGAAACGATTAAATTAATATTTTATAATTTTAAAGTTAGTCTCAAGTAAAACAATAACTAGGTATAGGCATTATCAATCTTAATTATATACTATACTATATTTGGTACCAATGACTGAGTCATGGCCAATTTGCAAACCTTTGTTTGATACTCACCGCCGCTGCCCGTTCTGCACTTTCCACATGTACTCTGTAAAGTTCTACCAGGCTCATATCTTCGGGATCCACTGCCTCTGCACCCCGTCGAGGTACCAACTCTAAACCTAGTTTCCTGTAAATAATAAAAACATTGTTCAATATGGATAACCTGGCATTTAAATAGGAGGATCATTCATTCAAATAATCAAGCATCCCGACTCCGGCAACATCTCAGGGTTCATCTGTGTAGAAACATAATCTGGCTTGCGTAGAGGAAGCGTTGTCGGTGCAAACCACTAATACTATTGCAAACATTGATGCACGGTTCAGACGGCAGCCTATTAAGCTATTTAGTTAAGTACTTATGTGTTAAATTAAGAATATTAAGACATTACATTCCAGCCGCAATGGATGATTTTCATAATTATTTTTATGTAAACAGACTAGGATAGTTATTTCTATATAGCAACATGGACATTCCATTCAATTATGTCCACAAAAATACTAACGTAATTTCCGCTTGAGCAAACACATACAAACATATGCAAATATCGATTGAATGACGAATTATAAATGAGAAACCAGTACGTCGAAACCAATTTCCTCGTATAAAAAACCAGAGATTTCTTTACGTGCATTCTCCACCGTGCGACTATTATGAATCACCAGAAATAGATTCGTGGAATTCAAAAAGTTGTCGGTAGGTTGCAAAAGTGTTTATTTGTAACGGTAATATTTAAGACACTTTTACATTTCACGAAAGGAAATCTGATATTTCATATTTAATGGAATTACGTGTTTGCGGTAGTTCATTGTTAATATAAACATGAGGACTGCTATGGTCACTTCGAAAGGATTTTATCAATAAGTGAAAAGTAAGGATTTCATAAATCATACAAACTCGGCATTAGATTTAGATTAAATTATTTGTTTGACCCCTCACAAGGTAGACCGACGACGACTCGTTATGGGTGGTACCCGATGGGAAACTAGCAAGGTGGAGAAAATTGTGGGAGGCCTATGTACAGCAGTGATGATGATTTTTTGTTGTAAATTTTGTTGTTGTAATGAATGTTACTATATTTGCTTTTCAAAACATTTTGTCGTATGCTATAATGACAAGTATTTTCGACAAAAAGAAATATTTCTATATTTCAGGTCTAAACCAATAGGTATATAATTAAAATTGTATCAAATATGTATAAATTTGTTTAATTCAAGAATTAGTTAAATAATAACTTGGTCAGTTGAAAATCAATGACAAATTAATTTATTGTTTGACACAATAAAATATTAAAATGACAACAATTAAGTATTGATAACTCTTTTGTCATGCAAATTTAAATTGCCAAGACAAGTTAGAATCTTTTGTGCTGCAATTAATATATATCCTCTTCGTGTCTTGAAGTTAATTAAAATTTGTCTATCTGTTTAGATTCGGTATAAATGCTACGACAAAAAGACAATTGTAAAATTTGCTACTGTAATAGCAGCGCAAACATTATGGAAAAGGTTCTCGCGTTAGGATATTCTAGCAATTAGTTTTGAAATTTTCTAATACCTAAAAATATATTTATAAAATATCTTTATAATATGACATTTTACGTTCACGTAAACTTGAGAGAACAGTTAATTTACGTGAACGTGTATGTCCCTGTAAGGATTTAGCATTCAAATAAAAGTAGTAGCTAAAATAGTATTTTATTTTAGGTTCAAAATCTCAACTGAAGCATTAAAAAATCAAAAGCATCTAATAGGTATTATATTCAATTGCCTAAATACGACTCTAAGCACGACCTCAAAAACAAAGGCAGACGTCAACAGCTATTACGTTCAATTGATTAATAACTTGTTTGGCCTACAGCTTTAATCGTATGGTGTCTTAAATGGTCTTAATTTACAGCACTGACTATTCGACATCAACGATTGTAATAATGTTTTTCAATTACTTTGAAAACTTAATACCCTAACAGTAAGCTAAATCAATTAACTAGTAAATAAATAAAAAGTTCGAAAAGCAAAAAACTTAAACGTTAACATAGTAGCCGATAGACATCATATTTATCTTACTAAAACAGTATAGGTACATTATAATGAATATTAAAACACTCCCATTACATCGGCAACACTAACGACATGTTATTTATCAAAGCCATGTTTTGAATAAATATAGACATACCCATAACCGTTGTAAGTAATCATCAAGTCTTCTATAACTGAAAGCTTTCATTTTAAGATTAAGTGTAAAGCTTTACCCATAATAAAAAAGACATTGAACCAATTTAGATAAAACTGTATCAGTGATGAAGATACTAAAGACCAATTTTCTTTAACCATCTTTAATTCAGACAGTCGTGCAGCTAATTGGAGCGGCCGAGATTGCAAATAAATAATCATATGTTTTAGAAAAAAACTATTTTAAGAGCCAAATTAGATGTGTGGGTAAATGGTCACGTAACCCTTTATAGACCGAGCTTTCAATCAACTCACGTGCAGACTCAACGAAGCATTTAGAACTTTTGTTGGATACGTTTAGTATACTTTGGGGTACAAGGGTGCGTCTATTATTTATTGTTCATTTGGTACTTACGACGATCTTATTTTTCGTAAAAAGAATATTAAACAAAAGCAAGAAAACCAGCTGTGACCTTCTTCAATAAATCTATAGTTAATTAAAAGTTGTCGTACAGATGTGTCCTTTTTCCTTACTAGGGCATAATACCTAAGATGTTTTCTTCATATGGATAACAAACCCTTTTGAAAATGACGCAATTCTGAATGCGACAGTAAAATTATATTTAAAGCGTAATAACAACGTGTAATTCCTTTTAGCAAAAGATGCGAAAAAAATAATCGAAAAACAAAAATCTTTAGTTTAACAAAATTTTACAATAAATAACAATAACATTATTTTAACATGGTATACAATCAATGAAGGCAACACGCAAGTTTCAGTTATCGTATCGCAACCGTCAACATCTGAAGGAACGTGTATAGGTTCGCATGCAACGTTTTTTTAACGTTTGTAGCAATAAAATAAAGTTACTGATGCTACGGTGTACTCTTTGAATATTCACTTTATAAATAATTAGCTTTCCGCAGCGCGGTTTCACCCGCGTCTTTGGTTAGGTACCTACTGCTCTGTTCCCTTCGAAAATAGCATGAGGATGTGCGTGTCTTCTTCAAGAACTGGGCTATGAAACGCAAAAAGAATTATTCAAATCCGACTAGTAGTTCCTGAGATTAGCGCGTTCAAACAAACAAAGTCTTTATATAATAGTAAGTATAGATTAAATGACGGTGCAAACGAAATTATGTCTATATTTAGCAGAAAGTAATTCGTATTTTGATTTAGTTAATCAGAAATTATCAAATAAGTGTTTTATAATTTTAAAGTTGGTGCCAAGTAAAACAATAACTACGTATCTATAGGTGTTGTCAATTCTAATTTGCTATTGTAGTAAGGTTCTTATACTAAATCAAAATACGAATTATATTCTGCTAAGTAAACTTATTTTTAACTTTTTAGTTTCTTTCCCGTTTGAAGTTGGTTTTTTACGATTTTCAGTGATAGGTAAACCTAAATCTTACTTAGGTATTATTTTTATACGAACTAAATATTTTGGAATATTGAACCGTATGAAGTAAGCTCGACATGACTGCTGTTAAGGAATTCCCTCGACTGTCTATGGTCACCTGTAATGGCACTTAAAACCCAAATGGCTGCAAAGTTCTCATCATTACAAATGAATTAAGTCCAAACACCAAGTAATTGCTGTAAATCGTTGTCGAGTTCCCTCAACTGTCTTTCGACTCCATCATCAGATCGACTTCAAACCTTCACTAAATAGTAGTGCCTTAAAATACTTAATGAAAAAAATAACAAATACACTAGTCGCCAGAACGATTTTCGAAAGTTTCCCTTGATTTCTCTGGGATGCCATCATCAGATCCTGGTTTCCTTATCATGGTACAACACTTGGGATATCGACTTTCAATCATTGAAATCAGTTTATAAACGACGAAGTTATCGCTTATAAAAAAGGCTTATGGCTAACAGTGAGTCAATTCTAGGACTATAGAGAATGATGATAATAATATATACATTAAAACGGAAAGTACACTCTCTGACTAGAAAATAAAAATGGAATTTGCGACAGGGCCAAAATAAAGGGGATTCGTTCCTGAGGGCCCCGGTTCTTGAGAAACCCGTTCTGGAGGGACCCGATTCATTTTTATCTTAATAAATGTAATAAACTAGCAGTTTAGCTAATAATACCGTCCGCAGATAAGATGTTTATTAATGTTTGATAATTTACTAAAAATTTAATATTTAGTTCATTCAATTTTTGCAACACCTTGAAGTTGTGCTTCCACTTTGAATTTTTGAAATAATTAATTATCGTTGTCTATAATACATTTAAAAAAATATTTTTATGTTCTGTTTACATTACCATTAGGTACATTTACTTTTTTATTTCATAAAAATGTATGTACTTATAATATCGAGTATTTTTCAAAATGTCTCAATGAAAACTATGATACGACATTGTAGGTATACCTATAATGATTTCAAATAAATTACTTCCGTCTTTAACACATACCTACATTTTTGCACTTTTTTATTGACTCTACAAGTTGAAAATAATAAAAAACTATTTTATTTATATTTATCGTTTTCGGGTCCCCCCGGAACGGGTGCCTCAGGAACCGGGGCTCTCAGGAACGAAAGCAATAAAGGGCCGTCTTAGGCGAAGACTAAGTTAAATACAATATACTATATGTAAATTAAGTTATCAGTCTTGTAATGACTATTGATTACGTCACAGAGAGCATAAAACGTATTTGTTTTGTAGCTTTTTTTGTTGAATAACGACTATTGTGGCACCTTAGTGTTGTGTAGGTAAGTATACGTACCTATATATTTTGTTTAAGGTTTTAATATCTGTCTGTGGTTGGTGTCCATTGACGTACACATTCAAGTAAAATGCATATTCACGTTATTTCTTAGAACTAGCAATTTTCCTTGAATAATTTGCTAGACCTTAAAAATACGTGACTCGGTTTGATGTTTGTTATGCATAAATACAGATAAGGTAATATATTTTATAAAAAAATCAACAGTTTATATCAGTTATGTGGTTCACATAAAATACCTACTATGGTACTGCTTTAATATGCAGATGATGATCTGTTGCATCTTTCCCTAACTGCATAATATTAGGGTTGGATTCCAGTCTAACCAATTGTGACTGAATAATATCAGTATTTTACATACCGCTATTGGCTTATTGACATACGCAATGATTCAATAAAACTAGTTGATGGCTAGAGCAGTAGTTAGTATTATGACTTCACAAGATTCTGTCAATTATCAGATGTTGAAAAAATTAGAAACAAAAGAAAAATAGAAAACAAAAAAGTTGGTACAGACTAAGATGTGAATAAGGAATATATTTCAACCATGAATTGCCTTATGTAAGTCTCGGAACGCGAATTATCCATCTTTGGTCGCTTTTGTTTAAACAGCTACAACGGTGACAGACGATATTATGATAAATCTATCTGTAAACATTGGTCAAAGATAAAGATTGCTGAATTAGCAGCCGGTACAGAAAACCATTTTAATAAATGTAAGTTGGAAGAAGAACCTAACAATATAACCAACCTTAGAAAAGATCAATCTGATAAGTTCGCAAAATACTTAACAGCTAAAATATTAGAATAAAAATAATAATTTTTTTTTTTTTTTTTTTTAATAAGTGCATTTCATTTTTTATCTTGTTAATATGGTTTAATATTAATCATTCATCAGTTTTAATATTGATTTTGATAAAGAAACTAATTTGAAAAACAACTAAATAACATTGATATTTTTACTAGGTTTATTGCTTAAATATTGAGTGGTAGGTACGGGTCCGTTCGGCTTGCAACACAGAAAGGTCACCAAACCAGTTATTCGAGCGACACTGATGTCTGGCTCTGGAGTATGGCGAGCCGTCACATGATAACCATGTGAACAACGCTAAACTTACAATTGCGTAAGTGTGAGGATGTGATTTATGTGATCAAAAATAACTCCTCTATCTGACAACCTGAGTGTACTTTGCGTCCATCCATTCATTTTATTAACCGACTTCAAAAAGGAGGAGGTTATCAATTCGGGTCGTATGTTTTTTATTTTTTTGTATGTTTGTTACCTCATATCTCAGTCATTTATGAACCGATTTGAAAAAAATTTTTTTATTTGAGAGGGTATATGAAATTGGTCCCATTTCTTTATTATAAGAAATTGTTCAGTGGTTGTATGTTTGTTACAACAGAACTCGTTCATTTATAAACCAATTTTGAAAATTCTTCTTTTATTTGAAAGGGTATACTCTGAAATGGAGTCCCATGTTTTTTTTATAAAGAATGGTTTAGTGGTTTAGCTTCAATTTTATATTTTGTAACAAAACGTATGCCAGAAGTGAAGATGTGTAAAGCAACACGTCGATGTCTTTTGCGACGAATTTTCTGACATTGACATGTCCATGCTACAAGTGCGAAGTGGTTTTTTTTTTCATTTTTGTTAGAAACGAAGTGGCCCTGGATGAGTAACCATTTGTGTTGTTTCATTTTCAGCGTCCTCATTCTTTAGAAGCAGTAGACTATGGTCATCACTATAATTAGGTAGTCGTTAAGCCAAGTTGGAGGTCTTATGGTCGTGAGAAATTACAACAGCAACGGGCGCCCTTAAACCTGCTTTTACAGCACCACTGTTTATTTTTTGTATATCTATTAAGCGATTGCTCGGTCAGTTAAATTATGATTTTTGATGATTCTTTATTGTTGGTAGATCATCAATTTTTTGTTTTGATTTGTGGTTTCTGAGATTCCGGGTTTAGCGATCGAGAAAGTGTTGACAAGGACCTTATATATCTATTTACAATCTTACCTCTCGTCTCTACTTTCTTTCAAACGGCGCGGCGCTGTCTCATGTTTAATCTGTTTGTTGTTATGTCTCATGTTTCGCTGTCCCATATTGAATATATTTATACACAATTAATTGTGTATAAATATATTCAATATGGGTAGACCTACTAAACGTGCCGCGCAAGGCACGTTTAGTAGGTCTACCCATATTGAATATATTTATACACAATTAATTCCCACTAAAAGTCTAAAAATATAATAATTTTTAGAAAAAAAATGAAAACCGACTTCAAACAACACCTACATGTTCAATCCTTAACTAAAAAGTAGAAAATAATATTTTAATTACTTCATAGCAAAGAACATTAAAGGGGACTCAACGCAATCCTTGATACAATCAAGGATTGCGGATTGCTCAAGGATCATAATGACCTTTATAAAAATAACCTACCTACTAGCAAAAAAAACCAAAACCAAAAAAATGATTAATCTATTAATATATGAATGAATAATATAGATTTAATACAAGAAATCGAACGGAATCAGATAAGTGCGCCTCAAATTTTTTATGTATATCTGAACACAACTATCAATGACGTCTGCCTTCACGAGTATGACCGCGTTCGGGTAGTGCACTCAGGCATATCCCCCATGCGTGCCATTACCGCCCCGTGCATTTCAAAAGTTTGTTGCAAAGGCAGAATTAAAGATCCTTCTTGGCTGGCACCGACTCCATAATAACTAATTAAAAACTATAAATAGTAAAGTAAGGATTGAACATGTAGGTGTTGTTTGAAGTCGGTTTTCATTTTTTTTCTAAAAATTATTTTATGTTCATAGGACTACGCAACACAGAGCTTATTGCAGTTTCATGGATAGCTAATGGAACTATTGGGACGAAGCGTAGTGCAGGTTAGAATACTCATTTCTCAAACAACAGATACTTTACGTGATTATTATTAGGTACAATATACACAACACCATGTCCATCGATAGACGAATGTTTTGTGGTTTTAAATACGTTAACCAATCATTATATTATATTTGATCAAATGTATTTTAGAGAAATCTAAATCACAACTCGCCATATAGAACAGTGTGGTGATCAATTGAACCAGTTTACCAGCTTGATCGAATGAGACTTAATACCATTTTAAGCCTTCAGCAATTTAAACAATTCTTACGTAAATTTAAGAATTCTTACGTAATTAATAATTGAATACAAGAATCTAAACTAGTTTATTTAACATAATCGCACTATGCGGGTATTCAAGCGTCTGATAAGAAATGCCTTAGCTAATATTAACAGTAATTATTGACTAGCTAAATAATACCCAGCAAATCTCGCCTAGCCATACCTACTACAAAGAGATTATAGTGGACCTTGTAAAGAAACTACGAAAATCATAGGAGAGAAGAGGTTTGGAAAGCATGGGTCAATGTCACAGATATAATAAGAAATATGATATGCGTATAATATTATACAAGCGAATAAAATTCCTAAAGTATGCCTGTTTATGCAAACAAGGATACGACGAACCTGCTGATAAGCAATCAGTTTACAGTGTCCTAACACTGTAAAGTTGCAGGCTACAAAGGTTGCTTGTTGTTGTATCACTTGTGTATTGCCAATTAATGTGCTGGCGATCTAAGAGACAATGTCCAGAGCTTTCAGACAAATCTCTCCTCTCCTCATTCTTCGTTCCTCTCTCAATGTATAAAATCACTGGCATTACTTATGTCATTTGTCCTAAATTCATCGAGGTCAACAGTAGTTATTATAATTGATTGTGTAATAGGTATTGTATTTTTCTAACCTTTGCACCAATTGAGACCTATTGAGAATACACATTCGTACACAGTCAACAACAATAGTTCGTCAATAAAGTTGATCATCCATAAATGTACCTATACCACATATAAACTGCTAACTGGTAAACCAAGGTGATTATCTTAGCGGGTGTGGCGTATACATAGTAGGTATTAACACATTCTAAAGTGTATTCTGTTTTCGTGTGATATACCTAGAAGATTATTGATATGCTCGTACCAAGCGCTCGAAGCTAATAGGTATTGTACAACCTGTCGGTACCAAAACATTTAAACTTCGAGCAGGACCGGTCGACAAGTCGCGCGGCAAACTCTGTTTGCTTGCAGGGTAAGCAATGAATTAAGATTATCCAATAGAACCGAGGTTACCAACATAGCTTGTATGTGCTAAAGAATCTATGTAGAAACTGTGATAGACTGATTGATGGAATCGAGCAACAAGATCATAAATTCCGTAAACTTCTTGACAGAATAATTAATAATTAATTTAAAACAACCTTCTCAAGCCAGTATAGAACTTTGGACCTTATCATTACATCCCACGGTATCCGAACAGTCAACTCGGAAAATAAGCAAATAAGCAAAAAAAATACCTACATGTACTCAATACTTACTTATTTTCATTGATTTAGCCGCTATTGTTCTATTTCACACATCAAAGGTTAGATGTAAAAATACCTGACATCATAATATCAAATATCTATTTGCTTATAACTATTGAAAAATATGCAAATTATCGAGCAAATATACATTTCACTGAAGTGCAATATTGGTGAGTACTCATAGGAAAAGGAAATAAGTAGTAGTTGAAATGTCATAAAACAGACAAAGAAATTAACAAGGTATCAACAGTCGTAAATTATTCAAAGCAGATAAAAGCCTAGGAAGCTGGCGGTCATAATAGCGATAATGTGAATATTCTTTCCTCATACTCATGGTCAACGACCAATTGACATAGCTACCCACCTACTCAAATATTCAAAGTTGAATGACCGTAAGACTCTTGAAATAAGATTAATTAAATGTATCTAGCCAGTACATTGTATTTACATAAAGAGTGACGTAGTAGATATTTCTAATGTTTCCTCATTTCTTCGGATATGTCGTTGCAGCTAGATAATTTATTTAATTCATTAATACAAGACGCAGTTGACAGTGTGTGTGCATATCGACACGTGCTTGTAACATGCATGTGTTATACATGCCAAATATTCTTACAATTTCGTTGCCTCTATGATGGTCAGTGATTGATTACTGTAGGCTACGTAATCAGCTCTGTATTCTTAGTAAAAGCTATGCCATAGTATAGCTTTTACACCACAGTCAAGTTACTGAAGGATATGAGCCGACGGAGTTGTTGGGCCTCCGAATATTTCATCACTTTCTGTTGCATTGTGTAACACTGTGAAATTTACAATCATGTAAAAATGTCAACTTAACTCAGATTTGAGTTCAGTAAACTTTAGACTGGCTGAATTGCTAGAATGAGATCATAAGAAGTGTGAAACTAAAAATAGGAAATATAATTATACTTACATAAAAATAAGAAATATACATAAACACACAATAGAAATAATTGTAGTAAGTTTACCACAACGTATAAAGTAACGCCATTTACTATTTATAAATACCGACATTCATTGCATAATTATGTAATTAATTTATTTAATGTCTTAAAAACACAGTTAGATTAGATATAAATACATATTACGAGTGAAAAGTTACAATCGCATGAAAAAATAAATATCATACCCACTTGCGGTCTCTGTCTTTTCATGGGTGTTTTTTATTTGCGATTGAGAAAACACTAGAAAACTGGCTCAGCGTAAATATAAACTTACTGCAGTCAGCAACCTGTAAGTGGCGGGTAGTCAAACAATGCATTTTTTTTAAATAATATGCATTT
Organism: Parascotia fuliginaria; assembly: GCA_963082885.1. Taxonomy (NCBI): domain Eukaryota; kingdom Metazoa; phylum Arthropoda; class Insecta; order Lepidoptera; family Erebidae; genus Parascotia; species Parascotia fuliginaria. The sequence continues at coordinate 5,851,740 of OY720176.1, read as the reverse complement.
ATGTACTATCAACTACAAAAGCATCAAGTGCAGGATGGTTAATCCAGACTTCGAAACTTTACTGACTTCACTGTTATTTTTTCTAGAATTTAACTATAGTAGATTTGTTCGTCTCAAGTTAAATTTAATAAACTACTCGATAGAAACTATTAGATAATTGCTGGTGAGTTATCGTCATTATCATTTTGAGCCGAAAGACAGCAATAAGAACTTAACGTTAAAGTTTGTATTTGCCTAATACTGGACGCAGAAATGTCATTGGTAACATCTGCTATTTAATATCTTTGTATCTTGTAATTACAGAACTTAGTTCCTCATACCGCATAATATATACACACACCGTATAGTCACAATACTCGACACATCCTACAAATCATGATGAGTAGCCTAAAACGGATAATCACGCGCTTACTTAACTAATCTTCTAAGGTACTTGCTGGTTTTAGCACTAATGGGTGAGATCGACCAGGAATAAATACGTAATGTATAGAATAAAGTAATGTATTAATTAGTTTATATTAGGTATTAAGATGAACATGTCTTTCTTTATAACTTTAAAGACAAAATACGTTATGGCTGATAAAAAAGTTTTGTTTACAATAAACTAACTTTAAAAAAGCTATTGAACAATATACTTATTGACAGAAAAAGATGTCTGCATATTATTTTTGTTTTGTTTAGTTGGTTAATCAAATGATCACCAATCATGACATGATAAGGATAACATATCTTATTCAATTAATAAAGCTTAAAAATATTTTCAACAATATTTACTAGAAAAGACTTCAACGCAGTTAAGTTAGCCGGTAATAATTATAATATTTGTTATGAGTTTTCTGACCGTCATTTGTCTCGCGCCATAAATTTATAAGTACTTATGCAGCCGGCCAAATGTTCCCGGGGAGGATAAAAAATGTTAGTTCGAGGTTTCTGTCTAGAAAGTTCATAACCGGTTCGGAGTCAGGAAGTTGGCACTGTTACATCTCCGTGTCACAAAAAGAACGTTAAACAATCGGTCCTGCACTAGATCTATCTCCGGTTGTATTTGTTTACCGTCACATGGTACTATGAGAATAAGGTGACAAACTGCAGTATATATAGGTATGTAGGACTAATGCAGCATGCTGGATCCAGCATGGTGCCTTCATTGTTAGGCATATTTAACCTAAGTAAATGTCTCACAAATTGTGTTTTTAAAATCAAGAAATATTAGATTCATTCCTCACAAAGCCACGGCCAAGAAGTCCGTGAGGACAAAATATGTGTGAACATGTTTATTATGATTTACCTAATATTTCCATGCTCTGCTTATTGTCGCATTCAGCAACTTTCCTCACAAAGCCACGGCCAAGAAGTCCGTGAGGATAAAATATGTGTGAACATGTTTATTATGATTTACCTAATATTTCCATGCTCTGCTTATTGTCGCATTCAGCAACTTTACGCAAATGTGGTAAAAATTACTTCTTCATCAGTCTAGAAGTACTGTATTGGACAACAATTTATTTACACGTTGCGTGAGCCTATTGTTCTAAAAATAGTTATGATTAACAATTATTGTGGTTTATTTAATATCTATTTATTTATGGCAAAATTGATCGAATGCCATATACACATATATATATATATACATAAGTGATTTTCCCGCAACGACAGACGTCAAACACAAATCCCTAAATCTTTGTATTACATATATATTACATAATAATATATAACATAATTGTATTATTATTATTTATTTTTTTATATTAGCCTACATAAGTGACTCCACTCTGCCTAATGGTAAGGAGTCAGTGGAATCCAGAATTGGTGGACACCTTTTCAAACCCCAAACTACTGGTATGGTGGCTTTCACTATGGCGGTTTAGAGAGATGCTTTTATTAAAATATAAATCCGATTCTATACCGCCTTTTTTTAAGAAAATTTTATAGGTCTATAGTATAAATTTTTATAAATACAACACATTCATAAACGTACAAGATACACACTTGTTTGATGATTTGTACCTACTAAACGCTACCGGCACAAATCATCAATATTTATTGCGGTATCCATTCAAGTATGTATGTAAGCAAAAACTCATGGTTGATTATGATGTATCATTATTCAATATTCAAATGATTCCTTGTCCGAAACTTCATCGTTTAACACAGTAAATCGTAGATTCGAGAATGTGGCTAGTTTTCATCGTGACAGACTAGAAACAGGTAAATCAAGTTTAGCAGAACTTAGCGCATCGAACTTTATCATGTTACGTCGTTTTATTAGACAATTATGACGTAACCTTTTATACAACACATGTAATACAAAACACTGTCAAATAGAAAGTTTCAATGTAGATATATAGTAACACCAAAAGCAAAAATTTTAAGAAAACAATTTCCCGAGCTTATTTTTTGTCTCCAATGTTAGTAAGAAAACTCATTCACGTTTTCATTTAGATTATTATGCTGTATTATTATTATTATCGATATTATCGACAAGAGTAAAGCCGTGAAAACTTTCAAGAAACTTAGGTCATCTTTTTTAAGGCAGTTATAATTAAACTCAAACTCAAAGCATTTAAGTACCTATTTCATTTTGATTATAAAGTATGATACTTATGAAAAGTCCACATTACATGAAGTCAGCTAATTAACCTACAGCCAGTTCGCTGACGAGATAAAGCTGTGAGAAGAACTGGCAAGAAACTCACGCTACTCTTTTCATTCGCCAGATAATTACAGTTTTTTGTACGCGTTACAAATTTAACACTCAACGCAACCAAAGAACCATACAAAGTAATTATTACAAATCAACTAATTAATAAAATTAGCAAGATTAAAAAAGGGAGAATTTCAATTATTTAGTTTCATCTAGTAGGATAAATTTGACTACGTATAATAATTAAAATAGTAAATGCATCTCCTGGTCATATTTAACGATAAGGTAATACTGGATTAAGTATTAAATGTCAATATTGACCCGTCATCCTAAGTAGCACCCGTTCACGAGCATGACGCACATACCAGCCATCATCACAATAATTTATAATTTATGATAACATGAAAAGAGATGCAATCAAAATACAATACAAATTCCAATATGGTATTTAAGTGATATAGTTAAAATCGTATAGACAGTTAACTTATTGTTATTACAATGATTTGACAATAAATAGGCCATTTCAAAACTGATCAGCTATACCTGCCATGTTGAAACCGTCCATAAACTTACGGATACTTATCAACAAGCAACCCATACGATTAAGTTCCGTCTGTCTGTGCTCTATAGCATAAATCAAAAATAATTATGATCAAAAGGTCAACACTGACGATTTCGTAAGTTAACGTACAATTATCTTTTTTTAGCTGAGGCTTTATTGCGGCAGTCGTATGGCATTACCACCACAGTAGCATATTTTTTTCTTAGTAATAATGTTTGATGTGTAAATGCTGTAACATTATTGTGCTTTAAAAATTTGCCCAAGGATTAGTTCATGTAGTTCTACCCGGATGTCATGTCATACTAACATCTACAATATTTACGGTACAGATAGTCAGAAGCCTGAGAAAACTGAATTACTGAACTAACAATTGAATAAAGATTTTATAATTAACTTCAAATGGCCGGAAATGTCAATGAGTCAAACATTTCACTAAAATCTTAAATATTACAATAAACCACATGATGATTCATACTAGTTGATGTTTTTTTTATTATTAATAAAAGATCGTATTGGCACGATATCTATTATTAAGTAACATGAACTTACTTATGCGTGTATTACAATGGCAAGAAAAGATACTAAAGCAATACCAATGTGTTGAGAGTCACGCAAATCAAATGAATTCTGAACAATGAATCGTTTTTTTAAATAAAGACTCGTAAACTAATGTTCGATTTGCAGTAAAATAGGTAATATTTACTTAGCAATGAAAGAGACGTAGCTTGTTTTTGAATTGTGTAACTTTTTACACGCACTGTCAAGCCTTTCAAAATAAGCTATAATCAAGGTCTGGTCCTTGATATCTCATCAAACACATAATACAAGTACCTATGTGTTTGTATTACGGCTTAATTATGGGCAATGGCTCTTATGACCTCAGTTCATCCAATCAACACTGTGGTGTTATCTGGTAGGCAACAATACAACGCAGGCAGTGGTCGCTAGTCTGCTTCTATTCGATACAGCTACCTACTTCCCTAGCCAGATATCAATTACCTGAAAGCGTTGCCCTACTTTTGAAATATAACTAGACTAGAAAACGAATGAAACTGCATTGGAAAGCAAACATAAAAGAACCGAGACTACCGATAAATAAGCCACATTACATAACCATGTGCTAAAGTATTGAATATGGGCAATCGGGTAAAACCACATCTCAGCTGTACGTTGCTTTTTTGCTTTTTATCGAAGCGCCCAACAGGTAGACGGTCACATGCCTGTCCAATGAGAGCGCTTAGTCGCAGCCAGCGCTTTATGGCAAAACCGGACAAGCAATTACCAAGACATAATCGCCGCTTTATTAGATGATATAAGGAACTAACGTGATGTTTTAGAGCTGATTGTTATTGTACTTCATGAGATAAAAAAAATAGAATTGCTTCAAATTAAAAACATGAGATCAAAAATTATATTTGCCTACCATTTATTAATTATATGCAACTTCAAACAATTTAAATATTTGTAAAAATTTTAAGAGGAATGCAGTTTATTTTAAATATTAGGTACAATTGACATAATGTAATATCTATTATGATCATGCTCGTAATGTATTCTTACTTATAGATTTTGTGTTCTTTTTTTACAAAATACTCAGGTCGCAGACGACATAAACGACACTAACCCCCGATTTCTGAAAGGCTGATCAACGAAAAATTAACTAATCACCTGTTAAATCTCATGTGAAGTGCCAGTTGGGTTGCTAAAGGCATGAATAATTAGTTTAATTTGATCTATTAAGTAACTAATTAGATCAAATAAAACTAATTATCCATGCTTTTTGCATGCTTTCAGCTTTACATGAGATTTAACAGCTGATTAGTTAATTTTTCGTTGATCAGCCTTTCAAACACTGGAGTTAAATCTATAAAATTAATATATGGCGCTATCTATAAATTAATATCAATTTGCAGGTCATACAATTTTATAAAAAGTTAAATGTTTCATCAATAAAATATATACAGGAATAAAAATAAATAAGGGTTAAATCATAACTTAATGCAACGTTAATAATTAATAATCAAATCAATTTGATTTGATTAACAATAATTAATAACTATTACCGACTGAAAATCTCTTAATTATCAACCGCTAGCAACAACTCGCTCGTTGAAACCAGTCATCAAAATCTCACCGAAAAAATCGACATAGGTATGAAAGATCAAAATATATATCACAGAGAAAACCTTACGAGCTCACGACGAAGTCAAGAGCCTCTATTCGAACTCGAGCTACCAGCTACTGTGCATTTCAGCTTTAAGAAAGAGAGGGCGAATAAAAAATTCTGCGCGCAAGCGAGACAGATACAGATGCGCACACGCAGTATAGTCTGTTCGGTAGTAAAACCCGCGCGACTCACCGTCGTGTGCGAGGCCGATCGAATCGACTGCTCGTTCGTTCAGTTGTGTTTCCGATTCACGGGCAGCTGGTGTGCTGTGCAGCGGGCCCCCAGTTGCCACTCGTTTTACAATAACCGATTCATTATATTGTATGACATATCCCTTGTAATACAATGACGTTGAACTATTGTAGCAAAGTATTTTTAGACGTAATATAAGTGAGGCTGTGATCAGTGTTTGTGTACAAAAGAAAGAGCGACTTGCGATCATAAAAATTTAGAGACCGGAGTGGCTGGAAAAGTAACAGTTAGGTTTAAAAGGTAAGTGAGTTGTGTCACAAAAGCTTAGTGGAATGGATTGAGTCGAGCTTAACTCATATCGACGACGCGAGGAATGTTGTTTGACAGCATACATGTGCGGGAACAAAAGCCTTGTGCATAGTCATCCCAGTTGCTTTTTTATTCTGCCCGCTGTCTCGCGGTGCAGGAACGGCGGGTAAGTGATGAACAAACGATTAATTGACACAAATTAAGGTAATGGTGTTATGAATTAAAGACGCCGCAATGTGTCTTTCTCATGGCCACAGGTAGCGAGCATGCCCCCGTTTACCTGAGCGATGAGCATGGGAGAGAGGGACGCCGTCCTATTTACCGGGAACTACATTTGAATAGAATGGACAAAGCATGTAGGGTTAAAGGGGCAAAAGTATTTTAACAAAAAAGCATTACAAATAAATAATGACCACGTTGCCATTTCTCCAAGAGCGTTGAATTGAGCTTATAAAATTGAAACTGTTAATAAGAAGCTCTGAAATGTGGACTAGTGTTACAACGAATTTCACGGTTCAGAAAACTTCATCGAAGATGTGCCGATCAAGGACACTGTGAATAAAGAAATAAAAACAATCAAACCAATGCCCGCTTAATTTTATAACAACCCGGACATGTTCGTGTACCCAACAAAATAATAGAATTAGGTACGTGGGGTGTGACTGTTAAGAATAATTTCCTACTGTGCTAATAATAAACAGTACTGGTATTAGACATGTTAATATACATATACAAGTGACAGTTCAATTTAAAGTCTATTATAAACTTTATCAAATTATAATTACTTAAAGTTGAAGACTGGTGCGAAATTTATAACGTAATGATGATATTAATGTAATCACTACCGTCATTATCTGAGAAGTTAGGGCAATAAGGTCATGTAGTGACCTATCTACTACAGTTTCATAACATAACTGTACCGTTTAATATTAAAATTTCAACTGACTTGTGTCAGGTAAAGACTAGGAAATTATTGGTTTCCTATTAGGTACCATGTGAGAGTTTCTTTACTATGACATGACGGCACAAAAGGGGGCATCTTTAACCGGTCTCGCATATTATTCTTATCACGCCACGCGCGCTACGGCACCTGCATCTACGATGACGTCCAAGCGCCTGGCGATAACCTCTAAAAAATGCCTTGAACTTGCAAACTTGTTTAGTATTCTTGATTCTCAAGTCAAAATAATAGAAAGGATAATTGGCAGTAAACTCACGCCTATTTTGATTACATCTTGTCTTAAATTTAGGTAGGTACAATTCGGCAACGACGAGTGTGGAATCCAATTTAGTGCTTTAACAGAACTCACTCATTGGCTTAGTCAAAGCGAGAGCAAAGAAATGAAGATGAATATACACCAATTTGAAAGTCTATTAAATCCCTCATTGAGTAAGCAGCACAAGCATTATCAATTAACCCGCATAAGTTTTACAAGGATAGGTTCTGTTTATCGAGCCATCAATAATATCAAACTGCATATATTTAACTCAACGGAGATCAAATATACACTAGGTAACTTTCTTCGCAATATGATTTATAACCGTATTGAAGAATTCTATCAGAGCGTATAATTTCATTGTCCTTTATTTTATGAAACTTGATCTAAACCGTATTAAAACAACCGCAGATTCGTGTTAGAGGCGCATTTCCGTATCAATAAACGTAAACCATGACGAAAGACAGGCGTACAGTAATAGTAACAGTAACCCAAAGTACAAAACATAATCAAAATTACTAGTTTCCGCCCATAGGTATATAATACCACGTGTTTTGACAGTTTTCTTTAATGTAAACAATGTGAGCAAGGAATGCAGCTGACAATCAACGCAGTCAATGAGAGTTAATTATATCAGGCACGAGACAGCAGCCGGCGACTAAACTGAATCGGACCTTCGCCGCAAGCGTGGTTCTAGACGGCGTATATTACAACAGAAGCTGGGCCATTCACTTGCACTGCCAATATCTTACCTAATATTTGGATCGATCGTTTCATGTCATTGATCACGCTTTCTTATGAAATGCTTGTTGTCAAGACTGAAACGTTAAAACGAGAACTCTTGAGACTTTTCTCACAAACGATGACGGTATTATATTGAGTTTAAACGTGTGTCGTGCAGGTTAAAGCGACTCACATCTGCTGCAATTAGTGTAGGTACATTTAGTTGTGAGGCGACGCGTGCCGTTCGTATAAACCAAGTACGGCAATTGTATGAAGTAATAGTTCATTGTTGCGCATTTAGTTTAATATTATATAGTGATAGAAAACTTCCATTTAGTTGGCGGAAACAGTTTACGAGACGTGTCAGTGTAAATGCTACAGTAATTTACAACGAAAGATAATAAAACCCAGCTAGAAGCATGAAGTACCTACATACTGGTACTAAATAGTCTGCACTAATGAGCGAGTGGAACAAGGATATGCAGTAAAGAGCGACACAAAAGGTTCAGGGACGGAGCTCTCCCGCCATCAGTGGTTGTGCGCCTGTGCATGTCATAAACAGCGGAATGTGCGCCTCGGCTCTTCCCCCTCCGCGGCTCTATTTATCAGTCACGGCATTAGCAAACAACAGCTTCCTTAAAATATTTATTATCTAGGAACAGGCGACCATGTAATAGTTCAACCGATTACATAAATGATTGGAGTAAATATTTGACGAAGCAGTTAATAGTAGAATAGTAGATAGCTTGGTAATTAGTTCGCTAGTAAACATTTTGTATATTAGCCACCATGGCGAAATCGACTCCCAAAACTAATCGATTGTTAAGATCGCGACGTGCAAAATTGGCAACGATTGTCGCCGCTCAAACTGGTTTCCGCGTGAAATTCGCGTTGCCAAGCGATGCATCAGCCAGGGTCGGTTGAGGTAAAGCAGCCGGGGGGACGGGGGAGGAGGGAGGTTAAAAACGCAGGAGGCGCACGAACAGCGGCCGGTCGACGACCCGCCACATGCCCTGCGCTGGCGCACCATTCGCCTTCACCGCAGACGATCCTAACACGATTACGATACGATCCTAACATGATTACGATATGTCAGCAAAATAGTTAAATGAGTCATTTATAGCACTGCAACAGTCATGTTAGCAAGAACATGGTAGCGATCGATGAGCTTTATGCACTTTCTACGTAAGTTGGCATAAATGGTATGTTAGCCGTTGTATTTATACCTACCTAAGGCATTCAAAAACTGTGACTGCTGTCATAAATGACTATCATAATAGTATAAAGATCTGTAATAAGCTGCTGCCTTAGAAACGATTTTAAAACCTATTTCAATTATAAATTAACTTCGCCCCCTGCGTGCGACCCAAATAGCAGCATGTTAAGAGCGACACCGCGTAGGAACGGGATCAAGAAGTTGTCAAGGTTAGATCCATTTATCATGCGTTGTCTACTGGACGATATTGTTCCTACTCGTTCACTTGTTCACATCCTACGGCAACAGACTAGAATGAAAAACATATACACATAGTTTAGTTAAAGTATAAAAGTCAACACCATTCCACATATTTACACGTGGAGGTAAGGTGTGAAGAAAAAATATTGGTTATAAAAAAAGCAGTGGAAGCGACTGGTCAAAGCGTGGGCGAGAGGTAGCTACATCGTTGAATTATGTCTGAGGTCATTGATTGAATATACTAGGGCTAGTAGACGTAACGTCACATAACGGTGTATCGGTTTAGGAGATAAATAAACACATTATAAAAACAAACATGTAAAAGATGAGGATATAAGTACAAGGAGCCTACACAGCTGTTACACATTTGTCGTATCAGATCACCAATAAAGTTCACTCTTTATGTTCTAATTTTGTTAGGATGGAGTATGGCACTTGCCACGGGGCGTTTTAGGACGCTGCTATTTATTTTTAGCGTTTATTTGTCCGTGATCTATTGTAGAAACAAAGGGTTATTTCAGAATAGAATTGACAATAATGAAATTATTCATTGATAATGCACTTGTGTAAGAATGTACTGTAGCTGTAAATCTTTTAACAGTTAACAATTAAAATATTTTACTAAATAAATCATCTTGGTTTACAAATAACGAATTACTCCTACATTTTATAATTATCGTTTTATTTTTGTTTCAGACAACGAAAGTAGACAAACGAATTCACAATGGCGGTGTTTGGTTTGGTCTCATCGGTGGCGGGCTTCGTGAAGGTCCGCTACCTGATCGACAAGGCTGTCATCGACAACATGGTGTTCAGAATGCACTACCGCATCACCTCAGCCATATTGTTCCTGTGCTGTATTCTTGTCACCGCCAATAACCTCATTGGTAAGTTTCTTAATGTGAAACCTATTTTTTTTATTCCTAATGCTTATATCAACTGAGAATATTCTCACGGTCGTCGAAAACGGGATACAAGTTGTCATTGCGCTGATTTAACTGATAGACCAGCAATTTGCGGCTAGACTAACTTTCATAGTTCTGTGATACTGCACTTAATATTTGATATCTCGATAAATGTATTGTATCCATATACATTCAGGATGTAGTTAATAATATGATATTTGTCAATAGCTTGCGCATATAGAATTTTTTATGTTAAATGATAACATTAATCTAATAAAACAGCTTATGTTATGGTCATTTTCATGTATAAAGACTTTTGTTTTGAACTGAAATAAACTGAAATAGTAAAATCAAACTAATTCCAAACTACACTTTATAGACTCTAAATACCTTTCAAAACTTACTTGCCATTGGAGTAGATATACTTATCGGTAAGGAAAAAAGAAGTCAGTAAAAATACCTATGTATTTAGGCTATTTACCGTCATACTACTGCAATAAGTAGCAGTCGGATTAGTTTAGTGCATTCTAATTAAATTTGAGTAAAAACATACACATGTTAGTAAAATTGTTAACATAAGACATAAAACATTTGCACTTTCGCAAATGTTTTGATGAAATGATATATAATAGAATGTAGGTATACAGTGAAAGTTTAATAAATGCAATTAGTAATTTCATGAACAAGCATTCTATACTATTATATAAAGCAGAAGAATTTGTTTGTTTGAACGCACTAATCTCTGGAAATACAAGTCGAATTTGTAAAATTCTTTTTGCGTATGATAGCCCAGTTCTCGAGGGCTATGTAAGATCACGCTTCAGGCGACGGCAGCAGAGCAGTAAGCAAAGACGCGGGTGAAACCGCGCCGCGGAAAGCTAGTATAAACATAAAATGACCTAGACAATAACCTAAAGACCTAATAACACTGTCTAAGCAGACATAACAGTCCAGACGATCTCGTAACTACCGTAAAAGTGTGAATCATTTTCAGGTCATTGTTCATAGCAGGAACACCGTGTGTACTGTAACAGTTACCTAAATTGAGACGTCATGACAAATTGATTGTACAAACATATACACACATAGACAGTTGTAAACGTACGTGATAAGATTCAATTCACTGGAGCGAAACAGGTCGCTGAACTCACACCGTGCAAGATTATGACGACAAGTGGACTTAGGAATTATAATTTACTAGAGATCCGCCCTCGCTCCGCTTTAGTATCATAAGTTTCATTCGATCTCACAACAAACTTCCACGAAAAATAGTTACCATAGCAATAGTGTATTGCATCATTCAGATATACGAAAGCGCTTATAATATTGAAATTCTGAAAATGACTAAAAAGTTTGTTAAACATAATAAAATATAGAATATGCTAACCGCTCAATTTATTAATTTCTTAAATGAAAGTTTTTTTCAAATCGGTGACATAGATTGTTAGTTAAATCGTTGCAAATAAACAAACATACAAAAATCTTATCTTTTCTCTTTATAATATGAGCAGTTTAAAAGTTTCCTGTAAACTAAACTATCACAGTAACATGAATTAATCGGCTACATTAAGGTAGCTATTAGTCCTGTCCTTGAGACATTTATTTAAGCTCAAGGAGCTTAAATAAATGTCTCAAGATGGTAATGCGTATGTTATGGGTCTAGTAAGAGGCTAGATAGTCCCTTATCAATAGGTGGATATTATGCTTTAAGTACCTGTATAGTACTGAGCTTTAATTTAATTTTGAACCCTATTCTAGCCTACTAAAACAACATAATACTGTCACAAATTTTGGTTCTCAAATTAGATATCTATTTTAGGACCTCTTTTCCTGCAAAATATTTGAAGCACATACGTCATTCTTCCATACAGTAATATAGAATGTTCATGTAGCAAATATAAGATAAAAATGCTATTATTTCTGTATGCCTTAACACGACATATTAAGTATGGACACAACATATTTTTCCTTATAGGTATGTAGGATACATAGGTATACAAAGAAAATTCCCACACGTGTGTGTCTATTAAATGAATTAACGTATAATGTAATACACAGTTCAGATGATTTACATTTATTTTAAAACTGCAAAAACATAAATAGTTTTCTATGTTAAGAGCAAAATAGTCTGCATTCAAAAGTTTAAACTGTGTTTAAAATCTCTTACTAAAGTCCCAGTTTGATCATAATTGTATTAAAGCATAAGTTGTTGAATCAATTAATTTGAATTAATGAACTGAGAAGCTCTCACGCTTATTTTCCTGTTGTACCTAGCTCGCTACTTATTTATATAACTTGGAGACATTGTTCTAAATGCTAAACAATAACTATTCATATTATAAAAAATATTAAAAACAATTATTTTAGCCACTTAATGAAATATTTATATTATTTTAATGGAATCGAACACACGACACTCGGCGTAATGGTTGGTACGAGGTTAACGATAGACCACACGTGTATACCAGTTTAAAAAAGTACACGCTCTATTTTATGTCAAACGAAACGTTAAAAACAGTTTAAAAGGTCATGGATATTAACGCTTCAGTGATATTTCACTTTTTCAAAGTTTATACTTGTTTGTTAAGTATGTTCGATTTCCCTCAGCGATACATTTAAGAATAATGACTTTACTGAAATAGCTTGTTCTACAACATATAAAGGTATCAAAAGAGCCCGTATGTTGTGATTTAGATAAAGAAATCGGTGTAGGAAATAAAGAATATTCTTCCTACCGTTCCCATACCTTGTAATAACTTCATAATGCGACAAAAAAATGTGCTTACAAATTATACTGCGGTCCGCGACATACAATATTATTGTAAATTGTAAACCGTTTTAAATTAAATAAACACCGAACCTTAGCTTAATATATCACTAAAAACCACTCCCAAATCGTTTTATTTTAAAGTGCAGCGTAAAGGAACGAATAGGTATAGGTATATGTAAGGAGTAATACTTAATGCTTTATGTGAGCTCTAGAAGGTATTCAAAGAGTACGTAATCTTAAAGGCAATATTACGTCTGCTTTGAAATGCACAATAATGGATCTAATTACTCATAGTTGACCCCTGACGCATCAAGACTGTTTGTTATTAATAATATCGACTTCGACAGAAGTATGTTTGATTACGACATTAGGAATAGCATAAACAGCTGTAAAACGCTTCATCTGTAATACATTAACCCTTATTACTTGTTGATTGATGTGCTAACGAGGCTATTACACCCTATAATTAGTAGTTGCCAGCTAATACGCGCTTATCTACTAGAAACTTATAACGGTTTTAAAGCTGACCAATTTTAATCATAAAATGAAACTGAATTTGAAATGCAGTGTTTTTTTAATAAACAATGCAACGTAGATATGTAATTGAATAATAGTGAGAATATTACAGCAGAAATAACAATTTTACAATGAAAATATTTAATTGTATTCGGGTGCGGTCAAAACACGCCGGGAATGCAGTTAATGTAATTGTCAAATTTGTGTCGAACAAAAAAATAACAGTATCATGAAAAGAACTATAGAAAATTTTACAACAATGGTTATAGTTGACTGTTTATGCAATCCATAGTTGAGTGATGAATCCTAATTTTGTCTATCAAATATCGAAGTACCAGAAACGTACATACGATCTGATTATTTTTTAAACTCCAGTTAGGGAATATAGGGCCGGTGTTTACAAACGATGTTTACGATTACGTTATCGCGTGCCCCCTATTCGACGAGTCACAAACACAAACAAACTACTACTTTATACTCTTAATAGTCAATTTGTAACTCATACTTATTACCACTCACGGACATTGTTAAGGTGTTACGGTCGTCAATGAATTGTTTTTAATTTGTTGTACTTACCTACATGCTATTCAACTCCAGAGATTATGGGATTATACAATTTGCATAACATACATTCTACAAAGTTTTGATCTTGATCGATACTAACAATTTATTTGACAAGATTTGCACAGGAGAAAGAAAACCTGTGCTAAACTGATTTTAATTTTAATATACCTAGTTGACTTACGACTCAAAGACATAGAAAATTATGATAATTATCACGTAAATAAGTCTACTTAGTTAACTTAAAAATCAGGTCTAGCCGTTAGTTGAAATTTAAAACAAACAATTACTCATAACCATGTAAGTTATTTACTCGACAAACTGGGTACTTAATGGGTCATTAGGTCGTACTTGTTTCTGTAACTTTCCGAAGAAACATTTAAAATTTTAACAGTAGTATTAGATTTAAGTAATACCTACGTCTACTTCGTTTAGCCATAGTAAATGCAAGAGCAAACGACAACCGAGTGGAATCCTGAATAATTATCGAGTATCCCCTAAAAGAGATTTTTCAGTAACAATCAAGTCTGAAACTATGATAAGCATCTATGCTTAGAATAAGGTATAATAATATTTGCTATAAAGGAATGCTAATAAGTACCAAAATGTGCTAAAATTAAATTTTAACGTTCCTACTAACTGTATCATCGGAGGTCCAACTCATGCATATACCTAGATCATAAATCATGTTCCTTAGGTACACTACCAATATCATATTGAGAATGATATAACTGCATTTATTGCATTCAATTGCGTTAGGTCACGTCTAGCGTACAATCAGGTAGTTAGTCAGCACTCCGTATGGAGTTTACAGTAACAAAGCAAACGTTGCAAATCGTGACATTTTGCCCTCCATGGAGTCTGAACAATCACATTTGTGCCCCAGGTGTTGGTAATCAAAACACCGTTGTGTAAGCGATAACAGACGTTTGATTGGTGTTACTATGCATTAGCTTTGCAAACTACACAATAAAAAAATTATGGTATTAACAAAATGAGGTTACTCAGCCTTTCGATTTACCTACTTACAACATTATACGACTTTATCAATTATTCAAGTTATTTATTTAATCAAGTTCAAATGAGCTAGATGAAGATGAGCTTTTGAAAATCATAATTAAATTGATTGTCTCGATGATGAGTGGACACAACTTTGTATGAGCCATATATATTTTAGTGCAGGTGCTTTTGTCAGTTAATTATATAGGTATATAAAGAACTGACAATAGAACTTAATCTCTACTACCATAGTTTGAAGTAAAAAAAAAATGAAAAAGGTTAAGACTATCTAAAATCAAATCTATCGTTAACTTTTCTATGAAAAGCTTTTGTACTGCACTTAAGATTCTTTGTTTAAAATTGTAGTTGCAATCATTACACTAAGTACACATTGTTTGAACTGAGATTCTAATCTTTTTTCGCCTATTATCGACGTTCGATGTTTCAAGGTAACAAGGATAATTTAAGAGATAAAGCCTTGTTACTGAGTAACAAACAATGTATAATTCATCATAATTTTGGTCGCACATATAACTTGACATCAAATGACCATATTTTGTAACGTCAACATTATGATGAGCATTGTTTAACGTCATGATCTAAATTGTGCATTCCAACATCTATTATTTTTTTGTGTTGCATGATTCTACAAAATATACATCAAAATTGCTTGTTTAGATTATTTATTTTTCATTTAAGTATTAGAAGCTCTTAATATTGCATAAGGATAAGAAGCCTTTGACGCTATATTTTCGTTTTACTCCAGATTTTCTTTCGATGTTTCGTTTAGCAAAGTCCAAGATAAACTTGAAAAGCACATGAATATCAAGTCACATTTGAACTTATCCGGTCTGAACCACTTTGAACCCTAACCTCGTGCCGTAACCATTAGAGGCCAGCGCGACATTACATATTATATCTACACTAAACTTTTATCACAATAAAGTTCATTAAGTGCAGTTTACCCTGACCCACAATTAAGTAGCAATCGCAGCAAAACGTGTATACTTACTACTGTTGATAGAACTGTCGTTGATTATAGTAGCTTTACGTAATGGGATTAGCATAACTAGAATACATACGTACCAAACGATTTTATGCAGAATGCAAGTTTGTAGTACACTTTAAGACAAAGAGTGATGCCATTTCAAATGAAAATCATTAGGGAGATAGGTTACGATTGTATTCATGGACAATATTAGTTAATATCACTAACACCATCCTGAGAGTTACATTGATAGCCATATAGGAAAATATCTGTGTACCTATTGTTTTGATTGGGTTGAGTAGGTAGCTACCTAGTTTCTGTCCGTAAATTACCCGTATGCAAAGTGTTACGAGACACTAGACATATACTTTAGTAAGAGAACAGATACCTAGTAAATAAAAACCTGACAAAACTTTCGATACTTATGTTATAAATAATTGTCCTTTTATAAACCTCAACTAGTAAGTAGTAAACCAGATAGATGTAAAATGTAGCAGCAAGCAAACAATAGAATATCAAAATTGTGTGGACTGTTATAAAACTGTGGAACATATCGCCGTCCATATTAACAGTGATTTTTCAACCCTCTCGAATTAATCACCACTAATTCTGATAGTATCACATGATGTATCATCATACATAATGTAAATAGATACACGCTGTTGATGGAACAATGACATCATAATTTTGTCGCGTAAAATTTTTTGAAGCGTCACTATTAGACATTTTCACTTAATTTCATCATGTTGTAACATAATATTTGATGATTTCGTCAATAGTACTTAAAATTCATTCAACTGTAACGGCTTGCTAACAAGTCAACGCACCTGCTTGCCTGTTGTGCCTACTTAAAAGCGGACTTGTTGCATGCGTCGTTAAATTCTACTTGAACTTGCTCATTGAATAAACATGCAGCTATGACATAGATTTTATTCATAGTCAACGTTTAAGGCATTAAACAACAGATCTTAATGTATTACCTCCACCATTATACATAGCATAATCAGCAGGATTATTGTGGTAATAAAGGAGTCACTTGTCGCGCCCTCAATTAGCAAAAGGGCGTAAGATAGCGCGTATTTTTTATCTGCTGGCAATTACCGTAACGTTAGTAATTAGCAGCACTTCACATATTTATACGGAATATCATGACGGCAAAAGTAAATCACGACTAGATTTTTGAAGTCGAGACATCGCGTTATAAAAAACAGCTAAATTAATGCTGTGTATTATTACAGCCGATGAATAGGGCTGGAACTCGTTGGTAAATAATTACTCCGGTAACATGCGTAATATAGTCTCTAGAATATAACACCCATGTATTTTGGTTAACACAGTCTCTTGACTACTATAGAAAACGTTGACGGAACCACTTTTTTAACAAATTTACATGTAACCTTTCGTTAAGACGACATTTTAATCTAAAGAAATAACATGTATCTAATACCTATTTCCTGACAGTCTTGCTTAGGTATATGATTGCTAAGCAAAAAATACCATTTTTATTTGAATAATTTTAATACAACATTTTGTTCTTGCGAAATAATCAGCCATTAGTATAATACGAATGTCGGTATAATATAGAGTTTGACATAACAACAGGTGCAACATAGTGAAAATTTGGCAGGCATCTTCGTTAATGCTTGTTTATTACCACGAAATTATATCTGTCCTGTGTTTATTACGGTATGCATGACCTTTACCTATATATTTACGTATCAACCTGTCTATGCGTAATTACGCATAGACAGGTTGATACCTATGTAATTTGCAAGCGTTCGATAAACAATAATTTGTTATTATTATTATTAGAAATCGTACATCAGTACTGCGTAATCAATCCCAAACTTTATTTAGCCTAGTAAGAGTTTTAATTGTTTTATAGAACGAAATAGCTTTATTTCTTTGTGAGTTCATTACAAAAATGTAAGAAACGAAACTTTTTGTTTTAAAGCATATAATAGGTCTATTATACCTTGTTTATATGATGTACCGTACCTATACACGAATCTAGTGATACTTACATAATGAGTATTTGCCAAACATAGTTTTGAGGACTTGCCCATATAACATCCGTTATTTGGCAAGCTGGTCACTCCCTACATTGTCATACATGGTATTGACATATTATGCCATGGTTCAATGTTATTAGAGCAACTGGAGATGTTCAATTGTATGAGATCGTATGACGAGCTGTGACAAGACATTTAAGGGGACATACGAATACAATTAATCAATTATTAAAATTTTGTGTGGATCTAATAATAGACACTTCGACGCTTAAAACCTAAAAAAGAAATTAAAATGATTTTACATCATAATTACCAATTATGATGTAAAATCATTTTAATTTTTTTTGTAGGAGGTTGTTATTATATAGGTAAGAATTTTTTCATAAAGCAAAATAGATGAACTATATAATTATTATACATTAAATAAAATTACCTGTTTACAGTTATCTAAACCTATTCGAAACAAAGTCAGCTCACATCAATTCTGACTATGCTTCGACCAGTTGTGTGCTGTATATCTTGCACGACAATTTTCTACTATTATTTATTTATTACTCTTAAACTTACATCTATCTTTACAGGCAAGCCTAATGCGACAGAGAAGTTGAGCTTTTTATCTAGTTTATAACTATATTTATTTCTAAATCCTAATACATGATTAAAACTAACCTAAGTACTGCAGATGCAATAAGCAGTCTTAGTAAATTCGTTCAGTGCACATGAAAACAGATCTATCCGGTCAGACAGCGTGTTGAGCACACGCAACGCCCGCACAAGCGGCGCGCGCTGCAGCAGGTTGGTGCGTGCGCAAGGCACAACCAGCAACGGCGGGCGTCGGCGACGCCCTCTGTACTCATCCGGAACGCACAGCTGAACCGTCTCTAAGATACCCGAATTGTGTATCTTACCGCGTATTACACTAAATATGTAGGTGGCGAGAGCTACCTCCCTTCTTACTTCGAGTCTGTAATAACCCACCATTCCCATAACAAATAAAGTAGGATACAGTAGTGGGTACCCTGGGAACACGCCATATTATATTATATTTAGTTAACATATATAAGTATAATATGTAGCCCTCACGTTGACCAAGGTGATATAAATCACGGTCGACAATTGACACAGGTCGAGGGGCAGATGCACTATTACATTCAATATAAGCATCATCCGCAACCGCTTGCTGCAATGTCAGGGACGTACAGCGAATAATATTAATCTAAATATAATCCAACAGGGAAATCTGCACGAACTTGTTTAGCTAGGGACCTGCCGTGAGTAATAATGAGCCCCATGATGTACATACACGCGTATTCGAAACAGTCGCTGTTAAAATAAGGCAAGTGCACTATGACTCACAAGTTATCTTAAGTATAAAGATTGCAGGTAAAATATTAAGGCTGAATAGCGAAGAATTTATAAAATGAAATAATCAAATATTTGCCCGACATTGCATTATAGTGACGCATCACAAATCAAGTTTATTACAAGTCAGTTAAAAACCACAAAAACAGCCTACGTGCGCGCTGAGGGTTCGCCTTACTTTCGCAACTTAGCTTGTGGTTTTTGTCTTAGCAATTTATTAAAATATAGTTTCCACGGTGAAGTATACTCATGTTGTTGAATGGTTTATTAATGACAAACGCTACGTAAAAAATATGGCAGACGTTTAAAGTAACACATCAGTTTAATTCATATAGGTTCTTAGTGTGTATAAAGTTTAAAGTGCTCGACGAAACATAATTGTTTTGAAAACGCGAAACTGTATAATAAATATGAGACAACGTTACTAATGAATACATCAATAACAATCGGTCTTTGTTTATTTCCAGGTGACCCGATCTCATGTATTGGCGACGGAGCTATCCCATCCCACGTAATCAATACCTATTGCTGGATCACTTACACTTTCACACTTCCGAATTCCAACTCAAAGGCCATCGCACATCCTGGTCTTGGTACAGATGATGACGACGAAAAACGTATCCATTCCTACTACCAGTGGGTGCCTTTCATGTTGTTCTTCCAGGTAAGCACATTGATTTCCAATTAGTTACCATAGCTGGAAAACCTACTTAATGTATAAGGTTTCGTCGAAATTCATTACGTAAACAAATTGCAATTAGTGATTCTAGTCGAGTCAAAGATTTTTAAATAACAATGTTCAAAGTTCAATGCTAGTTTTTGTTTACTTCAGTTTTGAGTAATATTATATTTGACGTTGTTTTCCAGGGTCTTCTTTTCTACGTCCCTCACTGGATATGGAAAAACTGGGAGGAAGGCAAGGTCCGCATGATCTCAGACGGCATGCGCGGTACTGCTGCTACCATCGCTGACGATAAAAACAACCGCTTGGTATGTACATTTACTGCCAAGATAAATTACCGTTTATCCAGTATCTGTTACAATAATAAGTACAATATAGGTATCTCGTTTCTGAATAAAGTGGTACAATTGAGATAAGTCGTCTCGATGAACGGCCTTAATAAGACGAATTAAACGGGCCTCAGGGACGTATTATGTAACATATTATTCTGTTGAGATGGTAGATTGTTAGGACTTAGATTCTGTAGGTGGACTTAATATTCGATTTTGTTGCAGAACCGTCTTGTTCAATATCTGGTTGATACAAGACACATGCACAATTCTTACTCGTTCGGTTACTTCTTCTGCGAAATGTTGAACTTCATCAACGTGGTGAGTAAAAAATACTACATCATTAAAAACTTTATTTGAACTAAATAAAATCTATTTTCGCATATGAAAGTACCTATATGTCAACTATATACCACCGCGATAATTTCTCAATTTCAGGTCGGCAATATATTCTTCTTGGACACATTCCTCGGTGGTGCCTTCTTGACCTATGGCTCTGAAGTAGTTAAGTTTTCTAACATGAATCAGGAACAACGGACTGATCCTATGGTGAGTGTCTCTCCCTACCTAAGTGATTTATTATTATAGAAATTATTCAGCACTCAGCTTCGAAAGATAAATAATATATAATAATAATTTTAAAGAAACCTATACCTATTTTGTTTTCGTTTACAGATCGAAATATTCCCTAGGATAACCAAGTGTACATTCCACAAATTCGGTCCTTCAGGGTCGATTCAGAAACACGATGCGCTCTGCGTTTTAGCGTTGAATATCCTTAATGAGAAGATTTTCATCTTTCTGTGGTTCTGGTAAGCGTTGAATTTTTAACATACCTAATTCATAAAACTACTTTATTTGTGAGATTATAAGAACGTTTTGGTTACTCCAAATTTTGGTCAAGATGTGAAATGAATTATTGTGATATCCATGCAGTTTACTATCTAAGCAGTAATTGTGTATACCTTCTTTAAATCGTTAAAATTTCAGGTTTATCATCCTATCTGTTGTGAGCGGTTTGGCTCTGCTATACTCAGCAGCAGTAGTCCTCCTGCCAAGCACCCGCGAGACCATCCTCAAGCGACGATTCCGTTTTGGAACACCCGCGGGCGTCGAGTCTCTTGTAAGGAAAACTCAGGTTAGTAACTGTTTTATGGCCAAATTCTAAGTGAACAAAAAAATAAAAAAAACGTGCAACTACTTAAGCTGAATCTAGTTTTTTCAATAGTCAATCGATTGAGTTCCATAACTAGTAGAAACATACGCTAAAATATAACCAATTCTTAAAAATCAAACTGAATAGTGCTAAATAGAAACTTTGTACGAAATCCTGATAAAACATAATAATGTAAATTTCCAGGTGGGAGACTTCCTTCTTCTGCACCTTTTGGGACAGAATATGTCGTTGCGCGTATTCGGCGAAGTACTCGACGAGTTGTCGCGAAGACTGCACATGAACTCCAACGCACCTTCGGCCCCGTCCACACTTGAGATGGCACCGATATATCCCAATATAGACAAATACGCTAAAGAGACAGAAACGTAAGTTCTGAGACTGAACTAGGGCACTACACTCAAAATTCGAATCGTCCTCCCAAACCCACTATGTCTCGAATATGACACTCGAGAACATTCTAACAATGAGATGAGATTCCTATACAATCCATTCGTAATACAATCTCAAGTCTTGTATTAGAGACCACTTCTTGGTGCGGTACAGGACGTGGTGTACTGCTCTTTTTAAGTAATTGTAACGCTCATTCGCTGTAATGTAAGAAATTCAGTTTCAACGACACGATTGACCATGACATTCCTTATTTTACCTGTTTATCTAAGACAGCAATTGCCTTTTCGCCTTGAGCTTTAAATTTAGTGAATCATTATACGAATTTTGATTAGTAAGTATTAAAATTGTTGATATCTTTCGTATAATACTTATACTAAGCATTTAATTTGTTTGGTTTGTAGAAAATTAACTGTGGTACTACTTATTTGCGAATAAGCACATTCTATTTACTACTGAATAGCTTTTCGTTTTGTAGCAAAACTCGCAAATTTAGGCACTTGATATTGTGTGAAAGTACATTATTATACAATATGATTTTATTTAAGCTGTAGTAGGATATTTTATATTAGAAGATTATAAAAGTGGCATTTGTGGACAGACGCGATGTAGGAAAGTTTTAACTAGGTTTAAATTTTGAAATGCAATCAGTTAACTAACCCATATCGCGATTTTTATCGCAGAAGACAATTTTAATTTACTTATATTTTCTTTTGTATATGTAGTTAGGAATTTATATTAAATATACGTATAAACTATTTAGGCGACTGCAAGCAAGAATAATAAGTAGTTTTCTGAAATTAATTAGTGTTATTCGTAAGCATTTGACGATCCTAATAAAATAAAATCTAGGCAGTGAGTTATTTTGTAGCAAATCTAAAACGATAACAATACTTCAGAATACACATATCGACTATATATAATTAAGTCTTTCAATAAATAAGTAGATATTATAATGCTAAGTTTATAAATAATACGTGCTTTTCTTTTTGTTCATTGATATTAGTAAACATTATGTGGTTTTTATAAGCATGTAATTATGCTGCCATCTATAAGATAAATGAATACGTTAAGCTCAAAGTCTGAGTTTTGAGTTAACAATAGTTTCAATGCTATGATAAAAAGACATTTTAAAGTTTCACATCCTCTGTGTATTTAAGGGACAAGTGGATATGTAGGTAATAGATTTTTTATTATAATTCATTCGTATTAAAATAAGTAAGTGACATTTACACCTGCACATGTACGAAAAAGAAGCTGTCAGTTACATACAGTTACATTGCGAAAATGCATCGCGTGATCATGTTGCTTAGTTGGTCTCATAATTTATGCCAAGTCTATTAAATATTGGTTGAAATCGATTTATTATATGTATTGATCGACTGACTGAGCGCGACAGAGCAAGAACAAAAGAATAAAGCAATAAACAAATGACAGCTACAAAATATTCAGAAGGTAACGACGCCTGATGCTTCACAATTTACCAGTGTCCAATGTTAGACAATATTATTTTAATACGAATGACCTATAAGTATATGAATATATACATTAGGGAGAATCTGCTGTTAGTCAAATTTTATGTAATGTTACATCAATTTCGTGATTGATATAAAAATATATTTGGTACTATTAAATGGGAGATAATCATCAAGTGAATTTGTAGTGTGAATGTGGGTTTAAATTCCAATTTGTATTGTATTAAGTTCGATGAATACTATACTCATAAATTGTTCCAAATGTGCCATGAATATGTTCTGATGAGAAAAGTTCAAGGTTCTCAATGTATCTCGTGTTGATAGTATAAGATTTGAGTCATGCATTAATGTAATAGTTGTAACTTTCCTCGAATCTCGTATAACTGTCTTCCATTACACTTAACGTGTACGGATGTAGAATTAACAGTTTCACTGTTTTATTAGTTTTTATAATCATTCCTAAGTAAATGCTTCTGTTATGGAAACATTGACTTTTATCTCTGAGACTGCAAGGATCATATTTCCATGTGTCACATATTTACATTATATTTGGTAATAAATGACTTCAATAAAATTGTTGTTTTTATTTATTCAAACAAATAAATAAACAAGTGGTATACTGAATAGCTTTTAAATGTCTGTGGTAAGTAAATTACTAAGAATTAACTATTTATTGTTTAGGAGTGTTATTTTCGTTTCATGGGTAAAAAACAAGTTAAAATATTTATTTTATTACTAGCGGCCCGCCCCGGCTGAGCACGGGTGGACATTTTTTTAAACCTTTTGGGATAAATAAAGATACTTTTGTATGGGAATATTGAAGTGTGTTTTTTTTATCACGCAATTTTTTAAATTGTTCTCTCCGTAAGAACCATCC
Organism: Parascotia fuliginaria; assembly: GCA_963082885.1. Taxonomy (NCBI): domain Eukaryota; kingdom Metazoa; phylum Arthropoda; class Insecta; order Lepidoptera; family Erebidae; genus Parascotia; species Parascotia fuliginaria. The sequence continues at coordinate 5,827,430 of OY720176.1, read as the reverse complement.
TCGTACTTCAAGGAATATTATAAAAAAAGCAATTAGCGAAATCGGTTCAGCTGCTCTCGAGATTTGCGCTTAGCAACCCATTCAGCGATTCATCTTTATATTATAGATAAGATACTAAAGCTTAGGTTACAGTTAAGTATCTTGTAGTCAATTAACATTGAAACAAAATTAAGGTGCATAAAAATATAATCACAGACGTAATTAACTTTTTATGAAGGTTTTTAATAAACATTTTAAAACTTACAAATATTTAAAAACAGCGCTATATACGAGTAGCTTGCCCTAGGTTGTCCTTCGGCGAAGCCCAAAGCTTGCCTGGGTCTCTGTAGCCGGGGAGGAGAGGGAGAGTCTTTTATTGATACGGCAGATACAGAGATATGTTGTATAGAATTTTTATCAAGAAGTAGTCTGTCATAATATTATGTGTCTAAAACTGAAGCAGCTCAACTGGGTAAGTTTATTGATCCAACAGAAAACCAAAGTTTTGTTGTTCTTAAGAACAAGCGACTGCCTATTTATGTCCATCTAAAAGCAGCGTGTATTTTTTTAAGCAACGTCGGGCATTAGCAAGAGATATAAAATAAAATATATAACATAATCTATATATATAAAATGCTTTGTCCTGAATGACTGACGGATCAACGCACAGCCTAAACCGCTGATCGTGGAGACCTTAAATTTGGAGATGTTCTTTGTATGACGTAGGCATCCGATAAGGGATTTTTCGAAATTCCACCTCTTAGGGGGTGAAAAGGGGGGCAAAGTTTGTATGGGACAATGTGATTCCTTGGTCCGATCTACTTCAAATTTTGCATAAGCATTCTCTAACAGAATAGATGGAAGATGTGTTTCGTATTTTATTGAAATTCATTGCCTAACGGGGTTAAAAAGGGGTAGATAATAATCGTAATCGGTTCAGCCGTTTAGGCGCTGAATGGTAACAAACACACACACACACACATACAAACTTTAGAATTTATAATATTAATAGAATTTGAATCCTGACACTATAATAAAGATTGTTATGTAATAAGTATTCAAACATAATAATTTATATGTTACTAGCTGCTCCCCACGGCTTCGCCCGCGCGTAAAATATGTTTTGTTGTATCCCTCGGGAACCAGACCGATTTTCGGCATAAAAAGTAGCCTTTCGATCCTATAATCCTATCTATAGTCCTTCTTCGGCATCGAATCTACATAAGTACCTACCAATTTTCATCGAAATCGGTTCCGCCGTTTAGGCGCTGAGTGGTAACAAATACACACAAACACACATACACACACACACACACACAAACTTTCGCATTTATAATATTAATAGGATGATAGGATTATAACAAAAAATAATAACGTAGGTAAAACAATTAAAAATCATATTAGAACCATTTTTGACTTCTACGCGGACGAAGTCGCGGGCAAAAGCTAGTAATTCATAAAATAACACACAAATAGGCCCAATTAACGCACTTACTTCTTTACTTTTCTTGTCTCTTTCCTTTCTTCCTACACGGTCGACAACGGCTTATGGAAGTTGTAATTACATTTATCATTATACATAGCGCGGTCAGCCCGTGGTTAAATGACCATTAATTAAAGCAGACCTCTGCATATGATTGCATGTTAATCAATTGCAGGTATCATTTAAATATGAATTCTTAAATTCTTCATGTGTTCAAAATTGTTATATAAAAGTTAGCATCAAATGAAAATTATCCTCATAACTAGTATGTATATTAAATGGAAAACTATTCGGACGCGATCGACGACGTCGAAAACAATCGATATTTAACAGAACACCTTTGAAAAATACGGCAACAAACGAAGATCACCTACAGCAATGTCAGTTTTTAGCTAAACAAACTTAGTATTAGTACTCACCGATTGCCCCAATCGAGTTTCGCTACTAGTTTCAACTTCAACGCTCGTGTTTGGTCTTGAGTGAGGGTCCCTGCTAAGAGAGCTCGTCGCCCACTCAGCAGTTCCCTCATCACTTTTGCGACCGCGCTGAATCTGTATGTTTCTCGTTCCTACAAATAAATATTTTAGAATTAGTAATTAATTACCTATATTGTTAATATTGGTATAGTAAATTTTCAGTAGCGCACTGTGATTCTTAATAATTAAAGACGAAGGTACAGTACACTACCAAACAACGTTTTTAAACCAACGACAGAGGTTGCCGGACGTATTAAACACAATCCTAATTAAATGAAGACTCAATCAGAAAAATATACAATTCTATACACTTTAAAACATAGCACAAAAAGCCGCAAAAATTCAAATATTTTATAATAATAATAATATGTGGACACTATCACACACTGTCTTCTAGTCCCAAGCTAAGCAGAGCTTGTGTTATGGGTACTAGATAACTAAATTATAATACATATACATACTTTTTTTTTGTAAATACATACTTATAATACATAGGAAACACCCAGACTAAAGACAAATACAAATGTTCATCACACAAATATTTGCCTTCCGCGGGAATCGAACCCACGACACCCGGCGTCGCAGTCAGTTACACTAACCACTAGACCAACGGTGCAGTCAATCATCATCATATATCATTTATGAGCAGCTAGATGAGAATCAAGCTGTCCATAAAGAGACCAAGATTAAGACCCAAGATTCAGCTGTTTATGTAGACTAATGGTACGGCTCCAACCTGGTGAATTGCGTCGCTAAAATAAGATTTTAAAATTGATCGAAGATTTTCATCTGTTATAATTAATTGAAAATCTACTACTCAATAACTTATAATAAAAGAGCCTTGAAATATAACGATACCGAGTAAGTTATTGAGTCAGGACAGACAGATAAAACACAAAAGAATTATAATAATCATAAGCTTAAACGGAGACTCATAGAAATGCGTATTTTGCCCATATTGACCTACGTAAGTAGGGTTGTCAGATCGTCAATAAAGGATTATTAGGAAATATCCGGCTATTAGGAAATAGCCGGACAGACCGGCCAGTTTGGCTAGACATTTGGGTAAAAAGGCACTGTCAATCATTAAATATATTGTGTCTAAGTAAAATTCTTGAATGTAAAATCAGGCTTTGTCATTTTAGCTGTTGCTATTTTTTTTGACATCATAGTCATGTCAAGATCAGGCAGAGCTGAGTCACTTTTAAAGACTAATACAAAACAATATCTCGTCTAACCTACAGAAGCATTAGGTATAAGGACAGCTAGCCGTTAGCTTTTTTTTACCTAAGCTGTACAAAAAAGTCATTTTTGCCAGTAATTATTTATCCTTATGAAGGCAACCAACATGAACAATATGAAAATTATGTAAGAAAGTCGCTTAATGAGGAAAGTCTATACATACAAGGAATATGACAAACAATGATTCATACATAACCGCACAAAGTATAATGTTGAAGTGCCTATTTATTAAGAAAAATACTCATAAACATACCTATTTTTAAAATGAATAATTTTGTTTAAAAGTTCGTCATAAAACGAAGGGGTGAAAAATGCTGGTTAATTACTATGTGATTATGTATTGAGTAAAAGCGATACAGTTTTGAATATATATAGTGTAGTAAGTAGATAGTGTTAGTGATCCTTGATATGGCGTGTGAGAGCCCTGGAAGAGATTATCTCTTTGGTGACGTCCCTCGGGCACCAATAGTGGGTTGGGAAGTGCTGGGTAATACAAATGTCAAGTGTGTTACAAAATATTAGTTATGCTAGTAAACCATCTTTCTCAATGTATGGCTCTAGTACCGTAGTTATAATTAAAAAAAAACAAATTAAACCTTATTTATTTTTGGTTTACATTATAGGTAGTTACGTTTAATTTAACTAAGCGCTTCGTTGTATTATGTAGGTAAGTGTGTTTGATAAATAGGTTGTGATTTAGTTTTTGCATAACACATGACAAATATATATACCTATTTCATCATAGCAACATTATGCTTATTTTAATCAGTTAAGTATAGCACAAAACCTTAGCAGATTTGAAGCAATATAATTCCATTTATCTCCCCGATAAATAAGGTGGCACAAAACGGCAACCTTTCTATGTTTACATCTGGGGCAAAACAATGTAATCGGAAAAGTTTAAAGGTTAAGACACAACCTAAGACAAATTAAATCTACTTACAGACTATAATATGAAATTATTTAAAACTTACGACATAAAGTTTCTTCCACAATCGCGCCCATTCTCTCAACACGCATGCTATTTCTCGCACCAGTGGATCATCTTTTAGCTCCGCTATAGCTGTTGCGCCGGAACCTTTCACGATACAAGGCCGAATAGAGACCACACACGATGGAAATATACCCCATGCCGAGCGATTCTTTGAGCTGAAGCCTCTGTACCAACCTGAAAAGCATAAAGCTAGAATTAGGAAGAATCTAAGGATTTACCATATCTGGTACCACGGAACCGCACTTTCCTACGCTTCTATTTTTGTCACTGAGACATGTCATTTACTAGAATGTTTCTGTGCGTTCTAAACCGTGGTGATTTTAGTCAGTATACACGCTTTTCATTGCACCTCGCGATGGGAGACCCCGACATACCTAGCCTCCGCGTCGAAGCAGGAACGGCGGAGTATGCTTAAGGTCGCATTACCTCATGTATAAAAAGGAAGAACGTAAGTTGTGTATGTGGACATCCTAAATGGTTGATGATATTTGCCTTCTTCAGTTTACGTAAAGTATATATTAGAAAGCCAGTTTTCAAGGGGCACTACCCTCAACTAATTTTGTTGAATTGAAGAAGTCATTGAAACTCAATTGTCACATTTTTCTATATAATCCATATTATTATTTTGTATTTTTTAACCTTATAGATCATAAATGTTCAGGGTCGACTTTCTATCGGTCGAGTGGCGAGTACTCTCGGTATATTGTGCAATAAACATTTATAGAGAAAATATTTGATTTTTTGTACGTTTGGTTTGTTACGATTTAACTAAAAATCTACATTACCGATTTAAAAAAAAAAACTTATTTAGAAAGTTACACATGTAGCAGGTAACATATATACCTAGGCCATTTTTTTTAATTACCTCCAACATAATTAAAAAAAACCGTATTTATTATTTATAACATTATAGGTATTGCAATAATATTGTATGTAGGTGTTTGTTGTACTACTTTTGATACCGAAGCGAAGCGAGGACGGGCAGCTAGTGAGAATATGTAGAACATAACTGCTCTAGTTTTAATTATTCATTAACTGACAGTATCTTATAAACGGGTCAACTGGTTTGTGTGGGATGTGAAATAGATAGCATTTAATTTTATCTAGTTAAACATAATTGACCTAGAGAATGCATTGTTCAACAGTTGTAAACATGGATGCAGCTATAAGTTTATATGACTGAGTGTTTAAAAAACTTTTGGTAAAAGGTCTTCTATTTTGACAGCGCTATCAAAACAAAAATTTTTAGTGTTCATTTCGGCAGTTTTAATGTTTAATTTGCAAAATGAATAATCCACGTGCTTATGGACAAAAGAAAATTGCTGAGAGGGTTTTCTAAAATGGCGCCCACGAGGTGGCAGCACCAATGCGTCAGGTCTAGCTCTCAAGCGCAGTCAAAAAGTTAACGCCTAATCGGCCCAATGTCAAAGTGAAAGTGGCGCCAACTGGTGGCGAAAATTTTCTTAAACACCCTCATTTAATTTCTCTCTCTCTCTAATCGGTCCCTCATGTCTGAGGATCGGGGTCAGCATCGGGGTAACATCTGGAGCGGATGATCTGCCTCCACCGGTCTCGATCCAGCGCGTCTCTTACGACCGCGTGGAATTTGGAGGGCGATGAGTCTTTCACTTGATCGGTCCATCTGGTTGGTGAATGACCACGCGATCGTTTACCTTCGGTGTTCCCAACGACAGTCAGTTTTTACAGACTTTCATCGCCTCTGCGCACTGTGTGGCCGAAAGAGGAAAGAATGCGTTGTTGGCATATGGTCGACAAGCGGGTTTTTATTTAGAGTTAATTTAGGATAGAGAGGTTGGTGCGTTTTGCGGTCCAAGGTATTCGAAGTAATCGCCTCCAGCACCACATCTCGAATGCATCGATCCTTTGTCGTTCTCGGGCTAAGATCATTCCCTTTTGATCGAGTTACCTTAAACGCAAGATTCCAATGAAGGCGTTATACCTAAACATGAAATTTGCCTAAAAAGCTGTTTGCCTTAATGAGAGATGCCGATGAAGCAGTATGACTGAAATGTGAAATTGACTAAATAGCAGATTGCTGAAAGTTAATGTCTACAAATCAAATTGCCTAAGAAGTTAAATGTCTACAAAAACGAAATGCCTAAGTGGTTAAATGGATACAAAGCAATGTGCCTAAATTTGTGAAAATTTTTAAATGTTTTCGTGTGTACCTGAGATAGCGTTTTGTGGACAGCTGATTATAAATTATATGTAAATAATATTTAACATTTTGTAGTTGTTACATTGACCACATACATGACTCCTGGGGGCCTACTTTGAAAATCGAAGATAGAAGTTACCAGTGATTTATCCCTTTCACTAGATTTCGTCAAGAATAACGACTGACAGAGACACCGAGTGTAGTTAATTGTTGACACACTGTTGTGTTATTGTGTAGGGTCAGGCATTAAGTCCGCCATTACATATTGTATGTATAAAGTTGATAAATAAATAAATAAATAACACGTGCCACTAAATTCGACGTTCGTCAATTTCCTTCAAAAATTATTGTGAGAGCCAAATGAAAAAATAGAGCTTGGTCTTATATTTTACAATGAAATAGGCCATATAGTCGATAACTCTCTTCATTTTATTGATTTTTCAATAATTACCAGCCTATCCACATATTAAATTTACAGCTTCTCATCTCTTCAGTCATCTTGTATTTCAGGCAAACTGCTTTATAGGTAATTTAAAATTAGGCAATCTGCTATTTAGTCAATTTCACATTTCAGGCATACTGCTTCATCGGCATCTCTCATTTAGGGCAAACAGCTTTTTAGACAAATGTAATGTTTAGGTATAACGCCTTCATTGGCATCTTGCGTTTAAGGTAACTCGATCAAAAGGGAGATCGTTCACGTTTCTACTCCATAAAGGAAGATAGGAAATACTAGGGCTCGCATCAGTCTAATCTTCTTCTAGCAATTTTTCATTTAATTAGCATGGTCCCATTTATATTTCTAAACATCTTTTCTTTGAGCCTATGAATGCTTAGGTAAAATTGCCTACTTCCAAATGTAAGCTGTGTTGTTGAACAGTAAGTGTTTCAATCAACAACAACAAAAATCATCATCATCATCATCATACCAGCTATTGCGTTGTTATCCTACTACAGGGAAGGCCTCTTCTCGTGTAGACAAGACATGAACATTGATCACCACGCTTGCTCAATGGCAATTGGCGACTTCATTTTAAAAACAAAAGATGGACAAGTATTATTCAGTATCAAGGTTTTAATACTAGTTAACTATATATTAAAATGTTTTCAGCATTCTGCAAGCATATGAATGAGACTACTTAGAACAGGTGGCTATTACAATTTGTATTTCAAACAATTAACTACCATATACGCAATGTAATTAAACCACAACAACATATTCTACTGTTTGTGTATATCAGCTTCATTGAAGATTGGATAGAAATATACTTTACTAGCGATTTGCCCCTGCTTCTTAAGTGTCTACTGACCTTTCTTTACATGTGAAATCATTTAACTTCTCAGCTTTTTTATATAATAATTCATATATAACACACATAGCCTTCAGAAAGAAATATCCCTAAGTGAAAAGCATATCAAACCCGTTGGATGGTTCAGAAAAAGTTGCAGAGAAACGGACAAGAATAAACAGTGACATTACTTTGTAGTAGTTACAGATAATAATTATTCAATCACAATATTTATAGTAGAACTAAATATACGGGAATAATCTTTATCCCTTTTTGTTGGTTGCTTCCGTCGCCTGTTCACTTTATATCCATTTCGACTAAGTATCTCCTGAATATGATCGAGTTCTTGCTCTAAATGCTCAGGGTCACACAGATCGTAGGCTCTGTTCTTCAATGATGCTGCGGTAGTTCGTACATAGGCCAGACTAAGCGAACTATTGCTGAAAGGGTCAAAGAACATATCGCCACTGTAAAGAATCGACAGACCAGCAAATCAGCGATTGCCGAACATATTCTACAAACGGACACCAATCACTGGATTGAATTTCATCATACGCAAGTCCTCTCCACTGATCGTACCTACTACTCACGGGTGGTACGAGAAGCTATTGAAATTAAGAAACATACAAACTTGAATAGGGAAGACGGCTTCAAGCTCTCGGCTACGTGGAATCCAGTGATTCAAATTACACAACCTCGCTTTGCGCAGTCGATTAACGCTCGGAATACGGACGGCATACAGAATAAGGACGCTGTCAGTGTGTTTTGTGATAGTACGTGATAAGACAAAAATGTGAGGGTAGATCTAGAATCTACTTCGCATACGGAGTCAGAGCCGTGACATCGCCACATCAGTCTGCTTGTGACCACGGCCGGTGGAACCTGGTCGAAACGTCAAGCAAAATAAGGTAAATACCTAATGCATGATCTCGTTAATTCCCGTATATTTAGTTCTACTATATTCAATTACAATTATTGAATTACACTAACTTTTGAAATGCAATTTGTTTTATTAGCAAACTAATACATAATTAATGACATAATATTAGAAAACATAAAGCAAGTCTTTTCTTAACTAGGTACTTTACAAGTCAAATATTTCTAGATAAAAGTGAAAGTATATGAAAGTCCAAAAAATATTTTAAATATAAACAGACATAATACAGATTAAAAAAAATGTAAGTTGTCATGTTATTTAAACTATTCACAGTACAAATAAATTGCGCTAATAAGTATTGTTTTTGTTTTTTTCAATTTCTGTAGTTTTAAAGTCAAATCATAGTAATATGTTTGTCTGGTTCATTGTCTACTTTAATATAACTAAGGAAATGATACAATTTATGATTTACAATTAAATATTTTACCTCCATTCTCTTCTAATATTTGCACAGTCTCTCCTATTTCCAGTGGCAATCCTGATCGGACATCTCCTTTCCAATTGTAGACAGCTGAAAACCAAATGTAAAAAAATTGGATGTTGAAAGTGGTGAAAGATAATTAAAGCATATTTGGGTATGATTGCCATAATCCCCTTGATTGGGCGTGTTTGCAGTGGTCTTTATTGTAAATATATGCATTTTTTTTAATCATTTCTTCAATACACGGGCAATTTTTCATAAGTAAAAGTAAATTCTGTATGTAATGTATAGTGGTTAACACTTTCCGGAAAGTAAATGTATATAGCCGTGATGTGATGACAATAAGACATCTATTGTGTCTAGAATGGTGTCCATGAACGGGTTAAGTTTGTCTTACTACTAACATTGCACCCAGTATTGTAGTCTCAATGAAGACTAGGGACATTATATTTATATGATCCTTAAATAGCTGACATGGGAGTATTTCTTGCCTATAATAAGTATAAAACAAGACTTGATCTTAGTCAAAACTAAGTTTTGAAATTATTAATAGAATACTTCAATTAATAATTTTTAATTAATGTAAACAACCTTGCTGTTGAAAAATTATGTCTGAAATTTATTGAAAAACCTAAAAGTAGTTTCATGCACAACAAAGAATGTAATAATTTAAATGGCTTAATTATTACTTAAATGATAATTAATTGGCTTAAAGAACAGTATGTTAATGTACTTTTCAAATGAATGAGTAAGAGGATTTAAAATAGAAATAATTATTTGCAAACAGATCTTGTATCACGGAAAATAGTTATAATAAAATGCATTACCTATTACAAATTTACGATATTTAATAATTTATGTACACTACTATTTTAGAGGTAAACATAGAATGCATAATAAAAAAAACAAGAATAAAACCCGAGCATGAAACCATTGAATTGATAAACAAAGGGCGTTATTGGTGAACAAACAAGTACCACCGAAATGAAATTGACAATCGTGTTACGAGGATTACATTCATTTATAGAACAACAATTAAGATTTAAATTCATAACATGTTATTACGTTTCCGCTGTAACTGGCAGGATGTATCCGTAGCGCGTAATGCTGATTGATTAAAAACGACAACTTACCGACTCCTAGCTTGGGTGATTTAGATGGAATCCACATATTTGGAGCCAATACTGGCGACTTTCACGAATTTTATAAACAAAATTCACTGAATCATTCTATATGAATTGTTATTTTCATCCCAAAATTGATAATCAATTCTGAACAAATCCTGTCTTCGATTCGATCAAAGTTTTTTGACAACTTGATAGGGATGTTGAATAGAATATGCTAAAAATACGACTTTTATCTATTTATTTACGGTTTAGATTAAATCACAGAGGTCATCTTACCGCTCTCACTCTAACAATTATAGTTAAATTAAAATATTCGAAGAAAAACGTCTCTCCACAAATGAAAAGACGCAAACTACCATACGAAACCTCTTTTTGATTTGATCGTTAAAAACCGCATTGAATCGCATTAAACCGTTTTGGTTTGTAAATCACTAGACCGTGGTTTATGTCAGTGGTGGTTTATCCCTATTAGTGTCATTCTGACGTTTTGAGGGATGTCCAATTCTAGAAATTAAATCGATTTTTCGAGTTGTCATGATTTCTAATTAGAGTCGAGATATTAATATTGGAGTTAGACGGTGAAAGCTAATCGCAAATGGCGCTAGCATAGATAGTACCTACACTTGTAGTTAGATAGTACCTTAGAGCATTAAACTAACATAGTACACAGCGGAACACAGTGTCAGCCATTGTTACGATTCCAATTGTTTACAGAAAAACTGTTTTTAGGTCAATTCATGACTGGAATAGATGTATTTCCTTGTACTTTGTCTATTAAAGATTACTGTGTTTGCAATGGCGGATCAAGAAGTTGAAATATAAACATAAAAAACGTGATATTTAATTACCTCTGTGAATAAAAGCAGATTTTGTTGAAAAGTATTTTGTTTTATATACTATTCGACTCTATTCCTTACTTCTTCTTTAAAATAATACAATAACTAGATTGCCAATATTAAATTTAAAAATATTCATGATATTTATGTATACTTTCTTAATTTTGATTGAAAGTATGAAAGAAGCTAGTAATTACTTTGTACTAGCTTTCCGCGGCGTGGTTTTACCCACGTCTTTGCTTACTACTATGCTGCCGTTGCCAGTAGCGTGACATTACATAGCATAATAACCTTTCTCAGTAACTGGTTTATCATACGCAAAAAAAAAAATGCGAACAATCAGAACTTTAGTTTCGGTCGTGCCTACTGCTTAATAAGAGCGATATAAAGTTGAAACGATAACACAGTGATCTCGAGCGTCAAAATGCAAAATCGGTAGAGCTGCCCACAAATATGGTAAACTCGCATTCAAAATCGGTATATGAACAAAAAAAAAACAATATTCAATCAATTATGCATGTTTATTTTTTATTGTACACGAAATATAGTGCAGTTCGATACAATATTAATATGATGTCTTAAACTAAAACTTACATTAATGTATTTTATAAAAATATAAACCATGTTAAATCTATTTTTGCTATTCTTAGGATCATACCAATATTCCTTGAGCTGAGGAATGGGATAGTGATTAAATGCTAAAGAAAAAAGTAGACAAAAAACGGTAACATTTGACTAGCATTGCAACATTTTAGTAAAGTAACATTATCTCAAAATAGTTCTATAAATGTGTTATCAGGAAATCCGTTTTTTGTATTCTTAGGAATCGTTACAAAATCTTTACATTTCGGTATTTCAGTAAAAGAGATATCAGTAGAAATACCAAAAAATCGGTAGGTTCGAGAAACATCATATAATTACTTAAATTTATGTTTATTAATCCCTCAGAACAAGTACTAAAGCATAGAAATACTGTTAGGAGAATAAAGCGTACACACTCGGAGACAAATAGAAGTTTAATAGTGCTACGATACCTTCTGACAGTTTATCGATATCGATAGATGAAATTTGTCTATGGGCTATGGTAAATTAACAGACATACTAATATCAAATGAGGTTGCATAAAAGCTCTCGTAATCGAACTACAAGAAACAAAGGGCCGTTTTACACCTCACCGAAATGGCATAGGCCAGCAGTGGCACCAGCAGGAGCACTTTCAATGTGAAATAATTTTGAAGTTTATATAATATATATTTATGTTTCATGCTGTAAGTTCAAATACAATGTAAATGAATAAATAAACTGTATATGAATAAATTAAATAAATTGAAAATTTAAATATACATGATCGATCCACACACTGCCTCGCATCACGGAGCGTAGTGCGAGCGTGCGTGTTCTTGTATTGTTTGTAAGTATCTCTCTTTGTATAGAAATCACGCGTGGTGCAACACACTAAAAACGCATTTAAGCGCTATGTTACTGATCACACGTTTACATGCAGAGAAACACGTACTCACGCGCGTGGGTTTGGGGCCAGACAGTATGGACACCGAGTTCTGCAGTAACGTGCGTGATTGATGATGCAGACCAGCACTCTCGCATCTGCACGCGTGACACCGTCGCCGTGTCGCCACGCTCCCGCAGCGTAGTGCGGGGCAGTGTGTGGATCGCCAAAATACCAGTATCGGCCCCCTGTTCTTTTCTGACTTTCTTAGTTTAGCATCAAAACAGATACCCCAAGGTAAAAATGAAACACAGCTGTATGATTCATGTCACAAATGTATGATTATATTTCCAATAATATTGAAACACATTATTACTGCCCCTTAAAATTACAGTTTTAAAACAAAATATTTTTTGTTATGTTATGAATTGGTACTTTTAGAATTTTTCCCGATCAATTTTATGAATAAATTTCTGTAGTCATCTAGAAAATAATTCTCTTTTAATTTGCTTCATGGATCTTCCGGTCTGATCTTTTGGAAACCTGCAAAAGAACACAATGTATGAAACACTATAAAAGGTACAAAGATAGTTACCACAAAATCGTTAACTACAAATTATAGTAATATTTTTGTCACCGATAAAATATGCAGCACAAGTCACAACACTATTGAACATGACTACACAAATTGGTAAAAATGTTAAATACTTAAAAATTACTGAATCTAATGGCAAACAGACGATTATAATATTATGATTGCAGTTTAATAAAGTATAAATCACTTAGGTATTTTGCACGTATGTATAGGTTTTTAGTATATATTATTGGTTTGTTATCTACTCACCGATGGAAGTTGACGATTTAAACTTGATTTTCTTTGCGAAAAGAATGTAATTTACAACCTACAATAACGCAAAACATTGCCTATCCAATGGGCTTAATTTTACTTCACAATAGCACTATGTAATTATTAAATAACATACAATATTTCACAAAACAGCTAAACAACAATGAAAATTACGAGCGGCGGTTTATTTGGAAAAATAGGACAAGTATAAGAGGGCGATTAACACTCCTTCTATGCTTTAGTACTTATTCTGAGATTAATCGATTTGTTCGTTGACTTGACGTTGATACCACAGACTAAGTAGAGAACAAGTTTGATTCAACGCTCATCTCTATTGCTAGTCCGATAATCTGAACTTGTTCTCTACTTAGTCTGTGCTACTCGGTTACTCGGCTATAGAAGTTAGAATTTGAAATTTAGAATTGGTCAACCCTAGCCATAGATCTTAAACTATGTACTGAGAACCCTAGCTTTTCTAACGTGAACTGACTTAAAAGTAGTTAAAAGTTAAAAACTATAAATTTAATATTTATAAGCTTTATCTTGATTTGTGAAACAAATTATTGGATTGAAAGCACATAAACAATAGACACACACAGTTTTTTAATATTTTTGACTGAAGATAAGTTTTAGGATCAAGACGACTGCAATAAAAATAATAAAATCATGTCGGATGACTTTATACCTCTAAATCAAAGCACTCCAGTGCATCAGAAGTGGCAGCCTGGCAGAAATCAGCATCAAAGATTTAACAACCGTAATCAAAGCGGTCACTGGCGAGGCGGACACAAAAATCATTGGAGCAGTAGTCCAAGGAGTAGTTTTGGGGTATGTATTTGTTATTATTTCGCCATGTTTGAGGCGCTTCTAATAATAATTCCCACGACATGCCTTTCTATAACGGATGAAGTGCAAAAAAAAATTTCCAAAACTATTTTCATTAAATTCAATATAAGCCTGTACAGAAAAAGAACAAAGATCACAACACTACTGTGACTTAGTTGACTTTTTCACAAAAATGTATCTTGGTTGTTTCACATCATTATAATATTGTTCATGTTTTGATAAAAGTGGCTAGCAATGGATGTATGAGATGACCAATCAAGATTGGGGGAGGCCTACTAGGCTAAGTCGCAGTGGTGGTGTGACACAGACACCAATTGGTATTATTCATCCAAGTTTCAATAGCAGAAATATTCTTCTTAATTGGTAACCAATTTCAAAAACAAGCATTATTGTGGTCTAAACCAGGTTTCCATAAAGTTTTTTTTTCTAATTTTATTAAGTACCTATCACATTGTTTATGGTATACCCTGCTACTTTTATCATCATAGTTAAGAAGACCAGGGCCGCCTAACACAGATTTTTCTTATACTTAAAGGGAGACTCGCACGTGAAACTCACTGTAGTAGTTATATAATTATAAGTTTTCTAAATAAACTATTATTATTATAAGAAAAATAATTCTTTTAATGAAACTGGTTTCTGGTTCCAAACTTTGGTTTCCAAAGTGGCCAAGGGGTAGCAGTTTTGTGATAGAGTTGCTGCATTGTGTGTTGAATGTTTCAATATTTGCTGCGTATTGTGTGTTTATTTTATTGGTGTTGTAGGTATGGATGTTCTTTTTTGAAAACTGACACCTATAATTTTATTGTTTTATGTATTCTAGTTTTAATATCCACCTTTGTATAATTTCAGAGTATCTCAAGCAACAACAGTTATCAAGACAGTAGGAGTAATATAGATGCATATCTACATCCTTCAATGTTACAAGATCCTTGGGCAAGTTTAAGACAAAATAATAGTACATAGCCTGTAAAATATTTTATTTCCAAATGATATAGGTATGGTAAATATCATCATGATCGAAATTTTGTTGGTTTGGAAAAAAATACGAAATTCACTTTTTACTTTATTTGGATACAACAATATCTAAATATTATTACTACATTAAAAAAAAAATTACATGTCGTTTGGATTTCAAATTAATCAGTTGGTAAACTGACGGTTTTGATATGCGCTTATAGTAACTTATTATTTTCAAATGGCTGCCCTGTAAAGTTTAATAAAATGTCAGATCCGTCACTATTCTACTACTATGACGATATGTCTATGTCAATGCAATAAAGTGTAAGAATATAGATAGTATGCACTGATATGTTAGATGCATTTTTGCTAAATAGTTATAACAGAAGTTTTTTTTTTACCTACAGTGGCAGATGAGCCAACAGCCCACTCGATTGGTGATGATAACTGTTGCTCATTAACTTTCTGAAAGGCCAGAGGATAGCATTAATATCACAGTACTGTGATATTAATGCACTCTTTAAACCTTGTTTAAAGAAAGACAGTACTATTTAAGCTTACACACTTGTAATGGGCAGACATCAATGGATTCATTTTATTATAAGTTTAAAGATATTGATTTTCTGACTTAAACATGAGATTTATCAGTATGATAAAATTTGTGAATAGTTTTGGAGTTTTAATAAAAATTATATTACTTTGTACTTAAAATAATTGTATAAACTTGTTAAATTTCAACCTATTACTGGGTCAAATGCAGAAAACATGCACCTTATCTCAGAAAGTAACGCAACTGATTATTAACGAAACTGATCACATTCATAACGAAACTGATAAAATAAAGGTGCAATTATAATGTCGAATTTATCCTTTTTTAATAGGCAAATAATGTGGGTAGTTAATAATCATATTTTTTTTAAATAAAACATATTTAAAAATGTCTGATTTAATAGTAAAATTATTACAAAAATCTTAAGAACAATTTTAAAGGAAAATAAAAATATCAGTACGTAAAAATATTAGATTTAGGTACACCAAATCTGTCACCAATATTTTATTTATATTATGAAACAGGACTTGACATAATATATACTACTCTCACATAACATCTAGCCCATGAAAATTTTAAGATAGCAAAAAATAGAAACTGAAAATAAACTTCTGATTTTTAAAAAGAAATAATTAGTACCTAGCTTCTTTGAAAACGATAAAACATCTATACATATAATAAAAATGTAACCGATCGCTGTCTGTACATGGAAGATATATGAGAAAAAATACTATTGGGACCTATATCAACGCAAATAGAACCCAAAACAATGATTTTTAAAATTTTTGTCTGTTTGTCTGTTTGTCTGTTTGTCTGTTTGTCTGTGCGTTTGTGCACGCTAATCTCAGAAACGGCTTATCCGATTTAAATATGGTTTTCACTAATATATTGTGGTAAGCTTCACTTAACATTTAGTGTTTGTTTCATGTCAATCGGTTCATAAATAAAAAAGTTATGCCAATTTAAAAAATCACATCGAACATTCGTTAATTTACTACGAAATCATACAGAAGCAGATATTTTAACAGGTTGCGGAATAGCTGATAGTGTTTTTATTCCTCGGATTCCTGTCATTCTAAACAGTCTTTCATTTAGTTTTAAACGAGTCGTTTTTCCAGTGAGTCTATGTTTCGCGATGACAATTAATAAAGCCTAGACACTAAATGTTGTCAGTTTGGATCTAAGTATTGGCTGTTTTTGGTCAGCTTTATGTGGATTTGTCACGTGTAAGTAATCCTAGCAGCCTGTATGGCTTTGATCCCCGATGGCTATACGTCTAATATCGTATATAGAGAAGCTTTTACTGTAAAGATTTTTCTTATTCACCTAAACGAAGATGTTTATAATTCAAAACAAACCAAAAGATATATCCAAAAAATGCTGCCCAAAATCACTATTCCACGCGGACGAAGTCGCGGGCACAGCTAGTTATATTAATAAAGTTAAAAAAACGGGAATTAGAAAATATCAGTTCAAAGTTACGCTTAGACACATACATTAAACCAGTTTTCATATTCTTATAAAAAATAAAAATAATCACAATAAACTTCCGATAATTAAAAGAAAACGTCTTCTGGAAAACGAGGAAACATCTAATCAAGTTAGAAACGGAATTTATGAAAGTAAAAAAAATGCCTGTTTTTCTAACTTGAGTAGGTATAGTAATGTTTCATTACAAATTTTCTACAACAATACAATAGACCTAAGCGTTTAAAGTTACGCTTAGGTACATACATTAAATCCGTCTTTATATTCTATTTGCTAAAAAGTGATCAAGATCTATACTACTCTCAACAAGCACACATAAAATGTCTGTAAAAAATAATAGTAATCAACTTCTGATTATTCAAATGAAACAATTTGCATTTTCTTAAAACATTGATATTTTACTTTGTGCAACTATTAAATATTTAAATCATCGTCATTACTGTTGTCTGTTATATTAGTGCTTATGTCGTGGCTCAAATTAATTTTGGTCAACTTAAAAGGACCTGCCTTGGTCATATCCAAGTATGCGCGATTTTCAGCAGTATATTTTACTTCACTTAATATGGTCACCTTATTTTTATTCACCTGATCCAACTCTCTTTTATAAGATAACTCCGAATTTCTGTTACTTACACTTTCCTCCCATGGACTATCATCACTCTCTGTGTATAAATTACCATCCATTTCTGATTCAGAAGTAGAATACTTCATTACATTATGCATTTTCTTCTTTCGACTCCTATTATAAAAAAGTATAATATGTAGTTTATCAGTTGTTTAGTACCCATAACACAAGCAAATATAATTGCTTAATTTGGGGCTAGATGGCGCTGTGTGAATGTAGTAGAATATTATTATATTATTATTATTATTATTATTATTATTAGTTGTCTTGTTTTGTTTTTGAGGTATTTTATTGTTACAAATGAAATTATATTATATTAACTATTAACTATTTTTCTTTATCTTATTTTCTTTGTTTCCCTTTGCTTTTGGAGTAGTAGTAATGATTTTTTTCTTTTTATTTCTTTTACCTTCAGTTAAGGTTTCCATATATTTCCTTTCCTTTCTTTCTACATCATCTTTTTCATTATTTATCTTCTTCTTTTTTACTTCAGGAGGACTATCATGATTATCAACGACACTATTTCTCTTAGGATTATTCTCTTTTTTTATCAAGGTGTGATATTTTACATCAAAACATAGACAATCGCCTCGTCTTTCACCACAAAAGCAGCTAACATTCCGATATTTTATCACATTAATATCATCAGTTGTAACAATCTGATGTAACATCATAGTCCCGTTTATGGGGGATATATCCTTCATGATATTTAATTCTTTTGTGATATTAATGTCATGATCACTTACATAAAAAAGTGTTACCGCTGTCTTGTCTTGCAATAATTTAAACACTGTAATAGCATCGGGAATATCAGATCCATAAGCAACAGACATGTCCAAAAGTCTTTTCAAGACCGCCCCAACTCCATCTGCAGCATTTTTACCATGAGAGGCTTCAAAAAACGACCAAGTTGAATGATTAAAGCCATAATGTTTAGTATATTTAGCAGCAAAATTATATTTTTGGCGATATTGTGTAGTGGGGCCGTCTGAAAATATATGTATCGTGTCAATTTCTGGGAACTCGTACTTAAAATGATTTATTATTGGTTGAAGATGAGCCCAAATACTAAATGGATTGTGTTCGTTGTTGGAAGAGATTGTACAAAATGAATCCGGATTACGATTTTTAATATACGCTACTCCAGTATGTAGTGTAACTTGTGATCTAGAGCCACTCCAGTGCATGCCCTGGGTTTCAACGTGATGTCTGCATTGATAATTCTCGCTAAAATCTATAATAAAAACAGCTTCATTGTCTCTTATATTATCAACGGCATCCCTAAATGACTTATGTTGGTGTTTTATGTTAAAAAAATGTTTTTTGAATTGCTTCATGTCATTTTGAAATTTTTGTATTAAAATTTCTGTAGTTCCAGTCTTCAAATCTTTCATACACTTTTTTGTAAAAGCTTCCACTTGTTCGCCATAATCATTTTTCTTTTTATAGGATACTTTTTTATGACACCATTCAAACCAACAAACATTTCTGGACATATCAGTATCTAAAAGTGCAATATCTTTGGAAGCACAACCTTGACACTCCCCATGCATGCATAGTTTTGACTCTAAGTCACATGAGATTTCTTTTAAAAGATCTTCTTGGACACCTGATTTTATTGCTCCAAGACTGTGCAATTTTTTAATTTTAAAATTTATGTTATCGTGACGCATACAAGCACAAGTGTCACAATTTTTTAGTTTAGGTGACAAAACATAAAAGGGTTTATGCCGCAAAACAGAAGTGTACGATGCTTTACCACCGTTATTTTTATATTTTTCATATAGATTACGAATAGTATCCAGGAGATATCTTATCTGCATTTTCTTTTTATTTTTGGTCTTGCATTCTTTTTTGCCAGCCGTGACACGGCTAACATCATCTCTCAAATAAAAATCGCGTATTTCTTTAATCAAAGTCTTTCTTATACATGGGTTCGAAATGGAGTTTCTAATATTACTTTTAAGGCCCATAACTTTGGCCATCTTATACGTGAGTTTATTCTCTCTAGTCACCGGATTGTCAATAACTTTTTTAAGCACTTGTTTTTCTTTTTGGGTAGACGATTGGTACACAGATTTTAGTGACTGAGATAGAACTTCTAATTCCTTGTTAGATTTTTCGATTTGTTTTTCAGTTATAGTGCTTGGCTTTTGGCTCATATTTAATTTTGTATAATTTTTTTGCAGACGATATATCTTCTTTTTCAAATTTTTCATTATTTTTCCTTGACGTTTTAAAGCTTCTTTTTGTAGTTTAATATTATTTTGCAATCTTCTTACATTGCCTTTTAGTCTTTTTATATAAATATCTTTTACGGTTTCAGAGTGCAACTAACTTCTGCTCCATCAACAGCATCAACGGTTGTTAAGCTGGAGGACGGTTGACCACCAGTTTTCTTTTTCTCGTAATATCTCGCCGAGTATTCTCTCCATTTTCGTCTAGTTTCTTCTTTACCCTGTTCACTTAATTCTTTAATTTTTCTTTTACGTAATTTAACTCTTTCAAGATGTTTTTCCGTAAATCTTCATATTTGCTTGGATTATTTTTTAGGCGCTCACGGTATTTTTTTGTCTTTCTGCGTTAGTCATTGGTGCCATCTCTGTAAACGAAATACTTTTATTATTTATTAAATGTATGTTAAAATGTATTCAATAACTTATTAACGAAGATCGGAATTAGGTAGAGTTATTTATGTACTTACACCAATTACATACAGCGAAAGAATAAAGTAGATACGCTTCAAATGCCGAGATTAATTTTAAAGCCGAGCTATCTTTATCATATTCATTAGTAATAGGTTGAGTACAATCATCAATAACAGGATTAGCAAATTCAAAACTCTTGTTACTATTACTTAAACTTTGTTTACCACTTTCATTAGAAACATCTTCTATACTTGCTTTGCTTTTGTAATTATCATATACAGTGTCTAAATTAGATTTTAAAAGTTCAGAATCAACAGGATACACAACATTATCATTAGAATTTTTATCATTACTAAGACCCCTACTATCATTAAATGGTTGTTCACTTTGGGGTGCAGAACTTATTATATGATCCACATGTCTCTTCCAGACTAAGTTTTCATCTATTAACCTGCATAAATGAGTTCTCTGTCCCAAAGCCTCATCAATAACTCATTTTACATTTATAACTTTTATACTTGCATTTAGCAAAACTGTGGTTCCCTTTACCGCAATGGATACATTTTAAATTACTATTTATACTATTGTCTGTGACCCCTTGCTTCTTATATCTTGAAATCTTGTTTACACCTAAGTCACTTGACTGCCTTGACGATTCCTTGTTTAATGCTATGTCCAGAAATTCCTTGGCGTCTTTCAAGACTGGCTCCTCGCACAATCTGTCTTGAATTGGTCCAGAAAGTAAACCAGTCACAAATCTATCTTTCACAATGCTATCCACCATGTTCCCGAAATGGCAATCAGTAGAAGCCTTCTTGACTCTTGAAAACCATTTTGAAACTCTTTCGCCTTCAGCCTGTTTCAAATTATAAAAGGCTATTCTTTTCCTGAAGTGTGAAATTCTGGGTTGAAAACGTAACCTAGGTAGCTCTTCAATTTCTTTGTAATTTTTCTCTTTCGGAAGCTTTGGGTGTACCATGCTCTTTAAAATTTTGTAGACATCTTATGTAAAGAAATTAACAGCGTAGACAATTGTCTTTCTATTGGAATCTCATTTGCCAAAAAGTGTTGCTCAATCCTCTCCAAAAAGCAGTTAATATCGTCACCTTCCTGGTAGGGTTTAAAAATTATGTTCGACGCCATGTCGATTACACGCGTAAAAAAATTGCAGTTTACCTTTTTCACGGTTGTCTACTTTCCTGATGAAATTTTTCCTCGTCGCCATTTACTATGTATCGGGCCTTCTAATACATATGAAAATGAAATATAACGCCTTGTTCTATTAAAGATTTATTGAGATTGTAATTACGTGTACAAACAGTAGCAAGGGTGGAGAGAAAGAGAGAGCTGTCATCATTTGACAATTCCTCATTACAAACACTTGACATAATAAAAACTGCGTTCACAATATATTACAGTTGTAGTTGCAGTGTTATCCAGATTATACAGGCGGCTTCTATTTCCAAAAGATGTATGACGATTCATAACTTCTTTAAGTTTTGCAAAAAATATTTTAACATTTTTTTTTGTTAAAAGATGTGGCTCTAGCCAATGAACAGGCTTCTTTTTTTTATTGACAAATCTGTATGCCTCTCTCTAAAACTCTTCAACCAGTCCTTGCCCGTAATCTCTTCTCTGTGGCATGATTGAGAGACCTTTATATTATTTATTTTTGCTATCTGACAGAGAAACGCGGCGGAATTCTTTCGAGGTTAAACCATAAAATTTGTCACCACATTCAATAATGTATTCTTTCAAAGAAGCTTCTTGTTCTTCGTTGAAAACTTTGTTAACTTCATAATTAGAGACTAATTTTGCGTTATTCATTTTGATACTTGGGTATAATATATCGAGCCTTTTCAGGAAGAACATCGTAACCGACAATTTGCGTTTTTTACAGAAGGTTTTTTCATCCCTAATTCAAATGTAATTTTAATAGGTTTCTGATGTTTTTATAATTTGTTATGCATACAACTAATAAAATAGTTCTTATTACCTAACTGTTTCAATTTCACGAACTTTTGTCGGTTACGTTAAAATCGACGTCTATACTTACCATGAGGTGTATTCTGCATGTCGGTTGCGTTCTTAAATTTGTTTACTTATTGTTACAATAACTTTGACTTTATGCAGGTTTCTATACAAAGAAATAATATAATGTTAACAAAAACTGGTTTAATTATTAATCAACGTTGATGAGTATAAATATCAATGATAAAAATTGTGTAGATAGTTATTTATCGTCTTCATCAGTTTCAAGTAGAACATTGCTATGTTTCTGTCGTAAGGTAACTCCAAATACTCCTTCCAGTATACTTCTGGTACAACACCCTTTTCGCACATTTTCTTTAGGTCCTGATATTTTGCTTTTGAAATAGGAATCTTTTCGGTGCATGCAATTTTAGATTCTTGGATAGTTTGTTGGTTTTGTCGAGATCTCATTATTAAAGAAACGTCTTTTTCTTGTTCTGGGCCATCATAATCATTTTTAAAATAAAACTTGTTACCCTTTTCAAATCTGGCGGAACGTAACTTGCTAGTTTGTATTTTAATTTTGTTTGGCAAAAAGGCCCTTCCGTAAGACTTCCAATCTTCAACTACCTGGTTAATTAAAGGAATCATTTCATACTTTTTGGGATTAGTTCGAGCATCACCGATCAAAGTTTGCCATTCAGATGGCGCATAAATAGTCCGCTTCTGGATAAAGCCTTCTATCGTAGTATGTACTAAGTCAACAGGCATCATAGTGTGCCCAGGAATAAGGTAGTTTATTGACAACTTTTGAATAAAATTTCCCTTATTTTCAACTCGACAGATTTTCAACTTGACGGATTCGCAATTCGACGTACCGTCACGAATTGTCACAAAAGTACAACAGAGAAGAAAAGTCATAAGAAACAGTTTAAAATTTTAATAATCCAAAGCATTACACAGTGTATCTAATATTTTATCTACATGGCTGTTGCTTTTCAATCCATCTTCTATAATTCGGTCTATTTTAATGTTTTTTTTCTATTTCCGCTTTCCTTCGTTTTTTCGTAGGATTGTGGTACATCCCTGTTCTTCACTTTCTTGTCTTCGTTTTTTCGTAGGAAAATGCCTCTTTTTTTAATAATGTTATAAAATGCAATATGGATGGGTTTTTAGGAAGTCTATTATTTATTTTTCTGTGCCAGCCTTCTACATTATTAGTTGTTCTAAATGACTCTTTGTAACAACTAAATATGTCACAAGTTATTTTTTTAATCCACTCATTAGTAATATAGTTACGAAAAATTGTGATAGACTCATTATTAGACGATTCATCAAAAATTGACAAAAAAGCTTTAGGAATTATAATAGGCGGCAAAAGTGCAAGGCGTGAACAACGTTTGGTGATATTTTTGCCTTCATTGTCAGCGGTTAAACCTAACTGTTTTGATTTTTCCATACGGCTATAACATAGTGGTAGTAACAACCTTTTACTAAAACATTGAAAAGCTGTTTTTACCGCATTAATAGCGGCTAGTTAGTAATCACATTTAAAGTAACTTATATGTAGGGAAAACCTGTCTCGTAATATTGTAAATAGCCTTGGATATACGTCTTGAGTTTTGTTAGGTAACAAGGCATATAACAATGGTATAAAATTAGTATCTTCGTCACTATCACCCATATTTGCATGTAGGGAATAAAGTTGATAAAATGGTTTTGGACAGACTCTGAAGGTTCCTTCACCATAGTAAGTAGAAATTTTTGTAATATACTCTTTTGCCCATCACCATAGTAAGTATAAATTTTTGTAATATACTTTTTTGCCAAGGGAGTTAAAAATATTAGTATCTTATCCTCTTCACCCTCTTCGTAAAACACAAAATCGAAAAAAAAAGATTCTGGTAACTTTACATTTTTTACGTTTTTGAAATAACTTTTTTTTTAATTGAAGAGACTCGTATCTTGTTCTGTACAGCGTAGACTGCTTAGAAGAACATTTTGGTATGTTTGGATCCAACTGGGTATTTTGTTGATTTAATTCAAATATAATTGCTTAATTTGGGACTAGATGGCGCTGTGTGAATGTGGTAGAATATTATTATTATTATTATTATTAAATTCAGTAAAATGTTTTTCGAAGATTTTAAGAATTGGTTTCATATTCGTTTGCACTTCGGCATTGCAGTCATCAAATATTTTGTCATAATGTGTTGAAGTCTTATTCCGAGAACAGTTGTGTAAGGGTTGCTTCAATATCTTGCCGCCGCGTATTGTTACAGATGCACTACAAATATTTCGCTTAACGCAGCGCCAATTAGTACTGCCAGACTTGTTCTTCAAAATAAAATTGTACCCATCGCATAGTAATATTTTTCGATTTCTCTGGCTAGTGACAAACACTAATTCACTATTCATTATAAATTAATCGTAAACCACGCACATTAGAAAACTCCACATAAAAATTATGACAGACAATATATTATTTTTAAATGACGGGGCTATGTCAATACAGCAAAAAGTTTACATGAGACCTGTAGCTTTCTAACTATGAGGTTTATATTAGTTGTTAAAATATGAACTTCCTCGTAGCTAGTATCTTGTATGTTATTTAAAAAAAAAATAAGAAAATGTGTAATCAACTGTACATTTAACGACGACTTGAAAATTTGACGAGTTGAAAATTTGACTAGTTGAAAACCTATCGACTTGCAAATCTGACGAGTTGAAAATCACCCTAAAATTCGATTGATGCGTCATGAAATGATAGAGCATTACTAGCATAGCTTTATTTTATTTTGCCCTGCACAACTGTCACAGTACAACGTGATTTTAGCGTGATTTATTTCATTGATCATTTTAAGGTATGACGACTACCCGAAAACTGATAGCTTTCTGAATAATTTGTAGAATCTGAGTAGTCTATTATTGTACGAGACGATTCTCGCGGGTCAAACATCTCGGTTTTCTGAAACCAAGCAAAAGCACAATAGTTGAGGGTTCGGAGAGTTAGAAAATTTAATATACTTACATCATTTAAGATAATTGTTGGTGCAGGGTTGTTCCAGTCAAAGGGACTCGTGATTTCAATGAATTACTTTATTTACGATTAAAAAAAAGAACGTTTATTGCTTATAGAAAATACATGTACATTCGTTTCTGTTCTGTGTTCTGTGATAGCCAGAAACGGTAATGAAATCTAATCATAGATTATACAGATCAAAGTAAAAACTATAGATTAAAATCAATGAGAAACGAGAGTCGTAAAAAAGGCACACTAGATGGCGTTAGTCGTCACGTAGCACACCGATGGCGCTGTCCTGAACAATAATTATCATTAGTTTGTGCTGTACATTAAAGCTAATAAATCCGAATGCGTCCTCTTGACCCGATATAAGTAAAATTACGCATGCCTAAGTAGTTACGCACACGGGGTAAACGTACGTATTTCGATTTCTAGGAGGTTAATTTAATAAAAACTGATTGCCAAAAAATCAACATTTATTAGTTTTTAATCTACTAGAAAATGAGATTAAAATTTATTATTCTACAATCACATAAACTTGACAAAAATACATCTTTTAACTTATATCGCTGGTATATAATCTTTCAAAACAATTTTAACTTTATTGGTGCTTCTTTAATCTTTACCGGCTAATTTTAATTACATTATCTATGATTTCTTGAATGGTTAAACTCTGGTTGTCATAACTAGAAAACACACAAATAGCATCTTACTAAGGGCACTCAGGACTTACTACAAATGAACCTTTATCAATCACCGTGATAGTATGTACTTAAAATGGCTGACCTAAAATTATTTGATATCGTGTGATTTTAGTGGGAACTAACTACAGTGGACCCCCGGTAATCCGGCAAACATTATGCAGGGCAGTGTCGGACTATCGAATTTGTCGGATTATAGAGCACTGCCTAAGACCCCTATAGTCCGGATTTTTTTACGAAAGAGTACCTTGTAATCCGGCAAACTACATATCTAATGACGAGAGTCTATATATTATACGTACATATCGCTACTTCGGGGAAGAAAGGGCGTAAAAGCCACTTTTGGCCAAAATGAGTTAATAATGCAACTTTGTTTAGTTTTCGACGCTCTATCGATCTGTATATTTAAAATTTCAATATTCCCAAAAAAATGGCTTTTACCCCCATGATTTTTTTCTCACCAAAACCATTTTTATTAAAAAAAATTGACGTATATGACATTATTTAATTATTTCAAATTAATAAGGGCGTATCACCATAGTATGAAAGAATATTTGGTCGTAAATACAATATTTATTACGTAATATATATATAAAATTAGAATAATGCATGAATGATTAATAAGTAGAAGAAAGATTTATTTTACAAATTATAATTAAAAAAAAAGGTTAAACAAATAAGAAAAAGAAAAAAATATATAAGAAGAGAAAGAAGATGAATAAAAAGAAAGTAAAAGATAAAAAAAATAAAGAAGAATACGATTACAAGCAATAAAATTAAAAAAGTAAGAAAACGAAACAAAAAACAGAAAAGGAAATAGAAAAAAAAGAAGATTACTAATTATTGTCAATTTGATTTGATTTATGAATGAATAAAACTGATTTGCATCTTAACTAAATTTATTTATTTAATACACCAATACCTACCTAGTAGAATAAATTACAAACATACCATTATTTTATACTATTTTATCAATTTTAGTTAATTTATTTCTTAATTAATTAATATTAGATGATAGTAATTATTTATCACAGTTAACTTAAAATTTAAATTAATGAAAATAATCAAAGTTTATTTATTTATTTATTTATTTAAGCTTCTTACACACAGAATGTATAACGGCGGACTTAATGCCAACGGCATTCTCTACCAGTCAACCGGGTAATGCAGAGTTGAACCACAGTAGGTGTTCAAAGGTGCAAAGTTCAATTCAATTAAATCTTTTCTTTTGTTTCACTATTCATGAATCGTGTGCATTTAACTTAACAGGTAGGTAACCTAATTCGTTATAATAAATTTTGTAATATAGAACTATGATAAATCAGATAATAATAATTATTATGCTATTATTTTGAGCTTCTATGCACCTTAATTTCAATATTCACCACATTAAATCTTACAAAATTATAATAATTGTAGGTTTACTCACGATAATTGTTATAAGTGGTGCAGTCATTACGACCTTTTCACTGTCTAAAGATGGTTTATACGACACGATGTATGTTAGCATTATAGATATTTGTGGATTTACGTCCTATAGTACGTATTTATAGACGGTGTAAAAGCCATTTTTATTAAAATTTTGGGTCGTAAATCCATCCTATCTTCTAAACCATAAGGTCTACTTAAAATTAAGCTTCTTGATATTAAAGAGCACTTAAATGCAAGTAAATATCACCAATTCATTCGAATTTAACTCTATTGCAAAAAAAGTTATTTTCCAAAATTTAAAAAAAAAAACGTTTTTTCGCTCCCCTGTAAAGTTGCTATTTTGGCTTTTACGCCCTTTCTTCCCCGAAGTAGCGATATGTATGTACTTTGAAGTACAAATCAGACTCAATTTATGTAAGTCGAATTTAGTAAATTAAATAACAATTGAGAGCTTACGTTTTATTATAAAATTAAGCATAAATGCACATACATATCTACCAAAATAATCAAGAATTATTAATCAAAATCATGTAGTGAATACTATATCAAATTATGAAGCTTTGAAATATTCATCAATTTTTTTTTGTTTAAGGTTGTTATAACGCGAGATCAGAGCTTTGTCCCTCAGTCTTCTCAAAAGTAAAAGTTCGTTGTAGGATGTACCATTCTCTTCAGCCCATTGTAAACCTAGCTCAAAAGCGTTAACTGCGTCTTGATCTGTGACTTGTGGAGCAGTTGCAATCACGTCGTCGTTATCTTCCTGATCGTTTGTTGTATTATTAGAAACCTCTTTTATAATATCTTCGTCAGACATTTCAAGAAAAACATTTTCTTCTTTATCCATTCCACGGCACCAGACTTCCAAATCTTCCGGACTTATCTGTGTTTCAGTAGAGACTTGTTCTATAACTTCCGAAGTTACACTGATTTGTAGATCGTTGCTAGGAGTGGTGATTATATCTGGCCATAACTTTTTCCAAGACGATTTAATAGTTGATGACGGTAACGCACTCCACGACTGACTAAGAGCAAAAACCAAGTCTTTCATATTAAATTCTTTTAAAGTTTTTTCTATTGGTTGGTCTTTTGATACGGCTCTCAAAAGTAGGTTTTTTTTATAGTCTTGCTTAACAAATTGAATGATGTTCTGGTCCATTGGTTGAATCAGTGCAGTGCAATTTGGCGGAAGAAACATCGCAGTGATGCATTTATCCTCAGTTGTCAGTTCTTCTTCAGACGGATGACCGGGAGCGTTATCAAGAAGCAACAACGCTTTTTGAGGAAAATTATGATCTTTTAACCATTTTCTAACTTCAGGTACGAAGCATTCATCAAACCACTTTTTGAAAAGGTCTTTTGTCATCCATGCACTTTTTTGTCCGTAATAGTGTACAGGTAAATCAATGTTTTTGAATGCCCTTGGTTTATTAGATTTCCCAATGACCACCATCTTAAGCGCGTGTGTACCTGCAGCATTAGCACATGGTAGTATGGTTACACGCTCTTTACTCACTTTTCGTCCAGGTACGTCTTTTTCGTTACAAGAAACGAAAGTTTTGTTAGGCATCACACGCCAAAAAAGCCCTGATTCGTCTGCATTATACACCTGTGACGGGTCAAGATTTAAATCGTTCACCTTTTGCAAAAATCTTAATTTAAAGGGCTCTATGCAGGTGGCATCGTTAGAAAAGTTTCTCTCCTGTAATAGTCATTAAACGTATGCCATGACGACTTTTAAAACGTTCTAGCCATCCTTTGCTGGCCACAAAATCATCTTTTTTTGTTATTTCCTTATAAAAAAACTTAGCTTTCATCGCCAACATGGGTCCCGAAATTGGTGCATGCCTGTTTCTTTCCTGAAGAAACCACATGTACAAAGCTTCTTCCACTTCTGGATGTTCAGCTTTCTTGAGTGTCTGTCTCTTGCCTGGCCCGCAGTCAGTAGTTGACACGAACTTCTTAATCTTCGATCTAAAATATCACATTTTTCTTTAATTGTCAACGTTTTGTGCTTTCGCTTCTGGGTTTGTGACGACATTACTAGGTACTACATATACCTAATACACAATGAATAAATAGTAAACAATGAACGTACGCTAGGCCGTACCGCTATCACTAGTAGTCAAATTCAAACTAAGTAAAACAATGCATACGCGTCGAGCACAATAGCGGTGGCGCGTACGAGTTGTGACCTGTTCAAACTTGCGTGATCTATACAATTAGCAAAGATTGTCAAACATAATTCTGTCATGTCGGATTACAGGGGGCGCCGGATTAGACAGGGGCCGGATTATCGGGGGTCCACTGTATATGGAAACAAACATTATAACTATGACCATCAATAACCAAATCGGTTTTAAACTTACCAATAGAAAACTGCAGGCTCTTAAACCAGACAACAACATTTTTTGAAGTTCGAATACACTATTTAATTTTGAAAAGAACTCGTAAATAATTAAATTAACTTCACTACTAGTGTCAGTTAAACAGTTCAAGATCACATAATTTAACTTCTTTCACATTTACACTTCTTTTACATTTACACTTCTTTTACGTTTAGCATATTTTGTCAGTAGGGATGACTGAACCGCGGAATGGATGAGGGTGTTTAGGAAAATTTTCGCCACCAGTTGGCGCCACTTGAAATGTCACATTGGGCCAATCAGGGATTAACTTTCAAAAAGCGCTTAGACCTTTTACCAAAGTGGCGCCAACTGTTGCCAAAAATTTTCCTAAACACCCTCATTGATCGACAGAACTGACATTTGTCTTAACATTCGATGTTTGTTCACTCACTTGCTCCTTCGGATCGCTGCTATCTTCAGACACGTTCGCCGCGCCCTCTTGTGATTGATATTGAACGAACATCAATCGTTGACCTGATTTTGCGACGTCACTTTGAATACTTGCACAGACTAAGTAGAGAACAAGTTCATACCGCCAACTGCCTAACAAAATTCTTAGTCTTTGTTTAAGACAATTATTTTTGTGAGTGTGTCACAACTGTCACACCTATGTGATGTTTTAATATCTGCGACGAACCAACGCAAAGGCAAGACGGCATACAGTAAATTTATCAGTATCGATTACTGCCAATATTGCTTTAATGTTATTGAATTAAATTAGGTATAAGTAACATGTAAAAAAACATCAATGTTATTTATTATAAGATTTATTTTTTAATTTTTTATGATATTTTTCTATAGCTTTTTTCTGCATTAGAGGCAAGACGGAATTTTGTAGGCGACATCTGTACCCTTTAAAATTTTGTTAATTATGTTGCACCAATTATTTATAGTGAATCTTACAGTTAAGTCGATAAAATGATTAACCAGGGTTTCATGATGATCAGCACAATCAATAAACTCAAATGAATACTTGGAAAATAACATTTCTTTAATTTTTGCAGAAATTTTATCTTGGTGAGCGTTATTTTCCAAGTATTCATTTGTTTCTTCAATGATTGTACCGAAACATCTAATTGCACTTTCGGATGGGTAGATTAAGCGGTTTTTGGCCACTGTGTATTCGCGATGACTTATCCATTCATGAATGTTTGATATTTCTTTAGTCGTCAGGCTGTTCATACAGGGCTTACAGTTCTGTAAAGATAAATTATTACATATTTTTCGCACTACCCATCCGGCAGTGTAGGCCCGTGAGTGTACATTCATTCTCTTTCGCCGGGCCTGTTCCACAATTGCTTCAACATTTATATTATTTGAATGACCAGGCTGTACATTTTCTGATGTTTCCTTAATAACAATCTTAAATTAATCACTTGCTTAGCCTGATCATCCTCACAATTAAAGGTGTTGCTGTGGAACTTTATAACCCTGGTTATCAATTACGACTTAAAGGTGCAACTGAAACTGTGGCAGTTTGGGTTATTGTTTCTATAATTATATGCTCTTATTTGGCCAAAAAAATTTTTAATGGGGTCAGAGTTAAAATATCTTGGTCTCATAATTTTAATCCCTAGAGTTTCCCAAACCTGCCACAATCTCATGTAACTTTTTAAAGTTGTAACAAAAATTTTAAGAGTGGGCACAGTTTTTCTTTGCCTGTACTATCAATGTATTTAATTTTTTTCTAATTTTATAATCCTCTTTCCAAAATTGGTGGTGAGTAGAACCGGCTACTACTGCAGTCCGTAAAGGTTATCCTCTATTGTTTTTGGAAAATGTTGCTGCTCCATTGACACTGTCAAACAGCTCGTCAAAAAATAATATTACTTCAGCAGTGTTCTGCAACGTGGGGCTGACAGATCTGCCATCCGCATAATGAGCTAAAAAAAAGATTCATTTATGGGACTTTCTAAACTTAGTTTTAGATTCTCATCAGGTAGCAGGTTATTCACATTCAAAATACCAAAAATAATTTTTCATTTTAAAAAGCATACACAAAATATGTTTGAAAATGTATTTTAACTATAATAAAAAAAGGATTTCCCTAAAAATAGTTGTAAACAGAAAATGGAAACTGGTATTATAAATATTAGTATTTTTTTTAAAGCCACATCTCTATTCATCGGGCAAGCAAACAGTTTGTCAGCAATAGCTGTGCCAGGCACAATTAAAGAGCGTTAAGGGCGTTTACACCTTATGAGTGGCAGCGGCAGCGTCGCAATTTTGTGTGATATTTCGTCGTTTTTAATTTTTGTCCTATAATCGGAGTTATATTTTAAAAATATGTTCTGTTAACATTTTAGAATTAGGTCAAAGCTGTATAAAGAGTAACCATAATGCTTACTATGAAAATACGCAACGCAAGTTTCCAATGTATACATTGAAAACTTGCGTTGCGTATTTTTTTTTTGCGACGCTGCCACTCATAGGGTTTAAACACTCTTAACACTGTTATAGGTACTCGTACTTAAATCGTGTTTATTTGCAACTGTGTACTCAAATTATATTGTTATTATTTTAAT
Organism: Parascotia fuliginaria; assembly: GCA_963082885.1. NCBI lineage: Eukaryota > Metazoa > Arthropoda > Insecta > Lepidoptera > Erebidae > Parascotia > Parascotia fuliginaria. The sequence continues at coordinate 5,794,998 of OY720176.1, read as the reverse complement.
ACTTACAAAAATTTGCTGTATATGACAATGCCGCAGATACAGTTTTGCTGAATACCTTCACGCAATTGTTAAATATTAATTGTTACAATTCATTAACATAGTATACCTTCATCTTCTTTATTTTATCTGGTATTATATGTTGATCCGTTAATTTGTGGAGGAGTCTTGCTTTCTGTGTTTGCAGTCTGTTTCATAGACATCAACTATATCGCTCCATTTTGATATCTTTCCCTCATAGATAATATTTTTATTTAAAAATATATTTCTTAATCCCTTTATAAGATGTGAGGGATCGTATATAATGCTCAGATTTACATTATTAATAATAATAGTGCCATCTAGAATAAAAAATATAATAATAATTAAATCATTGAACATTTCAAAGTAATAATCAAATTAATAATAAATGAAATGAAATGAAAATATGTTTATTCATATGGGTTAATGAAATTAATTTACACATATGAACATCAAAGTTCAATATTTAAAGATGATGAAAAGAAGCAAAATTAATTCAATTTTTAATTAATTTTTTATACAACTTTAGTTACATAATAGTTTGCATTTCATTTTCTTTTTTTTTATTTCTTGGTAATTTGCATATACAAACCTGTTATTTGATTTGCTAGTAATTGATTTCGTTTTGTGTCTTCTTTTAGACTTTTTAAGGCAGATTGAAATGCTGCACCCTGTTCACAAATTATTGCAACAGGTTTTAGTCCACACTCTAAAATGGCAGCAGTAACATCTTTTATTATTATTTTTAATTCTATGCCTGATGTGGCACCTTGGCAGAAATAAAAACCTATGGATTGCTGCCATCTAAATACTGCTCCTCTTAACATAAATGCAAGAGCATGATCTGCATACTTTTTTTCTGTCATTTAACTCTACAAATCCATTAATAAAGTCCTTGTTTTTGTTATATGTCAATGCAGATTCTAAGGACATCTCATGAAATATAGTACACAATTTCTTGTCATCCCATGTAGTGATATAAAAAAATATTAGATCTATTTTTTTTAGGTTTTACATAGGTCCTTTGCGCGACTTATACCCAAAAAGAATAACGCCCAAAAATACAAATGTCCAAAGGTATGTCCAAGTGATAAAAATATCCAACCATAAAAATGACCAATGATAATATCGCCCAAATATAAAAATTACCAGAATTAATATAGTCCAACTATAAAAATATCTTGTAATAAAATTGACCAAACTTAAAAATGACCTGTAATATAAATAATATTGCTTAACCCTAGAAATGTTGAATGATAAATATAGCCAATTATAAAATTGTTCTAAAAGACGAATGTACTAGCACATGTCAAAATAATAAAATTAACCAATTAGACAAAAGTCCAATGATAAACTTGCCTTAACTAAAAAATACATAATAAATATGGCCAAAAATACGGAACCCAAAAAATTTCAAAACGTTTTATTGTAAATCTATACCATTATATAAAGCGGAAGAGTATTTTTATTTATTTTTATTTATTTAGCACACCAACAGTACAATCACTTAATGTATTTAACATACAATCATTTAAAAAAATTAAAGTACAAAGTAATCGCACAGATAACAGGTATGCATAACACTTGTTTACAACATGTTTTTAGAGACAATCAATTATTAAGAATAGCCAAATAACTACATACTAGATAATTTTCATAAAACAATACCTAATTTATTACAAAACAAGGATATACAGAATCTAAGTACCTACCTAACTTAATATTATAGAAATTACAATTTAGTTAATAGAAAGTGTCTGTATGCTGGGAATTTCATGAAAAATATGTCAAGTTCATTATTTGACTTAATAGATTTATCCTGATACAATCTAGCCATGCGTGTAAGAGGACTATTATACGAAGTTGTCAGTGTCGCAGATGGAATTTCAAAAAATCGGTGATGACGCACAGAACGTTGGCTTATTTTAAAATTAAAGTGATGAATAAGTTGTGCATCAATAATCCCATTTAAGATTTTATACAATAAAAATAAATCATTGTTGTCCCGTCTTGCTCCTAAACTTGCCATATTAAAGTGAATTAATCGATCATCATAGTCTGCAATAGATTTTCGAAGGCCGTTCCTCGTGCTCAAGTATCTTACAAATCGCATCTGGATCGATTCTAAACTATCTTTATACTTAGAATAATGACCATTATGCTAGAACTATATTCAAGCAAACTGCGCACCAGCGCATTATATAGCAAGATTATGCTTCCATTATTACGAAATGATTTAGACATACGGATCACAAAGCCGAGAGTTCTTTTTGCTTTAAGCACGATACTATCGATATGGTCGCGAAAAGAAAGTGATGTATCAAAGATAACTCCAAGGTCTCGAATAGACTTAACCCTGTCCAGGCAGTTTTCATCTATGTTATAGTTGAAGTCTATATAATTTACTTTATTTGTGAACGTTATGTAATGACATTTCCTGACATTAAGTAGCATCCTGTTGTCAAGACACCACTGATGGAGAGTGTTTAGGTCTTCCTGAAGTTGCACACAATCGTCTAAGACATTTATCCTATGGTATATTTTTAAGTCATCAGCGTAGGCCAGGCACTCACACTTTAATTGATCTAAAACGTCGTTAATAAATAGCACAAACAACAAAGGCCCTAATTTCGAGCCTTGAGGAATTCCCGATCTGGGTATGTATGGTGTAGATTCATAACCAGCAACTGCAACAAGGCAAGAACGATTATTCAGGTAACTTTCAAACCATCGCAGCAGACTGCCATGAATTCCAGCCTGGTTGAGTTTTTCCGCAAGGATGGAATGGTCTACGCGGTCGAAGGCCTTTGAAAAGTCCGTGTAAATAGAATCCACCTGACCCCTGGCCTCTAAGGTGTTAGTGATATATGTGGTATAAATAAGTAGATTTGATACTGTGGAACGGTTCGAGACAAAACCATGCTGTCGTGGACTGATTATATGCCTGAGGTGACAGTAAACAATGTCAAACACAATACCCTCCAATATTTTTGCAAAATGTGAAATTATACAAATCGGTCTATAATTGGTTACATCGTTTAGATTACCTGATTTATGTACAGGGATGACATATGAGATTTTCCAGAGGTCTGGGAAAATACCTTCAGTCAAAGCTTTATTGTAAAGTATGTAAAGGGGTTCTGTTAAGACATTTAGACACATCCGTATAAATATTGGAGGCAATCCATCCGGCCCAGCACCCTTATTTAAGTCTAGCTTTTTAATACCTGTTTCGATATCATTTTTTGTAATATTAATAGTCGAAATACAGTAATTAGATTCAATAACTGATGGGAAAACATTTAAGGGTTTGTGTTTATACTCATATACAGAAGAAAAGAACTCGGCAAAGAAATCCGCTACCCTACCCCCCTCTGCCATGCGGTCCCCGTAGAATACCTGATTAGGAATGCCTTTATTGGACTTCATGGATTTGATGTAACGCCAAAATGCCTTAACATTTGTCTTTAATTCAATTTCAAGTTTTTTTATGTATGACTGAAAACAATTATCAATAACTTTTCTTGCTCTGGAACGTAATGTGTCAAAAACATCGTAATCACGAGGGTTGTGGTACTTTTTATATCTTGTGTGATATTTATGTTTTTCTTTAAGCAATTTAATCAATGGAGAGGAAAACCAAGCCGGGTAATTTGATTACCTCAGTTTTCCTTTCGGGGTATATCTGTCAATTGCTTCCCAGAGTCTATTATAAAATCCAAGTAATAATTCGTTACAATTTAAGTGTGTGAGTTCATTCCAATTCACCTGAGCTAGATCAGAAATACAGGATTCATAGTCAGTTTTGCTAAAGTTATGTTGCAAAAGTGAAGGGTTACTAAGTAAGTTGAAGTGACAATCTGGTTTCCGAAGTACCAATTCCAGAGGCGGATGGTGAATGTCGATTTGGCTAAGCGCAGGAGCAAGACAAACAGAAGCTTTAAGATTATTGTCTATCATCATGAGATCAAGTGTAGCCATATTTTGATTAATTACACTATTTACTTGAGCTAAGCCAGTATAAGTTAAAAAGTCTCTTAATGCTGAAGCTTTCGGGTCATTAACTCCTAAAAATGGATCTTCAGGACAAATCCATTTAATTTGTGGAAGATTGAAATCACCAATAATTAAAGTACAACATTCGGAGTGTTGTAAACATACATCTTCGGTATGTTTGTTTGTGTGAACGCGCTAATCTCTGGCACTATCAGCCGGATTTGAACAATCCTTTTTGCATATTAGGTATATAGTCCAGTTCAACATCACGCTACTGGTGACGGGAGCAGAGTAAGGACAATAAGTAAGGACGCGGGTGATACCTGAGGTCTCATACCTGGCTGCAGAAAGCAAGTACATTATAAAAAATTATGACAGCAAATTGTTTGCCGTCATAAATTAATAAACAACTGAACTAGTAATTTACTTCACCCGGTCCAAACCACCTGAAAATGCCTTTGAGCTGTGAGAAACGGCAAGGGAATTAGCTACTAAACTGACAAAGCTGCGAGACAGAGTTAATATAATAATATATCCAAAGTAGATTTGAGTCTACAATGGTACAAATACAATTGGACATTTTTATGCCAGAGCATTATTATAGCTGGTCATGTATCTGGTTGGTTATAAATATCTACAGTTTGACATTTTTATGACTGGACGTTATTATAGTTGGTCATTTATGTAGTCCTGTATAAATATAGTATGACATTTTTATGGCTGGACGATTATATAGCTGGTCATATAAGTGGTCGGTTGTTTCTATAGTTGGACATTTTTATAGTTGGTCAAATTACAAATTGGACTATTTTACAATGATGGACGTTTTTCTTTTTAGACATAAGTCTTGCAAAGGGTACGTACTTTTCGATCTCTACATTATTATTACAGTATGTATAACATGAAAGACAAATGTGTAATAAAATGAGAGTAAAATATAATTTACATGTACTAATAGTTGACCAATTTTTTACTACTTTGAATATATATAACCAGCTTGGTTTATTACTTATTTTAAATTTAAATATAGTATATGATTGTCTATAATTTAGTGTATTTATATATTGTATTGGATATAATAACTACTATTTTGTTTAAAGCATTTTTCAGAATATCAGATAAGAAAATATAAATATGTTCCATTGACCATACAGAGTAAGGTCAATGGAACATTGGAACAATTTTATATAATTTCATATGAATTGTTCCTATATCGGGCAAAGGCCTCCTTCCAGCTTACAAATATAAAATAATTAATGATGATATTTTGTGCTATGTACCTCCTACATACCTCTTTCTTCAACAATTCAAATACTTGTGGGCATATTCCGGTTTCTATGTTTAATTTCGAGACCATTTTATTTAAAGTCGATCTTGATGGCAGAATGAAAATTTTGTGTAAAAATCGGTAACATTTCGGACTTTGTTTCATGATTGATAATGCTATCAATTTTTCCTCCATGGTAAATCGACGTCCTTTTGTTTTTTTTCACAAAGATTTATTTGCATGTTCATTATCGTTTTTGCATAAGGATTTACATTTTGTGTTAACTTTTGAAATGCAATGTCTTTAGAAAATTTAAGAGCATTTTTAGCCCTGCGGTAAAAGTTGGCTGTTTTTCTGGCCTTTTTATACTCTTTATAAATGACTTGTCCAGCCAGTGACAAATTACTAGTCTTTGTTATTAAACGCTTTCGAGGCGCTCTTGAGGTAGTTTTTTATGCTTCAGGCCTGTAATATTTGTAAATGTATTATTACCCATTCAATAAATAAATATTATTTTTTTATAATAATGATGCGACAACAAAAAGTAAACAATGTAATGAGAGCCAGAGATCCAAAAGGTTTTTTGCAACTCTTTTGTACCTCACGTGACTGACAACAACAATTTGTCCCTTAGACTAATCTTTTTTATTTTTTATTTGTACTTTACACTTGCAAGGTGTAACAAATAAAAAAAAATAAGAGCTCTATGTGAGTACAAATTTTTATAAACTTTATAGTTGTGCCGCCCAAGAAAATTTTCACTGTATTTCAAATGATATGATGATAAAATAATTATATTTACCGATGTTGTGATGATTTTGTGAAGTCCTTGGTAAATTTTGGTCAACAGGGAAGCCAGAAGTGTTACACTCTGAAATTGAAATAAAAGAATTATACACCTTTACATCTCTCATATTCGGTAAGTAGGTTCTTATTAGGTACCCCCAAATGGGGCTTGTAGGTAACCAATTAGCGCTCTAGGGTAATAATGTAGCTAGAAAAGCCCTAGGGCGGTAAGTAATTAAAAAAAAACACTTCACTCATTCAAAAAGTTCGCGTACATCTAACCATCATACTGGCAATAGACATCATGCATTCAGCCTTGTGTTGAGTATAATAGTCATCAATTTTAAATATCAAACCTAAAATTTGAAAATTGTTCTCATTTCACTATAAATTTTAACTAATAAAATGTTTTATTCTTGTAATGCCGATTTTTTTCTACTTACCTCACAATCAAGATGTAAAGCAGAGTAGTTAGCTCGAATGTAAGCATCAATTGCACCCTCGAACTATAGGCGCCTTCGCTGCGCTCGTGCGCCTAAATATCTCGGGCTGCAATTGATGCCTTACAGCCCTTGGCTACTAATCTACTATAACACGTTCATCGCCATGGTGGGTCAAAATGACCGGCACTTGATCTAGCCATTTGGGCCATGGGGGGTCAAAATGACCGGCACGCCAGACCTACCTTTGCGAAGCCCGTTCGCGCCGCAGAATGCAAAAGCTGTGTATTCAACCATACAATGTGACCGGCGCGGCCCCAATGAACACCTGTAACTACTTGGTTTTTTGATTTTTTGATGGCATACCTGTTTTTAGGACTTAGAGAAAAAAGTTAATGAAAAAACATAGGATTTCGAATCATATATTTTTATTTCTGTTATAAGTTGCATTTATGCATAAAAATGAAAAGACAACAGAATATTATTAATTTTAGGCATGTTTTTATCAAAATTTAAAAAAAAAGAAAGACAATAGAACAAAAAATATTAGGAACGTTTTTTATCAAACCACAATTACAAATCGTCATACGAACAACAATCAAACTAAAGATTAATTCAACTCTAAATGGATATTCAAACATTTTAGTGGCATTTGTCAAAACACACGACATAAATGGGGATTGCCGGGACAAATAGTGCAAAACCAAGAAACCTTCTTTGTTTTGTTCTTGGCCACATTTCTTCCATGCAACTCAACATTTGATTTGTAACAATCACGACAAAATTTTCTTGTTGATACTGCTGCACCTTTTTTTTTCTTAAGCTCGTGTTTTTGTCTTCTGGGTCGTGGTGTGGTCAATCCCGTATTTTCTTGACTACCCTCAATCAACTGCTTTGCCAACAGTCGCCTAAAATCGACGACAGATATCTTCTTCTTCGTTGTACTTTCATATAGTACTCTTGCATTTACTACAGCAGTATTGAGTAATAATTCGATACCGAGCTTCTTATACCACTTTAACGTCTTTCGCAATGGACTCGAATAAGCACTCATTTGGTCAGACAAGTCAACGGCTGCTTTGGCTTTATTATAATCAATCACAATTTTCGGTTTAATTGTTTCAACCCCTCTTTTGTTCTTTTTTTTTGTAAAACCAATTGAATGTTTGGTTGACAACAAACACACGTCCCTCTTATCCTTCCACTTCATAACCGTGACTCCGTTTTTGTTTTCTTTTGCCATAAACTCACCCGGTTTCAGATTTCCAGTCATGACGTCCTTTGGTAAGTTCTTCCTGTTTTTTCGTAGGGTCCCTACTAAATGAGTATCGTGTTGAACTAACTTCTCAGCTAGATCTAAGCTTGTATACCAATTATCTACGAACATGGTATGACCTTTTCCAAAGTAGTTACGTGCTAAATTCAAGACAACGTTGGTTGGAGTATTATCCTGTGAATCTAATGTCTTTCCTCCATATACCTTCACCTTTGTCGTATAGCCAGGAGTAGTACACAATTTAAATAGCTTGATGCCATATTTATGTCTTTTCGACTTATTATATTGACGGAAAATGATACGCCCACGAAATGGTATCATACTTTCATCGACGCATAAACATTCATCGGGAGTATAATGAATTGAAAATGTTTGGTTCAATATTTCAACCAATCTTCGTATTTTACCCAGCCGGTCATTTTTTGGAACTTCTTCGTTGTTGGAAAAGTGGAGCATTCTAAGCAAAACTTCGAAGCGGTTGCGACTCATAGTCTTTTTTGCAAAAGATTGACCCAACATTTCATCATTAGACCAATAGTCTACGATTTTTGGTAACTTCACTATACCCATCCAAATAATCACGCCTAAAAATCGTTTTATTTCTTCTTTGTCGGTTGGCGTCCAGAGCCGTAGTCTCGACTTATCTTTAATGCCACCTTTATCGATACTTTGTTGGGCAAATATATTCGTCTGATGTGCTATATTTTCAAATAACTGGTCAGTGACTAAGAGGGAATAGAAATCAACAGGTGTAGCATTGGCTAGTTGATTTCGAAGTGAGTAAGGTTTCAGTCCCGGTATTTCGGTAAAAGGAATTAAACGAGGCTGCTTACCACGTGGCTGGTACCACTCACATTCAGGTGTATGGCCGGATAAAGCTGGAGATAAGTCACGGTCATCTTCTTCACTGTCCGACAAAATAACTCGACGTTTTCTGGTACGTGGAATATTTATCACTTCATCACCCTCACTTATGACATGGTCAGTACTGCAATGTGACCTCTCTAAACTGTCAATTACATGTAATTGTTCTTGTGTAAACTCAAAGTCAAAAAAAGTGTCCATTTTAACAATAAAACTATTTTTTCTGCTAAACAAAATCTTAGCGTGCATTTGATGACCAAAACAAATGCGAACTAACGAAAACAATCCGTGATTGGCTTGAGTCATAGGGAGAGGTGAAAGGGGTGAAGGGAGGCGGGAACAACAACCGCACGCACGGTGTACTCCCGCGCTAGCATCCATTAGGCGCGCGGTACCCGTGCGTAGTAGACGTGTCTATAACGTTTGTAAGTACGCTGACCGGCATTGTGACCGGCAAGGCCTGAATGTAATAATTATTCCGTTTAGGCCGCGCCGGGTCGTAATGACCGGCACTTAAAAAACCCTAAAATAAAGCCAAAATAAACAAATATCACTGTAAAACTTTTATATATGAACAAATAAACCTATAAATAATCATAAAAACCAATGACATTTTTTTATGATTTTGTAAAATAATAGTCGGCGATGAACGTGATAATAATATAATAATAATAATAATAATATGTGGACACTATCACACATCGTCATCTAGTCCCAAGCTAAGCAGAGCTTGTATTATGGGTACTAGATAATTGAAATATAATACATATACATACTTTTTTTTTTTGTAAATACATACTTAGAATACATAGAAAACACCCAAACTGAAGACAAATACAAATGTTCATCACACAAATATTTGCCTTCCGCGGGAATCGAACCCACGACACCCGGCGTCGCAGTCAGTTACACTAACCACTAGACCAACGGTGCAGTCCTAATAATAAATACCTACCATATCTACATAGATAAGTAAATCAAGTTAACCAAGTACATATATTTTCAGCATGCATCAACATTAATGAATATATGACTATGTCTGTGTAGTACTGTATACAGACTACCATGCAAAGATCACAGGGTTTATTCCCATTCAGTGCAATTATGTCTATTGGCATTGTCTGTGTGTTTTTATGTATAATATTTATGTAAAAAGAAATGTAAATTATGCAGATAAACATACTTTCTACAGTCCATAACACAAACTATAACATATTATACTTAGGTACTATAGGTCTAGATAGCGCTGTGTAGTTGTGATATTATTAAATTTTTTTAATCATACGGGAATTAACGCGATCATGCATTAGGTATTTACATACCTTATTTTGCTTGACGTTTCGACCAGGTTACACCGGCCGTGGTCACAAGCAGACTGGTGAGGCGATGTCACGGCTCCGTATGTGAAGTAGATTCTAGATCTACCCTCACATTTTTGTCTTTCCACGTACTATCACAAAACACACTGACAGTGTCCCTATTCTGTATGCCGTCCGTATTCCGAGCGTTAACCGACTGCGCAAAGCGAGGTTGCGTAATTTGAATCACTGGATTCCACGTAGCCGAGAGCTTGAAGCCGTCTTCCCTATTGAAATTTATGTGTTTCTTAATTTCAATAGCTTCTCGTACAACCCGAGAGTAATAGGTACAATCAGTGGAGAGGACTTGCGTACGATGAAATTCAATCCAGTGATTGGTGTCCGTTTGAAGAATATGTTCGGCAATCGCTGATTTGCTGGTCTGTCGATTCTTTACAGCGGCGATATGTTCTTTGACCCTTTCAGCAATAGTCCGCTTAGTCTGACCTATGTACGAACTACCGCAGCTGCAATTGATCTTGTAAACGCCCGGTGTTTGTAGGGGCAAAACATCCTTTGGCGTGCCTACCATGCTGTTTACTTTGTCACACCTTTAATGTAGGGCAGAAAGGCAGGTTGTCTGTCGACCTCTGGACGTTTGACCCTTTTCGTTGGCTGCCTACGTCGCCGATTCCCTTTATATCCATTACGACTCCGCAAACGTTCAACGAAGAAAACAAAAGTTTTGAGGTATCTGCTATGGAAAGTTTTAAGTAGGTATTATTAGTTTTTGAATCATAGGGGTAAAATTTTATAAGCTCTTTTGTGTCAAAATCAAAAAAAATCAAAATCAAAATAATTTATTTGCATTAAACATGTGTGGTCATACAATCTCGGATAGCATTCTTGGTGTTGTGCATAGTTTAAGTGCAGCATGTTTTACCATAAGAGGTGTACAAATGAGTAATCTCCATTAAATAATCTATTTTTGAATAAAATTGTTAAATACATAATAAATGTCAGAAAGGAATTAATTATACAGAAAATGTCAAAAAATAAAATACAACAGCGAACAGATAATGGAACATACATTATCAGTCTAGAATGAGTCATTTAAAAAGTCTTTTATATTATAATAACATTTGTCAATTAGTATTCGTTTTAGTTGTTTCTTAAATAAAATTATATTTGACGTTTTGATTTCTGCAGGTATTTTATTATAAATCTTAGGACCCATGCAAAATACACTTTTATTCATAAGTGTAGACCTGGCTGTATGTATCCTTAATCTACTGTTGTCTCGACGGTTCCGATTTACTGTATCGGCCAGTCGAGGAAACAGATGACTATTAGTTTTCACAAATAGCGATAATTCTAGTATGTAAATGGACGGAAGTGTTAGGATCCCATATTGAGCGAAATATGGTTTACAGCTGTCTGTTATGCGAAGTCCGAACATAGATCTTAGACATCGTTTTTGTGCTTTGAAGACTTGTTCAAAGTCAGGTGAGTTAGCCCAAAATATGATTCCGTATCTTAGAACCGATGCTACCATACCATGGTATGCTGTAATAAGTGCATCAATATTGAGAACTGAAGTTAGTTTATATAGTGCATACGCCAAGCTGCTTATTCTTTTAGTTAAGTCCTGAACATGTGGCCTCCAGGTCATATAATTAAAGGCGAATGGTTGCCGAGGACCGGTAAAAGAAGTCGTGGTCGTCCGACATTCGCCAAGTCGCGGGTAACTCCTGGCTTGGCGCAGCACAAGATCGGCGTAAGTGGGATTTACTAAGGGAGGCCTATACCCAGCAGTGGGTACCTAAAGGCAGTTGAAGATGATGATGAATTGAAGGCACAATGAAATATCGACAGACTTACCGGTGTCCTCCAGAGTCGGTATTACTTTTGAAATCTCGTTTTCGCTTAACAAAGTTGGATAAGCTTTGCCTACGAGCCGAGAATTGGATGTTATAAACTTATTTTTAAAATGCTTTTGGCAGACAAAAAGCTTAGAAAGCTGAGCCGGCAACAACTGCATGAGGTCATCAGGGTCTAGACACTTTAACCACTTAACGAGTCTTTTCTCGGTGCGCGGAAAACGCTGCAAAATAGCGTCCTATCGCGTTCTGTTACGCGCCTGCCCGCCATCTTGCGCTCCGCGCTAATTTGACCAAACCACAGACTAAGTAGAGAACAAGTTCAGACCGCCAACTGCCGAACAAAATTTTTAGCCGTTTTAATCATAGGTAGATAATATACTCCATAGATTGGCAATGTCACATAACGAATGAGACTAAAAACCAATTGTTTGTGTGTGTGAAACGTTTATGTGTGCATCGATAGTGTCGTGCATTAAGTTATGACTATTATCGATATCGATAACCGTGAACGATATTAAAAATACTTTTAATAGTAATAAAGAAAACGTATAATTCTTTGATGCCCGTGTATATGAGTTTATTCATTTTCCAATCGTCCCCTTGGTTTTGTTGGTGGGACGAAACGAAATAATTTATTAATTTTATTTTAAGTCTTATTGATTACAGTCAAGTAACATAATTATATTCCACTAAATAATTTAAGATAATGCTTGTTGCAACCTGCAAGTCAAAGTCTGCTAAGTCTGCTACCTACCCTGGTACTTTAAATGTGTCATAGTCATATTAAAAATAAAATTGTGGATTAGCTTGCTTTTGACTGAAAAAAGAAGAATTTTATGGGAAGATGGCCAGAAAGATACTTAATTAAAACACAAATTTCAAAAATATTAAATTTTATTACACTTAATAATCATATTAATACGTTCTTTAAGTACCCTTAAATATCTTGTTATAAAATTGTCAAATGCTATCTTTATTAACATTTCTCAATTTGTGCTCATATTTATTACGAATATTAAAAAAATTCACAATGATTAGTTTTACTAACAAGTATTTATGATTATTTACAGGGTCTTGATCATAGATATGATCATTTAAAGATGGGAAACAGTGATTAATGATTATTTATGCTTGGTCCTGGTGACAATCAATTGCAAAGTTTTTTTATCTGGATTTATACGCCTTACATTTTCCCTAAATATTTTTTCAGAGAACTAACATACATCATGCTCGTCTTTGGAAGGATAAATTAATCCTCCCTTAGCTTTTAAAAATATTAATGATTAATCTGCAAAGGTATTTCTTATTAATTTTAATAAATGACCATGCATCCAAAACTATATTTTTTTTGATTTTTGTAAATGAAAAATGGTTTGTACGGTTTCTGGTCTAAATTTGCACCCAAAACTGGCCATGTTTATATTAGATGAAATACCATCAAATGTTATTGACAATATCTTTACCTTTGTTTCTATTAATGCATCTAAGCATGACTAAAGAAGTGAGATTTTTGCAAAGCTGTTGCAAAGCAAATGGTATTTTCCAATAAGCATTAACAGCCACTGCCATAATCACCAAAACTTCCTTAGCCACATCTAAATCGTCTCTACCTAAATTGTTGCCTACATCCTCAAATCCATAATATCTTTGGCCATCCCATTCCGTAAATTCTCTTGTCCATCTCATCCAAAGTTAAAGATTTAATTAAATCAGGTTTCTGCGCCCTAAACTGTTTTATTGCATTTATAGCTTCTTGGGTTATGCCAGGTTCACAATTTATCTTTTGATACCAACTTCTAAGGGTTTGTGGATTTGGCAAGCACAGAGAAAACTTTTTTCTTATGAAATTATAAGCTTGTGGACAATAAAAGTGTAACGTTATAGCAAATTTTCTTAGTTCTAAGCCATACTTAGCTCGCGTCTTTATGATATTTTTTTTATTATTATTGACCCTTTCTAATGTGACAAAAGCGCATTTGGGCAAGATTCCATAACTGAATTTAAATTATTTGGCAAAGATGGACGTGTTTGCTGCAGACACATCCATCTTTAATTACTTGACTTTATTTAATAATTTTAAATTTCCTACGTATCTTTTGAGCACGTACATTTCTTTTTTTCTTTGACAATTATTCTCCTCTTCAACGTAGTTATTGTTTTCAACATTTTTTCTTTCTTGGGGTTATTTCAATACTATCAATTGACTTGGTTACAGTAGATGTATTAGGTAGAGTAGGGTGGTGTAAGATGGTGTTAAAAAAAAATCTTTATATTATCTGAGATCAATCAATTATTTATTTAACCTTGTTAATATAGCTACAAATTATTATGACAATAGTAACAAAAAACTTATAATCTTCTAAATAACTACCTAATCAAAAATCACGAATCGGGAATTGCGCAATTTTGTACACCCTAGGGTGTAAAATTGCGCGTTGGGATCGATAAGATTGCGCAACTATATTATACGCACACATCACAAATAAAAGCGCCGGAGCCATTGTAATCTGAACACTTTTCATGCCACCACTCCTTACATGTATTGCACGCAATCCAGTCTTCTACAATTGGTTCCTTATACACTTTATTGCACCCACCACATCTCCAAATCTTCCTATTACCTATTATTAGCCTTTGGTTTAGTTCCTTCACCTTTTTTGGTCTTGGTTCAGATTTAGTCGTATTTTTCTGCTCATTTTCTTCCTCTAGTTGTCTTTTATAAGGTGAACTGCTAATCACTTCTGATTTTTGTGTTTCCGATTAGAACTCCTTTTTTGCGTATATTTTGGCAACGGAATCAGATCAGCCAACGGTGCTGAACTTATTTGAAGACTAGACCTCGCTTCTACAACTGCTGATGGCTTCTTAAATACAGGTGCATGTGCTATAAACGTTTCGGGAGGCGGTAAATTGACTGGTTGAGAGTTAGAAGATCTCTCTCGCACGTTTACTGTTTGTAGTGATGAAATGATCGCTGGTGTAGGCTCACACGAGACACTTGCAGCAGAAATTGACGGCTGTTGATGGACAGACTGGGTATTTCGATTTTCTTCTGGATCTTCTCGTTCAGTAACATCGCTAGCCAGGAAATCTGCGTCAGTGAAAATGTCAGGATTCCACAGCACAATACCAGTGCATTTGAAGAGTTCTACTCCATGGCCAGTTGTTGCAGCTTGATGAAAAGCAGATGTAAAAATTGAAGCCATCTGATATATAGTTATAGCTCTACCTTTTTTTTTTTTTTTTTTTTATTTATTAATCAAAAAAGTAATACATATCAACACACCTACAAACTTCGCCAAACTGCGTAGCAGTTTGTTGGCGACTACTATGCACTCACTTAATATATAATATGTATTTACACAACAAATAATAAGGGTTTAGCTATAGCATATTTTTTTCATCAAATGTTTGTATCAATAATTCTTTTAGTTTCTTTTTGAAGACATTTTTAGTTATACATTCTTCTTCTAACGGTATTCTATTAAACATTCGCGGTACAATATAAGTTCGCGTTCTTTCACCATAATAATTACATGCAGTGGGTTCTTCATATTTATTTCTGACAGCTTGCCTGAGCATACAATGTGAAGCTTTTGGTGTTTTAAACTCTGCATTTTTATATTGTTCAACTGATAACATATATTTAACTTTTTCATGTACTGGTAAGATATCACATATCTTGTAAAGTTGCATATAATTTTTGTCACATTTATTTTTAGTTTTTTTATCAACAAGAATCTTTAGGAATCTTGTCTGCAGGTTTAGAACTCTGTCTAAGTATGATTTAAATGTTCTACCGTATGAACTAAGACCATAGCTTAACACTGCATCTGCAAGTGCATGGTACAAAACATACAAAGTAGCGCGATTGATTACATATTTAAGTTGTTTAAATTTACAAAGAAGTGATCTTAATTTATTGCATACAGCATCAATATGGCATTTCCAGCTTAGGTGATGGTCTATTGTTAGTCCTAAGTATTTATATTGATTTACAAATTCTATATGCCAACAATTATTACATAGTTGTTTATATTTGTGTAAGCATTCGTATGAGTGACCAGTTATAAACAAGTTTCTAATTGACTTTTTTAGGTATGGTGAGTGTAATAGCATGCATTTAGTCTTGGCTACATTTATTATAATGCCATTGTCGTGTGACCATTTGATTACATTTTCGAAATCGATTTGTAAGTTTCTTTCAACAGTATCTAGATCCGTGTGGGCGTACATCATACATGTATCATCAGCGTACATATATACATTACAGTTTTGTATCACCCTACACATGCTGTTGACGTGCATAATGTATCCAACAGGTCCGTACACTGATCCAGTGGGCACACCATACCTAATTATCGCCTCTTGGCCAGTTTGATCGCCAAGTTTAGTATGAAGCGTTCTGTTATTTAAATAGCATTGGAACCATTTGTTAAGAGGTCCACGAATTCCACACTCTTGCATGGCTTCTAATAATTGTTCATGGTCCAACGTATCGAACGCTTTTTTGAAATCTATGTACAGAACACCAACGTATTGCTTTTTGTTTAAATTTTCATTTATATCATCTGTAAATTTTGCCAAGGCCGTAGCCGTGCTACGTGATTTTCTGAAACCATGTTGTATTTCCGTGATTATTTGGTTTTTCTCTAAGAAGTTACTAACGCGCTTTACAATGACTTTTTCAACAATTTTGTTAATCACAGATAAAATAGCAATTGGTCTATAATTTGAGTATTCTAAGTGGTTTCCTCCTTTAAAAATAGGTCGTATTATCGATTTTTTTAAATTATCGGGATAAATACCATTTTCTACACATAAGTTTACAAACTTAGCTAATATAGGACTAATGTTACCTTTAATGTGCTTTACATCTTGTACTCTTATTTGGTCTATTCCTGGACACTTTCTGCTACTTAGCTGATCTATAGTTTTTTCGATCTCACTAGACGTCACTTTTTGGTAACGAAGAGATAGGTTACAAGGCTTTACATAGTTTTCTCGATTCAAAAATTTAAAATTACACCGATGTTTGATTTTATCGATTTCTTCTGTAAATGTTTTTGAAAAATTTGTACATATATTACTAATTGTATCTGTTTTCCCTAGGTATTGCATTACTGTACTATCTAAATTAGTTTTTGAGTTACCTATCCAGTTGTTAATAGCACTCCACATTTTTCTAAAATCTCCGTCACAACATTTCAATTCATTCTGCCTAAATTTATTTTTTGCCTTATTAATAACCTTATTCGTTTTGTTCCTGTGTCGTGTATAATCAAGCCTATACTGCCCCCCATATCATAATTACAGTAAGTCAAAAAATGTAAATGGTGGGAAATCGAACTTTTGTTTCGAGATGTTTAAATTGGTGTATCTTGATAATTATAGCAGATAGCTTAAATATTTAAACGGATAATAAAAGATACTTTTTAGTAGATTAATCTTGAATATAATTTATTTGTTACATATTGATGGTTTTTATTTTATCTAATGAATTGTACCTATAATTACCACTTGTATCAGCCCAACTAACATTTTCTTAAACATATTTACAGTAAGTCGGTAAGATACTGTAATTATATTTAACGAAATATTCTGTCGATGTAAGTTACTGTAACTATGTTTACTACAACATCTTTATATAGCCCACAAATCCAGGGACTTTTCTCGCAAACTTCCCATATTTTGAAAATAAAAGGGCATGTCTGCAATCTAATTCCGTACATTGATACATTCAGTTTTGTAAATAGCGTTAGGCAATTAATTTAAATGTCTTATGAATAAAAAACAATTTTTATAATAGAAAAAAATATTTATTGAGCCGTGAAAGTTGTACTGAAAGTAAGTATTAATTATTATCAGTTACAGTCTTGTATCGCCTCCATTTATCAATAGTATAATTAACAACAACTAAAACAGGTTTATAATCATTATGAATTCCAACAATCACTTTTATCTATCATTAAAAGTCTAGTCCCACTAAGTTGTACCTAAATTAAAACCTCTCACTTATTTGAGATCATACGAATCAAATCAGTCTCCATAATACCTAATTATAACAAACAATGTTTGTCTTAAAAGCATAATCACATTTCTTAGACTAAGTCTAAAGTCTTACAAATGATATGTTATATTAAAAATGAGAAAAAACCGAATAAAAATAAAATTGAAACAATCTTCTTTTTAATCTTCAAGATCAGAAGCATTAGAAGTTGGTATATTCAACCAAAATACTCGTCTATTTTCTGGCATCAATGGAACCAGCTTTTCTAGTATCTCTTTCTTCTTTTCCTCTGTTATACCTCGTGGGGTAGCTTTTGGCCTAAGTTCAGGAAATGTTTTATTTTTTAAGACTTTATTTTGTAAAAAGTCCAAAATTTGAAAGTCTTCGTCATCTTGATCTTTTTTAAATTTTAGGGTGAAATAGCCTCTTTCTGCTTTAACGTATGTGATGTCTTTTAGGTAAATACGTGGTGAGGAGTTTCGAATTTTGTGTTGCGATACACATTCATCATACTTATAAAAATCAGTAAAGGTCATTTCTTTAACGATAGTTTTCATAGAATTCACACTTTTCACACGTGCAACATAATCATCAAAATCATACACTTTGGTGTTACGCAATTTTGTCTCGACTTGGTGATGGAACTGGTCCGCAGACATAAAAGTGTGACCAGGCTCAAAATATTTAATCTCGATTGTGTTAGTGGCAATTAGGTCGCTGTTTATGATATTAATTAAAAAAGACAACAAAGCCCAGTTCTTATTTTGTGAGGAGCAGTTATCCGCCCACAACACAATTTTTTCAGTATCTCGATTTTGCAAAAAGAATGTTCTGTATGCCGAAAGAATATCATGCGAGCTTCTACCTGATACAGTTTCATTCCACAAGACTGCAACAGGAAAGTTTTTTGAAGACTTACCAAGTGGAACAAAACTCTCATTAAAAGCAATAATTCTGCTGCAAAAAATCGCTGCTTTATATTGTTCCATTCTCGGCAGCATTATGACCTTTTGAAGGTCCACGGAATAATATTTAGTGTCAGTTTCGTTTGCACTATTTTCTGCATCGAATTTGTAGTTAATTCGGCTTGTGGTATAATTATTTTTATGAGATAGGTATTGCTTACAAGTATCACAGGTCTGGTCTTGACTTTCAATGTGATCCTTGTTGTGTTCTTTGAATAACGCGCATAGTTCACATTCTTCATTGCCTAGGTGGGCAAAGGATATATTCATCTCTTTTTTTATAACATGACGGTATGTTTCTATAGACACTTTAGTATCAGGTTCAGTTTCGCAAAAATTTTTATACATTTCTGTCATGTTTATGTCGCTAGGTAAGTAAAGTCTTTTTGGTGCATGTTCACGTCTGTAATGTGATATGGCTGGGTTGTATTTTAATACGTGATTTTTTATAATATCTCTATCTATTTTATTTTCCCGTGTATATTTGCCTCTTTTATCTTTCTGATCATCCACATTTCTCTTTAAGATATTTAAAACCCTGCAATCATTTTTAGCATTGTATCCCAAAGTAGATAAAAAAAAAGTTTTGCACACTTCAATTCTGTCATCATTACTATCTTTCAAATGATATGCATAAGATACACTCCGTTTAGCATTTTCCCTTTGTGAAGTCCTTCTTGTTTTAACTTCTTTTGTGTCAACCATTCCTTTTATGAATATACCTTGAGATTCTTTGTTAAGTATACGGTACATATTATTAATACTGTCTCTATGAAGAGGTGTAAACTTATAGGAACATTTTTTCGGACATTTTTCTCCACAAGGGGGTTTTAATTCAAGTTTTGCAATCTCAGACTCTAATTTTCTTTTTTTTCTTTCTATTAATGGTTCGGAAATAACCATTCTTTTTCGCGGCAAACCTGCTCTATTTACTCCTCTATCCATTTGAGTTTCAGTGGATGGTGAAGCATTTACTGGCAAACCTCGTAAAACTGTTGAACTACTTTGTTCTGCAAGATGTTGAGGTGAACCAGATCGTGAACGTTGCAGTGGTAACCCTGATTCAAGTAACGATAGCGTACCTGGCGAACCTGATTCGAGTAAAGATGGCGAACATCTCGGTGGAAAACCTGGTGGTGAAGCCGGTGAGGAACGCTTTGCTGGTGAAGCCGGTGAGTAACGCCTTGGTGGTGAAGCCGGTGAGGAACGCCTTGGTGGTGAAGCCGGTGAGGAACGCCTTGGTGGTGAAGCTGATGGCGAGCGTGGTGGCAGAGCTTGACATGTTTGAGATGCTGCTGTCTTATAATTATATTCTTCGTCAGCTTCCGAAGATGATAGATCCTCAGGAATATAATCTTTATCTCGGACGCTGTCATCAGAGTCTTCAAATAATGTCGTCGTTTGTTCCAGTGGTGGTTCACAAGGTTCTTCATCTGATTCTGGCATAAATTCATCACAAAGCAAAGCGTTTTGGCCTTGTGCTTTAGAATTAGTATCAGTATTATCTCGACTGTAATTTGGTTCTCTGTTACATTTCTTAGCTAGTTCTAATATCAAATCTCTTCTTGAACTCATTTTGATTCCTGTAAAAAGAAGCAAAAAGTGACTACAATGATATAATGACACATAAAAAAGACATTCCTAAACGAAGTAGTACCAGTACAACAAAATTACTTCATTATTTTAAAAATTTTGAATGGTAACGTATTTTGAATGGTACGAACTGTGGTGGTTTGAATGTTCTGCTGGTGAATTTTTATGCCACACGCATTGAGATATAAGTACTAACGTACTAGAGAAGACACCGTAAATTACTACTTTGTCTCGTTCAACTGCGGCGATCGCGCCGCACCTCACTCAGCATACAAATACCTACACTTCCGCAGCAAATCTAGCGCTGTGGTAAATTCGTTACGGTTTAGCCGATGTTATTATTTTAGCGCTGCAGCGAACTAGAAATTCAAATTACGAAGAATAGGACAGTTCAGTTATTTGACGTGGCTTCTCTAGTACGTTAGTACTTATATCTCGATGGCCGCACGCTACTTACTCGAGTTCCTGGCCGGGTGGACAGATAGATGCTGAGTCAAAACCTACATAGTTAATAAATAATGAAACTTACGACAATAATGATGTTTTGGCGCCAATAGCCCGAACACACACACGCCCGAACCTTCTCCTGCAAACGCTGTCGCGCGACTGCGAACTAAGCGGGATTCAGGATTCGACAAGACTGATTCCCTCCGCACCCCGCACCACCCGCGCACGCTCACGTATTTGCGAGGACCAAAAACATATTTACAGTAACTATCGATTTTACTGTTAGATTGATAAAATAGTTTGATTTTCACCTATTATATTTATTTAGTATACTTAAAGTAAATAGTCTTACTTTGTTAAAAATAAAATCTGTATTAGACTATGGTGACGTTTTTCTTAGCATTGTTACAGTAAGTATATCTGCTCACTCACTTACTTCATGTATGCTTACGGATTGGTTTTATTTTTTGTGAACTACACAAGTAATAAATACAGTAACTATACTTACTGTGAATATGTGTAGCGAAAACACCATATTTAAATAATGTCAATCTACCGGAACATTAGTTACTGTAAATATGATAGTAATAATATGAAATAAAACATAATTTTAATAGAGTAAGTCTACTTACTGTCATTATTTTAACGAACGGTTGATTCTTCTCAACATTTACTGTGGTTGTGCTTATTGTAACTTTGATAATAATTTAGATATAAAAAAAAAGAAAAATGATCCTTATAGGACTTGATTTAAAGATCACAGTACTGTAAAAAAAGTCATAACACCAGTAACACGACTTACTGTAATTATGATATCGGGGGCAGTATAATTGAGGAGTGACTTTTCAAAATGGCTTATTTCTGTATGGTCATTTTTTTCAGGACCAAGAAAAATACGAAAACTTTTCATATATGAATATTTTTAGTAACAAACTTCTATGTACATAATCTAGGTACGTTAATAGATCGTTTCACAGTGTATATATTTTTTTTAATACTCTAAATTATGAGTTATTATCATATGATTTAAGGAAATAAGCCATTTAGTCGCAAACTCCAAGAAATAAGATGTTTTGTTTCAGCACTCCTAAGAAATAAGCCATTTTGTTTTGGCACTCCTAGAAATAAGCCATTTTGAAAAGGATGGGCTAGCAAAAAAAAATGTTTTCTAAAAACTTTTATTAAAATCTGAAAATCACACACGGACTTCTCCTACATCCTCTTCATTGCAGACACAATCATATTCATGTTCCTCAGCTGGTTCCTCCGTCACATGTAACAAAATAGTTTTGTACCATTGAAGTTCAGGCAAGGCAGTCCATTCTTCCCCAAATTGTTTTTCAAGTAAATTTATTACATCTTTTTTCTTTTTTTCTGAAACTGGCTGCGGAATAGATTCTGCAACATCAATAGTTAGTGGAATACGTTTACCCCGTTTCAATAATGTCTGCCAAGGATCATTTCCATCAAATCTATAATATTGGGAAGCTTTTATTTCACAACCGATAGTCATCTGTCTTTTAACAGTTTTTTTTATCCAGACTCTTTTTATTTTTTGTAATCCCTCCACATTTTTAAAATTTTCCTTTAAATCCTTTATTTCAAGCAGTTGCCAATCATTTCCTAATAACCTTACATTGCCATGGTTTTTGAAGATATCATGGTAACCATCTTTGGTGGTGATCACTGGTATTTTTCTTAATTCCTTTTCCAGTCGTCCGAAAACGCGATCGGCGGGCAAAAAACTGTGACCCCGCACTGGAAAAAATATATGTATTT
Organism: Parascotia fuliginaria; assembly: GCA_963082885.1. Classification (NCBI taxonomy): domain Eukaryota; kingdom Metazoa; phylum Arthropoda; class Insecta; order Lepidoptera; family Erebidae; genus Parascotia; species Parascotia fuliginaria. Next base: position 5,772,376 of record OY720176.1, on the reverse strand, counting down.
CCTTCACTTGAGCAGGTGATTTGGAGTAAAGCCATTGCATTAGTGAATGTATGATATGATTATTTTTATTTTGGCCTCCACAGCCATCACAAAATAAACGTATAGTATCAACATTATTGTCAATGTTCATGGAGGATAGATAATCATATACAGCTGATCCTATTTCTGTTGGCCCGCGCTTGGCAATGGTTTCATCCCAAGTATAAAACCAAGGATCTTTTGAATTTAAAGGTACTACACAAAAATTATAAAGACTTATTTGCCTAGAATAAAAGGCATCTTGAATAAGATTTAAGATCAAAACAAAGTGAAATGGAGTTTGGAGGATTACCTTTCATGTGGGTATAAAATGCCTTGGCCCTTATCTTATGTACCCGAAGTTCTACCATTAATTTTTGCTTTTTTTCACTGTCTCTTTCATTTTTGATTCTATTTCCCCACAGCACACACACATTGCAAGCATCAGAGGATGGCGCAGAAAATCCTACATTAAACTCTTCATAAAATATTTTATAAAACATGGTTTTTTTTACTTGCAAGTTTGAGGCAACAGAAGAATTATACAACTCCATTAGTTTCTTACAGTTTAAATCACTAGACAGATATATTCTTTTTGATTTTTGTCTGTTGTGGTGGCTTTCTCTTGCTGGTAGAAATTTTATGAAATTCCTTAGTGATTCCTTTTTATCAATAGATTTGTATGACTTACGGTCCCCACCACGCTTTTCTTTAGGAATGTTTCCTCTGACTGTAGTTCTATTGATTATATTAAGCCTTTTTTCATTGACACTAAAAACTGCAATGAACATTTTCTTACACACAGGTTTAATTTTATTTTTCTTACAAAATAAGTTGTAACTGCAGCTTACAGTTCTCTTTCTCATATTCTTTGATGGTTTGGTTTTATCATGTGGTTCATACGAATGTAATAATCTACAAAGATAGGTATCCTGATCCATTTTGGACGTGTTAGCATAAAACGCACTACGGTTTATTAGAACTTGGCGCGTAGTGAAAGAACTACATTTATATTTACTGCCCTCTTTGTGCCGACATGGAATCCTGAATTCTAAACCCAAAGGATCCTTATCAATGTACCTGAAGCAATAATAAATTTAATTGTTAAGAAATAGGTATCTAGTAGGATTAAATTACAATTGAAACGAGAGCCGTTTATACATTGCTGAAAACTACTTACGATTTTCTTGTTCGGCTGTTTTGTCCTGATTTCCTTTTTCTGGTGCCTGAATTTAACTCCTCCACGGTCTTATCTGCCATTATGCACCGTTATTTACTCAGAATTATTCGGATTAGCAACAAAAACACCAACGAGCAACGATACAAGAAAATATTTTTCACCTTGACACTCAGCCTTGACATGAAAGTATTGAGAAGTTGACAGCAAGGTGACACATGACGTTTAATATTTTTTTAATTGGCCGTAGTCAAATAAAAAGTGTTGCCAATGTATAAAAATATATTTGCGGATCCACTTCCAGATATTAAAGCTATCTTTCAACCCTCCAAAATAACCTGTGATACCAGATTAGAAATAAGCCATTTTGATACGTATTAACAAAATTTCCATACAAAATGTTCTAGAAATGAGCTATTTTGAAAAAACTCCTATCACAATTTAGTAGGGCCGAGAATTAACGTGAATTAAGCTATTTTGTTGCGGAAAGCATTTTCTATGGCCATTTTTCTTCGAGATTAAAGTACTTTAGAACCGGACACTTCACGTCATATAATGTGAGTGTACATAAAGTCCCGATTGGCATTAAAAAAATAAGTAAAATTGGGAACCCGAAATAAGCCGTTTTGAAAAGTCACTCCTCAATTATTGTTTTTGGGATTAGCCTTCCACCTCCTAAATAGCTCATCTCTACGGTCTAACAAAAGTTTAAGCGTTTTTGTTATCCAAGGCTGTGTTTCTCGTTTTCTCTTAACTGATATTTTAATTTTTGAACTTTCGTAAATACTATTAAATACATAACAAAGATTTTCGTACATTACCAATGGGCAGTCCAAGTTTAAGATTACAGTCCACTCGGTGTTGTTTAGTTTTTCTAGCACTAATTTATTATTTAACACGCATAACCCACTGTTTACATTCACTTTACATGTCGTTTCACAACACTTTTCATTAATCGCTAAGTTAACGCCTACCATATAGTGGTCAGACAACTTGCAAGTAAGCATATGTGCGGAGGCACGCCATAAGCTACGCACCCACACATGATCGATGCACGACGTCACTAATCGGTTGTTCACTATTTCTTCCCGCGTACATTCATTGATGACACTCTGTAGGCCGCATTCACACAGGCTGCTTTTATACTTTTCTGTAATCGTATTGCTATTCATTATGTTTATGTTCATATCGCCTAATACTATTACATGTTCTCTGTCTGGTAATTGTCTTAATAAGTTATATAATTCTTCGACAAAGTATAGCTTATTAGTATTTGGCGGTCTATAAATAGCTATAATATGGACTGTCTCCTTTCCATTTTTAATTTGACTATGTATTAATTCCATTGCTACTCCTTGTATATTTCTTAATACTTCCATATTATATTTAGTTTTTGCGTAGATTAAAAGTCCACCTCCTCGCCGATCTTTACGAGTATTGGCATACATATCGTATCCTTCTATACTATACATTGATAACTCATATTGTGTTATATTTATTTCACTGAGTATAATGATGTCAATGCAATATGCACACTGCTGCAGCACAATAAGTAGTTCGTTATATTTCTTTCGTAACGATCTTATATGGATCCTGGAATATTACGTAGCCATCATTTCTTCCAACAGTTGATAGAACCGGTGAACCTCCGTCTTATTAAAAGCTGTGATCCTGTGAATGCTCGTTGCCTCAGGCTTTCGTACGGATATGTCATTCCTTCTAGTAAATCCTTCGAACCAAACGCGACCAGCCATTTTTGACAGCTTATTAAAATTATGCTTTAAGTTAAGTGATTCTGCATACTCGAATGCCACTTTTCTTTTTGGAATATTACGTAGCCATTTTTCACATTCGCTGGAATAAAACTTCTTCAAAACTCCATGGAAACCTCTATCAAGAGGCTGCATCTTGTGGCTGCTGTGTGGAGGTAATGTCAACGAAATTATGTTGTTTTCGCGGTAAAATTCCACAGCTTTTATTGTACAATTTGACACATGATTGTCTAAAATAAGTAAAACAGGCTGTTCTTTAGTCGGCTTCGCGTGGTCTTTAAAGTGAGTCAGCCAATCAAGATAAAGATCTGAGTTTATAAAACTAGAATCCGAGACCATGCCAACAGATCCAGGCGGTGCAGCATCTAACAGCTCTGCTTTCATCCTCTTCCTTCCAAAAATAAACACAGGTGGAATGAAATGACCAGTCGCTGACACTGCATTGACGACAGTCACGTTGGTGCCTCGCTCTCCACTGGATATTTTGTTGACGGAGCGTTTACCTTTTCTAGACAGAACTTTCAGCGTTTTATTAGGTACAGTGGATATACCTGTCTCATCCATATTGTAGATAGATTGTGGTGCAAAATTATATTTGTCCATTAGAGCAGATATATTTATGTAGAATCGCTCCACCTGCGGTCTGTTGAATCCCATTGCTCTTGCAATGCTTGTGGATGTTGGCTGTCTGAGGGAAATATCCGGGTGCCGTTTCAGAAACGCACGTAACCACTCCTTCCCTGCAATTTTAGTTTCTTTGTTGAATCTATGAGGAATTTTATTTTTGTCTGCATACTTGAACGCTGCACTCCTCAATGTTTTTGGCGTTAAACCATAAAACATGTCATCTAAAGTATTCAGATGCTTGCAAAACTGTTCTTCTACCTCTTTCAAAAATGTTGTATCATATCGGCATAATTTTTTTGCACAAAGTGGTTGTCGTAAACGGAATCGTAAAGTAGATTCTGCCATCCCTAAAGACGCAGCCACAGATATTTTGCTTTCGCCATTATCAAGTATCTTACGAGCCTCCTTGATAGTGTCATCAGAGCCAACATGGCTAGCTGTTTTTCTTTCCCGTCTCTACATTCTGAAAATTAAAATAGAATTATGTATAGAGACAAAAGAAACAAAAGAGCCATCAATTAATTGATCGAAATTAAAAAAATAATAATAAGCCTGGCTTAACAATTTAAAAATTTAAATCGGATTAATTTTTTTTAAATCGGACGTGTAAAATTGCGCGCGCAGTCTTACACGCCCCCAAAGTGCGCAATTTTACACATTCCAATACCGTTCTAAACATCGCGATATTACTGCCATCTCTTTAAAAATACCCAAACTACTTCGTACTTTGTCGAAACATGAACGATACTGCCGCAAGAAAATAACAGCAAATTACTAAAATTACGTAGATTTTTGGTACAGTAATGCATCCATTTCATCAAAAAATTAGATCAAAATTGAATAAAAACTTTGTACTCTTTTGTTTTTCACTCATATACGATTTTTTTTGGGAACACATATCACTTGCGGCCGGCAACAAAACACAACTGAAGTTAGCTACGAAGCTCACATCGTTGTCCTGCTATGACGTATGCGCAATTATATTGCCCGCGCAATCTTGCACCACCCTACCCTACAGGTTCAATATCTCTGTACAAATTGTTGATGTTCTACGTGGTAGTTTAACTTCAACCTGAAATTCAAAACAATCTAAAATAACCAAAGCGCCCTTCAAACACAAAGTGAACAATTGATAGGTATTATAAATAAAGATAACCTAGCACACTTTGAATAAATCAGTTTGGTTATATATGCGGCAATCTGTATAATTCTCATCTCATACATTTTTGTGTCTAGTCTATGAGTGGAGGGGAGGTCTTTGACACTTGTCTAGGGCCTCTGAGGTCAGCACGGAAGATCAGCGCTGTGTAGTGGCTAGTTTCACGACCAGCACATAGCTGAGTGCTGACCTCGTTGTCGCAAGCGGCCGCGCAGTGTGTGTGTTTTATGTTAGATTAAGAATGTTTTTGTCATTGTCATTCCACTGCGCAACTGTATTGCTGATAATAAATAATTTTTTCTTTCTTTTCTTTCTTTCTTTCTAATTCTATACAATACCTAGGCAATGTATAGAATGCCTAAAACGTGTAAACAATGTACGAAATATTATTTATTTTATACTTTGCCTAGATATTTTCTAGAATACCGAATGCGCAGCCTATTTATTTTACACATTGCCGCTAGAACAGGGTACTCTATACAATCCCTAGGGATTCTATACATTATCTAGGTAAAGTATGCAATGGACAATAATATTCATAACATTACATTCATTGCCTGGATGCCTCAGGTATTCTATACATTGCCTAGGTATAGTATAGAATACCTGAATTATAAAGATTGCCGATGACATATATATTAAAACACCTATTTTTAAAATATATTAATTTTATACGACCCGGCGAACTTCGTTCCGCCTAACAGTCGATCAACATTAATTTATTTTTCTAAATTAAAATAATTTTCTAAAATAAACGTAGTCTAAGTTACTCCTTATTACATCAGCTACCTGCCAATAAAAGTCCCGTCAAAATCAGTCCAGCCATTTCAGAGATTAGCCGGACAAACAGACAGACAGACAAAAATTGTAAAAATGTTATTTTGGTGTATGTACCGTATATAATTATATTAACAGTTATTTCAATATTACAAACAGACACTCCAATTTTATTATATGTATAGATTTGTTGTTGCTCTCGCACTAAATTGATGTACTTACTTGCATGTAAGCTTATGTATCTCATATTGAACACACATGTTTTTACAAAACGAAGAAAAAATAGAACAATGAGCAATAAAACACATCGACATAAACTATTTAAATAATCTAAAATAACAATAAAAATTAAATACTAGTTTCTGCCCAAAGCATCACCGGCGGCGTGGTATGTCGATACAAAGTAGGCAAGTAGTCTTCTTTTATGGGATTTAATCTTTATCTTTACCAAATTCAAATCGATTCTGCAGTTTAGTCGTAAAAACATAACATACCGTTTT